>JAPTYO010000004.1:28246971-28878638 GCA_036873135.1 Clarkia xantiana subsp. parviflora
TCCATTAGTAATTTTGAACCATCCATTAATGTTGTTAACCCAATAGAGTTACCTCTTAATCTTACCATGGGTTGATATGACTAACCATGTTAGCTTACAACTAAAGGGGATCACTTGTTGATGACGTTTTGGCGAAGTATCTAGAGCATTTACCCTGAATCCATCTTTAATTCCTAAGCGAAATCACAATATGAGAGTAAATGTGGGGCATCACCCCCTAAAGAATGGTCACATCCTTCCTTCGAGATGGATGGGGCAAACCAATTATTTGGAGTACTTGGTCATTTTTCTAATTGGGAAGGGATGATTTCTTAGACGCCTTTTGAGAATCGGTCTCAATTGACCTAAGTATTTGAAGTTTATTTTTAACGGAGCCACGTGTTCATCACGTGATAAATGGGTGTGACCTCCCACACTATTTTTAATCGATATCCATCATTGTACTGATAAAAAATCTGAATAGGACCTTCAATGGGTAGGTACATCATTCATAACTGTATCAGGGCGTACGAGTTTGATTTCTTGTGACGCATTTTAAAAAAAAAATAACTCATATAAAATAGAGTTTCAAACCATTTTGTTTAAACCGAATTGATGATTGTCGAGGTGGTTTGTAAATGTTTAGTTAAACTCAATTGAGATGACATTTTCGCAGGAGATATCTCCCGGCTAATGAGGGTCTATGACATCCTTCCTGCGGAAAAAAGTTCATGTTTCATTTCAGTGATGGTGGATTTTATTTATTATGGTGGTGACTGGTGAGATCTGCACGCCGCACCACACGCCGCTGCTTGATCCCAAACGGCTTATAATTAAGTATAAAAACAATCAAACGGTGCATAGTTGTGATGTTTCTTAATTATTATAATTAATTTATTTTGATCTTATTCTTAATTAATTAATATATATAATATAATATCTATCTAATCCATCCCAAAAAAAAAGGAAATGATATGTATTATTAAATAATTATTCTTCTCTAACTTCTTCCTTAATTTGTTTTAACTTTATTTATGCTACTCACGTGCTTCCTTTAATTTGTTCAACTTAACATTCTAGTCAATCTCCCTATTTATTCCAAGTGTGTTTGCTTTTCGCCCCGTGCCTACTAGTATCATTATCCATACTGTTCCAAATTTAATTACTAAGAGAATCACGGTGGTATTACGTAAATATTACGTAAACATAGAATCTACATATTTATTTAAGTAAAGCAAAAAAAACTTTCTACAGTAGTTTTATATAGCATTCCTTAAAGATAAGATCCGCACGTAAATTTATGTTTTTACATAAAGCATTCCTTAAATATAAGGAATGCACTATGTATTACGTAAACAATTTTTAATTATAAATTAATTCATTTTATAATTAATGTTAATATCTTATTGGTGGTTGTTGAAAATTTTAATAATAAAATATGTTTAAATAATACGATTGCAGAGCAAATACTTTTTACGTATGTCTTAACTTTACGTATTACTTAAAGTGTACATAAATGTCTACGTGGCAACTTTAAAGAATACGATTTATGTACAACCATTGTGGATGCTCTAACACGTACAAATTGAATAGCCTAGACTAGAGAGACCTCAATCGACTCAAGTAGGTTCATTCATTATTAGTGCACACTGATGGATATCTGCCCAATTCGGGTTTGTATTTACATTCCAGACTTAGTAAACACGTCGAAAATCACATAACGGATCCAAACGCGTCACCCGAGGTTCAAAACGGTCCGGAAGCGCGGCATGCGCGTCCGGACCGGACCTCCGGATTGCCCTTAGGCAATCTGGACGGCCCGGATTATCCACAGGCAATCCGGACGGCCCGGATTGTCCACAGGCAATCCGAACCCCGTCGAATTGCCTAAGTTCGACGGGGTTCGGACTGTCGTCAAGGTACCGCGCGCTACCCTGGTTACGTACACCGAGCAAGGAGTCTTCCAAATCCAAACTTAATCAAACCAGACGACGGTTCCTTTCTTCCTTTAAGAACGGCGTCGAACCGCACAAAAACCGGGTTTGGTTCTTAGGTTGCCTATAAATAGGGGACATTGGCCTCCCATTTCAACTCATATTCTCAAGAAATTGGCTTTGGAGCTCTGACCTCTCTCTAGAAACTTTCTCTCTCTAAACTCTTATTTAAGCACCGGAGATGGCTCAACCGGCACCACCCCCCTTTGTGCTGGTTACTGCCCTTTGCGCAGGTCAGGATCACGTGAAACCGGCGGAGCGCACATTGCTGACAACCCACTATCGTCAGCTGACAGCCTGCAAGTCGCCTCCCGACAACCCGCAGTCATCGTCCGACGACCCGACTCAAACATATCCCGAAGTGCCGAAGAGTCTGACCCCCCGGTTGGATTTGGACGCAAAACTTGGCGCCGTCCGCGAGATTCGAACAAACAAGCAATCGCTCCCAACGATAGTTAGATGGAAAACGTACACGTAATCCACGGAGGCTTTGGCGCTGGAGGCGAGACGTCATACGAGCGAGAAGTGTACGCTGCACAGGCAATGCGCAAGAATCAAGGAAGCAAGCAGAAAGATGCCGTCATGAAAGATACCGTCATGGAAGATGCCGTCATGGAAGATGTCGCCATAGAAGATGTCATTGGCTTCTCATCAAAAGACAAAGAGCACATTGTGTACCCACACAACGACACCTTAGTCATAACCATGACAATCGACGGCATGGACATCAAGCGCATATTGGTGGATGGGGGAAGTTCGCCAAACGTCATCACAAAGGCCATCATCCTTGCCCTCGGAAGGATGAAGCATGTCAAGAGAATGAACTCACCCCTAGTGGGATTCATGGGAGATGCAAGCTATTCTCTAGGAGTCATAACCCTACCGGTCATCATGGGGAAGGACGGGCAACAACTCCAAATAGACGTTCCGTTCGTGGTCGTAGAAAAGCTTGACGCATACAACGATATCCTGGGATACACAACCATGAACACATGGGGAATGATAGCATCAACATCACACCAAAAGATCAAATTTCCAACAAAAGCCGGAATTGGAGAAGTTAGGGGAGACCAGCAGTTGTCAAGAGATTGTTACAATGTAGCAATCCAACACAACGTCAAGGTAGACAATAGCGGAGTCCCCACCATTGACGAAGATCCAAGGAAATACCGTGCACGTTCTGCCCTAGTAGAGGAATTACGGGAAATCAAGATAGAAGATCCAGACAGGACGGTCCGAATAAGGGCATCACTGTCAGAAGACGAAGTAATAGAAATCACAGCCCTCCTGACAGAATATAAAGAGCTGTTCGCATGGTCACCCAGCGATATGCCTAGAATAAGTGCAGACGTCATCTCCCATAAGCTCAACATCAAGCCTGGAACCAGAGTCGTGGCACAAAAGCTCCGACCACTTGGAGGGGGACAAGAAGTTAGCAATACGGGAAGAAGTGGGAAAACTGCTCGACGCAGGTTTCATCGAGGAGTCCTGATACCAAACATGGGTGGCAAATCCAGTGTTGGTGCCTAAATCCAATAGCAAGACAAGAATGTGCATCGACTACAGAGACATCAATAATGCATGTTCTAAAGACTCATACCCTCTCCCGAGAATCGACCAATTGGTCGACGCCACTGCAGGCCACGAGTTGATGTCCGTAATGGACGCATATTCTGGGTACAACCAGATCCTGATGTTCAAATATGATACACTGCACACTACATCCTATGCAGACAGCGAAATATACAACTACAAGGTGATGCCGTTCGGACTAATCAACGCAGGAGCAACACACCAGCGTATGGTTAACATCATATTCAGCGACTTGATCGGGAAGAAAATGGAAGCATACGTCGACGACATGGTGGTGAAGTCAACAAAGAGACACAACCATGCTGAAGATTTGCGTGTGATTTTCAAAAGGATGTGTGAGTTCCAAGTCCGCTTGAACCCAACAAAGTGCACCTTTGGCGTACAATCAGGAAAGATACTGGGATTCATGGTTAGCCAAAGAGGAATAGAAGCAAACCCGGAGAAGGTAAAAGCAATAGAAGAAATGGAGTCCCCTAAAAAACACAAGGAGGTTCAGCAGCTGAATGACCGTTTAGAAGCCCTAAACAGGTTCCTTGCCAGGATAGGAGACAAGGCCATCCCTTTCTTTGAAGTACTGCGCGCAAACAAAAATTTTGAATGGACGCCAGTGTGTGAAGAAGCCTTTCAACAATTGAAACAACACCTGCGAACACTTCCAGCGTTAGCAAAACCAATACAAGGCGAGCCACTCTACCAATACATATCAGTAAGCAACAATGCAGTCAGCTCAGTGCTTGTCAAGCAAAAAGGGATACCAGCTCCCAGTTTACTACGTAAGCAAGATCCTAGCAAAGTACGAAGTGAATTACACGCCAATCGAAAAATACCTGTACGCCCTCATAGTGGCGGCAAGGAAGCTGAGACCATACTTTCATGCGCACGAGATAACAGTCCTGACGGACCAACCCTTGAAGCACATTATGTCAAAGCCAAATATGTCGGGAAAATTAACAAAGTGTTCAGTTGAGTTAAGTGAATTCCACATTCACTTCGCACCACGAACAGCAATTAAGGGTCAAGCAATGGCAGACTTCATCGCGGAGTTCACAGGAATAACCCCTAAAACTAACACTCAAGATAGGACACAACAAAATGCGGAGCATACATGTTGGATATCTGCCCAATTCGGATTCGCATTTACATTCAGGACTTCGTAAACATGTCAAAAATCACATAACGGGCCCAAACACAATATCCGAGGTTCGAAAACGGTCCGGAGGCGCGGCGTACATTTGGACCGGGCCTCTGGATTTCTTAGGCAATCCGGACCGGCTCCGGATTGCCCAGCAATCCGGACCCCGTCGGATTTCTAAGTCCGATGAGGTCCGGACTGCTGTCGAACACCGCGCGCTATTTTATCTACGCACATCGAGAGAAGAGTTCTCCAAAGCCTAATCTAATCAAACCAGACGACGGTTCCTATTTTCCTTTAAACCGGCGTCGAACCATACAAAAACCGGGATCGGTTCTAAGGTTGCCTATAAATAGGGGACCTTGGCCACTCATTTAGACACATTCTCTCATATATTCTCAAGATATTGGCTTTGGAGTTCTGACCTCTCTCTAGAAATTTTCTCTATCTAGATTCTTATTTAGGAATCAGAGAGGGCTCAACCGGCACCACCCCCATCCGTGCTGGTTATCGCCCTTCTTGCAGGTTAGGAGCGCGCGAAGCCGATAAGCTTACATTGTCGACAAGTTTGCACTGCAGACAGCCGTACCTTGTCGAAAAGCTTACGCTGCCGACAACCGTACCTTGCCGACAAGTGCACATTGCTGATAGCCCCTTGCCGACATCAGAAAGTCCATTTCCGACACCCGACGTGTCCCCAACCCGAAGTGCCGAAGAGTCCGACTGCTCGGTTGGATTTGGACGCAACACTTGGCGCCGTCTGCGAGTTTCAAACGACAAGCTACATTGCACCACAAGCTATGGCAACCGATCAATCTCCTCCGGACGATGTCAACCCGCAGGAGAAGAAGAGAGGCTCTGGCTGCCCAAAGAAAGCTGCAACCAAAAGCAAGAAGCCGACGAGAAGTTAGCATGGACCTTCGAACATCCCCCAAGCTACTTCGACCAATGCTTCCTCCGTGCCAACCAGAAGCGTGCCTGCCACACAGCACGGTCTGGAAATCCAGAACGCAGCACGCGTAACACCCCCTCCCCGGTTCGAGCCTAGGGCGCACATCAATGAAGAGTTCCCTTACGGATGCCAGCTGAAGGAGTTCAGCAACAAGAAGGAGGTGCAAACCCAGCGCCACCATTCACACCCGCCATGATGGCAGCTCTTGAAGAACTGATAGCATTCAAAGAGACTCTGAGAAACCAAGGATTTGTTCCGCCACCACCACCGGTCAACGGCCAAGCCGCCCCGGCAAGAGCAGTGTCGCACGACACCGGACGACAAGAGTCACAACAACAAGGAGGAGGAGGCCAATACACAGAAGGTACATTCCAATACCAGCAACCAAGGCAAGAGCCAGCACGCTCATACACTCCGTACGGAAGTATGCAGCATCCAGAAGAAGCAAGGAGACAACCTCCACGTACCCGCTCCCAGTAGCAGTACAAGGAAATCTCCCTCCAAGAAACAAGTCAAAACAATGCTGACATCCATCGCAATGCTGGATGGAGAAGACCTGTCATTAATGAAGACATCTCAATGTTGATGGCATTTTCATAGGGTATGCTCAGAACAGTAGTGCATATCGATTTCTTGTGTATGAATCAAAAGTGTCTGATAAACACAGAAATACGGTAATGGAGTCAAGAAATGCATATTTCTTTGAAAATATATTTCCGGCTAAGTCCAGAGGAGAAGCTAATTCTAGAGGAGAAACTAGTTCTTCAAGACAAGCATATGAAACTATGGAGGAAAATAGTCAAGACCGAGAACATGAGGAGCATGCTGAGGTCGAGACCGAGGTTGAAACCGAGGTCGAGCTCAGGAGAAGTAAAAGGGCAAGGATTGAAAAATCCAACGGTCCAAATTTTCTGACCTATATGCTTGAAACTGATCCTCAAACTTATCAAGAAGCCGTAAACTCTTCTGAGGGTCCTCTATGGAAAGAGGCAATCAATAGTGAAATCAAATATGCATAATCACACTTGAGAGCTAGTGGATCTTCCGCCCGGAAGCAAACAGTTAGGCTACAAGTGGATCTTTAAACGTAAAATGAAAGCAGATGGTTCGATGATAAATATAAAGCCCGACTTGTCATCAAAGGATACATACAATATGAAGGACTCGATTATTTTGATACATATTCTCCAGTAACCAGAATCACTTCCATAAGGATGGTACTTGCTATTGCAGCGTTGCGAAATTTAGAAGTACATCAAATGGATGTGAAAACAGCTTTCTTAAATGGAGATTTAAAGAAAGAAATCTACATAGAAAAACCTAAGGGTTTCTCTGCGCGAGGGAAGGAAAAGAAAGTCTGTAAGCTTGTCAAATCCATGTATGATCTAAAACAGGCACCTAAACAATGGCATCATAAATTTGACAGCGTTATGATGGAGAAAGGTTTCAAGATAAATGAGTGTGACAAATGTATTTACGTGAAAGATACATATAAAGGTTATGTTATTTTGTGTCTTTACGTAGATGACATGCTTATTGTTGGAAGTAACGATGAGATGGTTCGGTCCACCAAGCATATGTTGATTTTGAGGTTCGACATGAAGGATATGGGCCTTGCCGATTTGATTCTTGAAATCAAAATCCATAGAACATCGGAAGGTCTTGTTCTAAGTCAAAGTCATTACATTGACAAGATTTTGGATAAATTTATCAAAGATGACAAGAACGAGGTCAGTACCCCGATTGATACGAGTAAGTATTTCTCAAAGAACAAGGGAGATTCTGTTTCTCAAATTGAGTACGCTCGGATTATTGGTAGTGTCATGTATTTAATGTCATGCACTAGGCCAGATATCGCTCACGCTGTAAGTGTTTTGAGTCGATATACGAGTAACCCCAGTGTTGATCACTGACATGGGGCAATCAGGTTACTTAGGTATCTGAGATATACTCAGGGTCATGGTCTACACTATACAAGGTATCCTTCTGTGGTCGAAGGCTATAGTGATGCTAACTGGGTGTCTGATTCCAGAGACACGGACTCTTTGAGTATGAGTGGTTACGTATTCACCTTAGGAGGTGCAGCAGTGTCGTGGAAATCCTCAAAGAAAATAGTCATAGCCAGATCAATGATGGAGTTTGAGTTTGTTGTACTAGATAAATGTGTCGATGAGGCAGAATGGCTACGCCATTTCCTCGAGGATATTCCGAGATGGCAAAAACCTATGCCATCAATCTGCATTCATTGCGATTGTCAAGCCCCAATGGGCAGAGCCGCAGAGCACACAATTTTATGTATAATGGAAAGTCAAGACATATCCGTCGAAGACACAGTTCCATTAGACAACTACTCTCTACTGGAATTATCACGATCGACTTTACGAGATCGGTTGATAATATTGCGGATCCGCTAACCAAATGGTTAAACATAGAGTTATTTGGCCAAGCATCGAAAGGAATGAGGCTAAAGTCCGTGGAGGAAACGCTCTTGAGAAGAAAAACCCAACCATGATGACTGAAGATCCCAAGAACTTGGTTCAATGGGACAACCTAATTACAAGAGTGAAGTGTGGCCACTGTGAGGGTCAAACCCCGAGCCCATTCCTATGATGCAAACAGTGATGTAGATGAGGTTAAGCTTTTGCCCGTGTGAATCTTAAATTAGCGGTTAAATCGAGCATAGTAATTGGAAATTACTTAATTGAAATCACATTTCACGCAAAGCTTTTAATGATTCGTAAGGAGAACTCAGAGTTGTGATAATGCTCTTGAGATATAAGAATCACCTATGCGAGTGAGAAGTGGGGCCGCTTCGAAAAGAGTTGTTGAGGGCGCAATTCTTAGAAACGCTTGCAGAACCAGGCGAGTGATCCAGTGCCTAGGGATTACAGGGCGTGAACTGAACTATACTAGGAAGGTACCTGTGTGGGTTATGTCGTCATTTACACCAACCACAGTCGGTTCAAGGACATCGCGTCTACCGACCAGTCGGTAGAGAAGGCATGATCTCACAAGGGATAGGTTCAAAGGGGTTACCCCTACCTATCATTTGCAGGTATTGACCGTTAAACACAACTTTCGAGTCTAGAGCTGCCGTTAGGTTTCCAGTTTCCATTCATGTAGGGAATTGTTGGACTTGGCTGAAATTATTGGGCCTTGCTTTAAATATATTTCAGCCCAAGCATTGTGTGAATTGCATTGGAGGGTTGCAGTGAGTTTACAATCACTCATTAGTCCCACAATGGCCAGTTTTGGCTTTTATATCTAGTATATATTGTGGACAACTTGTTATAGTTGTAACAACTTACTAGATGGAAGGCTCTCTCCATGCGCATGGGGGGTGCAGTCGAGTGGTTCGAATACCCACTCCGGTAAGCTTGGCTTGTGTGCGTGCCAGCGACGTGCGTACACGAATGTCGGTCCGAAAATGCTTGCCTTGCGCGGGTCTAGTTTTGCTGAACCGGTCTCTGGTTCCGTCCAGGTTCAATGAACCAGTCTGCATTGAAGTGAAGTTGCTGAACAGTTGCTATTACTGAAGTTAATTGCTGTCATTAGTTTTGTATGATTGCAGATTAATTAAGTCACTTCATTAATGCAGGTTTCAGCAGTGACTACTATAAATAGAAGCCATATCCCTCTCATTTGAACACACAGAATCGAAAAATCTCAATCTCCTCCTCTAGTCTAGTTATATTCTTCTGCGTCTTGCTCAGGTGATGTTGTCGTAGCTTCTGTTTCTTGTTCGCTGAAGTTCTTAGTCTGAGTTTTTACGTCGTTCGTTGCTGCTGTTATTTACTGCAGTACTATTTGTTATCTGTTCGTGTTGTTATTTTATATTCTGTCGTCGTCGGCGGCATCTTCAAATCTTGTTGTGTTCAGGTATTAGGCTCGGTTCGGTTGGACGTGTTGCATGCATAACACGATTTAACGACACTGTTAAATCCTACGAGGTGATCGTCCCGTGGTTAAACTCATTTGCATAACCGAGGGTGGAGTGGGGCGAAATTGCCTTAAGGAGACTGTGATTAGCACGGGCCTCAGTATTTAAAAATCACGTATTCGTTTCTGTCGATTTTACGTGTAATTTTGGAGTTGTCAATTTCTTGCATGATAGTTTGACATAATTAAATGTAAGAAACGAAATTTTGAATAATTATATTTTAGTCGTTGAAATTTCAGAAATTGCGGTTTGATCCCTCAACTTTTCTGTTTTGCAGTTTTGTCCCTGACATTTGCTATCAACTTTAAGTTTAAAACTATTTTCTAAATACATATGAACTGTATATATATTTATAGTTTAGATACATTAAAACATCTACTATATTATATTAATTCGGCATCGGAAGCCATGTGGCTGACATATGGACAGTTTGCCATGTCACCGTTTCTAAATTTAGTTGGAATTTAATAGGGGTTCTATAAATTTAGATATAAAATATTGATTGATTAAAAATTAAGAAGTATTTTTATATCCAATTTTGGTCTCTACGCAATTTAAAGAAACAAATTAATTAAAAGTTTCCATTTAAATAGTAATTCTATACAATTTGGTTCCGGAAAACCGTAGGCCGCCACGTAAGCAATATATATAAAGAAATTGTCACGTATAATTATATATACAAACATCCGTATATTTATTTCACCTTTTTCCCTAGAGCCTATAACATAACATTACTATATAACGTATTATATTATATACAATGTCAAGACTTTATATTTAGAAATTATTTATTCAGATTATTATTATTAAATGTTTAATCTATAGAACTTACGGGAACAATCAATTAAGGGAATGCCAATATTAATATTTTTGAAAATATTGGGTTTTTATTTGGTAATTGTTAATTATTTATTATTTATAAACTACCATGCCAAATTAAGAGATCAATTAGTGTATTATCGAAATGCCTACAATCTTTTAAAAGCATTGATGCTTTTTTTAGTGGGACCCACCAACTTGGAGAGAGATAGAGATAAATGCAACTTTTTAGGAGGGACTAACTTGCAAATTCATTTTTCTTCCTAAAAAGAAGTTGCTAAATTACTATCCAGCTTATTTACATTTGAATTGTGAACCATTGATATTTTTTATTGATACAATCTCTTACTTTTTTTTTTTTTTTTTCCAATTTTCACTTTTTCATTAATTGATTTTTATATATATACCATTGATTAATGTATGTAACTTTTTTATTTTTGACTAATTATTGTTTTTTAAATTTAACTTTTTTTTTTTTTTGCCAAAGGAACATGCATGTTTTATTAACGAAAATCAACCGACATCTGGATTACAATCTAAAAGTAACAAAGAAAGAAGAGGAGATGGGGGTACAAGTACCCAATCAATCGGGCACATCTCCTTTCTGGATTGGATAGCAATCCAGTTCGCGCATCTGTTTGCGTTCCTTTGAGTAAATCGCCAAGAAATAGACGGTATGTTCTCAACCACCTGTAATATCGAGGTAATGATGTTGTCAAGTCTCCAATCACGCGTCCCGTTCGGTTTCTTGATTTGGTTTACAACGTACTCTACATCCGACTCAATAACGACGTTGTTCCATCGATGGTGATTGGCCAACTCGACTCCATGCAATATAGCTCGTGCCTCGACGTTCATTGCGCTAATATCTCTATAGAAGGAGTTCCTCCCTGATAGTAGACGTCTGGTATGGTCCCTAGCGACGACCCCCGTTCCCCCACATCTCGTTCTCTCCTCCCAAGATCCATCACAATTAATTTTTATCACCCCAAACTCTGGTTTTTGCCATGCTATACGTGCAATCGGTACTGTGCCACGACTAGAAATTATTATTTATTGAGTCGTTCCTATTTATTGAGTCGTTCCTATCACAATTATTATTGAGTCGTTCCTATTTATTTCTTTTTTTATGGTTATTATTATTTACATGTTCTTATTTTTTTTATTATGAATTAATTATTGTATATCATGTTGTCAATCTATTCTTTTATATATATATAATTTTAGACAAATAAATATGTTCTTTTATATTATAGTTAATTCGAACCAATTCAATTTTTTTCAATTAATTAATTTAAAATTACCTTCAAAATTATTTTAATATTTAATTACCATCCTAATCGATTTTTTTGCTTACTTTCACTGTTAAATAAAATATATTACATATTTAATACATAAACTATATTATTTACTTAATTATTATTATATTATATAATAAATCATAACCATTTATCTCATTGTTGTTATATAAGCTTTATTTGTACTCGTACAAATGTGTTATCGTTTGATTTTGATAAAGTAAATATGTACCTCATTCTTCTATAGAATGAAATGAAGAAACAATATTATTTTGGACTTATTGATGGTGGATTTAACTAGATGAATAATAGATGTGATTTTTAGGTTTAAGTGTCGTTCGAGTTATATTTTTTAATTCCAAACTATAAGAGGCTGATATATATATATATATATACATATATAGTTAGATGAAATTATACAGTTATTTATTTATTTTAGATGAAACTAATTTGTAGATCTTATATGCTGAAAAAATTTTATGTACTTAGACTTGATTGGCTCCGAGTACATGAAGAAGTAAATATTTTCTTACTTAACCATATATATAGCACATGTTTGTGACTACCAATCACGACATAAATAATTTATTATTAGAACAATGTATGTTGTAAATACTATATGTAACATGTTTTTTTTAAGGTTTAAGTAGATTTATAATTTTTTTTCTAAAAAATTTATATTGGGTTGGGAAAATGTTTTGGCAAGGTGAACCCTAAAAAGAAAATGAACTTTGATAGTTTTATGAATTTTTTAAACTAATATGTTTTGTGAACGGTTGGACTGGGTGAACGATAGAACAAATGCATTTAAATATTATTTTTTTCAATCTAAAAAGCTAGTAAGTTGGTCCGAGTGAGCCTATTGACTCATTTTACCTCGAGGGTTCACTTGGCTAAACGGTTTACACAATTCGATAGTTTTTTTAGCTAATAAATTCATAAAACTATTTAAGCACATTTGTACTTTAGAATTCCCCGTAATAAACTATTCATCTAAAACAATTCATTTTTCGGGGGCATGTGCATCTCAATTAATATATTAGTTATTACCATCTTATATATTATAATTTTTTTTCATATATATAATATATAATAATTTACTATTTTCCGTGATATAATAATGATTTAATAATAAAGACGGAATTGGTAAAAAATAATAATAGAGAATGAGAGATGTAAGATGTGAGGAGAGAGTAGATAATTTAATTTAACGGTTTTAATTTTGAGTTAAAAACACTATACTCTAAAATAGCCAACTCTCTAAATTTTTTTGCAAAAGCATGGCAACTTTGAAAGTGTGGTAGCAAGTCCCGTGTATTATATATACGTTCCTAATCTTATAGGGACTGGTGAGTAGTAATATTTTGCCTTCGTATGCTATAATGGCTTTTCAAAAGGATTTTTGAAGTTTCAGCTTTGATGGTCAAATATTCTATGGTATATTTGCAGGTACCGCTATCCATTATATATTTCAAAAAATTATACTTAAAGTGGTCAGTCATGGAACATCACCCCAAAGAGATCACCCCAAAGAGATCATGTAAGATTTTGAAAACGCCTTTTATTTTTAAAGCATCACAGATATAGGGTCTTGCTTACCCTTTTTTTTTTTTGGCCGATTAGGTCTTGCTTACTTTGCACATTCTATTTAAGTTTATCACACCAATTAAATATTTATTCTTTCAAGTTGTGTGGAAACTTAGATACATTTCATGTTTTAACAGATTATCCTATGACATGTAAGATTGACGAAAATCATGTCTCTGCTGAGGAGCTTTGTGGGAAAGTTCGATGGAAGTTTATGGCCGCGCGTCAAAATTTTCGTAAAGAAAAGACGATCAACCTTAGTGCAAATTAAATATATGGATATTCTTAAAAAATAAATGACTATTAACTCTTAAAAATTGTTTAGAATATTATATGTACATTATATTTACTATGTTACTAAATTAGTATTTATTCTAATGTTTTCTAATTAATCACGTCATTATCTATTTGTGCTTATGAATTAGAAAATTTATTTTATTCTATAATTTCTTTATTTTAATTTTCTCTGAGACGATATAAAATTATTTAAGAATATTATACGTATATAATCAATTTATTTTACTTTATTATTGTCATATTTTATTTATTGTATTGATATCAACATCATTATATTGTAGAATAATTTGTTTCCCGATTTTTTTACATGTACCATGTATGGGTTAGCATAGTACTGACTAATTAATTCAGTATTATATATGTTATATGTATAAACTATATTCGTTAAGTTAAATCAGCAGTATTATTTTTTTCTAAACAAAAGGGTATATATATATATTAAAAAATTTAATGCGGGTACATATGGCGATTAGGTTTACTTAAGTAAATATTTTATAAATATCTGTTATAGGTGTCAAGAATGTAAACTTGTTCTTAACCACTTAGAGTCATCAATGGACAAATTTGACCTATACAAACGTAATTATATACAATATCACAATACCAACACAATTTTGATTTAACAATAAAGAAAAAATTAATAAAAAAATATAAAGTTTAGACTTGAAATTACAAAAAATATTTATTTAATATTAATTAGGTTGTACACAATGTGATTCGATTTACAAATAGAAGAATTAAATTAATAGTTTGAGTCCATAAATATTGGACGATGAGTAACATGCTATTTGTTCGAGGTCAAACTTCAAGAACCACATTTCACCCATATTTTGACTTGTTATATATACAATTCGGTAAGTGGATGATCTATGTGATAGAAAAATCTCAACAGGCGGAATATATATTACATGATCTATATAGTTCGTTGAATTAAAAAATTTACATGTATCCGAAATTTGAACGGAATGAGTATGATAGGGCAGACTTAAATTGATATGAATGTTAGATTGATAATCTAATTATAATTACTATGACATGCAGACTAAGCGACCTTAAAAAAAAATATAAGTAATGATTTAGTAATAGTATTAAAGATAAATAAATGTTTATCAAATTAATTTTATAAAATATAGGAACCAAATATAATATATTTTTTTTATTAATAAAATAAAAATGTACAAAAGATGTCTATTGGGGGTGAGGACCCAACACAAATTATATATTGGTATATTAAAAAATTTACATGTATCCGAAATTTGAACGGAATGAGTATGATAGGGCAGACTTAAATTGATATGAATGTTAGATTGATAATCTAATTATAATTACTATGACATGCAGACTAAGCGACCTTAAAAAAAAATATAAGTAATGATTTAGTAATAGTATTAAAGATAAATAAATGTTTATCAAATTAATTTTATAAAATATAGGAACCAAATATAATATATTTTTTTATTAATAAAATAAAAATGTACAAAAGATGTCTATTGGGGGTGAGGACCCAACACAAATTATATATTGGTATATAGATAGCAGTTTAAAATAAAATTTTGTATAACCACATATACTATATAATAAATCACTTTTCATTTAATTATAATATATTGATAATTAAAAAAAAAACTAATTAAAACTTGAAGTAATAATATATATTCTTCTTCCTTGTATACTTGTGCTAATCATTCTTGAGCAGGAGTTACTAGAAAGTAAAAGATAGTTTAGAAGGATATCATGATGCAGATGCAATAATAATGCCACACATGTGGTTGCATTTCCATTGATGAGTGATGAATTTATTATTATTATTATTATTTTAGAAAAAGGAATGACAGTAGACGGATACTGAACCAATTCAATACAAATCGGTTTAAATAAAAGTCTAATAAACATTAGTTGTTATAAGTAATTAATCAGGGTTTGCACCACAATGTCTTTCAGAATATAAAACTGAGTTTTTCTTAAAGGTACACAATGTGTGATAAAATTGGATTGTTGAGTGATGACTTTGTTATCGGTTTAGAGGTGTTCCAGTTAAAAGATGAGAGATTACTGAGTACATCGGTGACAACAGGTGACATCCATATGGTAAATCTTCAGCCAATCAGGTACTGACATGTGACACCTTATATTATAACTTTGACACATGTCTGTTCCTAAATGGATCGGTTCACCACAAGGGTCCCACATATTGCCACCAATGTACTCGATAATTTGTCGTCAAAAGAGAGGTAAGCATGCATTGAAATGAGTCTTAATTATGAAATGAATTAGCGGTTTATTTATTATTAACTAAAGTTTTCGAGTTCAAAGTTGGTTGAAATTCTGATAGTTGAAAAATATTCATTGCTAGTAGAAGTGGGTATAAAAAATCGGAAATCTGAAACTCGAGGAAAACGGTCCCGACCCGCCCTTAGTTAAAATCCGAGCTCGTTATGGGAAAGCCAAAAAACCGACTCTGTCCGACTATAACATATACTAACCTTTAAAAAAAATTAATATTTGAGATAAATGGTATAGGCAATTATGTAAACATTTTGTACGAGAATTTTTTTTCAATATAATCAGTAGTATAAAATTATGATATTAATCATTTTATGTATACTTTTTTTTAATATTGCGAATTAGTAAAAAAATAACATATATGTGAGTAACAATTATTTTAAATAAATAGAAAATATGCTACAAGTATATAATACGTGAATCTCACGGTCGTGACTTCTACATAAAGTGCATAATATATATTTGCCACAAATCCTTATGTCGACCAGCACCAACGGATATATCACAACAATGGACATCATTCGGGGACGAAAGGACCCATCCCTAAATTATATATATATATATATATATATATGGTGGTGTTGCAATTGCATTGCATGACATGATGATAGCTACCAAAAATATGTTCCCCACCCCACTCACGTCACGTCCTTCCAAGACAAAAGGGGGCCGCGTTTGTTAGGACTGGTCCACTTCCCAATCTACAACCCTTATTTTATTATATATATATTATTATATTATAGGGTTAAAGGTACTTTTGGTGCCACATGTTTGACCTGTGTAGGTTTTTGGTGCCATATGTTTCATTTTGTAGGTTTTTGGTGCCATATGTTTGAGAGGTTGTATGTTTTTGGTATTTCCGTTAGTCAACAGTTAGTTTGACCGTTAAATACTTTTATTTTGTTCAATTTAGTCCTCAAATTTATATTTCTAATATTTAATATTTACAATTTAGTCCTTATTGTTTGTTCAAGTCACCGTCCAAGGCCGCTGGCCACCACCCACCACCTCCAAGGCCGCCGACCGCCACGAAACGGGCCGGCCACCACCCCACGGCACCGGCCACCACCGCTTGGGGCCAAAAACCACCCCAATTGGTGGTGGCCGGCCCCAATTGGTGGTGGCCACCTCAATTGGGGCCGGCCACCACCAATTGGTGGTGGTTACGGCCCCAATCGGGGACGGCCACCACCACTGGTGGTGGCTACAGCCCCAATCGGGGCCGGCCACCACCAATTGGTGGTGGGTACAGCCCCAATCGGGGCCGGCCACCACCAGTTGGGGCCGCCGGCCCCGATTGGAGCCCTCTGTGCCCCCAATCGGGACCGGCGGCCCCAATTGGTGGTGGCCGGCCCCGATTGGGGCTGTACCCACCACCAATTGGTGGTGGCCGGCCCCGATTGGGGCTGTAGCCACCACCACTGGTGGTGGCCGGCCCCGATTGGGGCTGTAGCCACCACCACTGGTGGTGGCCGGCCCTGATTGGGGCCGTAGCCACCACCAATTGGTGGTGGCCGGCCCCAATTGGTGGTGGCCACCTCAATTGGGGCCGGCCACCACCAATTGTGGTGGTTTTCGGCCCCAAGCGGTGGTGGCCGGTGCCGTGGGGTGGTGGCCGGCCCGTTTCGTGGCGGTCGGCGGCCTTGGAGGTGGTGGCCGGCGGCCTTGGACGGTGACTTGAGCAAACAATAAGGACTAAATTGTAAATATTAAATTTTAGAAATATAAATTTGAGGACTAAATTGAACAAAATAAAAGTATTTAACGGTCAAACTAACTGTTGACTAACGGAAATAACAAAAACATACAACCTCTCAAACATATGGCACCAAAAACCTACAAAACGAAACATATGACACCAAAAACCTACACAGGTCAAACATGTGGCACCAAAAGTACCTTTAACCCTATATTATATTATTGTTAGTTAAAGAAACATACGTTTGTTAGTCGATGTTTGGTCGCCATAATCGTTCGCTCCCTCTATATCCTTAACCAAACATTTAGCCTTAGGGGCCCATCACATATAAAGAAATAAACCACTAAATTATATGATTTATTAAAATCAATTTTATATGTAGTATTACATCACATAACACAAATTTATAGTTTTAAATCATAAAAAGTATTATAAAAATTCACATCATTAAATAATATTATTTTATTTAATTTAGCTTTCATAAGTCTTATCTATTTAAATAATATTATCGCTTCTGCCAAAATAAAATAGATAAATTTATACTATTAATTGTTATTTCAACGATATTGTTATATATATATTTTAAAAGATTATTCACGGCCAATATGTTTAAAACTAATTAATTACAATATTTATTTTTAAAATTTCAATAGTTATGCTAATTTTATTTTTAAATCATCATATCCACTCAGATCAGTAAATTGTTATTTGTTAAAAAAAACACAATTTTAATATGGCAATAGTATCGTACTATCATAGTGCAAATTATGAGTTTTTTGTACATTATTTTATATACATTTTATGCGGAAAAGATATAACGCTCTAAGACTAATATCTAATTAAAAAAATGTCTTACTTAAAAGTTGGTGAATATCTATATGTCTAAAAATATTTGCATAATCGTGTTTTCTCAACATCCATACAACAAGCTTAATGGACAGATGTGAAGACTAGATTATGTTGGTGAACTTGAAGCTAATGTTGATTACTTGCATGAGGAAGTTTATGGATACAAAAGAATGAAGAACATGAAGTGACTTGGAGCTGAAGTCAAGTTGCTTACTGTCCAAGTTGTTAGTCGAGCTAATGTTTACCTTAGTTGTAATGAGTTGATGATGTGTTAGAATAGCCTTAGTTATATGAGCAGTGTTAGGGAAGTTACTGTTTCGACCAAGTTATTGCGGGTTGCCCGCTGAATAACTCGTCGAAGTCTTCGGGTTGGGTACGAGCCAAGTCCGTTCTCTAAAGTCGCGTGCGGGCCTTAGCTTCGTCTTCTGAATGGCGGTAAGTCCTTTGGGCTCTCTGAAAGATCGTCTGTCTGCACCTGCGAAAGGAGCATTACCAAGCAGTCCCCGTGGAGGGGGGGGGGGGGTGCTTGGTGCGCTCGCTCCGACGATCAACATTAGTCGGCTTCTAGAGAGAGAAAGAGAGGGTTTTCTAGAGAGAGGTCAGAGCTTTTCCCATTCTCACCCAAAGTGACTTAAAAATGACTTGAAAATGTTTACCCCCAAGGTGGCTATTTATAGGCAACCTTGGACCGTAAACCGGTTTTGACCCGGTTCGATGTGGAAATGTGAACCGGGATGCAGGGGAGAGCTTTGGGAAAAAGGACTCTGACGCGCGTCTCAGGCGGCTGTCACGAGCGAGACGCGCGCGCCTTTGAAACATAGGTCTCGGACACATAGGAGTTAGTTAAAAATCGAGTCTCCCATACGTTCGGGACGAAATGGGGGGTGTACGCGACACCCCCCGGGTGTTGAGCTTACCCGGAATTCCGGGTAAGCTGGGGCTTACCCGGAATTCCGGGTAAGCCCCCCGGGGATGTTGGGCAAGTTCGCGACTTGCCCGGTTTCCCCCGGTTAGCTCGAAATTGGGGAATCGTAAAGGGTCTTGCGCGTGTATGAGGTCCGAATAATTAAGACCGAGCCCGAATCATGCGTATATCCATCACTTGCCCCCGAGTTAAATAACGGCTTGACCTTTGTTTAACTCTATTCTAAGATAGGGTATACGCGTGATTCGGATCGTCTGCTCACCTTGAGTTTTGACCTACCAAGGGTGGATACGCGCGGCTCAGGCGAATTCCGTGTCTTAGTTTTTTTGAGTGGTCATGCTTGACAACTGCACAAAGGGTTAGTAGCACAACGGACTACAAGTAATATGGAAAATGTGATTGTTTGGAGAATTAAGGCGCGAGCGCACATGAAATCTTTCGGGTTTGCAAGGTGATCAAATAAACATGGAATGCTCTTGTTACGACTAATTGTACCAAAAATGATAATAAATCATGAAAATTTTGGCAAAACGTTTTTCATGCAGTATGATGGTTTCCGGGAGCCCGTCGTCCGAGATGGCCGTCTTGACGGCGAGGCGACGGTTTTAGTGAGTGATGCAATGCCGGGTTTGGAAAATCACATGTGACGTGCGTAATACGAAAAATCATAAACATAGCGTTTTCAAAAAGTTGAAACCATTTGAAATGACTTAGTTAAATTTAGCTAAGTCATTTGATGGTGAAAACCCAAGCTATCAACAATTTTAAAAAATGAAGGGTGGATGAGAGTATACCTCTTGGATGTATGGTACTTACTGTGTTGTGTAGTCCACCTCCTTCATGATAGTTTATAAAACTATCAACATTTGAATTGGTTGTGGTGAGAGTTTTGGAGGGGCTAAGGTAGTGATTTTAGGAATTCACTTTAGGGTGCTAGTAAGACCCCATTTCGGCCGGCCACCACCAGGAGTACCACCGGCGAGGTCAGGGCGGCCCAGCGGCGGCGAGGCGGCGGCGACAGCGGCGGGAGCGGCGGCGGTAGCGGACGGCGGCTGCAACATTCGCGGGTCGATTCCGAGCTCGATTCGACCCGTTTTCGAGTCCTTCTTGTCGAGTATTGATTGGTAACGTCCTCCCCTCCCTTTTCTTGATGTTAATTAGACCTTTAGGGCTGCACATTTTGAATTTCAATAAGGTGCATGGTAGGTGTTCGATGAAATGCCTTAGTGAAATTTTGGCTTGATTTTCAAAACTTGTTTTTGGCTAAGCTCTAAATGTAGATAGATAGAGTTAAGGATAGTGAACTCCCTTTGTGAAGAGGTCCCTAGGTTCCGACCACCCCGGGGGGGAATCGTGGAGGTTCAAAGTTGGACTTATTCGAGCGAAAAGTTCGACCTTTTGTATCTTGATACGGGTGGCTTGATATGATGTCCCCTATGGTGATAATGCCTCCTTGATTGTTTGTGAGTGGATAACCATGCCCCCGGAGTTTATATGATTGCTTGGTAGTTTGCGTTCATTAGTGGCTTAGTTGACCCGAGTGTTCCTCGGATTGCTCGGGGAAGAGTAAGTCTCCCCGTGACATGTACTAGGTTTGCTTAAGTGCATTTGATCTGCTTGTATGTGCCCCCGGAGCCTTGAGCCGTTTTGGGGATAAAATTTGATCGAGATGTGGTCGGATGGCATTTTGGTAATTATAACCAACTTTGCATGTCTTTGATTTCTTTAGCTCTTGAACTTGTCGCTTTGTAGAGCGCTTGAATACCTGTGTCACATTGCACAAATGTATGAAAATTTGATTAGTAGGTGGCCTAGGCCTTTGATGAGCGTAAGGATTTTTGACTCCCGAGCGGGAGGGTCCCTAGCTGTTTGCTCGCGGACAGTTGGTCCGTTGGGTTGGATCTCCTTGCCAAGGACTTTGATGAATGTGGTTGATGTGTTGCCTTGGTTTTTGATTGAGTTGTGTATGGTTTTTGCAGGGCTTGGTTGACGGGCTTGCAGGCGCGCGACTTTGAAACTTAGAAATTTTCTCAGAAACTGTCACTCCCGAACTGCTGAAATGAGTGAGTCTCCCGATCCCCTTCTTTGCACATATTATTTTTCTTATGATGGTTTGGAGATAAGCGAGGACACCCCCCTTTTACTTCGACTCGATTTTCCCGGGACAGGTGCTAGCCATGAAGCCATTGCGATGACTCAGACCTATCCTCCCAATCGTATCACGACTGAGGAGTTTGTGGAGAGCGTCGATAAGTCGGGGGTCTGTCCTCTTTCTGAAGCGTTCTTCCCGTTTGACGTATGTAAAGACGTCGAGGTTGGCTCAGTTACCGTCCCTCCTGTGGACCTAGATGTAGTTTACACGGGACAGATAGAGGAGGGTTTGCGTTTTCCTTACTGCAAGGATCTTGTCCGCTTATGTCGTCACTTCCGCATCTCGCCCCTTAATCTCTCCCCTGCTGCTTTTCACGTGTGGACCTGTTTTCGCATTCAGTGTCACAAGCACTCATGGGCTTATTCCTTGATTCTCTTCCGGACCTTCTACCGCCTGGAGCGACGAGACAAATCGGGGTTGTCCACCTTCTGCAGTCGGTGGCCTTGCCTTTCCTCATTTGACCTTGGGGGTGCCAAGTGGAAGCCGAGCGGGCGGTTCGCCACCCCTTACCCTCGCTCCCAGGAATGGCAAAATCATTATTTCTTTGTGAGCGACGTCGGGACTAAGTGGGAGACGTGTCATGTCCTGGAGCGTGACCCTGTTCCTTCCTTATCTGAGTATACCCCTCAGGATGAGAAGGCCTTTCGCGAGATCTTTCGCGACAATCAGGCGGGGGTTATAGTCCCTTTGACTCAGGGTTCTGAAGAGGAGTTGTTTGCCGCAGGCATCATCGTATCTTCTTCCCCGGGTGTCTTGGTATGCTTTCGAATTTTTATAACCTTGTCTTATGTTATTCTGTAGGTTGGTTTCTTAACAAGCAGCCGGCCTTGCTGACTGATGCTGTGCGAGGGCTCCCTGTTGCTGCTCCGGCCCCTGCTGACGGGTCTCGTCATGGGCGAGGAAAAGGACCTATGGGTAGAGTACTTCTCCCTTTTTATCGTTTTCGGCTGTATTCTGTCTGTAGTTCCAATGTTTTCTTTTCCCTGTTTGTAGGTCGTGTGTCTGCTGAGAGGGAACGGGCGGAACCTGTTATTGACTCTTCTCGGCGCCCCTCCACTAAGAGGACCGATGTTGCGGCGCGTGCCTCGGGTGATCCCAAGCGCTCTAGAGTTGAGGGGACGTGTGTCTTGCCTTCTCGTGATAAGAGGAAGCAAGTTGCCGAGCGCGTCCCTCCTGCCCCCGGGCCGAGGCATGGGGCGGCGGATGAGGTCCCTCCCGGTTCACGTATGTCTTCACGTGACAAGAGGAAGCATGTTGGTGAGCGCGTCCCTCCTGTCCCCGAGCCGATGCATATGACAGCAGAGGAGGTTCTCCCTGTATCAGGTGTGCGAAATCTCTTTTTATGTACTTAGCATATTTTTCTTGTATGGTTGCTTATGTTTGTGCTTTGCAGATATCCCTCCACTTCCTTCGCTTCGCAGAAGTGATCTTGTTCGTCGCTTTGAACGTGACGTCACAGATGGTGTGTGGGTGCCCTATTCGGGTACGCGCCTTCGTTTTCCTAAGGATGCGTCTTTGAGCATTCCTGAAGTTGGCGTTCGGGTGGTGCAGAGGTCTGTTCCTCCTGCAGACCGGAAGGAGTGCCCCCCGAATTCTGCTAGTGCGCGCGCCTTTGTGGAGGAGAACATCGGGGTCTTCGCTCCGGTGAATGTTTATTCTTCTTAGAATTGATTCGTTCAATGTTGCACTTGTTTTGATAGTTATACACTTTTTGATGTAGGTCAATGCTGATATTGCCAACTTATCATCTTTTGTCATCGAGCTATCTGATGAGAAAGATCAGCTTCTGGAGAGTCATGAGGAGCTAGTTAAAGAGCAAGTCTCTTTGACTGAGGATGCGAAAGGCCATGCTGGTGAGCTTCTCATACTATCTGATGCGCTTGCCTCGAGCCAGGCTCGCGTTGCCGAGATCCGAGATCAGCTGTCTGCTGTGAAAGGTCGGATGGCCCTTTGAGAGGGGGTGCGGGCTGCCGAGTTGCAAAAGGCGAGGGAGGACGGCATTTCGGAAGGCAAGGCCGGCGCTTTTAAGCGGTATCCTCAGAGTGAGCCTTTCCTTTCCGCCGTTCAGGCGAGCTATGAGTCTTTGAAGAAGGAGTTTCTTGATGACTTCGTTCCCCTAATGCATCGTCTTGCCCCCCATTTTCCCTTTGAGAAATTGGATACTCCTGGTGTGATTGGTTTGAGTGATTTGGGGGGGGCTTCCACTCTTCAGGTGGAGGACACCATTAGTGCAGATGGTGAGCCGATGTTTAGCTTTGAGCGGGATGCTGATATCTTTGGTGATACCCCTGCCTGTGATCCCTTTGCGACTGAGGACTGCGATGTTGATGTGCGCCATCTCCTTGACTAGGTCAATATGGACCCTTTTTGTGTTTGTTTGTTCCTTTGCATGCGTAGTATTTTGGCGAAGGACTTGTTTAGGGCTTGCCTGTCGTTTGATGTTTGGATTCGCTATCGTAGACCTGTTTGATCTTATATATATATACTTGACAAGAATGCATTAGATAGATGTGATGACTGAATTTCTCCTTGTTATTTTAGTTATAACATAGGATAGTAAAATGCGGATAGATTAGTACGTCCGCCCCTTGCATCTGTTTGCGAGGGAGGATTCCTAATGATCCGCTTGTCCCCTGACTTTTTGCAAGGATTTGAATAGATTAGTATGTTCACATCCTTGTATTGCGGCGAAGTGTGGATAGGTTAGTACGTCCGACACTTGCATTTGTTTGCGAGGGAGGATTCCTAATGATCCGTATGTCCCCCGACTTTTGGCAAGGATGTGAATGGATTAGTACGTTCACGTCCTTGTATTGCGGCGAAGTGTGGATAGATTAGTACGTCCGACACTTGCATTTGTTTGCGAGGGAGGATTTCCTAATGATCCGTATGTTCCCCGACTTTTTGCAAGGATGTGAATAGATTAGTACGTTCACATCCTTGTATTGCGGCGAAGTGTGGATAGATTAGTACGTCCGACACTTGCATTTGTTTGCGAGGAAGGATTCCCAATGATCCGCTTGTCCCCCGACTTTTTGCAAGGATGTGAATAGATTAGTACGTTCACATCCTTGTATTGCGGCGAAGTGTGGATAGATTAGTACGTCCGACACTTGCATTTGTTTGCGAGGGAGGATTCCTAG
The DNA here is from genome assembly GCA_036873135.1 of Clarkia xantiana subsp. parviflora. Classification (NCBI taxonomy): domain Eukaryota; kingdom Viridiplantae; phylum Streptophyta; class Magnoliopsida; order Myrtales; family Onagraceae; genus Clarkia; species Clarkia xantiana. Next base: position 28,271,614 of record JAPTYO010000004.1, read on the forward strand.
TGATCCGCTTATCCCCCGACTTTTTGCAAGGATGTGAATAGATTAGTACGTTCACATCCTTGATGAAGATATTTCAACTCCTTGTACGCGTCGAACGTCCTTTGCTTTGGTTTGTAGTGATGAGCCTTGTATGGGTTGGCTTGTTGTCACTGTTGTTGTTTTGGTGCCTTGGTTGTAAGCTTAGGCGTTGTATCACGGGTTAATAGTGTGCCTACAAGAGACATTAATTTTGTTAGACATAACTTCATTTGATACGCTAGTATGGAGTTACACATCTCCTTCTTTTGAAGTAGTGAGTACTAAAGAGCTTGATACGACAGCTTTTAGTTTTATGGTTTCCTTTCTTGTTTATGCATGGAACTTCTTCAAATGTCCCCCACTGAAAGTGTTAGGCAATTCGTTCCCGTCAACATCTTGGATGCGGTATGCATTAATGTATGGAACCGCTACTATCTTGTAGGGGCCTTCCCACTTGGGGGACATCTTGTTGATTTGGTCCAAGTGTGAGAATTCGTTTCTTCTCCAGACCATTTCTCCCATGTGGAATTGTCGCGCCTTGACCTTTCTGTTGTAGTATCTGGATGTGGCTAGGCGCATCTTTGCTTGAACTTGTTATGATTTCCATCTTTGTTCGTCTGTTAACTGAAGGTCGAGGCGTCTTTCTTCCTCATTGGCTTGGGGGTCAAAATGCGTCGTTCTGTATGAAGAGACGGCGATTTCGACAGGTGCCACTGCCTCGGTTCCATAGACTAGGCTGAAGGGTGTTTCACCTGTTGATTCTTTGGGTGTTGTGCGCACAGCCCATAAAACACTGCTTAGCTGGTCCACCCAACCTCCTTTCAGAGCATGGACTCTCTTTTTTAGTCCATCCAGGACTATCTTGTTTGCTGACTCGACCTGGCCGTTTGTCTGTGCGTGGTGCACTGATGCAAAACGGTGGTCTATCTTGAGACGTTCGCAGAAATTTTGCATATTTCCACTTCTGAATTGGGCACCATTGTCGCTAATGAGTATCTTTGGGACACCATAGCGAGCCACTATGTAGTTTCGGATGAAGTCTATGATTTGTGTGTCTGTGATGCGCGCTAGTGGCTTAGCCTCAATCCACTTTGAGAAGTAGTCGATTGCGACGACTATGAATTTTGCTTGGCCCTTTGATTTTGGGAGTGGACCTATCAAGTCAATGCCCCATTGTGCGAATGGCCATGCGCTTGTAATTGGACTTAATTCTGCTGCTGGAGCTGTGATGTTCCTTGAATATAGCTGGCATGCTTCGCATTCTGCCACCATGTTCGTTGCTTGAGCTCTCATTGTTGGCCAATAGTAGCCCAAGTTCAATGCTTTGCGGATCAACGCGCGAGCTCCTTCGTGAGAGGCAGCCATTCCTCCATGGAGTTCTTCTAGTACGGTTGTTCCTTCTGTGCTTGTGATACACTTTAGGTAGGGTGTAGAATAACCCTTTCTGTAGAGCTGTCCCTCGATCAAGGCGTAGTTTACGGCTACCCTTTCGATCTTGCTTGCTTGAGTTTTGTCTCGCGGTAGGGTCCCTCCTGCGAGGTATGCTTGGATTGGTGTCATCCAAGTTTCCTCTTCGTCAATGGCCATTACTTCGAATTGGTCTATGACGGATATTATCCTGTTTTTCACAAAGTGTGTTTCTTTGCCTTGTTCATTGTTTTGGGCATACTTGCTTAGAGCATCGGCCTCCTGGTTTTCTTCTCGTGGGACGGAAGTTATGTCGAAAGTTTTGAAACTTTTTACCAACTCCTTTGCTTGTGTCAAGTATTTCTGCATGTTTTCGGACTTTGCAGTGTACTCTCCTTTGACCTGGTTGACAACCAGTTGTGAATCACACTTTACTCGTAAGTGTTCAACCCCAACTCCTTTGGCTATCCTGAGGCCTGTTATCAGTGCCTCATATTCTGCCTCATTGTTCGTCGCTCTGAATGTTAAGTTCAAAGCGTACTTCAAGGGGTCTGAGCCGTCGGGTGGGATTAGTAGTAATCCTGCCCCCGCGCCTCCGGTGTTGGATGATCCGTCCGTGTACATTTCCCAAACTTCTGCGGGTGGGACATTTGTTTGGACTTCAACTTGTGGCTCGGGCTCGATTCCTGTGAACTCTGCTATGAAGTCTGCCAAGGCCTGCCCTTTGATGGCTGTCCGTGGAGCGAAATGAATGCGGAATTCACTTAACTCTACAGACCACTTCGTCAATCTCCCTGACATGTTTGGTTTTGCAAGGATGTGCTTCAAAGGCTGGTCTGTGAGGACCGTTATTTCATGCGCGTGGAAGTAAGGCCTTAGCTTGCGTGCGGCTATCACAAGCGCGTACAAGTGCTTCTCAATTGGTACGTAATTGACTTCGTACTTGGCCAGTGTTTTGCTCACGTAATAGACCGGGAGTTGCGCCCCTCCTTTTTCTTTTATTAGTACAGAGCTAACTGCCGTGTTGCTAGTTGATATGTAGAGAAAAAGAGGCTCCCCTTGAAGTGGCTTTGCTAGTCTTGGAAGCGTCTTCAAGTGTTGTTTGAGTTGTTGGAAGGCCTCTTCACAGACATTTGTCCATTCGAATTTCTTGTTCGCGCGTAGCACTTCGAAGAAAGGGAGTGCTCTGTCTCCGATTTTGGCCAGGAATCTGTTCAGGGCTGCGAGGCGCCCGTTGAGCTGTTGTACTTCTTTGTGCTTTGTTGGGGAGGCCATTTCTTCAATTGCCTTCACCTTCTCGGGGTTTGCTTCAATGCCCCTTTCGCTCACCATAAATCCAAGTATTTTTCCTAACCGTACCCCGAAAGCGCACTTTGCGGGGTTTAGTCTTATTTGGTACTTACGCATTCTCTCGAAGATTATGCGTAGGTCGTCTGCGTGGTTTTTTCTTTTCTTGGATTTTACGACCATATCATCCACGTACGCCTCCATTTTGTCGCCAATCAGATCTCCGAAAATGAGATTGACCATCCTTTGGTAGGTTGCCCCCGCATTGATTAACCCGAAAGGCATAACTTTGTAGTTATAAATCCCGCTGTCAGCGTAGAATGCCGTATGTGGGGCGTCCTGCCAAAACATTGGGATTTGGTTGTATCCTGTGTATGCATCCATAACTGTCATCAGTTCATGGCCCGCAGTTGCATCTACCAATTGATCAATTCGTGGGAGCGGATATGAATCTTTTGGGCATGCGTTGTTGAGGTCTTTGTAGTCAATGCACATTCTTGACTTGCCATTTGGTTTAGGAAAAACTACAGGGTTGGCTACCCAAGTTTGATATTTGGATTCTTCAATGAAACCTGCATCAAGTAGTCTGCTAACTTCCTCGCGAATGGCCAACTTCTTGTCTCCTCCTATCGACCTTAGTTTTTGTTTCACTACTCGAGCATCTTTGTTGATGTTGAGTTTATGGCAAATGACATCTGGGCTTATTCCTGGCATGTCCTTTGGGGACCATGCGAATAAGTCGTTGTATTCTGTTAGGAGCGCTGTGATTTCAATCACTTCGTCTTCTGATAATGATGCTCCTACGCGCACCATTCTTTCTGGATCATCGATTTTGAATTCACGGAGTTCGTCCATCGCTGTAGGCCTCCCGTAGTCATCTCTTGGGTCTTCGTCGATGGTGGGTATTACTGGCATGTTTCCCCTTTGATTTTGTTGTAGCGCGACATTGTGGCATTCTCTTGCTACTTGTTGGTTTCCTCTAACTTCTCCCACACCTGCCATGGTTGGGAACTTGATCTTCAGGTGGGCCGTTGAAGGCACCATTCTCCATTCGTTCATGGTCGCGTATCCGAGAATGCCATTGTAGGCGTTTAGCTTTTCGACTACTATGAATAGTACATCGATACTCAGACGTCTTTCTCCTTCGCCCAAGGTTACCGGAAGGGTAATGGTGCCCAGCGGGTAGCTAGCATCTCCCATGAATCCCACTAGAGGTGAGTTCATTGTTTGTATGGCCTTCTTTCTTCCGAGTGCTAAGACAATGCCTTTTGTTAGCAGGTTTGGGGCGGAGCCTCCGTCTACCAGAATTCGCTTTACTTCCATGTCGTCAATAGTCATTTGAATGACTAAGGCGTCGTTGTGGGGGAACGTTATGTGTTCTCTGTCTTTGGCTTAGAAGCCAATGACGTCCTCCATGATTGTGTCTTCCCCGTCTGGCTCCTGTGTTTTTTCGCTCTTTCCGGCGGCGTATCTCTCCCTCACGTAAGAGGTTTCGCCCCCTGCACTGAAGCCTCCGTGTATGGTGTATGTGTTTTCCATCTTGCTCGTTCGTTTGAGTAACGCAGGCTTTCTGTTCGAAGCCCGCAGACGGCGCCAAGTGTTTCGACCAAGTTATTGCGGGTTGCCCACTGAATAACTCGTCGAAGTCTTCGGGTTGGGTACGAGCCAAGTCCGTTCTCTAAAGTCGCGTGCGGGCCTTAGCTTCGTCTTCTGAATGGCGGTAAGTCCTTTGGGCTCTCTGATAGATCGTCTGTCTGCACCTGCGAAAGGAGCATTACCAAGCAGTCCCCGTGGAGAAGGGGGGGGGGGGTGCTTGGTGCGCTCGCTCCGACGATCAACATTAGTCGGCTTCTAGAGAGAGAAAGAGAGGGTTTTCTAGAGAGAGGTCAGAGCTTTTCCCATTCTCACCCAAAGTGACTTAAAAATGACTTGAAAATGTTTACCCCCAAGGTGGCTATTTATAGGCAACCTTGGACCGTAAACCGGTTTTGACCCGGTTCGATGTGGAAATGTGAACCGGGATGCAGGGGAGAGCTTTGGGAAAAAGGACTCTGACGCGCGTCTCAGGCGGCTGTCACGAGCGAGACGCGCGCGCCTTTGAAACATAGGTCTCGGACACATAGGAGTTAGTTAAAAATCGAGTCTCCCATACGTTCGGGACGAAATGGGGGGTGTACGCGACACCCCCCGGGTGTTGAGCTTACCCGGAATTCCGGGTAAGCTGGGGCTTACCCGGAAAGCTTACCCGGAATTTTCCGGGTAAGCCCCCCGGGGATGTTGGGCAAGTTCGCGACTTGCCCGGTTTCCCCCGGTTAGCTCGAAATTGGGGAATCGTAAAGGGTCTTGCGCGTGTATGAGGTCCGAATAATTAAGACCGAGCCCGAATCATGCGTATATCCATCAGTTACTTGTGGTTGAAAACATTTTTCTTGGTTATAAAGAAACAATGTATGTGTGTGTAAATGTTAAGTGAATGAATAGATTTTCAGTTCACTACAGATTTCTCTTTCTCAATCTGTTCATCTTTTAGTTAAGTGTTGATTTACTTAATTACAAATAATAAGCAAATACTAGTTAGCAATTACGAATGGTGAGCTTTAAGGTTCAAGGTCCTTTAACTTGTTTTTCGAAGAAGAGCTTCAAGTTTTTGCATAAATGACATATATGATTTTGTTGGGTTGACAATACCCAAGTTTACTGGTAAGAACTATGACCAATGGAGTCTAATCATGGATACTTTGTTGCGTGCCAAACAATATTAAGATGTTGTTTAGAAATGTGTGAATGTTGATGGAATTGCACTCGCTGAAAGAGAAGCAAGAGGTTTGATTGACTTGAAAGAAAATAATATACTATTTCAAGCAATTGATTGGGTGACTCTAGAGAACATTCTTTGTAAAGAATCTTCTAAAGCTATATAGAACTCCATGCAGAAGAAGGGAATTGGTTAGAAAAAATGGATGAAGAAAGCTCAATTACAAGCACTGATGAGTGAGTTTGAGCTGGTGAGAATGAAAAAAGATGAGAAAATTATCAGTTATTTTTTAATAACGTTGGAAATTAGCAATATGATGAAGATGTATGGAGAAGATATGAAGGACATTCAGATTGTTGAGAAATTACGAGGTCTTTAAGTCGAAAGTTTGACTATGTTGTTTGTGCAACCGAAGAGTCTAAAGACCTAGATAAACTGACTTTGGATGAGATTCAAAGCTCATTAGTCGTACATGAGCAAAAAATGTACAAAGATGGCTCAACATAGGAGCATGCATTGAAGACCACTTCATAAGAGGGATCAAGTAGTAATCAAAATTCTAGTTTAAGAGGAAGATGCTACAATATAAGAAGAGGAAGATTATATAATAGAGGTGGTTATGGAAGAGATGGACCAAGAAGAGGAGATAGTAGCAGATGTGGTCATCAGTATGAATGAGGTGATCAAGAAAGAGGTCAAAGAAACTTTAACAAATGAGAATATAGAAATGAAAATAGCAATTTTCAACAACAGAGAGGAAGAGGTGGCTATCAGCAAAGAGGAAAAGGTCGATGAGGAAAGAATTATTGTGATTATGGTTATGTGGATAGATATTAGATTCAGTGCCATAGATGTCAAAAGTTTGGGCACTATCAATTACATTGCTAGCAAAGACTTCCTAATGAAAGAGATGATCAAGAAAATTTTGCAGAGACAGAAGACAAAAGTGTCAAAGAAGTGCTTTTAATGACCACAGAAAGCAGCACAAACTATACATCAGCTGAAGTTTGGTTTGTTGATACAGGCTACAACAACCATATGTGTGAAAATAGAGAGGTGTTCTTAAGTTTATATGAGAGTTACATGTCCAATGTCACTTTTGGTGATAATTCTTCTATTAAGGTGCAGGAAAAATGAGATATAAAGTTGAAGTCACTTAACGATTTCATTGAAACTAATGAAACCATTTCAGATGTGTTATATATGCGTGGTCTCTAAACTAACTTATTATTAAGTGTATGTCAGTTTTTACAGAAGAATTTCTCAGTGTGGTTTAGGAAATACAAGTGTGAGATCATAGATGAGATTAAGAGATCCATTTTGGAGATACCAATGAATTCTAATAGGCTATTTTCTCTGAATACAGAGGATTTGCAGATGAGCTTGGCAGCTCAATAAAAGATTACCGAGAAGAAGAAACATCTGACCTGGCTATGGCATTTTCATTTCGGCCATTTGAATTTTTGTGACTTAAGGACACTAACATATTGCACATGATTGAAGGTCTCCCTGAGATTGATGTGAATGAAGAATTGTGTGGGGTTTCATCATGAAGACCCATTTCCTCTAAAGAGAACTTGGAAATAAAGTGAACCACTACAGCTGATTCGCTTTGATATTTGTGGTCCAATTATCCGAACCTCAAATAGTGGCAAGATGTATCTAATTTCTTTTATAGATGATTATATAAGGAAAGTTGTGTTACTTTGCTTGCTGACAAATCTGAGGCATTTCATAAGTTTAAGTTATTCAATGCCTCAATTAAAAATGAGGCAGGGAAGACCATAAAGGTTTTAAGGACTAACAATGGTGGTGAGTTTTGTTCAATTGAATTTAATAATTTTTTTGCATCTCATGGTATAAGAAGATAGAAAACAAACTCCTCATACTCCCCAACAAAATAGAGTAGCATGAACTCTTCATGCTCTCCAACAAAATGGAGTATCGGAAATGAAGAATAAAATTGTGGAGAATATGATTAGGAGTATGCTACACACTACAGGGTTACCAAAGAGGTTTTGGCCAGAACCTGTGATTTGGAGCTTCTATATTTTGAATAGATTCTCTACATTTTCAGTGAAAGAGAATGACACCCAATGAAGCTTGGTAAGGAAGGAAGCCAACTATTTAATCTAGTCACTAGAAATATAGTGACAAGTCGTAGAAGTATAATGATGGGAAGTTTTGGGATTTGAATGAAAATAGAGCAGTCTCAAGATTAACTCGTATTTTTTTTTTACATATGAATAGAATGATTTTGTTTTTAATGCAAGTGATGCAGGTGGAGATATTGAAGATGAGGTGCACATGATAATATGGAGGATGAGACACATGAAGTAGAACCTAAAAAAAATTGAAGAAGCAGATCAAAATGTTGTTAATGAATTGCAGGATGATGAACAAGTTGTTGATTATAAGAACTCGCCTATTACAGTAGGGCCTGAGACTCATGAAGAAGATGAAGCTGAGAATTCAAATCCATGGAGGCGAAGGAGGTCCATCAGAAGACCAATATACTTGGATGAATTTTAGCTAAGAAGTGTTCCTATTCATTAAATGATGATGTTGATTTAGCAAATTTCATTCTTTTTGCTGATTGTGATCCAGTGAGTTATGACATAGATAGTAATGATAAAAAGTGGGTTATAGATACATAGAATGAAATGGACATGATTGAAAGGAATAGGACTTGGGAGTTGGTCACCTTACCTTAAGGTCTGAATTCAATAGGTGTTAAATGGGTTTATAAAACTAAACTAAAACAGAATGGAGAAAATGACAAACATTAAGTTAGATTGGTGGTTACGGGCTATAAACAATCATGTATAATTGGTTATACTGAAATATATGCTCCAATTTTTAGGCTATACACAATTAGATTAGTAGCTGTAGCAGCTCAACATAATTGGTCATTGTTCCAATTAGATGTTAAGTCAACCTTCTTGTATGGAATATTTGAGGAAGAAATTTATGTGGAGCAGACACCAAGTTTTGTTGTTAAAAAGAAGGAGAACATGGTTTATAGACTAATGAAAGCTTTATATGGCTTGAAACAAGCACTAAGGGCTTGATATAGTAGACTTGAGACTTACTTTCTGCAGAAAGTATTTCTCAAGTGCCCTTATGAGCATACACTATTCATTAAGTTTGATAACAAAGTAGATTTCTTGATATTCTGTGTATATGTTGATGACTTAATTTATACTGGAATTGTCCTAAAATGTTTGAAGAATTTAGGAAGCTAATGATGCAGGAGTTTATGACATATGTGGGAAAGCTTCATTTTTATTTAGGGTTGTAAATAAACCAGTCACCTGAGTTCATTTCAATTAATCAGAGAGGAAGTATCTGAAAAATGTTTTAAAGAAATTTGAGATGGTTAAATGCAATCACGTTCGAACTCCAGTTGAAACAAACTACAAATTGGAGAATGTTAAGTCGGGTAAGAGAGTAGTAAACGGTGTATAGGCAATTGATAGTGAGCTTGTTGACTGCCTCAAGACCTAATATACAGAGTATTGCAAATCTTATCTAAAAAAAAATATAATTATGCTAATGATAATACATGGTGAAACTGGAGTAATTCTTATGCTTAAAATTAATTTTAGAATTTTGCATTCTTGTTTCAAATGCATAATATTGTATTGCATTACGTGCACAATCGACAATTTTGAATTTTAAAATACATGAGACTAATTTGTGTCATTAAAAACTATTTAGAAATATATTTATCTCGTTTAGTCTAAAAAGTATAATACTTCTTGATTATTTTACATAAATACGCCAAATGCGTATTACTGCACCATGTGACACAACCGACGATTCTGGTCTTTTAAACGTACAAGATTACACCACATTATTAAATATTAAATATTGATTTTTTTTACTTTTATTAAATATAATATTATCTACTCTTAAATATAGCCATTATTTTTTCTACAGTACTCTGATTCACAAACGTTTTTTTCATGGGAAAGTAGAGGTAAAAACATTTTGAGTATCGTATGTGTCATATATTTTCACTTCCATACATTACTGTTATATATTAATCAACAATAATACTCATATGGTTTTTTTAAAATATATATATATAATTTTGAAATCATTTTTCGTAAAGAGTGAGTTAGTAAGATTATTATTATATTTTTTTTTATTAAAGTAGAATCCTCGTGCAGCGCATTGCAAATAAGTTGTCTAAATATAATTCTAGTTGAATATATAAAAAAAAAAAAAAAAATCCACATGGCCAAACCGGTAAATTTATGTTTTAAAATCAATTCTAAAGTTTTTAGTCCAAATAATAGAGATTTCGTCATGTGACACCATATGTGATTCTAAGTTTTAAAATGAACAAAAATTAAAGAAAAAATCACGTCAAAATATTACATAATTATTTTATGGGGCTGCTTCAAATTTATTTCAACCAGCAAAACATTTTAACTTTCTTTGCATCGCCATTGGAGGCATGCTCATCATTCGTGGAGTTCCGCTAAATTATAAATATATAATATTGTACTGTTAAAGTTTTCACATCTATTTTTTTATGAAAATAAATGATTCGTAAATTAGTTTGCAGTAGAAAAAGTAGTATGGATTTTTATTACGATATTTAATCAATATTAAAAATAAAAAATGTTATTTAATGACATGAATTAATTTGATGCATCGGATATCGTAATGAAATTATCATAACTTTCTTTAGAGTGCTCAAATTTAAGAACAACTTTTTTTTGCAAAAGTATATGTGAAAATCTTTCGAAAGACATATCATAAATTTTTAACTTATATGCACTATTATTGTGAATTAATCAACAATAAAATGTGTGTTCATTTAATATATATTAATTTAAAAACGAATTTATACACAAAAGTGAGTTAATGACATTCTCGAATAAGTTTTTATTAAAGTGGAATTCCACACAATACGCAGCTAATTGAATAGTGGATAACCTTTCAAATTGCAATTTATTTTCAATTAATTCACTTTGCACCATTGCTTATAAATAAAATAACAAAAGCTAGTATAAGTAGGATTTTCTTTGTTTAAATGCCATTTGTATGAAAATATAATTGCTGAATTAATTTTTTTTAGCAAATTGTTAGTTGAATTTTTATTCTGTACGTTTGTTAACTCTGTCAATTTTTCCTTAACTTTAAATAAACAATTCTTTAAAAAATACCAAAAGTTTTACTTTGATTCTAAAATAACCATAAATTTTATATAAAATTAAGGGTTAATAACTAAAAAACTGTCCAAGGTTTACCCTATGTTAAAATTAGGTGTCTGGAGTTTGAAATGTTAAAATGGACTGTCCCAAGTTTCATTTTTGTTGAAATTTGGTGTCTCGGTGTGATTACTTTAGAGAAGTCAATTCCGACGAAACCGTCTGTCAAATTCGAGCTCTCATACACACTCTCTTCTCGTCATCTTGTCGGGACCGTCACCTAAAAAGTTGGTCACATCCGGCAAGTAAAATATCGCTCTATTATCCTTGGAAAATGGCTCTACACCACTCTTCTAGAAACTTTTTTTTTAATGTTCAATTTTTAGGTGAAATTTGACGATTTTGTGAAAAGTAAAGAGTGATGGATTATGAGTGGGTTGGTGGGTTGATGAAAATGATGGAATGAAGATGAAAAGACGCACAAAGACACCAAATTTCAACAAAAATGAAACTTGGACAGTCCATTTTAACATTTCAAACTTCAGACACCTAATTTTAACATAGGGTAAACCTTGGACAGTTTTTTAGTTCTTAACCCTAAAATCAAACAAACTTATCAAATATTTAAACTGGATACATAATATCATACAGAATATATATAAAGTTAAATAAAATAAAATAAAATTATGTTTTATAGATTTTAAAATAAAAATAAAGAAAATTGTTTTGGGTTACATTTTTTTAGGGTTAAAGGTACTTTTGGTGCCACATGTTTGACCTGTGTAGGTTTTTGGTGCCATATGTTTCATTTTGTAGGTTTTTGGTGCCATATGTTTGAGAGGTTGTATGTTTTTGGTATTTCCGTTAGTCAACAATTAGTTTGACCGTTAAATACTTTTATTTTATTCAATTTAGTCCTCAAATTTTATACTTCTAAAATTTAATATTTACAATTTAGTCCATATTGTTTGCTCAAGTCACCTTTCAAGGCCGCCGACCACCACCCACCACCTCCAAGGCCGCCGACCGCCACCAAACGGGCAGGCCACCACCCCACGACACCGGCCACCACCGCTTGGGGCCGAAAACCACCCCAATTGGTGGTGGCTATAGCCCCAATCGGGGCCGGCCACCACAAGTGGCGGTGGCTACAGCCCCAATTGGGGCCGGCCACCACCAGTGGTGATGGTTACAGCCCCAATCGGGGCCGGCCACCACCAATTGGTGGTGGGTACAGCCCCAATCGGGGCCGGCTGATGGATATACGCATGATTCGGGTTCGGTTTTAATTATTCGGACCTCATACACGCGCGTAAGACCCACTACGAAACCCAATTTCGAGCTAACCGGGGGAAACCGGGCAAGTCGCGAACTTGCCCGGCACCCCCGGGGGGCTTACCCGGAAAATTCCGGGTAAGCTTAGCACCTCGGGGGTGTCGCGCACACCCCCCATTTTTGTCTCGAATGTATAGGAGACCCGATTTTTAACTAACTTCTATGTGTCCGAGACCTATGTTTCAAAGGCGCGCGCGTCCCGCTCGTGACAGCCGCCTGAGACACGCCTGGCCCAAACAAACTCGCACCCAACCCGAAGACATCGATAAGTTACTCAGTGGACAGCCCGCGTTAACTTGGTCGAAACACTTGGCGCCGTCTGCGGGCTTCGAACAGAAAGCCTGCGTTACTCAAACGAACAAGCAAGATGGAAAACACATACACCATACACGGAGGCTTCAGTGCAGGGGGCGAAACCTCTTACGCAAGGGAGAGGTACGCCGCCGGAAAAAGTGAAAAGCCACAGGAACCAGACGGAGAAGACACAATCATGGAAGACGTCATAGGCTTCTCAGCCAAAGACAGAGAGCACATAACGTTCCCCCACAACGACGCCTTAGTCATTCAAATGACTATTGATGACATGGAAGTGAAGCGAATTCTGGTAGACGGAGGCTCCGCCCCAAACGTGCTAACAAAAGACATTGTCCTAGCACTCGGAAGAAAGAAGGCCATACAAACAATGAACTCACCTCTAGTGGGATTCATGGGAGATGCCAGCTACCCGCTGGGCACCATTACCCTTCCGGTAACTTTGGGCGAAGGAGAAAGACGTCTGAATATCGTTGTACTATTCATAGTAGTCGAGAAGCTAAACGCCTACAATGGCATTCTCGGATACACGACCATGAACGAATGGAGAATGGTGCCTTCAACGGCCCACCTAAAGATCAAGTTCCCAACCATTGCAGGTGTGGGAGAAGTTAGAGGAAACCAACAAGTAGCAAGAGAATGCCACAATGTTGCGCTACAACAAAACTTGAGGGGAAACATGCCAGTAGTACCCACCATCGACGAAGACCCAAGAGATGACTACGGGAGGCCTACAGCGATGGACGAACTCCGTGAAGTCAAAATCGATGAGCCAGAAAGAATGGTGCGCGTAGGAGCATCATTATCAGAAGACGAAGTGATTGAAATCACAGCGCTCCTAACAGAATACAAAGACTTATTCGCATGGTCCCCAAAGGACATGCCAGGAATAAGCCCAGATGTCATTTGCCATAAACTCAACATCAACAAAGATGCTCGAGTAGTGAAACAAAAGCTAAGATCAATAGGAGGAGACAAGAAGTTGGCCATTCGCGAGGAGGTAGGCAGACTGCTTGATGCAGGCTTCATTGAAGAATCCAAGTATCAAACTTGGGTAGCCAACCCTGTAGTTGTTCCTAAACCAAATGGCAAGTCAAGAATGTGCATCGACTACAGAGACCTCAACAATGCATGCCCAAAAGACTCATATCCGCTCCCACGGATTGATCAATTGGTAGATGCGACTGCGGGCCATGAACTGATGACAGTTATGGATGCATACACGGGATACAACCAAATCCCAATGTTTTGGCAGGACGCCCCACATACGGCATTCTACACTGACAGCGAAATTTATAACTACAAAGTTATGCATTTCGGGTTAATCAATGCGGGGGCAACCTACCAAAGAATGGTCAATCTCATTTTCGGAGATCTGATTGGCGATAAAATGGAGGCGTACGTGGATGATATGGTCGTGAAATCCAAGAAAAGAAAGAACCACGCAGATGACCTACGCATAATCTTCGAGAGAATGCGTCAGTACCAAATAAGACTAAACCCCGCAAAGTGCGCTTTCGGGGTACGGTCAGGAAAAATACTTGGATTTATGGTGAGCGAAAGGGGCATTGAAGCAAACCCTGAGAAGGTGAAGGAAATTGAAGAAATGGCCTCTCCAACAAAGCACAAAGAAGTACAACAGCTCAACGGGCGCCTCGCAGCCCTGAACAGATTCCTGGCTAAAATCGGAGACAGAGCCCTCCCTTTCTTCGAAGTGCTACGCGCGAACAAGAAGTTTGAATGGACAAATGTCTGTGAAGAAGCCTTCCAACAACTCAAACAACACTTGAAGACGCTCCCAAGACTAGCAAAGCCACTTCAAGGGGAGCCTCTTTTTCTATACATATCAACTAGCAACACGGCAGTTAGCTCTGTACTAATAAAGGAAAAAGGAGGGGCCCAACTCCCGGTCTATTACGTGAGCAAAACACTGGCCAAGTATGAAGTCAATTACGTACCAATTGAGAAGCACTTGTACGCGCTTGTGATAGCCGCACGCAAGCTAAGGCCTTACTTCCACGCGCATGAAATAACGGTCCTCACAGACCAGCCTTTGAAGCACATCCTTGCAAAACCAAACATGTCAGGGAGATTGACGAAGTGGTCTGTAGAGTTAAGTGAATTCCGCATTCATTTCGCTCCATGGACAGCCATCAAAGGGCAGGCCTTGGCAGACTTCATAGCAGAGTTCACAGGAATCGAGCCCGAGCCACAAGTTGAAGTCCAAACAAATGTCCCACCCGCAGAAGTTTGGGAAATGTACACGGACGGATCATCCAACACCGGAGGCGCGGGGGCAGGATTACTACTAATCCCACCCGACGGCTCAGACCCCTTGAAGTACGCTTTGAACTTAACATTCAGAGCGACGAACAATGAGGCAGAATATGAGGCACTGATAACAGGCCTCAGGATAGCCAAAGGAGTTGGGGTGGAACACTTACGAGTAAAGTGCGATTCACAACTGGTCGTCAACCAGGTCAAAGGAGAGTACACTGCAAAGTCCGAAAACATGCAGAGATACTTGACACAAGCAAAGGAGTTGGTAGAAAGTTTCAAAACTTTCGACATAACTTCCGTCCCACGAGAAGAAAACCAGGAGGCCGATGCTCTAAGCAAGTATGCCCAAAACAATGAACAAGGCAAAGAGACACACTTTGTGGAAAACAGGATAATATCCGTCATAGACCAATTCGAAGTAATGGCCATTGACGAAGAGGAAACTTGGATGACACCAATCCAAGCATACCTCGCAGGAGGGACCCTACCGCGAGACAAAACTCAAGCAAGCAAGATCGAAAGGGTAGCCGTAAACTACGCCTTGATCGAGGGACAGCTCTACAGAAAGGGTTATTACCCTACCTAAGGTGTATCACAAGCACAGAAGGAACAACGGTACTAGAAGAACTCCATGGAGGAATGGCTGCCTCGCACGAAGGAGCTCGTGCGTTAATCCGCAAAGCCTTGAACTTGGGCTACTATTGGCCAACAATGAGAGCTCAAGCAACGAACATGGTGACAGAATGCGAAGCATGTCAGCTATATTCAAGGAACATCACAGCTCCAGCAGCAGAATTAAGCCCAATTTCAATCGCATGGCCATTCGCACAATGGGGCATTGACTTGATCGGTCCACTCCCAAAATCGAAGGGCCAAGCAAAGTTCATAGTCGTCGCAATCGACTACTTCTCAAAATGGATTGAGGCTAAGCCACTAGCGCGCATCACAGACACACAAATCATGGACTTCATCCGAAACTACATAGTGGCTCGCTACGGTGTCCCGAAGATACTCATTAGCGACAACGGTGCCCAATTCAGGAGTGGAAATATGCAAAATTTCTGCGAACGTCTCAAGATAGACCACCGTTTTGCATCAGTGCATCACGCACAGACAAACGGCCAGGTCGAGTCAGCAAACAAGATAGTCCTGGACGGACTAAAGAAGAGAGTCCATGCTCTGAAAGGAGGTTGGGTGGACCAGCTAAGCAGTGTTTTATGGGCTGTGCGCACAACACCCAAAGAATCAACAGGTGAAACACCCTTCAGCCTAGTCTATGGAACCGAGGCAGTGGCACCTATCGAAATCGCCGTCTCTTCATACAGAACGACGCATTTTGACCCCCAAACCAATGAGGAAGAAAGACGCCTCGACCTCCAGCTAACAGACGAACAAAGATGGAAATCAGAGCAAGTTCAAGCAAAGATGCGCCTAGCTACATCCAGATACTACAACAGAAAGGTCAAGGCGCGACAATTCCATGTGGGAGAAATGGTGTGGAGAAGAAACGAATTCTCACACCTGGACCAAATCAACAAGATGTCCCTCAAGTGGGAAGGCCCCTACAAGATAGTAGCAGTCCCATACATTAATGCATACCGCATCCAAGATGTTGACGGGAACGAATTGCCTAACACTTTCAGCGGGGGACACTTGAAGAAATTCCATGCATAAACAAGAAAGGAAACCATAGAACTAAAAGCCGTCGTATCAAGCTTTTTAGTCTTCATTACTTTAAAAGAAGGAGATGTGTAACTCCATACTTGCGCATCAAATGAAGTTATGTTGTAAATACTAACAAAATTCATGTCTCTTGTAGGCACACTATTAACTCACATACAACGCCTAAGATCAAGGCATCAAAACACAACAACAGTGACAACATGCCAACCTATACAAGGCTCATCACTACAACCAAAGCAAAGGACGCACGACTCATCCAAGGAGTTGGAATATTTTCATCAAGGATGTGGACGTACTAATCTATTCACATCCTTGCCAAGCCGGGGGACAAATGGTTCATTAGGGTTCCTCCCTCGCAACCAAACGCAAGTGTCGGACGTACTAATCTATCCACACTTAGCCACCATCAAAGGATGTGGACGTACTAATCTATCCACATCCCATGAAACAAGAGAGGTGCGTGGCTCCTCAGGAAACCACCATCTTGTCAAAACATCATAATGAAGATCCATGATTCCGTAAGGAACTATCTTCTTATGAAAATCAAAAGAAGGACAAGCGCTTCCTTAGAGTTCCCCCCTTCTCATAAAAATTGCAAGTGTCGGACGTACTAATCTATCCACACTTCGCAATCCAACAATCTCACCAAGGATGTGAACGTACTAATCTATTCACATCCTTGCAAAAGAAGGACAAGCGGTTCCTTAGGGTTCCCCCTTTCTCATAAAATTGCAAGTGTCGGACGTACTAATCTATCCACACTTCGCAATCCAACAATCTAACCAAGGATGTGAACGTACTAATCTATTCACATCCTTGCAAAAGAGAGAAAGCGGTTCCATACAGATCCCCCTCACAAAAAGTGTCGGACGTACTAATCTATCCGCACTTCACTATCCTATGTTATGACTAAAATAACAAGGAGATATTCAGTTATCACATCTATCTAATGCATTCATGACAAGCATATATATATAAGATCAAGCAGGTCTACGATAGCAAATCCAAACATCAAACAACAGACAAGTCCTAAACAAGTCCTTCGCCAAAATACTACGCATGCAAAGGAACAAACAAACACACAAAGGGTCCATATCGACCTAGTCAAGGAGATCGCGCACATCAACCTCGCAGTCCTCCGTCGCAAAGGGATCACATGCAGGGGTATCACCAAAGATATCAGCATCCCGCTCAAAGCTAAACATCGGCTCACCATCTGCACTAATGGTGTCCTCCACCCGAAGAGAGGAAGACCCCCCCAAATCACTCAAACCAATCACACCAGCAGCATCCAATTTCTCAAAAGGAAACTGGGGGGCAAGACGATGCATCAGAGGAACGAAGTCATCAAGAAACTCCTTCTTCAAAGACTCATAACTCGCCTGAACGGCGGAAAGGAAAGGCTCGCTCTGAGGATACCGCTTAAAGGCGCCGACCTTGCCTTCCGAAAAGCCGTCCTCCTTCGCCTTTTGCAACTCGGCAGCCCGCACCCCCTCCCGGAATGCCATCCGATCCTTCACAGCAGACAGCTGATCTCGGATCTCGGCAAAACGAGCTTGACTCGAGGCAAGTGCATCAGATAATATAAGAAGCTCCCCAGCATGGCCTTTCGCATCCTCAGTCAGAGAGACCTGCTCCTTCATTAGCTCCTCATGGCTCTCCAAAAGCTGATCTTTCTCATCAGAAAGCTCGATGACAAAAGAGGACAAGTTGGCAATATCAGCATTAACCTGCATCAAAAAGAGTATAACCATCAAAACAAGTGCAACAATGAACGAATCACTTCTAAGAAGGATAAACACTCACCGGAGCGAAGACCCCGACGTTCTCCTCCACGAAGGCGCGCGCACTAGCAGAATTCGGGGGGCACTCCTTCCGGTCTGCAGGGGGAACAGACCTCTGCACCACCCGAACGCCAACTTCAGGAGTGCTCAAGGATGCATCCTTGGGAAAACGAAGGCGCGTACCCGAGTAGGGCACCCACACACCACCTGTGACGTCGCGTTCAAAGCGACGAACAAGATCACTTCTGCGAAGCGAAGGAAGTGGAGGGATGTCTGCAAAGCACAAACATAAGCAAACACACAAGCAAAAAATGCTGAGTACGTAAAAAGAGATACCACACACCTGAAACTGGGGGGACCTCCTCTGCTGGCACATGCATCGGCTCGGGGGCAGGAGGGACGCGCTCAGCAACATGCTTCCTCTTGTCGCGTGAAGGCATACGTGAACCTGGGGGGACCTCGTCCGCCGTCCCATGCCTCGGCCCGGGGGCAGGAGGGACGCGCTCGGCAACTTGCTTCCTCTTGTCACGAGAAGGCAAGACAGACGTTCCCTCAACTCTCGAGCGCTTAGGATCACCCGAGGCACGCGCCGCAACATCGGTCCTCTTAACGGAGGGGCGCCGAGAGGAGTCAGCAACGGGTTCCGCCCGCTCCCTCTCAGCAGGCGCACGACCTGCAAACAGGAAGAAGAAAACATTAGAACTACAAACAGAAATACAGCCGAAAACGATAAAAAGGGAGAAGTACTTTACCCATAGGTCCTTTTCCTCGCCCATGACGAGGCCCTTCAGCAGGGGCCGGAGCAGCAACGGGGAGCCCTCGCGCAGCATCAGTCTGCAATGCCGGTTGCTTGTTAAGAAACCAACCTACAGGATAACATAAGACAAGGTTATAAAAATTCGAAAGCATACCAAGACACCCTGGGAAGAAGATACGATGATGCCTGCGGCAAGCAACTCCTCTTCAGAACCCTGAGTCAAAGGGACTATAGCCCCCGCCTGATTGTCGCGAAAGATCTCGCGAAAGGCCTTCTCATCCTGAGGGGTATACTCGGAAAAGGAGGGGACAGGGTCACGCTCCAGGACATGACACGTCTCCCACTTAGTCCCGACGTCGCTCACAAAGAAATAATGATTCTGCCATTCCTGGGAGCGAGGGTAAGGGGTGGCAAACCGTCCGCTCGGCTTCCACTTGGCACCCCCAAGGCCAAGTGAGGAAAGGCAAGGCCACCGGCTGCAAAAGGTGGACAACCTTGATTTGTCTCGTCGCTCCAGGCGGTAGAAGGTCCGGAAGAGAATCAAGGAGTAAGCCCATGAGTGCTTGTGGCACTGAATACGAAAACAGGTCCACGAATGAAAAGCAGCAGGGGAGAGATTGAGGGGCGAGATGTGGAAATAACGACATAAGCGGACAAGATCCTTGCAGTAAGGAAAACGCAAGCCCTCCTCTATCTGTCCCGTGTAAACTACATCTAGGTCCACGGGAGGGACGGTAACTGAGCCAACTTCGACATCTTTGCATATGTCAAACGGGAAGAATGCTTCAGAAAGAGGACAGACCCCCGACTTATCTACGCTCTCCACAAACTCCTCAGTCGTAATACGATTGGGAGGATAGGTCTGAGTCATCGCAATGGCTTCATGGCTAGCACCTGTCCCGGGAAAATCGAGTCGGAGTAAAAGGGGGGTGTCCTCGCTTATCTCCAAACCATCATAAGAAAAGTAATATGTACAAAGAAGGGGATCGGGAGACTCACTCATCTCAGCAGTTCGGGGGTGACAGTTTCTGGGAAAATTCCTAAGTATCAAAGACACGCGCTTGCAAGCCCGTCAGCCAAACCCTGCAAAAACCATACACAACTCAATCAAAAACCAGGGCCACGTATCAACACCATTCACCAAGCCCTTTGCGAGGGCATCCAACCCAACGGACCAACTGTCCGCGAGCAAACAGCTAGGGACCCTCCCGCTCGGGAGTCAAAAGTCCCTACGCCCACCGAAGGCCTAGGCCACCCACTAACAAAATTTCCATATATTTGTGCAATGTGACACAGGTATTCAAGCATTCCACAAAGCGATAAGTTCAAGAGCTAAAGAAATCCAAGACATGCAAAGTTGGTCATAATTACCAAAATGCCATCCGACCACATTTCGATCAAATTTTATCCCCAAAACGGCTCAAGGCTCCGGGGGCACATACAAGCAGCTCAAATACACTTAAGCAAGCCCATTACATGTCACGGGGAAACTTACCCCTACCCGAACAATTCAAAGAGCACTCGGGCCAACTAAGTCACCGATAAGCACGAGCTACCGAGCGATCACCTAAACTCCGGGGGCATGACTATCCACTCACAAATAATCAAGGAGTCATTATCACACTCGGGGGCATCATATCAAGTCACCCACATCAAGATACAAAGGGTCGAACTTTTTGCTCGAATAAGTCCGATTTCGAACCTCCACGAGTTCACCTCGGTTGGCCGAAACCTAAGGGCCTCTTCACAAAGGGAGTTCACTAACCATAACTCTATCTATCTACATTCAAAGTTTGGCCAAAAACGTATTTTGAAAAATCAAGCCAAAATTTCACTTAGGCATTTCATCGAACACCTATCATGCACCTTATTAAAATTCGAAATTTGCAGCCCTAAAGGTCCAATTAACATCAAGAAAAGGAAGGAGAGGACATTACCGATCAATACCCGGCGAGAAGGACTCGAAAACGGGCCAAATCGGGTCCAAATTAGACCCGTGAACAGTGCAGCCGCCGCCCGCAGTGCTGCCGCCACCGCTGCCGCCTCGCCGCTGCCGGGCCGCCGTGACCTCGCCGGTGGTAGTCCTGGTGGTGGCCGGCCGAAATGGGGCCACACTAGTACCCTCTCAAAACCTATACAAATATTGATAGTTTTATAAACTATCACAAAGGAGGTGGACTACACAACCTAGCAAGCACCATACATCCAAGAGGTACACTCACATCCACCCTCCATTTTTTAAAGTTGTTGATAACTTGGATTTTCACCATCAAGTGACTTAGCTAAATTGGGCTAAGTTATTTCAAAGGGTCTCAACTACTTGAAAACATTATTTTTATGATTTTTCGTATCAAGTCCATCACATGTGATTTTCCAAACCCGGCATTATTTCATTTACTAAAACCGTCGTCTCGCCGTCAAGACGGCCGTCTCGGACGACGGGCTCCCGAAAACCATCATATTGCATGAAAAACGTTTTATCAAAACTTTCATGATTTATTATCGTTTTAGTATAATTAATCATGGCATGAACGTTCCATACGTATCCGATCATCTTACAAACCCGAAAAATCTCATGTATGCTCACGCCTCATTTTTTCCAAAACCACATTTATCATATCACTTGTAGTCCGTTGTGCTACTAACCCTTTGCGTAGTTGTCAAGCATGACCATCTCAAAAAACTAAGGCAAGAAGCTCGTCTGAGCCGCGCGTATCCACCATTGGTAGGTCAAAACTCAAGGTGAGCAGACGACCCGAATCACGCGTATACCCTATCTTAAAATAGAGTTAAACAAAGGTCAAGCCATTATTTAACTCGGGGGCAAGTGATGGATATACGCATGATTCGGGTTCGGTTTTAATTATTCGGACCTCATACACGCGCGTAAGACCCACTACGAAACCCATTTTCGAGCTAACCGAGGGAAACCGGGCAAGTCGCGAACTTGCCCGGCACCCCCGGGGGGCTTACCCGGAATTCCGGGTAAGCTTAGCACCTCGGGGGTGTCGCGCACACCCCCCATTTTTGTCTCGAATGTATAGGAGACCCGATTTTTAATAACTCCTATGTGTCCGAGACCTATGTTTCAAAGGCGCGCGCGTCCCGCTCGTGACAGCCGCCTGAGACACGCGTCAGAGTCCTTTTCCCAAAGCTCTCCCCTGCATCCCGGTTCACATTTCCACATTGAACCGGGTCAAAACCGGCTTACGGTCCAAGGTTGCCTATAAATAGCCACCTTGGGGGTAAACATTTCCAAGTCACTTTGGGTGAGAATTGGGAAAAGCTCTGACCTCTCTCTAAACTTTCTCTCTCTAGAACTGTCTAATGTTGACCGTCGGAGTGAGCACACCAAGCACCTCCCCCCTCTCCACGGGAGTTGCTCGGTAATGCTCCTCTCGCAGGTACGGACGGACAGCTAGCGAGAGAGCCCAAAAGACTTAGTGCGATCTTGAAGACGAAGCCAAAGGCCCGCGCACGACCCTATAAGACGGACTTGGCCCAAAAAAACTCGCACCCAACCCGAAGACATCGATAAGTTACTCAGTGGACAGCCCGCGTTAACTTGGTCGAAACACCGGCCACCACCAATTGGGGCCGCCGGCCCCGATTGGAGCCCTCTGTGGCCCCAATTGGTGGTGGCCGGCCCCGATTGGGGCTGTACCCACCACCAATTGGTGGTGGCCGGCCACGATTGGGGCTGTAACCACCACCACTGGTGGTGGCCGGCCCTGATTGGGGCTGTAGCCACCACCAATTGGTGGTGGCCGGCCCCAATGGAGGTGGCCACCACCAATTGGGGCCGGCCACCACCAATTGTGGTGGTTTTCGGCCCCAAGCGATGGTGGCCGGTGCCGTGGGGTGGTGGCCGGCCCGTTTGGTGGCGATCGGCGGCCTTGGAGGTGGTGGGTGGTGGTCGGCGGCCTTGAACGGTGACTTGAGCAAACAATATGGACTAAATTGTAAATATTAAATTTTAGAAGTATAAATTTGATGACTAAATTGAATTGAATAAAATAAAAGTATTTAACGGTCAAACTAACTGTTGACTAACGGAGATACCAAAAACATACAACCTCTCAAACATATGGCACCAAAAACCTACAAAATAAAACATATGACACCAAAAACCTACACAGGTCAAACATGTGGCACCAAAAGTACCTTTAACCCCATTTTTTTTTTATGTATACTGTTTTAACCTTATTAGTTGAAAATTTAATTTTATATAAAATCTTATGTCATTTATCAGTATAGTAACATTTTAGTGTGTTTTATCAATTATGTAAAGTATTTTGCGTTCTAGGTTAAAGGAAAGATGGTCAAGCAAGCTTTATGTACATGAAATTAAATTCAGTTAGCAATTAGTTATAAAAGAAAAGGTTTAGCTAGTAAGTTGGACATTCATATAAAATTTAACTAACGATTTGATTTTCAACCTTTAAAAAAATAGATAATTACAATGTTTGATACATTATATGCATGTCATCACTAAATTAATAAATATATTTAATTAAAAATAAAATAGTGAAAATTCCATCAACACAATTGACAAAAGATGGGCTGCTGGTGGTGGGGGGTATCTTAATGGATAATGGACCCAGAGATTCATGTTTAATAATTATTATTTTCTAGTTTTTGTCATTTTATGTTGATTGTTTATCGAGAATTTATATGTGATGTTATTTTACCGTATTTATTATGAAGTTCAGTGTACTTTATTTGACCAGGTTTGAAAATAATATATACTGGAGTGGAGTGAAGGGAGACATTACAAATTAACTCTTGGTCTTTGTTTCAACACTTTGACTTCTTAGGTTGTAGAGTCGGTCCATTTGGTTCAGAGGTTTTTCTTCCCCCTCTTAATTCTTGCATCATTTTATATTTTTATTTTTACGATGTTATAATAGTAGATCATCAATCGTTTTCCATACATACATCATTAATGGTAAGGTTTATCAAATTATCTAGTGCATTTCCCGCGTATCGCGCAGAGTGACTTACTAAATATATATAATTAACAAACTAATATTCGATGAAATTTATACTGACTATTTGTAATATGTTGAAACACGATTTTTAAATAAAATAACAGTCTAAAATTTGAAAAAGTAAATGAAAGACTGAAAATTTTAAACAATCAAATATCATTGTGCAAATTCACAAATAAATTTTAGATGCGCGTACTGCATGTTACATTTGGTCGATGGATCTGCCACTGAGACTGTCAGCCGACCGTACCACCTGAAATCTTCGTTCACCGGCTCCGCGTCAATCGTCTGTTAAAAATCAGCGAAATTTTAATTTCGATTAATTACATACATTGAATCTTGAACGGTCCGAAATTTTAATTGCGATTAATTGCATACATTGAATCTTGAACGGTTCGAAATCAAGGAAATTTTAATTGCGATTAATTGCATACATTGAATCTTGAACGGTCTGAAATTATAATTGCGATTAATTGTATACATTGAATCTTGAACGGATCGAAATCAGCGAAATTTTAATTGTGATTAAACAGTTTTATTTAATAGAAACAAAACCCAAAGTAGGTTTTTCACTAAAAAATAGGTTTTTCACTAAGAAAAATATATTTTTCAATATATTTTGGCATTTGTTAAAATATTTATCCATATAATTATTTTACATATTTTTATAACTTTTTTACTAAATTTATGAATTTTTTACTATTTTTAAAAAATAAATTAAACAATAATATTATAACTTAAAAGTAAATCTATAATAAAAATAATTTGTGATCTGCAACAAAAGTAATTTGGATATACTATGAAAGGTCTGAACTATCACCCATGTTAACGGGAGAGGTCTGAAATTTAAAAAGTTAATAACAGAGGTCTGAAATTTATGTTTTGTTGATAACAGCGGTCTCCGTTAGTTTTTTCCGTTAAAACTAACGGAAGTTGGTCACATGCTTGGCATGTGACCGGAAATAAAATAAATTTCCAAAAATGCCCTTCTATCAAGTGTGCCCCTCACATGCTTGGAGTGAAAAGACCAAAATGCCCTTAAAGCCACCACGGTACTCCGGCGACCACCAATCGTACTCCGGCGACCACCTCCGTACTCCGGCGACCACCTCCGTACTCCGGCGACCACCACCGTACTCCGGCGACCACCACCGTACTCCGGCGACCACCACCAAGGCTCCGATTGGGCCAAAATCGGAGCCACCGGCACCGATTGGGCTCCGATCGGAGCCACCGGCCCCGATTGGACTCCAACCGGAGCCACCGGCCCCGATTGGACTCCGATCGGAGCCAAAAAAGCTCAGTTCATTCCTGCAAATCATTGAAATAGCCGTCTTCTCCGATATAGTGGTTAATCTCCGTCAGTATCGGCCCCACCGTCGAACAGATTCTTCGGCAGCTGCAAAAATGGCGGTGAGAAACGTAGAGCTATGGACGCAATTCGCAAAGGAAGCGTTGAAGGGCTCCATCTCTGTAGCGAAGCTCCTCTGCCTCCTCCACGTCACCAATTCATACCTCCTTACTCCTGTCGTGGTAAATTAAACCACCATTAATCAAGCTACTTTTTCAATTCTTGCAAGATCTCCAATCCTTGTTCGGACTTGTTTCTCTGTGATGCAGCCGTACGGTCCCAGCATGCTTCCCACCCTGAACCTCACCGGCGACTTGGTCCTCGTGGAGCTTCAGATCGGAGCTCTGTGGCTCCGACCAGAGCCACAAAGCTCCGATCGGAGCTTTTTTGCTGAGGTGGTGGCCGGAGTCGGGTCGCCGGAGCCGAGGTGGTGGTCGTCGGAGTCGAGGTGGTGGTCGCCGGAGTCGGGTGGCGGTGGCCGGAGTTGGGTGGTTTTAATTTGACTTTAGGGGTAAAATTGACATTTCACATTTCCTTAAATAAGATATTAAATAAAACAAAGTATTAAAGGGGCAAAAATGTCATTTCACACAATTCTGTTAAATTTAACCCTAAAAATGGACGGAAAACCTCAAATCAACAAAATTGAAATTTCAGACCTCTGATATTAACTTTTTAAATTTCAGACCTCTCCCGTTAACATGGGTGATAGTTCAGACGTTTCATAGGTTCTTAACCCTAATTATTTTGGATCCACCAAAAGACATGAGGACTCAATAAATTTGATAAATTTATATTAGATATTATCAGGCGAGTATAAGAGAACACATAATATTTTATTACTTCAGTTGTAACCGAAGCCCTTTCTAGGTGGGGAAGTTAAGGAACCAAAAATCCAAAACACAGACGAAGAACATAATTAGGCAGAAAGTAGTTTATGGAGGTGGGCGATTCTCATAATTTCCTATTTATACAGTCACGCTTATCTAATCCATCTAAACCCCAAAAAAAATAAAACCTCTTAATTAATACAAGTTCACTGCAAATACCAAATAGTCTCCATTAAACAAATTTAAGGTTACACTTGAACCTACATTACACAATAATAATAATAATACATAACAAACAAAATTGCATCCATCACTTTCTCTTGCTCAATCGGGCTGTTTTCGGATCCTCGCACCTAATCCTCTTCTTCTGTTGCTGCTCCTTATACTTGTCATATAAGTTGAGGGCCCTTGTTGTTCTATCCATCTCCCCTCTCAATCTCTCCTTCTCTTTAATATCGCGAACCACCTCAAAATGATTCCCGAATTTACTTCTTAACGCTTCTTCATCGATTAAATCTTTGTGGGACGTATCTGCTACTGCTGATTTTTTTGCATCTTCTTCAGCCTCCGCACGTTTCCTCTTCGTGTTCTTCAACTTGATATTGTAGCTCCCATCAATGCCACTGAATGTTTCCTCCTCTAGGGAGAAATCCTTGAAGGCTTGCTGTGGAGAGAGGGTGCCCAGAAGAGCAGCTTGCTTCTGAACGTCGGTCAAGTTAGAAATGCCCGAAGCCAGGCTTGATATGGTTGGATGGTAATGCTTCGATACAAGGTTTAGCTCCCATAGGACCGATGAAAGTGCTCCACTCTGATTCGGGTCTGTCGCATATGGATGATATTTCTGCACACAAACAAGTTAAATTAAAAATATATCACCAAGTAGAAGAAGAATCAGGGCAAAATTTTCTTTTCAGGACTTACGGCAACAGAGCCAGAGAAAGAACCGCCCCCTGCATCATTTTCTAGCAGAACCCGACACTTGACATTCTTTAGAAGTAGGTGCTTTATCGTGAGCAAGGCTGCAAAATTTATTTATAACAATAATGACCAGAATGAGGATATGATTAAGGGGAGGTATGAGCAAAGTGTAGCAACAGTGAATTGGATACTACCTGCAGTGGCCTCTGAAGATCCAAAGCACAATGAGAAGGTGGCCAAACGTTTGATGAATGCTGCAGCCTTCTGCATATCATGTTGTCTATCTTCATACAGCATCGCTCTCAGTGCTTCGGCTAACACTTCTCCTTCATCTCTGCTTTCACATAGAAGAAACCAACTGAATAAGAATTATCCTGTAAATAGATAGAGATGACGGGTCTGGATAATACTAACCTCCCAGGACGATACTCAAGTATTAGGTTGTACAGCTGGACAAAGAACTCTTGTAAATCCACATTCAAGGCATCAAGGTTGTTCTTCATAAATTTGAAAGCAATGATGCAGCATCTCAGTCGCTCAGAGATCGTCAGGTGTATTCCTGAAGCGCCATCCAATTTGCCTCCACCATTAGCAAGCTTTTTCAGATAACTCATAAGGTCACCAATGTAGTCCAAGTCAATCAGGTGTGAATATTTTCCTAGACCATTTAAGGCTGGACCAAGAAGCAGATGTCCTTCATTTGTGCCAAAAGTTGAACCGGAATTTTCCTCAACACTGGGAAAATAATAATAAATGAAGGAATTCAAGACATTGCAGTGCCAAGACATATAATAATAACAATTAAGTTAAGTAAAAGATAGAGAAAGTCCATTCAGAGCAATATGTATGCTCACCTTGTCGATATTGAGTACATAGTATGCTTCAGGATGCGAAAATATGTTTCAAACACAGCAGCTAGTGTCTCAGACTGCATTCTCCTCTTTTCTGCTACATCTGCAGCAAAAGCAGCAGCCTTGTAATCTGCAGCAACCTGGATAAGAAAAACATGATGTGAATCTACTCAAATAGAATATGATAGTTCAAATATAGGGAATAAAGAAGCCAAAACTTCAATGTCAGAATAAGTACCTCCTCCCTCATCTTTGACTTCAGTTGTTTCTTGCTTTTCTTCCTATCGTCCTCTGGCTGATTAGCAGCCTTCTCCTCGGCTATTTTTGCTTTCCGAAATTTTCTTTTAAAGTTTTTACTTTTGTTATTATTCTCCGCTACTCTTTGCCTACCCAGATCTTCATCAAAAGATAAGGACATGAAAACCTGAAGAAGTATCCAAGAATTAGAGGAAGAGAGATGCACATGTATAAACGATTTGATAGATGCATGAAATACATATAAAATTATGTTAAGTTCCCAGTTATGGACGAATCAAGGGTCGATGGATAGGATAGATGGGTGGAATGGTGGATAGTGAGCTCATAAAGGGGAGCACGAACCCTGGACCTCGTATGAGAGAAAATCTGATTTCTTGGCTCTTTAGAGAGAGTCCCACCTCTGAAAATAAGTTCCGGATAAATTTGGCATACCATTTTTTTGATAACCATGTCCCTTATATAGGACTAAGAGCACTACAATCTATAGGAAATGAAATATTCAGCCATTAAAGAGATATATATCTCAGCTGATTAATCAACGAAATAAAATATATAACCCTATCTCCTAAATCGACAGCCCTAGGCTTACTTAGCTAACAAGAAACTAAATTGTAATCAATAAACCCTATGACTAATAATCTAATACTACATGGGAACATCTATTATTTTAAACCCTCTCTTTTGTGTGTGGCTTGCTCTTGGTACATTATCAATACTATTCCCAGCTATTTCATTACAAGAGAGTTAGTTAATATGAAGAGTTAACGATCTAGCATAAGTTAGTGTATCACTTACACACCAAATCAACAGTATCATAGTATGATAATATCTATACAAGTGAAACATTCATATAATTTTGGAACAGTGAGTATTCAGAAGCAACTAAACAATGGCCAATGTCGAAAGGCAATTTTCAAAAATATCTGCAACAGTGGACACAGCCAAATAACTAGATAGGGCTTTCTAGTTTCAAATTTCAATAAGATCACGACACATCTATTGCGCAGAGAGCGATCCAGGCATATGGTAAGGATTTTTTTCTGTTAGATCGACTTCTTGATATCTTCTTATCCTATACTAATATATATATATATATATATATATATATATATATATATATATATATTCTAGAATAGAAATCTGTAAGAGATCCTGGCTAAAGCCAAGTCCAAAGCATTTCTGAATGCGCAACTACTCAAAACTAATGATAAGTAAACATAGAAAAACAAAAAAAATCATATGTTGTACCTCTACGGAGTCAGGATGCATTTGGCAGTTATTTATTTTAACAAGACTAGCAATCAGCCTAACAACTTCCACAGTTGCTTCACCGCCATGTTTGCCCTCATTGGTGAAAAGAGACTTAATGGTGTCACAGCAGAGTTTCCTGCCAGAATCATTGCACCCTTTTCAATATAAAACATGAAAAGGAAGAAGGCAACATATTCACATGATAAAAAAAATAACTTTAGTGGACAAGAATAAGACGTGCTTAAAAACCTTACGACATCGTCTGAGGAACTTAAATTCCCAACAACCACTTGTATCAAACTATCCCGAAAATTGAAGTGGGGAGCTGCATCTAACAAGTTACATATACTGCGAATAACAACATGCTGATACATCGGAACCTTCTCAGCTGCCATCAACTTCTGCAGGTATGCCTGTTTAAATTAATTCAGAAAGTTTTTCTAGGTTAATATTCAGAAGCTAAAGATAAAAACTCCACATTAGCAACCAAATGCAACAAATAGGACGGCATAAGAATAACAATTTCCTTGTGAATTTGCAGTGGCTAGTCCTAATGCCTACAGTAGCAAAATGTATGGTCAAGCCTAATGCTTCTCACACAATAATTAGATAAGTAATTCCCTTTGAGCCAGCATCATAAACTTAATAGCAGACAGATATTACTAAAAAGTGGTTCAGATTTATTTACGTATCAAAAGCATTGAATAATTAGAATTTTTCAACCGTGAATTGACTTAATTAGGATGACAGCCATAGAAGAGGGTAATGAAATATAACCTTGTATGCAGAAAGAAGAGTTGACTCATACATCCTCATCTTTTTGACATCCTTTGAGACTTTCATCTCCAGCTCCTTTTCAGTTGGAAGCCTTATCCGATAGCTGTTATACATTAGAAATTAGAATAACAAAATTCCTGAAACTTCAATCTCGACATATACCACAGGTTACTGAAGTAGAAAGAATGAGGGCAGAATATACCCAGGAATGATATCTTTGAAAACAGCCAACAAAGATAAGAAGGCAAGTTTCACGATGGAGTGATTATCATCCTTACAGAGCTGCAGCATCTCTCCTAGTTGTTTAATGTGGGACTCTGGATCTGAAAGCAGAGCCATTCCAAGCTCTGCAAGCTTACACTTCTTACTTTCAAATGCTTCTTCTGCTGTTAGATCCTCTTTGACCTCGGCCTAATAGAATTTGTAATGGAATAAGGGTAAGGAAGACAAATCAACTACACCAACAAATGGGGAATGAAGGCATAAGATTCATCGTATTTATACAGGAAGAAAGAGAGTTAGCAGGATAACAACTAACACAGGAAACATAGATTCGGTGAATTTAGCAAATTTATATAACAATGAACTCAATCACAGGGATACCACATACCAGTAACTCTCAAACAGATAAAATGTCATGGGAACGCTTTACTTCGACAACAAAAAAATTAATACCCACACCGGTCCTACTACTAGTCTAAGATAGCATTATATTAATCCATCTATCTGGAAACCAAAATATCAAGAACAAAAGGCATCAAATAGGAAGTGCAAGGAAATACCAGCGCAGCTGCTTGTGGAGCTTCAGTTGTTGCGTCTTCCAGCTCGGGTAACTCTTTGCCCTGTTTTTTGGCGTCTTTCTTACTTTTCTTGAGCTTAGCTCTCCGCTCTGCCTTTGTGAGCTTAACTCCAATTCTGTCCACATCTCCATCTTTCTCCCCATCTTCATCGTCCCCACCTTCCTGTAAATCCATCGACTTTTGCACTACACCATACAGAAAAATTAGTCACAGTGAATGGCGATTCCCAAAAAAATGATTAGCGGATAGTAGTAATCAAGAGAAAGAGACCATACGTTTGCGGTAATACAGCTCCCCGCCTAAGGTCTTAACCGGAAGGGCGTCCACAGGATCAACTTGCACCTCAGGCTTCTCATTTACCTTCTTCAATGCCTTCTTCCTGGACCTTTCTTCGTAGATAGCTTCCAGAGCATCTTCTTCGACACCAGCCACTTGCTTAAGATGCCTTGAGAGATGAAGATTACGTCAAACTCGAAAACTGGTACAAGATAGACATAGAGAAGGAGAGTAGAGAAAAGGAGGCATACTTGTCGATGGATTGGGTATTAATGCGGGAAACGGAGAGAGCATATTCAGGGTTTTCATTGAGGAACTGCACGTCCTCGTCAGAAAATTCGACTTCATCGTCGGGAATCTCCGGCGGAAGATCCGGCGGCAGAATGACCTTCTGTTTCTTCTGCTTTCCCATTGAATTGAATTGAATGGAAGCTGAAATCGCCTCCCTTCTTTCTCAAGTACGCGTAGTAGTGAGTGTGGGGGGGTTTAGGTTTTGGAAGGGGTTTGGAGGAGAAAGAGAGAAGATGATAAAGAATACGGGTCACCGGGTCAGGGCATTTCGGTCAAAAGTTCGGATCGGGACTTCCTATAATCAATGTTATCAAACCGGACAGAACACCAACCGGTTAGGGGTCCGTTTCCGATTTGTCCGGTCGGACCGGCACTCCAGCTATATATAACTACAAAAATAATATTTTGTATTCCACCTCAATTACCTTGAATAAAATATATAACCTAACACAATTGCTGATGTTGATAAAATGGTCCAATATATTGAAAAAAAAAATACAAATGTTGATTAGCACAATCATCATTTAACTTTCTTTTTAGATTTTATATATTTTAGCCTTTTTTTTTAGACGTGATCAGGCAAACCGATGACTCGACTGGTTCGCTCAAAATCGGCCAGTTGAACCGGTCCACCTACTTGCTAATCTTTTCATGGACCAAACCAGTTAAGAGTTCGGCTCTCCGTCGGACCATCGGTTCTGGCATCGCTTATAATCCAGTGTTATCTGGTTCGGCCACTAGTGGGGTTTGGATTGACGTAATGTAATGTTTATTACTTGAAATGTAAAATTATAAATAATGTGAATTAGTAATATTAGATTGTTGTGGTTGATTGTGCTGTAATATAAGGTGCAATGTTAGATTGCAGTGTTTGATATACTTTTTATGTGACTTTATTACTATATTTAATCTATTAAAGAGTATACTATATATTAATATTATAAGATTTAAACGATAACTTACATCTTAAACACTATGTTTTTTGTTTAATATTAGAGTTTATTCTGAATAATAAAACACAAATTTTATAATATTATAATTTTATTAATTGAATTTTTTTGTATGGTTTTATAAGATAAACTTTGTAACAAAAATTCAAACAAAATATTTTACTCATTTTGTACGAACGTGCATTATTTTTTATCATAACAATGACTCATGAATTAAATTATAAATAAAAAGATAATAATAATAATATAATTAACTAAAAAGATCATACAAAGTATTTTATTTATTTGATAAATCATAATAAAATAATAAACACTTTGTAATCTTGGATGTAATTTCACATTACAAAAAAAAATATAATCTCACATTGAATCCGTTTTTTGATGTTATCTCAAATTATAGGGAATGGAGTTTGGACGAAATCTTAAATTATAATAGACTTCACATTACATTGTTTGATTTATCAAACGACGTAATGTGGATGTAATGAGAGAGATATTGTGAGATTACATCTCACGTTACATTCATCTTGACACGCTTAACTATTTTTCCTCTCGTTCCTTTATTTATATTTCTTTGTTCTTGATCTATCCATAGTCTCCTCTCTATCAATTGGTTTGTATTAAGTTCATCATTTTTGCACATCCACCACTTACAATTACTCTCAGTCTTTCCATGTATATCTATTATTATCTTCTCTGTCTTTTTATTATAAGTTTTATCCTCTTTGCATGTCTCCACCTACATTGATTGAGATCGGCGCTAACATGCTAAGCTCAGCTGAATTCCCCATCTTTATCGCCAGATCAATGTTAATTTTCTTCTCATTCTTGCTATGCCACTCAAGATCTAGAAACTACTTCATTGTCTTCAGCTCCATTTCACCTTCATTGGTGAGAGGCCTAGAGCACTCCAGGTCTAATACTTGATTTCGATGCAAAAGTTGATAATTTTTATGAGTCGTATTAGACCTGGTGCTCGACCCTAGCTGAATCAATTTCGACGTAACTCGAATTAGGCACAAACTGACTATTAGATCCCATATGAAATAAGAGCTAGAATCAGGAACTTTAAAGTCAATGATGAAATTTCGGCGACATAAAAGGTTCTCCGCGTGAAGATTAAAAAAAAAAAAGTGACTACAAGTTCAAAACGACGCCTTTGAAGTCGACGACTACAAGTGGGAGTATAGTACCCTCAATGAAACCCTTCATTTTAAGGAAAAGAATGAGGTGGCGATATACTCGTCACCAGCTACAGAGAAACCCTTCCTTTTAAGGAAAGTGGTAAAGTGGCGACCTACTCGTCACCAGTTACAGCCTTCCTCCTAAGGAAAGCGGTGAGATGGTGACTTACTCGTCACCAGCTACAGAGAAACATTCCTTCTTAGGGAAAGATGTGCTGCAACCTACTCATACCACCTATAGAAGGGAAATATGAGCCGGCCTACTTGTCACCTACTTTAACCGCCACATAAGGAAACTCTTCCTAAAGGGTAACGTCGCCACTTAAAGTCGGTAACTTATGTCCTATAACTAGCAGGGTGCTTATCATTATTCATTACGTTACATCTTTCTCTAAAATGCTATCCATATACTGACTTAAGTTTCAGAATGGGGTTAGGGGCACAATCCCCACCCCTTTCTCATGTCAGGATGAGCTAACTGCTACCAAAAGCCCAACAAACTTGAAGGTGCGGAGATGAGGCCAAGAGAAGTCCACACCAAATTTAGCCAGACGATCTTGATCCAACACCGATCTATGTCAAAATTGACCTAGTCAGGGTCGAGCTATGGACTGGATTCGACCATAATTAGGGCCGCTTAGGTCAGAAGACTCTAACTATAGTTGGAATTGGGTTCACCGAGTCAATGGTCTAATTGGACCATTAATCTATTCTTTTTTCTTTTTTTACAAAACTAATTTTTTTAAGACTAGATTAAACAAAATGAAAGGTTAGAGTTATATTAGAGTGACTAAAAACACACAAATTTAAAAGTTAATGATGTATTAATTAGAGAAATTATTTTTATAAAGTATGATACTTGTTAAGTATCATTTCCGAATCCTCCTCTCGTAACCTAATATAAAATGCTAATCATAATACTTTTTTCACTTCTAACGATTACTTCATATTACTTGAGCTCCTCAACTATTATTGTAGGAAATAGTGCACCCATACGGGGTGCTCTTGCGCGGTTCGGGAAGTTCGGGACTAAAGTTACACACTTCCAAAGTGTGTAACCGTCCCGTGCCTATATATATCCATCTATATGGATGGTTATACTGCTGCATACTATATACATAAATCAGAGTGGTAGATGTGATGAAGTATCCGAAGCCGTCTTCGATGTTCTCCTCTCGTGTCGGAGCTCCGGCGCCCGACCACCTCGTCTTTGGGTCATCAACCGTGGAGACCGAGGTACGCTCCACCTTAGTGGCGTACCTCTCTGACCGGCATCCCCACCGCCGTGATGCCAAGTATCATTGTCGGATCCTCCTCTCGTAACATAATATAAAATGCTAACCACTCCTCAACTATTCGAGTAAGGCATACGAATAATACCATAACAGGACTAAGGAAGATACACTTGGAGACCCTGCCAGCAAATTTGAGAAGAAGTTTTTGGGCGTGGTAAGTTCGTTTGTCCATTCAGCTTCCTCTTTATTCGGTTAGGGTTGGATTCTTACTAGGTCAATTTAGACGGTCCAATTGGGTGGTTAAGTCAGACTATGACTAGACTCGCTGGACCATGAGTCAGACCTTTGACGAGGTCTGTTTAGACCCAGGGTCCAATTGAAATTGGTTAGTCTAAATTGTAAAAAAAAAAAAAAAAAAAAATTAGAGATATAAATTGGAGGACTAAACTTAACAAAATGAAAAGTAGAGGGTAAGTCACGTGCAATGGACAGTCTATTTAACAACCAACTAACGGTTGCACCAAAAGTATACAAATTGTAAAATATTGCACCAAAAGTAAAAAAAAAAAAAAATGTTACACCACATGATGTACCAAAAAACCTTTAAGCTTTTTTAAAATATATGAAAATAGATGACATGCTATTATAAGACATGTTTTTGGTATAAACTATCACCAATGTTAACGGGAGAGGTCTGAAATTTAAAAAGTTAATAACGGAGGTCTGAAATTTCAATTTTGTTGATTTGAGGTTTTCCGTCCATTTTTAGGGTTAAATTTAACAGAATTGTGTGAAATGACATTTTAGCCCCTTTAATATTTTGTTTTATTTAATATCTTATTTAAGGAAATGTGAAATGACAATTTTACCCCTAAAGTCAAATTAAAACTACCCAACTCCGGCCACCGCCACCCGACTTCGGCCACCACCACCCGACTCCGACGACCACCACCTCGGCTCCGGCGACACGACTCCGGCCACCACCCAGCAAAAAAGCTCCGATCGGAGCCACAGAGCTCCGATCGGAGCCACAGAGCTCCGATCTGGAGCTCTGTGGTTCCGACCAGAGCCACAGAGCTCCAGATCGGAGCCCAATTGGAGCCTTGGTGGTGGTCGCCGGAGTACGGTTGGTGGTCGCCGGAGTACGGTTGGTGGAGCCGTGGTGGCTTCAAGGGCATTTTGGTCTTTTTACTTCAAGCATGTGAGGGGCACACTTGATAGAAGAGTATTTTTGGAAATTTATTTTATTCCCGGTCACATGCCAAGCATTTGACCAACTTCCGTTAGTTTTAACGGAAAAAACTAATGGAGACCGTTGTTACCAACAAAACTAAAATTTCAGACCTCTGTTATTAACTTTTTAAATTTCAGACATCTCCCGTTAATATGGGTGATAGTTCAGACCTTTCATAGGACGAATCGATGACTAGTAAAATGTCATCTACCTTTCATTCATTCAGCATATATATGGAGGAGAAGAGAGAGAATACAAAGACATGTCTTTATTTATACTCCGATCCCCTCTAAACAAATCAAGAATTACAATCCCCTCCCTGTGTAAAAACCAAGTCTTTTTGTGTACTTCTTCACATTGCTTACAGTAGTACAAAATCAATATGTGATACTTTCTTTTGTGCTGAGATATTTACCAACAACATATTCAACCCTATTACCATCACAATCTTTTTCATCATCAACCCGCCCAGATTAGTAAGTACAGCTTATATGCCTGCAAAATTTGCTGCAGCTGAAACCCTATTTCCACTTACTTGATTGATGAAGAAACATCAAATCCATCGAAAAACAGACACCGAAGTCGCTTTCTTCTTCTATCTTCTCTTTGTTGTTTCACAAATGCATCCAGGTAGAGGATTCGAATAGAAGTTTTCCTCTAGTTTGGGGAACTCCCCAGCCTCTCTCAAATACGGCCCCCCCATTCGGCTTTCATGGAGCTTCTTCACCTTTGAGCTGAACTTTTTCCAACTTATCTTCCCTTCATCTAACTCATCCACAAGTTTCACAAACTTCATTCTGCAATTTATCAGGAAATTCATGTCAGAGAAAATAAATTGTTTTACTTCTATCATACAGTCGGTACTAAAATGTGAAACTCAACAATAACTTTCTTAGAAAGTAGCATCTTTGTGTTACGGATATATTCCGTAGTATATTATACATAATATAGATTCCATCTATAATATATAGGATTATTTACAATTATTGATATGATATATATAGATAATCTCTAATATATTATATAGATGTCAATCTTTGATATACAAGGCTATTTACTATTATTGATAAGATATATATATATATATAGTTATAAAATATATATATATATATATATATATGTTATCTTTGTTATATTAATTATATTCTAGGATTAGATATAGATGTTATTATTTCCTATTATGTTAATAGTTTTAGTCAGTCCTGTTTAAGGGGCTAAGTAATGAAAAAGAAGCAAGCAGTTAATTATCAGCAACTTAGTTTCAGAGGTGGACACTCTCTCCAAAGAGCCAAGAGACCGGATTCTCTGGACCAGACCGATTACCTGATTCATCGTCACGATCCATAACCCAAGCAAGTAATAATTTGGTTGATCACGATGGGCGATGATATCAACACCCTATTGAAGGAGGAGCGTGGCAGGACAGATGCTGCATTCGCAAAGATGGAGGCAGGGATGAAGAAAGAGCTGACTCAGCTACAATCAGCAATCCAACAACTTTCTGCCATGATGCAGCAAGCCATGACTATGAGTGGTGCAAGTCAATCTTCTAGAAACGGAGAAACAAATCAAGGTGACCCCAAGATACCAATTACTGCAACTCCAAGATACACAAAGCTTGAGTTTCCAACTTTTGATGGATCAGGGGATCCTTTGATTTGGTTACATCGGTGTGAGCTATTTTTCACACTTCAAGGAACACAGGAGGCAGAGAAGGTAGGATTGGCAGCCCTCCACATGCTAGGGGAAGCACAACTATGGTATGTTATATTGGAATTCGAGAACTCGACTATTACCTGGGAACAACTCAAGAAATCTTGCAATCTGCGATTTGGCCCACATATCGGGACCAATCCTTTAGCAGATTTATTATCCATAAAACAAACAGGCACAACCAAGCATTACCAGAAACAATTCCAGGAGAGATTGGCTCGGGCCATCCCTTTTGTGCAACCAGACCAATATGTCAGTTTGTACATGGCAGGACTTGATGATTCAGTTCGGTGGGATGTCCAATTGCAACAACCGCAACATCTAGAAGAAGCAATGAGTCTTTCTACGGCTTATGAAAAGAAGAATCAGGTGCTACAACTCGCTGATACCCCTACTGCGGAATCTAATGGTGTGACCTTCACTGAAGTACAGCAACCTGTTGTAAAGAGGTTGAACCGAGCTGAGATGGCAGAATGAAGGCCATGGGATTTGTGCTATAACTGTGACGAACCTTATTCAGCAACTCCTAAATGCACAAGGTTGTTTTGGGTGGAACTAGAACCCGGTGACCAGCATGAAGACGAGGGCTACCATTTCTGAGCTTGTGGACAAGCTCTTTCGGGAAGTAGGGGTAGTGTTACGGATATATATATATATATATATATATATATATATATATATATATATATATATATATATATATAGGTAATCTCTGTTATAATATAAGATTGCATAGATGTTATCTTCTAGGGTTAGATATAGATGTTATCGTTTCCTATTATGTAATAGTTCTAGTCCTATTTAAGGGGCTAAGTATAATGAATAAAGAAGCAAGCAAACAGTCAGTAGTTATCAGAAACCTAGTTTCAGAGGTAGGCCCTCTCTCCAAAGAGTGAAGAGATCGGATTCTCTCTCTATCGAAGCCAAAACTTTCAATTCTTACGATTTCAAGAAGTTAGTAACAGAAGTTAGTAACATAGGCCGTAGTAGCAAGAACAAGGAGAAGGTCGACCAGGTCGACTACCCGATCATCGTCCAGTGACATGATCCATAACCCAGGCACGTAGCACCTTGGGGA
Source organism: Clarkia xantiana subsp. parviflora (assembly GCA_036873135.1). Lineage (NCBI taxonomy): Eukaryota > Viridiplantae > Streptophyta > Magnoliopsida > Myrtales > Onagraceae > Clarkia > Clarkia xantiana. The sequence goes on from JAPTYO010000004.1 coordinate 28,310,385, forward strand.
GCCTTTTACTATTTTGGGGAACTGTTGATTATATGATACTATCATTTTACCCTCAAATTTTTCATCTTCCTACAGATTCTCATCAAGTTTCAAACTTCATAGAATTTTCCAAAAATTATATGTAATTATAGATGCGAGGTAGGGAAGTACCTATCAGGATTAATAGTCTTCTTGAAATTCGCAAATCGCCTATGCCCTTGAACTGCCTTTGCCATATTCCCATCATAGGTATAAAGGAAGGCAGTGCTTTGAAGGGCAACAATGTAATCAATTCCCGCCAACATGTTTTGGTGATCCTTAAAGGGGGCGAGCTCCTCTTCTGTTGCCAAACTAGAATGTGAGAAGATATTTGGGTACTCGTCTTGTAGATACTGCATACTTCCATTTCCATAGGCTTCCCCAGCCACCAAGTATATTCTAGTATCTGATGGAAATCCTAGTCCTTTTAGTAGAAGAGCAGTTTCTCTAGGAGTCAGTGGGCAACCACCAAATAACCTTCTCTCCGTTTCATTGATCTCTTTCTCCTTCCAATGGCCAACCTCATACCTCATTTGACGCAGTTCTTCATCTTCCCCGGGGGATAAGCTGTGGCTGCAACCCGTAAATGCCAACATATCTTTCTCGTACCTAAAAGATATCATCACAGTAAAATTGCATATCCAAAGATAAAGAGCATTGCCACAAAGTGGTAATCTACAGTGAAACATAGTCTTAAAATGGTATCTTAACCATTTATGGAAACTATTGACTATCTCGTTTAATCATCTTTTTCATGAAAAATCGGAAAAAACAACTTTCTTCTGTTTCACTCTAAGTTTGAGATTCCAAATTCAAAAAAACTTACTGGCATGGAATTAGTGGGGAAAAGGATCATCAAATCTTAGTATAATTACAGAAGAATCCTGGATTAATAAAGTAAATAACAAGTACCTCAAGTGTAGAGCTAGATAAGGGCTTCCATCCTGGTGCATTCGAGAAACCAATCTGTTCCCAAGATCTTCAATGGGGGCTGAGTATCTTAGTGCTTGATAATTGACACGGCACCTCAATTTTTGTACAGAATTCGGTATTTCATTGTTGGAAAGCCTTGAATCAGCGTGGGTGAAGTATATCACTTTGTGCTCTTTTAGTAGTGGAAGGACTTCATTCTTATAGTAACTGACCTGAAAAGTATGAGAAGAGTCACTGATGAAGCATGGTCCCATTGTAATGAACCAACAAATATCCTTTTCTTTTATTAGTAAAAATTCAATCTTTACCTTCGACCAAGATATTGGTGTTTTGTTGAAAGGCTCAATGTCAGCAAATTCATCAGGTAGCGATTCAACTATGTGGACATCATCCTTCAGTGTCTCCATGAAGTGCCTCCAGTCAAACAGCTCTTTAAAGCCGCTAATAATAATAAGAAAGATAAAGTAACAAACATATCATCAGCCAAATTGATCAAATTATATGGAATCACCAACATTTGTTGGTGTTTGGGAAGTTTAGTTTTAAAAATTTATATATTAGAAAAAAACCAACCTATCATCAGCCCAGTATGATGAATGGTCAAGTGAAGGAAGAACTAGTGTCGCCTTCATTACTTTAGCAACCGCAACCATGTCACAGATCTGCAGTCGAACATTATTGACAATATCAGACAACTGATGATACTACCTAGCTTTATGCAGGAAAGATATAGGATATTTGAAACCAGACCCCAAATCTCATCTGATTCAAGCCGCCATTAGCATTGATGAGAATGTAACCATTTGTTTTAGCATCTATAGCTGCCAAAAGAAAAATAAATGAGAAAAATTAGGAACACACGAAATCTCAAATCAACAGTTAGAAAATGCAAACGGTGGAGCACACACATATATATATTAATAAAAATATAATAAGCAGAGAAAGAGGCTCCATACCTTTATGACTTTTTGGCTGACCGGCGCATTGAGTGAAATTTTCGCTGTTTGGCTTTGACCAAATACCTGAATACTAAGCAATGAATTTTAATTAACCAAGATGTTAGCATTAAACAGTTAAAAGAGCACCTCATTTTTTTAATAAAAAAAAGAGCAACTTAATTTTTGCAGAACGGTTATCGTTTTTGGGTTTTCAATAAGAGTTCATTGAGGACTAAAACTTACTTCAGCTCTGCTGCCCTGTCCACCAACAACACCGGATTCTAACATCATTAAACTTCTGTCTGCATCTCTTTCTCCTGACATATTTTCAAAGGCATGTGAACTCTGATCCCTCTTATTCAAGATTGTGTCTGATGAATATGATTGGTCCTAGTAACAAAGGGCAGAGTTATTTGGTGAGAAAAAGGGAAAATATGCAGCAGGATAACACAAGAAAAACACAATATCGTCCATACTTGATTTCGTCATACCTAACTGCCAATTAGAAGAGCAAGACAACAGGAACAACTGAATTTAAAAAGATACTGTTGAATTCATCAGCAAACAGATTTGATTTGTGTCTCGAATCTCGATGCAGTGAAGAAACTTCAAATGTAAATATAAGTTTTAATGGGCTAGCACGTAAAGGAGATCAATCAATCATTTGTCAAGCAAAGACACTAGTTCCTACCAAGAGGAAGCTCCATCACAAAGTGTTCAAAATGCCATCAACTCCACAATTTTCAAGAACTATTAGTGGAATGCAAATTAGTTGCTTAGATTACAAGCATCTGAATAGTTTTGAATAAATTTTAGCTGGTCCCAGCTCCCAATAATAATTTACTGCAAACAACCACATCTGTATGTACGTCGGAAAGTAAACCTTCACAAAGTTGTAAGGGGTTAACTTTAGAAAAAGCACATATGCACCCCAGAAGTTGTCCAACAAAGAGAAATAAAGAAACATAGAAAATATTATGATCAGCAATAATAATAGAGATCGATCAGTCCGTTGTCAAGCAAATATGAGTTTTTGGTTCCTAACATGAGGAGGTTCCTCGCCCCCAGAAAGTGTTTCAAATGCCATCAGCTCTACATTTTTCAAGATCTACTAGTGAAATGCAAATCAGTTGCTTAGATCACACGTTATTCGATTAATTGAGCTGCACATTCATTCAACCTAGGAGTTTGGGCAGATAATTGAAGTGTTCTAGAGGGATTAAATTCAAGTTGATCAGAAAGAGGAGTGGTGAAATCAATGGAGTATAAAGAAGACGTTGTTGACTAACCTTAACGAATTCAGCATTTTCAATGACCGATCCCAACCATCCAGTAGTACAAATCTTCAAAACACCGAGAAACAAGCAGGCGGTGCAGAAAGTCAAGAACATCAAGTGGCCTAGCCGCTTCTTCTCCTTGAACCCCAAATCCAGAGCCATAGATCCAATGATCGGTCGCCTCCTCTCTCTAACATTATGGAACTGGTGATGGAAATAGCCATACCCCTGCTTCCTATCCACAATCGGGTCGAAACCACAAACAGAAGTAGGGCTGACACCATTGTCAGATCTAGGCGAGGTCATCTGGAGATCAATCTCATGGTGGGTCCCCAACCCGCCAACACCAGTACTGGTACTATTGTTACCCTCATTAGAGCCGCGCTTGAAGGAGTGAGCGCGGCGAGTCATGGGCGCCGAGAAGCGAGGGCTGTTGACGACGCCATCCGCGGCGGTGCCGTGGTGGCTGTGGTGGCCCATGGTGGTTGGCAGTAATGGGTCCGACAGTTTATTCTTGATGAATGGATCTGAAGAAGAAGAAGAAGAATCGGAGATGAATGAGGATTAAAGATTACTTCTACTGGAAACGGAGATGCATTCAGATTGGGTGTGGTTTCATGAAATTGAGGGAATGTGTATGGCTGCTAAGAGAGATTTGCTTGGCTTCGGAGTCAATGTAGAGTTGCCTCCTTTGTTGAAAAGTGCTCAATTATTTTAGTAGTCAATAAAATCAAAGTCAGTCATTTAACTATCTTTTTTATCCAATCAACCACAATAATTATTTAATTAATGGATGAATTACTGTAGATAGATAGCATAGAACCCCAAGGCCACGCGCTCTTCGGTCCTACGGAAAGTGTGCGTTTGGTTGTTTTTCGATTCTGTAAAAACACCAACAAAATGGAGGAGGGTTAATTTTCTGTCGGTCATTAAATTATTATTATGGAAATATATTATCCATTGACCACGTATTACAATATTTTACTTAAATAGAACTTTATACTATAATTTTATTAGACTACTATTTATGTAAGAATTCAAACTAATATATTTTAGACACAAAATATATTTTTTAACTTTCAGAATTGTCAAAATAATAGGTTGCAATATTTGCTTAAGTAAATATAGAAATATAGCTTTTAGATTAGACTAAATGAGAGAAAATATCAAATTTTTCCCATACTTGTTTTCCACAAGGTAATAATGTTAAAAACCTATAAATTGTTTGAAGTTTCATGAAATTTGGTGAAGTTTGAAATGTTAAAATGGACAATCTCAACTTTCATTTTTGTTGAAATTCGGTATCTCCGTGCGTAATTTTCTCTTCATTCAATCATTTTTATCAACCACTCACCCGCTCACAATCCATTACTCTTTACTTTTTACAAAATCGTCAAATTTCTTCCAAAACTTGAACATCCAAAAGAAAATGTTTCCAATAGAGTGGTGTGAAGCAATTTCCAACTACAACGGAGCATGATTGACTTGCGCGGGGTGGCTACCTTCTTAGGTTACGGTTCCGGCAAGGCGACGAAAAGGGAGCGTGCATGTGAGGTCGAGTTTGACAGTCGGTTTCATCAAGATTGACTTCTCTAAAGTAATCACACTGAAACTCCAAATTTCAACAAAAATGAAATCTGGAAACTCCATTTTAACGTTAGACACCAAATTTTAATATTAGTAAAATGTTGGACATTTTATAGGTTATTAACTCAATGAATGAAAGATAATAACAGAGTGAATAGAGTGAATGTGAAGCCGATGATTGTGTTTTTTACGTTAATCGATGCATTTATGACAATTGAGCTAAGGGTTTTGTAGTCATTAACTCCATAACATTAATTGCACTAGGAAGTTGAGGATTTTCAAGTTGCAATTAATCGCAATTAAAATTTTGCTGATTTCGAACCGTTCAAGATTCAATCTATACAATTAATCGCAATAAAAATTTTGGACTGTTTCAAGACTCAATGTATGCAATTAAAATTATCCTTATTTCGAACCGTTCAAGATTCAATGTATGCAATTAATCGCCATCAAAATTTTGGACCGTTCAAGATTAAATGTATGTAATTAATCGAAATTAAAATTTCGCTGATATTTAACATATGCTTGACGCGGAGCCGGGGAACGAAGATACCAGGCGATACGGGCGGCTGACAGTCTTAGTGGTAGAAACCATCTCTATCTCCGGCGAGATATCGTCGGTGGTCATCGAAGCGATATATGTTGAAGAACAGACACTTTACACGGATCCGACGACCAAAGGTAACATGCGGTACGGGCATCTAAAATTTATTTGTGAATTTGCGCAATGGTATTTTATGGTTCAAAATTTTCAGTCTTTCGTTTTATTTTTCAAATTTTAGACTGATATTTTATTTAAAAATAGTGTTTCAACATATTACAAATAGTCAGTATAAATTTCATCGAATATTGGTTTGTTAATTATACATATTTGATAAATCAGCCGCGTAATTCGTGAAAATACACCTAGTTAAACTACATTTAACACAACAAAAGATACTCAAATCTCGACAAACCAGAAAAAGATATAGACATAAACACATATTAATGTAAAAAAGTTAATCAATACTAGGGGTGTCAATGGGGCATGGATTATCCGAACCCCGCGGTGCACCAACCGAAAAATGCCCCGCGGTAGTTGCTACCGTGGATTATGGGGCAAATTTGGTAGAAAGAATCGTGGGGCAAGGCAATAGGTGGTAAATGTGATGTTTTGCCCCGAACTTCCGCCCCGGGGTGTATATATAATTTTATAAAACTTCAGGAGTTATTGTGTAATACTAGAAATATTATGTGGTCATAATATAATAATAAAAGTTTTTTCCATTAACAGCCAAGTAAAAATATAGAGCGTCTTAGAAGATGTCGTAACAAAAAATTAATTATAATATCATTGTGGAGTTTTGTTTTTACATTTCTTTAGTGGTTGATGAAACTTAGTAAACTATTTTGTTATCTAAAATAATAAGTTACATGAAATAATAATTTTGATCGGAAAAAAAAAATAATAATTTTGCTCAATTTTTACATGTTTTAGTTTTTATGTTGGATTAGAGACGTATATACCTATTTGCAACTTTTACAATTTTACTCTGCTTCTTTTATGTAAATTTAAGTAAATATTATTAATACAAATTTAGAAATTATTTTTAATTAACAAAGTAGGTGGGGCGGGGCAATGCACCGTGGATATCCCCGCGGGGCATAACTATTAAGTACTTCCGCCCCACGACGGTTTTGGGGCAATTATGGTAGATGAAATAAGATCGTGGGGTGGGGATGGTATTATCAGAATCTGCCCCGATCTGCCCCATTTACACCCCTAATCAATACCATTTATCTTAGCATACTACAAATCAGCCAAACCAACCAAAGTACTGAAAAATATGTGTAAATATGGTAACTTTCAAGAATTACAATACTTCATAATATAATTCTAAAATTATACTTTTTTTGCGAAATGTCTTAAAAGATTTATGAGAAATGCCATATTGGAATTTCTGAATGATTCTAATTAATAACGTCATTGAACTTTTTCGTATGAGAGATATAGTCTTGAGACGTGTTAAGTGTGTAAATAATTTTGTAATTTTTTTGCTAAAATTCTATTATGAAGGATGAACTCAAATTAAAAAATATGCTAAAACACGATTTGAGTCATAAATAGTAGGACAGAAAATGTGAATTCTAGCTAGAGTATGTGTTTGGATGCATGAATCAGTAAACACGTAATATTGAGAAAAAAGAAAATGGGCGGCCGGGCCAGATGATATTTTAATACATTTTTTTTTTGTCGGTGAGTGTCGTAGAGAGACCAAGAGAAGAGAACAGAGACAATAATCGGGCAGCTCACATGAGTTGGATTTTTTTAATATTTTGTGGACCGTCGGATTGAAGACTTCTTGTGTGCGTATTGATGGCCGCGGCCGGTGGACATGACAGTCTATAACACAATAATCAGGCAGGAGGATACAGAGAGGTGGATTATTATATTACTACTTAAGTGACGCGTGTTTGTTTAAGTGGACAAATCATAGTCTTCTAAAGTTATAGTAATCATAGTTCTTATTTTTACAATTTTAAATTATCATATTCTTTTTACTTCTAATAATCTTGTTTATTAATTTAATTTAAAAGATATAGTTTGATCGATGAAATTAAATAACAACGCGATGTGAATCATATAGTTTTAAAATTAATAATAATAAAGCTTTTGATATTAATTTTTTTTTTTAATTTTAACATGTAACACAACTTGTTGTTTTAAATTTTAAAATGTACTAATAAAATCAATGTACTTAGATAATATTATAATATTTTAAATATATATTTATGTACTTTTAATATTTATAATATATAAAGTATTTAATATCTATAAATATAATATTATGTAACTCTTATTTAATATATTAATGGCTAAAAAATGTAGGTATTACTATAATAAATTAAATAATAAAAATAAGATATATATGTATATATATATATATATATATATATATATATTATTTTAATAATGTAATTTAAAAATAAATTTTCCAAAAGTTCAAATCCATAAATATTATAAAAAAAGTTTTATAAGTAAAATTTTATTCAATGTTTTAGACATTGTCATTTGCGTTACCAAAAAAAAAAAAAAAAAAAAAAAAAGACATTGTCATTTGATGAGCAAAATGGTATTAAGTTTGGTTGATTTTGTTAGAAAAATAATATTATAATTTTGATTCTATCTGACAAATTTTAGACCGGTATTATTTTAGTTTTTGTTTATTTAGTTAAAAATTCTAACTATTTCTTTTGCTAAAGAAAAGAATTGGCTAATAGCGACTAACCGTGTTTATTCTAACTATTTACCCGTGTTTATTTTTGTAATATGTTCTTAAACAAAATTAAAGAAATGTAATGTTCAAACATAAAAAAGGTTTTTTTGAAAAAAAAAATTTAGAATTTAATTAAATAATAAAACTAAAACTAAAAAAAAAAAAATACTGTTTTATCAAATCCAAATTATTGCCCAAAAAATCCAAATATAATTATACACATATGTTATATATTAAATTATTAGTACTCATTTGTGGTCAAATTACTTCACGATGCTCTGATTCTTCTTCGCAATCATAAAGCCGCGTGATTGCCATTTGTCATTGTTTGCCTGTTCATCCTTCTCTGTCAACATTCTAGTTTGGAGACATTTGGTTTACGTTGAGCACATTTTTTGGATGATGAGACTTTTTGGAAACCACATAATTCATTTTTTTTTAAAAACTGAATAGAACAAGTATATCCTTGGCAAAAAAAAAAATAGTATGTTGGATATAAACGCACAAGCTATTTTAAAGTAGGGTTGGTATCACGGCCGTGTCGGTTTTTACTCGGTTATAATTCAAAATTTTGATATCGGGCACCGAAGCCCAAAACGCAACCCAAGAACCTCGTCGAGGTCCAAAACACTAAGACTAAAAATATCTCGAGTGGCGAAGTCCACTCAGCATACTCCGAGTGGTAAAAACCACTTGGAGTACTCGAGCAGGAGCCCTGCTCAGGTAACCCGAGCGGCTCCCTTGGGTGCCCGAGTGGAACACCCCACTCGGGTACCCCTTCCTTCCGGGCGAGTATCCCTCGCCCGGGACATACCCTTAGAGGCATTTTGAGACACCTAAACTACTCGAGGTCAAACCCGATTTATTTACGGTCAACTCCGATTCATGTCATCAAACCGCCACAACCGGACCAGAATAACCTGGAGCGGAGCGGTTCTCGAAGAAATTTATAATAGAGCTCTCATATCTTCATTAGAAGGTAATCTTTGTTAAGACGTGTGCCTCAAGTTGATGTGTCTCTGATCCGAGTGACACCTCTCACGGATATTTCGCTCTTCTTTCTGATCCGCTTAGCTTGTCGGTGTGATCCGTTCCTCTGCTCCTCGCAAACCTGCACAATAGGCAGTACCGAGCACGGAGAGGGGGGGGGGGGGTGGTGCTCGGTGAACCCTCTCCGATGCCTAAATAAGTTCGGGCTCTTTTAGAGAGAGAAAATTCTAGAGAGAAGGCAAAGCTAAAACGTGCGAAGATGTAAAATCTTTTCAATGAATAGAACTTGCGTAGTATATATAGGCTACGGGGGGATTAATGTGGCTTAATGACACCGTTAGATTAACCCTTTAAAAGCATTGAGAGGTGGGTGAAAAAGTCTAAGTATGAGTCGGGTATAATGGATGTCGGGACCCTCGGGGTCGGACGGAAAATTCGACCCCTAAGGCCTAGGATCGGGTCAGCTTACCCGACCTCTCTTGGGAGAGGCTGGGCCAGCTGACCCGATCCTTCCTAGGAGAGATCGGGCTGACCCACCCGATCTCCTTGATCTCTCCTAGGAGAGATCGGGCCGGCTAGCCTGATCTCACCTAGGTGAGACCAACGGACCGGTCCGGACGAATGTTTTGGCTCGTCCGGGCCGTTCGCGTTGCGAGTGAAGTGCTCGGGTCCAAATTTCAATTTATAATCCTAAGTGGGGTGATAAAATAAGACAACTCGAAGGGAGACGGGTTCAAATTGGACGTATATCCATCACATGCCCCTGAGTCAACCAATGGCTTAACCCTTGATTGACTCTATTTTACGATGGGATGATACACACAATTTTGAAACCGTGTTGTTACCTCTTGACGAATCCTTTGCTTGTCTGTAGGCGCCTTTTCCGGGCCTTATCCTCAATTTCTCAAAATAGAGGAAGAATAAACGTTAGAGCAAAAGGGGATGTGCCTAGACACGTGTCCGAAAAATGTGGATATAAAATCCGATATTCTCTTCTATACGTTTTAAAAACATGTACATGCGTGGGGATGTAATGTTAGAATAAGGTGTACGGGCGCCGTAAATGGTAGCCCGTTAATATATGTAAACGTTACCTAAGTCAATTGGGTAAATGTCACATTAGGGTAATTAGGCCAGACCCAAATCCCTAATGACATGAGAGGCCCAAAATTGGGCCTCCCTTATACATTATGATGGATATATGTCCAATTCGGGTTCGTATTTATATTTCGGGCCTCGTAAAACACGTCAAAATTACATCTCGGTTTGAAAACGTCTCCCAAAGGGTCAAAACGGTCCGGAAACGCATCTACGCGCATCCGGACCGGACCTCCGGATTGCGAGCAATCCGGAGGTCCGGGTTGCGCGGCAATCCGGACCTCGCCGAATTGCCCAAATTCGACGAGGTCCGGATTGCATTGCGGGTATCGTGCGATTACCGTTTCCGCGATTACCGTTACGTGTAGAGAAGTCAAGTTCGTACATTACCAATATGGATGACGGTTACCGTTTGCTTTTGAACCGTCATCAAACCGCTTTAAAACCGGGTCCGGTCCCAAGGAAGTCTATAAATAGGAGGCCTTGGCCACCCATTTTCACACATCCTCTCATTTGCCCAACTTTGGTATTTTGAGCTCTGACTTCTCTCTAGAAATATTCTCTCTCTAGAAATTACTCTTTTGCCCCTATAGTGACTTAAGCTTCGGAGAGGGCTCCGCTAGCACCACCCCCCCCCTCTCCGTGCTAGCACTGGTCCTTTGTGCAGGAATCGTCGCCCAGACATCCGGATTTGTGCACAGACCACTGCCTTCCGAGACTCAGACATCCCCTTGAGACACAACCACGCCTTGAGACACAACCGCGCCTTGAGACACAGACCTTGCCGGGACCCAGCTGAACACTCGTCAGTGGCACATAACCTCTTTCAGACGAAGGGTTACAACCCGAAAACCCGCTCAACCATACGAACATACGCGTCCCCACGACCCAGTTCATCCAGGACGCAACATTGGCGCCGTCTACGTGATTCGAACAAAAAACTACCATACCGCAAAGACAATGCACGAGACCGATGACACCAACTTGGAGTATGTTGACATAAAAGATTCCGCCTTTGACGATGTCATTGATTTCTCATCAAAAGACAAGGAGCAAATCGGATACCACAACGCCTTGCCCACAACCTCGCAGAAGCCGATAAAAAGACAACTTGGATCCTTCCACATCCCTATTGCCACAACCAATGCTTTCTTCACTCCAACAAGAAATGCATTCTCCGCACCATGCAACCAAGGAGCCTTCCAGTACAAAGGTGTCAACCCGTCACCTCCTTTGCCTCCAATTAACGAACAAGTTGAGACGATATGGAAAAGTCTCGAATCACAAGTCATCAAGACACACTGCACCAAAGAATAGAGGGGCAATGCACGGAAGGTACCTTCCAGTACCAACAGCCAAGGCACGAAGCCGCACGCTCATGCAACCTGTACGTGATAGCACAACACCAAAAGGAGGCATGGAAACAACTCCCAAAGCAAAATCAAGCAAAACCGCCATCAAGCGGTCAGCAAGGAAGAAATTGGCAGCCTCAGCCAAAAAGACCTCTTCAAGGAAACTTCCAGAAGCCAAAAGGAGTAAACCTCACTGACTGCATTCCTTTGAAAGCCCCGCCGTCCGAAATATTGAAAGAGATGAAGGATGCAAAAATGTGGAAAGCACCGAGCAATTTCAGAAACGGCCCGTTGGGAAAAGACAAAAACAAGTGGTGTGAATACCACGAGGTCTTCGGCCACAAGACGAACAGTTGTGCCAGCCTACGTTTCCGCATTAACAGCTTCGTCCTCAAAGGCAAATTAAAGCAATTCACCGATCAAGGCGACAGCCCTCCGAAGAAGACTCAAGCAGAGTCATCCAAAATACACAAAGAAGGTCCTTCCACAAGGACAAGCCAAGACGATGCCGACATCTGTCCCAAGGAGGGACGGAAAAAACCTGCTAGTGACGACGACGTCCCAATCACGGGATTGACAACAAGAACCTTGAAGGCAATAATTGAAAGAGAGATACACGTTTCCTGGGAAAAGAGACAACCGCAACAAAAGAGACCATTCCAGTCAGATGAGCAAAAGATCAAAGAATCCAAACTCGCCAAATCTGTTCCTTTGAACACACCGTTGTCTATCATCCTGAAAGAAATGAAGGAGACCAAGCTGTGGAAAAAACCCTTTAAATTCCGCAGTGGCCCATTGGGAATAGATGAAAGCAAATGGTGCAAGAATCACGAAGTATATGGCCATGAAACAGACAGCTGTGTCAGCTTAAGATTTCATGTAAACAGCTTGATCTTAGAAGGAAAAATGATGAAGTATATCGAACATGGCAATAAGCATCAAAGGAAGCCTCGTGTGAAGTCTTCAAAAAAAGGCAAGGGAAAAGAAAAGGCGGATGATAATCCACCTATTGCCAAACGCCAGAAAAACAACGTCACTTATGGAACCAATTGTGACGATTTGTACAATCTTTGGAGTATGGATGCAGAAGAAGCAAATCTCAAACTCCCAGAAAACAAACCTCACCGCCCACTTGAGTCAATGACTGCCTTCCTTGGCAAAGATGTTGAAGAACAACACAAGCAAAGTAAAACTTGGGGGCATGACATCAACTTTTGTCCATCCCCAAAAGGGGAGATTGAAGAGCTCAACACGCTAGATGCATTGAGAAACTATATGGCACGTGGCAGAATCAACTAGCCAACAAATCACCTATGAGGACGTCAAACACATCACCAATCCCTTTATCTTCCTTATCTCCTTTTTCGCATATCTATGTTAAATCTTTTAAAGATTAAGTACAACTCATGCTTATTAGCCTCAGTAATTTTCAAAAGAAGTGATCACTAGACGCTTTCTTGTAATCCGTTGTGCGAACTCTAAATATCTAATAAAGGTTAAATCTACTTTTGTTGGTACATTATTATGACGCATATTACCTTGGAATAACGCCAAGTAACAACTACGCACATATTACTCGCGTCAACAACACAAAGTTCCAAGCATTTTATACGCGCAAGACTAAAAATCATGTCGCAATAATAAACAAGGCGGGGGCATTACACAGGACAGATCATGCACTATTAGAAGATGAAACAATATAAACAATCAGGAAACAGCGATACAACTGCCAAGCGACTTGGGGTGCACGAAGCTGACAAGTGCTCGGCAATTCTACCTAACATATATACATACCTATCATGATCTACACCTATCGTATCCGCACTTAAGGAAGTTTCCTACACAAACAAGGAATCCTTGTATCAGATTCCTTTACTTTAATTATTATATGCATAACTAAAAAGAAAATTTCATGACTTCATACTTTTGCAAACTTATAAAAATTGCGATTATCTGACAAAAGTAACTCTGCTCGTAGGTACATGCTATACTACGATTACTACTCAGGAATTACGCCAAGTAGTAACCTATGCACAAAAATCTACTTCAACAATACAAGCTAAGCATTGTGTTCAAGGAGGGATTTATGGTATACAACACCAACATATCTATTATCTACACCAACAATGAGTTTATTTCTCCATTCATAATATAGGCGTCTATCTCAAGAAGGTGCCAGCAACACAAAGCCATCAAGCTATGTGCACAATCAACTTATATGCCGCAATGACAACATGCGGATTATTTATCAAAACGACGACTATTCAGGGGCGTCAGCTACAAGAAATATCTTGGATTAACACCAAGACCTACTATCAAAACGACGACTATTCAGAGGCGTCAGCTACAAGCAATATCTTGGATTAACACCAAGACCTACTATCAAAATATCTTGGATTAACACCAAGGCCTACTATCAAAATAGCATGTTGAGGTATCCTCTTTTTTAAAAGACAAGCCCCATGTTTACTTCTAAAAAATGACATGCTGTGACATCTCTGGTTAGAGGCAAATCCTCATGTTCATAGCCATTCCCTGGATTCAGAACAGGATGGGCATACGGGATTGATCACCCCTTAAGTGGCGGAAGTTCTCTGGTTAGACAACGACCCCACACTATAACAAGTGTGAATTCCTGTTTAAAGGGCTCACTCTTTATGGCGAATGTCCTCTTGATAGACGACAATCCCATATTACGAATTCCTGGTCAGGGTTCGCTTTATACGGCAAAAGTCCTCTGGTTAGATGACAATTCCGTACTACAGATTTTCAAACCGTGTTGCATGGTTCCTGGACGCAGAAAGCATGCATCACAATTCGTATTGTCAAAAAAGTGTTACATGGTCCCTGGACGCAGGAATCATGTATCACAAATATTTTTTCAAATATTTTACCAAATATTTTATCAAATATTTTATGTATCAAACACCTTTCGAAAAATTTTATCAACACGGTTTTTTGGGTGTATCACATTCAATGTCAAAATATTTTTTCAAATATTTTATCAACAAGCTTTTTAGGGTTCACAAAATGCTTCTTCAAAAACTAAAATGATTTTACGTATGCTTCCCCAACGCGGGTTGATACACGCTGGCAGGTGCGCACCCTGTTTAAAACTCATAAAATTTACAAGTCGAGTCTTGTACAACGTCGCCTTAAAGTGGAACTAAGAGACGGTATAAACTAGTATCTTGCTTAGCCAAGATAACACCTTTCAAATACTAAAAATTTTCTACGTATGCTTCCCCAACGCGGGTTGATACACGCTGGCAGGTGCGCACCCTGTTTAAAACTCATAAAACTTACAAGTCGAGTCTTGTACAACGTCGCCTTAGAGTGGAACTAAGAGACGGTATAAACTAGTATCTTGCTTAGCCAAGATAACACCTTTCAAATACACTACTTGTTGAGAAATATTGCTATACGCAAAAATACTTGGCAGGTTGCAACACATATAGCGGCAAGCTATTCAGGAAAGAAGGGCAATATGCATAATGCATCAGGCAAGCAATCAGGAGAGCATCTCAACTTATCAATCGAGAAGTGGCTATCGGTCACGACTGCGGGGACTATGTCTAATTTACTAGTCATCCACATTCAATAAACACAGTAAGTGATAACGGTATGAAATATTACTAACAAGTTATCATACAAACTACTATGTATAAAGCAGGTTCAAACGACGTAGTTCAAAGCGAACAAGTCGTAAGAAGCAACTAAGGAACAACTACAACAAGTTTCCAAACACAGAAGCCGGGGGGCAATCAGACTCAGAAACGAGTTCAACATACCCAAAAGATGGCACATATTAAAGAATGCCATCATCTCTGACAGGTTTCGGCGGAACAGGCAGAAGTTGCACATTAGTGTTGCCACCGTCTTCTCCAAACAAAACCTACAGTGCGCAAGTCGCAACATCCTATGCTCTACCCATCTCGCCATGCCTTGGAGTCTAGCCAAGAGGGGCAATCATAACACTTAACAATGGGCAACGTACAGTCGCAACTACGGACATCATGTTCATCATCTAAGGATATATATCCTATCTTTCAAGTCCAAAGCATATGGACAGCATAGATAACTCAAGGTATGAAATATTACTAATAAGTTATCACATAATTATTATTGAAAACAGGTCTAGGTGACGAAATATCATGCAAACAAAGGCATGAACAAAGAATCATCAACATCAACCCATTCATAAAAGGGTTCAACATGCTGGAAGCAGACAGCCCAACAGCAACCAAAAGTCAACATCATCTCTAAGGCCTTATGGCAAAGAATTCATAATGTCAACATCAAATGCAATGTCGTCATCCACACAGAAGACACGACAAGAATGATTGTTTCAACTTTCAGCACAACATAGCTCTTCAACATAAGGGCGGCAATCAGCAATCAACAAATACTTACCTCGGTAGGAGTAACGCTCCTCCTTGGGCCGGTCCCTCGACCGGGGGGCAGAAGACACCACTGCACAACCCTCAACTCTATTTCCCTTATCACAAGAAGGAATAAGCACGGTCATGCTCAGCATAAAGAACTAAGAATCGCTCGAGGGACGCGCCCCTGCGTCGGATCTTTCGAAGATTATGCTAAAAACAGAAACTGCAGCCAGTGATAACTTGAAAAATTAACAAGTTCAACGAAAAATACAATGAGGCCTCTTACTCACAAGCCCTTTACCGCCACCGTGTCCAAAGACTCCAGAGTAGCGGGGGCACTTGTATGGACATTCCTCTCAACAAATGAATTTCTACACATATCAGCTATCCGCAAAGACAAGCTTTTTCCCATCAAGATGGAGATAGTAGACTTACTCATGGTAACAACCGTGGGAAGACTAATTCTGACAAGAGGACAGCAAGATCTGATATCCTGGAAAATGCAACCAACAATCCAGTTAGTGCGTGAACACACACCAACACTTATGCAAGCATCTATGCAACAGACGCTCCATGTGAGACAACCATATACGTACAAGACTCGTCAGTCTTCGTACAACAAGTAACAAGCATCACGCAAGGGGGCAACCTCTTCAACACATTAACCTTGCATGACAACACCGAGCTCATACTCGCAGCATACAAGATTACAATGGTGGAATATTTCCTAAGTACTTGGCTCAGGATGACAATCAGCATATTGCAAGCTGTCGGCATACAACCGCGTGTCAGCATATTATCAGGAGTTGGCATATAACCTGTGTTCGCATCAAGCATACGGATATAGCATACATAGTCAGAGATGGTGAAAAGATTCTAAGTGCGGGGGCAAATACGCACACACAATGTACGTACATACATGTCGACAAGGATGCATGTCGACAAGGAGAAAAATATTTTCTAAGTGTTTCCATGTACGTACATACATGTCGACAAGGATGCATGTCGAAAAGGAGAAAAATATTTTCTAAGTGTTTCCATGTACGTACATACATGTCGACAAGGATGCATGTCAGCAAGGAGAAAAATATTTTCTAAGTGTTTCCATGTACGTACATACATGTCGACAAGGATGCATGTCGGCAAGGAGGAAAATATTTTCTAAGTGTTTCCATGTACGTACATACATGTCGACAAGGATGCATGTCGGCAATGAGGAAAATATTTTCTAAGTGTTTCCATGTACGTACATACATGTCAACAAGGATGCATGTCGACAAGGAGAAAAATATTTTCTAAGTGTTTCCATATACGTACATACATGTCGACAAGGATGCATGTCGACAAGGAGAAAAATATTTTCTAAGTGTTTCCATGTACGTACATACATGTCGACAATGATGCATGTCGACAAGGAGAAAATATTTTCTAAGTGTTTCCATGTACGTACATAAATGTCGACAAAGATGGATTGCATACAACAAGTAGCTATGCCTCCTAATCACACCTACGACGCTCATCGACAAAGCTCATGCGACGACATCTATGGTAACAAGTATTAGATATCACTTAAATATTTCCTAAGTGTTTTAACATTCTTGCAGGCAATGACCAACAATCTATACCTGATGCTCAACCATCAAAGTCAACGCGCATAGCCAAAGTCAACGCGCATAGCAAAAGTCAACGCGCATAGCCAAAGTCAATGCGCATAGCAAAAGTCAACGCACATAGCCAAAGTCAACGTGCATAGCAAAGTTGGTACGTGCAAATAAAAAGGACCAACATCTAAAGAAGCTATCATGCAAGCGATGCAACTAATATGACAAACCACGAAGAGCAAATATGACAACACTTAAGGAAATATTTCTCTAAGGCATCAAAGCAACAAACGACTACTTCCAAGAGACTACTTGATGATAAGGATCAAAGGAGTAATGCACCTACAAGTACTTATGGTATACTCCACCCTCTTTTCTAAATATCTACTCTTACGTACGTGATTGTTTTGATATTGCACGTATCAAACCCGTCATTCTACGCGCATGTTTCCATATCACATGATTCATGATTTGATAATCGCTAAGTCGTTTTAAAAGCATACGGTCTATATTTCTTGCATTACGTAATTACGATCTTGCCATGACCATTACTTGTGCATGCATATTGATAAAGGCATGTTCGCATGATGTATTACTAATCGCATATGTCTCCAACCATAACCATACTTGCACGCTACGTATGCGCATTCCCTATTGCACTAACCGCGATGACAGGAAACAAAGTCATTCGGTCGGAAAATCAAAGGACGGACGAAATCAAGATGCTTACGTCCGACCAACGATCAAAACCGAAAGGTTAGCGTCAAACTCAAATTGGACACGTATCCTAACTTAAAAATAGAGTCAAGAAAGGTTCTAAACCATTACTTGACTCGGGGGCAAGTGATGGATATATGTCCAATTCGGGTTTGTATTTATATTTCGGGCCTCGTAAAACACGTCAAAATTACATCTCGGTTTGAAAACGTCTCCCAAAGGGTCAAAACGGTCCGGAAACGCATTTACGCGCATCTGGACCGGACGTCCGGATTGCTCGCAATCCGGACCTCGCCGAATTGCCCAAATTCAACGAGGTCCGGATTGCATTGCGGGTGTCGTGCGATTACCGTTTCCGCGATTACCGTTACGTGTAGAGAAGTCAAGTTCGCACATTACCAATATGGATGACGGTTACCGTTTGCTTTTGAACCGTCATCAAACCGCTTTAAAACCGGGTCCGGTCCCAAGGAAGCCTATAAATAGGAGGCCTTGGCCACCCATTTTCACACATCCTCTCATTTGCTCAACTTTGGTATTTTGAGCTCTGACTTCTCTCTAGAAATATTCTCTCTCTAGAAATTACTCTTTTGCCCCTATAGTGACTTAAGCTTAGGAGAGGGCTCCGCTAGCACCACCCCCCCTCTCCGTGCTAGCACTGGTCCTTTGTGCAGGAATCGTCGCCCAGACATCCGGATTTGTGCACAGACCACCGCCTTCCGAGACTCAGACATCCCCTTGAGACACAACCACGCCTTGAGACACAACCGCGCCTTGAGACACAGACCTTGCCGGGACCCAGCCGAACACTCGTCAGTGGCACAGAACCTCTTTCAGACGAAGGGTTACAACCCGAAAACCCGCTCAACCATACGAACATACGCGTCCCCACGACCCAGTTCATCCAGGACGCAACACATTAGGTGGCCGGCCGAAACTTGTACCACATGGAATGGAGTGGACTTTTGTCCACTCCATTCCTCCTATATATAGTGGTGTCTTGGGATTTTCCTAAGCATTCTCACAACTCTTCACAAGAGTAATTTGGAGTGAATTCCTTCACTCCTTTAGTAAAGTTTCGGCCGAACCACTCCTTCACCAAGGGTGTGCCAAATTGATTTCGAGCAATCAATCCGAGGATCTGTCCCCGCCGTAGAACTAATCAGAGGATTTGCTGTGGAGCTATACTTCGTGAGACTTCCTTCTAGGAACTTGCACGAGGTTCCGATTGGTGGATCGTGAACTCCCTCCACAACATCTTGGGCAAAGGATTCATCTTTGAGGTATGTGCGAATTCTTCCGCTGCGTAATTTAGATTACTAGCACATACACGTTTTAGTGTTTTCTAGTATTACGCCCCTGTAATCCAACAGTGGTATCAGAGCATGTGTTAGGAATTCTTAAAATTTTGATAAACTGATGTTCTTGAGTTTTAATTATGAACACCGAAATTTTGGTTTTTGAACAAAATGATCATGTTTTTGATCTTTTAAAACTTAAAATTTCGGATTTTACATGTTTTTAAAGATCAATGCCGAAATTTATGTTTAAATATAAGTTTGATTTTCATAATCTTCAAGAACACGATGAGTTTTATCAATAACAGTTTTTGGATTCATGATCATAATAGTGTTTGATCTTAACATTTGACAAATTTTTTTTCCGATTTTTGGTGTTTTTGGCCGAAAACCCTAGGTGAATTATTAGGTAAAATTTTTAATTTCTTAGGGTGCAACTTAAGAAAATTCGGCCAGCCACTATTAGATATATTTGTTACCATATTTTAAATTTATTAAAGGAAACAATATATCTATAAATTGGAAAGATAATGAAAAGATTCACAATATATAGTAAAATATATAAACTATCAATATATTTAGTTAAAAATAGGGATAAAGATATATTGATAGGATTTAGTTACTCAAAAAGATTAAGAAGATATATTGCCTATATATTTTATCCCTAAATATATATTTGACAATAATTATATATATATATATATATATATAGATTTAGCCGAATTATATATATATATATATATATATATATATATATATATATATTTATAATAATGTGCCGAATTTATATATATATATATATATATATATATATATATATATATATATATATATATATATATATATATATGTTAGCAATATTGGAAATTATTTTACATAATTAATATTTCTTGTGGGCTAAGTTAAGTTTTTGGTGGATTTTAAAACTCTATTTAGGGTTTATGGGCAAATCCAATTTGCATTAATGGAGCGGGTTAAATCAACTCGGGTTTTCTTAATCGGACCGACCTAGATGGGTTGGGTTGGACCTAGGTAACTAAGTGAATCTAATCCGAACC
Organism: Clarkia xantiana subsp. parviflora; assembly: GCA_036873135.1. NCBI lineage: Eukaryota > Viridiplantae > Streptophyta > Magnoliopsida > Myrtales > Onagraceae > Clarkia > Clarkia xantiana. The sequence goes on from JAPTYO010000004.1 coordinate 28,330,894, forward strand.
GGTTTTGAGTGATGAACCGAATCTCAATCTTATTTTATTGAATCGTTTCGGACCAAGTCGGATCTTTAAAATCGGACCGACCCGAACCGGATTTTAAATTGGACCGAACCAACTTTTAAAATTTTCGGAAATTTTAAAATGTTCAATAAAATAGGATGTCAAATTTTAAATCCAAAATGTTTTTGAACTTTAAAATTAACATAAACAGTGCTCTTAGGGTTTGTGTTTTTACACGTTTTCGGTTAAAACCCTAATGTTTTTAAACGTTTTCGGTTTACCCTAATTTTTTACACGTTTTCGGTTAAACAGTGCTCTATGGGGATGGATCTCGGAAATGCATGTTTTAGGGACTCGATTAAAATTAGAAGGCTGAATTGCAATTGTTTACTTTCTGCAACATATATTTGATATAATTAGAATTGTCGTCTTGACTTAGTCAAGCTAGCTGGATATTATATTGCGAGCATTGAGCTCTGGGATTAAATATATGGTTTGCGCAATAGGATAGACATGATGTGATTGTTGGAATTGCCTAGGATCCATGTCTAGAAATTCACACGTTTGATTGTAAGCATGAATTGCAAATCCTAATATTTTAAAGTATTTAAAACGAAAATCCAGTCGCCCATTATGCATGTTTATGGAAGTTCCATGTATGACATGTATGCTAGGATGTTGATGATGTAATAGCATGTGATAGTTATTGCGTCCAAATCGAACCGGGGGGTCGGACTCTTCGGCATTTCGGGTTATGCTTGAGTCGGGTCGTCGGACGATGACTGCGGGTTGTCAGGAGGCAGTTTATAGGCTGTCAGCTGACGATAGCGGGTCGTCGGCAGTGCGCGCCTTGCCGGCTTCACGAGCTCCTTCCCTGCACGAAGGGTAATAACCAGCACGGAGGGGGGGGGGGGTGGTGCCGGTTGAACCCTCTTCGATGCTTAAATGAGGATCTAGAGAGAGAAAGTTTCTAGAGAGTGCTCAGAGCTCCAAAGCCAACTTCTTCAGAATATGAGTTCAAATGGGAGGCCAAGGTCCCCTATTTATAGGCAACCTTAGAACCGAACTTGGTTTTTGAGCGGTTCGACGCCGGTTTTAAAGGAAGATAAGAACCGTCGTCTGGTTTGTTTGAGTTTGGCTTTGGGAGACTCCTTGCTCGGTGTACGTAAGTAAGGTAGCGCGCGGTACCTAGGCAGCAGTCCGAACCCTGTCGGACTAAGGCAATTCGACGGGATCCGGATTGCCTAAGGGCAATCTAAACGGTCTGGATTGCCCTGGCAATCCGGACGCGCATGCCGCGCTTCCGGATCGTTTTGGACCTCGAGTTGTGCGTTCGGATCTGTTATGTGATTTTTGACGCGTTTACGGAGTCCGGAATGTAAATACGAACCCGAATTGGGCAGATATCCATCACTTGCCCCCGAGTCAAGTAACGGTTCAGACCATACTTGACTCTATTTTAAGATAGGATATAAGCCCAATTTAGGTTCGGTGCTGACCTCAGGGGTGGCTTGTTTGACAATTGGGCGTGAAGGCCTTGATTTTGCTCCGCTTTAAATCTTGTCAGGAGATTTTTAACTGCTGACAGTATTAGTGCAACAAGTAGTATGTATATGACAACGAAAATAGACAGTGCACATATGATAATGGACTTAGGCAATAATTTTCATGGATGTGTGCAATCACGGTCTATGATGTTAACATGAATGTGATGACGTGATATAAATGATGTAAACATGTAATCAACAATTGAATTATGAAATTGATCATGTAATGATATGCACCATGCATTATGAGATGACGTAGTGCGCGCTAAATTAAGTGCGCATATCATGTAGTCATGATTGCTAAAACGAGTCTAGAAAATGCTAAGTGTTGTAAAAAAGAGATAACAACACATAGTCATGCCATTTTAGGGACTTGTTGAGAAATAATGAAAGTTTTAAGAAATATCCATAGATAATTGTGGATAGATATAGGAGAGAGAATACCCATTAATTAATCCTCCATCCTTAGTGGTTTTTAGAATCCTCTCTTTTCTTGAAGAAGAAGACACTTTGGAGTAAAAAGCTTGGCCACCAGAAACTTAGTCTGACCACCGTTAATCCAATCGATCACGGCGAGACCGAGCAAGGTGGACTTAGGAGGTGCGGCAGCCATCTAGGGCGGAGCGACGACAATTCTTTCCTCACCGGCGGCGGCACGTGGGCTTCTTGGCGGCGGCGCGTGAGCTTCCCGGCGGCGCGTGGGCTTTGGGCGGTGGTTTAATCGTCTCGACGAGGTGAGTCCGATTCTGTGTATGGTTAGCCTTTTTATGACCTTGCTTAGTCTTGATTTACTCTTGAAATCTTCATGAATTTGATTACGTTAACATGCACATAAGGTGTTTGATGAAATTCCCCATAGTAGTTAGTTTCTCAAATCGGCCAAAAATTTACTAAGTGCTGAAATTTTTAGAAAAATGGAAATAAGTTGTTACACTTCCCTTATGCATAGTGATCATTGTCAACATGTTGCCCCATGATTTGAATGATGTTTCGGCATGCTTAATGTTTATTGTTAGTCGGTGTCCGGACATAGTTGTCGGCCGTTGTGTGTTGGTTGTTGCATATTGCTCCTTGCATGATTGTCGTTGTTTGATCTTTGTCGACTACTACTGTCGATTTCCGACATAGGAAAATACTTAGAAAGTATTTCTTGATAGTCGACACTTTGTTATACGTCGACTGCTGCCATAGTGGAACACTTAGAAAATATTCCTCGATAGTCGACACCTTGTCATATGTCGACTGCTGACATGGTGGAACACTTAGAAAATATTCTTTGATAGTCGACACCTTGTCATATGTCGACTACCGACATGGTGGAACACTTAGAAAATAATCCTTGATAGTCGACACCTTGTCATATGTTGACTGCTGACATGGTGGAACACTTAGAAAATATTCCTTGATAGTCGACACCTTGTCATATGTCGACTGCTGACATGGTGGAACACTTAGAAAATATTCCTTGATTCATGACTGTACCACCATCCATACGCGTGCTAGCTGAGCATGCGCGCGCTTGTATGTGCGCGCTTGTATGTTCGCGCTTGCTTCAACACTTAGAATTTTTTCTTTATCCATTGTCATGCATGTTGTGTTCATAAGACTGATGAGTATTTTTCTGACTGTTGGTCGTACTTTCAGGTTGCAGGGTCGAGGTGGTTTTGCTCTCATTAATCCCTTCGTTGGAGTCACCATCATGAGTAAGTCTCTTCTTCCCACCCCGCGGGCTACTTTATGTTTTGATGATAGCGATGAGTCAGATTGTTGACGCTGCTACTGAGCTCCCTGCCGCGTCGGGAGCGACGAAAGAGACGGGGGAAAAAGTGAGGTATTACTCAAACAAGATAGGGAGAGCGCAGTTTATGTTGAATGCGTCTTCCTCTGGACTCGATCCGTTTTTAGAGGCTGTGTTCCCTCGCGACGTGCTACCTGGTGTTTCTAAGGGCCAGGCTACTATCCCTCCAGACGATTTGTCTGTAGTTTACTCTTCAAAGATTAAGGAGGGTCTACGCTTCCCTTACTGTTCTAACTTGACCGATCTATGTCGCTTCTACCGGATCTCTCCTTGGATCTTGCCTCCGCCGACATTCGAGCGTGGACTTGCTTTCAGGTGCTATTTCACCAACAGTCGTGGCATTACTCTACCACTCTCTTCTGTTGCTTCTACCAGCTTCAACGTCCTGATGTGACGGGGTTATGTAGTGTGAAGATGCGTTGGCCTGGTTTGCAGGATAAGGGTTTTGAGCGGCTTGGGCTTGGAGATGCTGAGTGGGATCACACTTATTGATTGGCAGCTGAGGCTGATCGCTCTGGTTCTCATTGGGGACATCACTACTTCTTTGTGTGTGATGTCGGTACCACCTGGGATACTGACGATGTTACGGCGGTGGATCCTACACCTGCCTTTTCTGAACTCTCGTCAGCGGACAAAGCGACTGTGAAGCGGATATATCAGTGCCAGCAGGCGCGCAGCTTTCGGTGCTTGTTGCGCGCATCAGATCAAGAATTGATTGACGCCAAGATTCATGTGCTTCCTTATGAGAATTCGGTATGCTGAGAATTTTTATAACTTTTACTATGTTGTGATGTAGGTTGGTTTGACGGAAAAAGCTCGACTTTGCAGACAGTAGCTGCGCGCGATGTTCCTCGTGCTGGAAGGACTATCCCTTCTCTTGCTCCCGTTGTTCCTGCCAAGAGATCCGCCGCTGGAGCGCGTACCTCGAGCGATCCTAAGCGCTCCAAGCCGAGTGCGATTGTCTAAGCTCCTCCTCGTGATAAAGGGAAAGGAGTTAAAGATCGTGCAGTGGCGCCTTCTGCCCCCCGGTCGAGGGAGCGGCCCACGGAGGAGAGTCCTTCTCGTCGAGGTGTGTATTGTATACTTTGCTGTATTTCTTCGTGTTTTTCTGTTTATGGTTTTCATATTTCCTTGTTGTTTTAGTCGCAGCGCTTTCAGCACTTAAGCGTGATGACTTGAATCCTCTTTTGGAGGGCGACATCTCTGGTGACGATTGGACACCTTTTGCCACTGGGGGACTTCGATTCCCTAAGCACTCCCAGCTTAGTACTCCGGATGTTGGGGTGCGGGTACTTCAGAGGTGTGTTCCTCCGGGCGACCGACGCATTAAGCCATCAACAGATGAGGAGACGCGGAAGTATGTTGAGAGCTCTCTATCTGGGTTTGCCCCGGTAAGTGACGCAACTTCTTTTCTTGATTACATGGTTGTATGTGAATGTCTTGTTGTAACATTCTTATCTTGTTTGTTTTTTCTCTTAGGCTGTTGCGAACATGGTGAACATCTCATCGTTCGCGGTAAAACTTGTGCGTGAAAGGAAGGCTACTATTGACAAGCGCAGTGTTGCTTCCTGCGAGCTTGCGCTTTTAAAGGAGAAAACACAAAGCCACCTCTCGAAGACTGCTGATTTCGATGCGCGCTATGATTGTTGTTGTTTACATGTTGATCAACTTGAGGCTGAGATTGTGGAAATTCGGAAACAAGTTGCGGAGAGTGATAGTGCGCATGAGGCTGCATTTTGTGTTGCGCGCGAGGATGGGCGTAAGGCCGGGATCGCGGAAGGACTTGGCAAGTATCCTGCCACTTCAGCCTTTACTACAGCCATTACCACTGCTGCTAAAGCGAAGTATGACCCGATGATTCGGGAGTTTGCCGCGGACTATGTTCGCAGGGTTCGCTTGCTTGATCCTGACTTTCCTTTTGACAAGTTGGGACCTTGTGCGTCATTTGCTGTTGGTCGCGTTGCTGAGTTACGCCGTATAGAGATTGAGACGGCTAACTTTGACATGCTGTTTGACGATGATGAGATTGAACTTGTTGCCGAGATGATGGCAGTTGTTCCTGAGCCTGCTGGAGATGATTGTACCCCTCGAGTGGCGTCAGGTTGATCATTTTGAGCATATCGTTCTTTTGTATATATCTTTTGCCCCCCGTGTCCGGGTTGAGGTCGGTTTGGGAGTTAGCCCTAGAACCTTTGTTTATTTTCTGCTTGCTTGGGATTTTGTCGTCTAGACCTGTTTTGATCATAGTAGAATGCATGATAACTCGTTAGTAGTATTTCATAACTTGCGTTATCTTTGTTGTCCGTGTGCATTGGACTTTGAATGATAGGATAGACATCCCTTTTATGATGTTTGTAGTTGCGACTGTATGTCGTGCGTTGTTGATTGTCATGAGTGCCCCTCTTGGTTAAATTCCAAGGCATGGCATAATACGTACACCAGGTACTTTGTAGTGTTGTAGGTAATGATGTAGTTGGCGCTGGCGCTTGGCACAAGGGCACTGGCGTTGACATGTAGGAGAGTCGTCTTGGCAGGGCAAGACATTAGTTTATACCGTCTCTTAGTTCCATTCTAAGGTGACGTTGTGACAAGACGCTACTTGTTGTATTTGGTGCGTTTTTCCATCCGTAATTTGGGTACGCCCCGCGTGACGTTGTTACAGGGCTTTCCGTGGCTAATCCAGTACTTACTATGCAATGCTACTACGCCTCGACTTGGTTATTCCAAGGGGCGGGACAAAGGTCGTATCCATACGCCTTGTAGTTTTTACCGTCTCTTGAACCATTTCAAGGCGACGTTGTGGCAAGACGCTACTTGCTCTATGCTATGCGTATTTCATCCGTCAGTTGGACACACCCCGCGTGACGTTGTTGCAAGGCTTTCCATGGCTACTCCAGTACTTACCCTGCGATGCTACTACACCTCTCCATGGTTAGTCCAGAAGGGTCGTACAAGACCGCGTTTAAACGACTTGCAGTTTTTCCCGTCTCTTGATCCACTCCAAGGCGACGTTGTGGCAAGACACTACTTGCTGTGTTTGGTGTATTTTATCCGTTATATGCTCACAGGCAATATAGCGTTGTACAAGACTCGATTTGTAGGGTTGGTGAGTTTTTTGAACAGGGTGCGCTCCTGCTAGAGTATATGCATGAAGTTATCCTAACAAGGAATACGTCTTCACGGTGTATGAACTAGGGATGGCAACGGGTCACGGGTACCCGCCGACCCGCGGGTACCCGACCCGATGACCCGCCGACCCGTGACCCGCGGGGCGGGTTCGGGTTTGGGTTCACGGCGACCCGCCGACCCGACCCGACCCGAACTTTCATTTTACATATATATTTAATATATGTATATTATATAAAACTATACGGGTAATATAACACATAGTCAAAATAACAATTATTCTAATGAATAGGGTGATTTATATTTGGATTATGAGTTAATTCAATAATTTATGATTTAAATTTGGAGTTGAATTTGGATACGGTAACATAGAATTTAGAATTTAAGATTTAAAATGACAAATTATACCTCACACGGATCGACCCGCGGGTCGACCCGACCCGAAAGTGCATGGGACGGGTCCGGGTCGACCATATTGACCCGCGGGGCGGGTCCGGGTCTGGCGATACCCGCCCCGACCCGCCCCATTGACATCCCTAGTATGAACCCTTAAGAGGGTATACATACTTTGAGAGTGCATGAAGCTGTCCTGACGAGGAATAAGTCTTCATGGCGTATGAACCCTTAAGAGGATATACATACTTTGTCGATTTGTGGAGTTGTCGTCTAACAAGAGGACTTCCGCCACGATGGGGTGATCCGTCCCACCTGTTGCCGCATCCTGGGAATGGCTATGAACATGAGGATTTGCCTCTAGCGAGAAGATTTCGCAGCATGCCTTTTGTAATTGTGAACATGGGGGTTGCCCTCTAAGGAGGATGTCACAGCATGTTACTTTGTAGTTGTGAACATGAGGGTTTCCCTCTAAGGAGGATGTCGCACCATGTCACTTTGATAAATCTTGGTTTGAACTCAAGATATAGTATGTTGTCGACGTAATTCGGGGTAGTCGTCGTTATAGATAGAGAGCGTTTATGTGCTCATTGTTGATGTTGATAATAGACATGTCAGCGTTGTATGCTATAAGCTGTTTGTTGTACATAGCGCGATAGTTTGTATTGTTATGCGAGTAATGCACACGTAGTTGTTATTTTGCATGATTCCACGGTAGTAAGCATAATGTAATATGTACCTACGAAAGTAGATTAACTTCATTAGATACTGGAGTATATACAGTGGGTTGCGGGAAGGCGTCAACTGATCGCTCCTTCCAAAATGTAGCAAGACTAGTAAGTATAAAACTACACTTAGAGTACTAGTTGCTTTTGATCTAGGAAAACTTAAAGTAGCAATTCACAAAGAAGATAGGAGGATTGATAGGGTGTTCGCCGTCTTCATGGTTGGTGTGTCGGCGAGCTGGTTCTGTTACGTGCCACATAGCTTCTCAATGTGCCTAGCGCGATGATCTCTTGAATCTCCACTCTTAGGGATAGGGAGCTGTTGGTGTTGTGACCCCAAGTATTATGGTATTTGCACCATTCTTCGATGTTCTGGCCTAGGAAGGCAGTCATTGGCTCAAGTGGACTGGGAAGCTTGTTTTCCAGGAGTTTAACATATATTTCTTCAACCTGCGTGTTCAAATGAGTGAAGAATCTGTCATAGTTGGTGCTTATCCCTCCTGATTATGTTGTAGTTTGAGCTTCCCGATTTGTACTGAGAGGTGTACCCCATCCCAGCTCATGTTCACATGAGACTGCCGTCTCTAGCTTGTCCTTTAGGCTTTTCATCACGGTGGTTGTTCGCCACCCCTGTGTTCTTCCGAACAGTAGAAAAGATGGTGCATTCATGTTCACGAAGAAAGCATTGATGACATCTTTTTTGGTTGCCCTGAGCACAGCGGCATTGTGGGCGAACCTCCTGAAGTAAGCCATTATAGGCTCGCCTTGGCCATGTCTGACATCCAAAACACTTCGTCCTGTCGGGAACAGCATCTTGTCGAGCCAAGCAGCTGGTGTTGTTTCCTGCTTCTTTTCCTCATCTTCACCATTCAGGTTGGACATCTTTCTCTTTTTGCCAAACTCAACCATGGCAATAGAGACTTGTTGCATTCTTCTTAAAGCATTCACATAGCACTTGCGTGCGGCTGACTGATCTCCCAGCACTTCTCCAATGCCATGTGGCGTTGGGAACTTCAACTTTTGGTGGACGGTGGATGGAACGATCACGTATGGGTTGATCGTTGTTCGTCCAAATATCCCGTTGTATGACCCCACGACGTTTACGACCACAAAAGTGACGTCAATATGCAGTGCCTTCCATCCTTCTCCTAGGATCACAGGAAGCGTTATTATCCCGAGGGGGTAAGTTGCAGCACCCGCGAAGCTTACTAGCGGGAATGTTCCTGGAGAGAGATCAGCCACAGTCTTCCCCATCTTTTCAAGCACTTTAATGTGTAGAATGTCTGCAGTACTTCCTCCGTCTGCCAGGATTCGTTGTACGTCATACCCGTTGATCTCTATTGTGATGACCAGCGCGTCATCATGGGGGTAGACAATGTGCTTTTGATCTGCATTTGAGAACTCGATGACGACATCGTCTTATTCAGGTTGGCGTCTTTTTCTGAATTTAGGGAGTGTCTGTAGTTGAGATGCGTAGACATCCCTAGCATTGGATATGCTGCCTCCTGCGGGTGGCCGTCCATGTATGCCATTGATTACGTCGCGCTTTGCAGGAGGTGGGTTGTCATTCATCTTGTCTTTTCCTTTGCTTCTTTTTTCTGACGGTTCCGCCTGGGACTTATTCGGACGCTTATCACCTTGGTCCACATACTTCTTCAATGCTCCTTTTAGGATGAAATTGTTCAGAAACCTTAGGCTTACACAACTATCTGTTTCATGCCTATAGACTTCATGGTTTTCACACCACTTGTCTTGTTCGTTTCCCAGCGGACTATTACGGAAGTTGCTGGGTTCTCTCCACATCTTCGTTTCCTTCAAAATAACGGATAGCGGCGCATTAAGAGGAACGCATTCAGCCAGATTGACTTCCTTTGGATTATGGAAATCTGATTTAAATGGTCTCTTAGGCTGTGGCTGCCACTAGGGATGGCAACGGGGCGGGTCGGGGCGGGTTTTCGCAACCCCGGACCCGCCCCGCGGGTCGGGGCGGGTTTTCGCAACCCCGGACCCGCCCCGCGGGTCGGCCTGGCTGACCCGGCCCCGGCCAAATGGCCCTTTCGGGGCGGGGCGGGGCGGGTCAACAATCTCGCGGGTCGACCCGCGGGGCCCCGACCCGCCCCGCCATGTGAACAATTTTTTTTTCCACTTTTTCAATATTAAATACAATTTTTTTTGTCAAAATATTACATTATATATAAATTAAAAACATAAATATAACACCAATCAAATATAAACAATAAACACATCAAATTCATTACAAATACAAATTCAAATCCAAACACCAAATTAACAAATCCTAATAATTTAAATATACTTCTATTTGTAATTTGGTCCATGTTATTTATATATGTACTATATTAACCATATTGTTTAGTAAATGTTAGATTATATTAACATAAAAAAAAATAAAAAAAAATATATTATATATATATGTATTTCGGGGCGGGTCTACGGGGCCCCGGGTCTCTAGACCCGGACCCGCCCCGACCCGAGCCCGACCCGACCCGGACCCGCCCCGTGACCCGCGGGTCGACGGGTCGGCGGGTCAAAACCGGGTCGGGGCCCCGCGGGTCAGCGGGGCCTCGAGACCCGTTGCCATCCCTAGCTGCCACTGCCTGTTTTGCTGATTGCCTTGCTGAGGTTATGTCTGCTTGTTGTTTTCTTTTGCTCGGGCGGCGCTTACTTTAGCTTTGTTTTGCTCTCTAAATCTTTTCAAGTCAACAAATTCTTTGACTCTTGATTCAAGTTCTTCCAATGTCTCGGCTGGACGCCTAGACATCTTTTCAGCGAGCGAGTATCCCTTTCGACCCAGGTTATTTATAAAAGCACGTAGTATCTCCCCTTCAGTCAAGTTTCCTTGGATGTCAGCGACGTTCTGGTTGAAGCGGACATAGTAATCTGCTAAGGATTCGTCGTTCTGCTGTTGGACGTTGTTTGATCTTCGGTTACTACCATTCAAGCGTTTAGCGGTGTTTAATGAGAAGAGTGGGAAAAAGGGGTCCTTGGAAGATGAGTATGGTAATCCTGTGCGGAGAAAAAGGCTGTATTCGGTACGTTTTTTAGGCGAGATATCCGATTATCGTCGAGGCCTAATCAAGGGATCTCCGCGTCATGGCAGACGTAAAGCATATGTTTGTAGCCTATATCAAGTCAATCCACGTTCCCCTCTTTTCGCTTTCCGCCGCCGCTCCATTTTTTCTTTTTTTGGTCCTTGAAGGCTGAGCTTAGCAGTGCCGTGGAGAAAACACGCATTTCTGATTTGAAGATTCAGGAACTTCGAGATCAGGTAGCCTCGCTTGAGACAACTATTGCTGATTTGCGCCGACAGGCTGATGTTGATTCTTCACTCCATGTTGCGGAGTTGAATAATATTGAGGAGAAATGTCGCAAGGAGGAGAGAGTTACTGCAATGGCTGAGTATAAGTCTTCCCCTGCCTATGCTGCTGATTTTCAGGTTCGGTGCACCAAGGAGATGAACCAGTTTGGAGAGTATCTTACGGACCAAATATTCAGGATTGATCCTTAGTTTCCGGTTCACGACTTGGGTGACTTTGGTCCTTATGCTAGTGGTTATGTTGTTGTGCTTAGGGGGCAGGCTGCTGTTGCTGAGAACGTGCCTGATGCCTCTGTGCAGGAGGAAACTACGCCTATCGATGTTGTTGATTCAGGTTCCTCTTCATCTTCTTCGAGTTCCATTAGTGTTTCTTCTTCTGAGCATCAGGACCGCGAGGACTCCCCAGTGGCGTACGGTTGATTATCTGACATCCCTATCCTTGTACATATTCCTTTGCTTCTCCTCCCCTTGATGGGTTGAGTGGTTTCTCCCCGTGTTGGGCTGAGTATGTTTTGAAGACCTCATACTTAGGCACTTTTCGGAGTTGCTACTAGACTTGGTTGTGTTTACTTTCTTTATGATGTTTGCCTTGGCTTGTGGCATGGATGGTAAGATAACTTGTTACTTGAATGTGGTAGCCTTTTGTGGTTGTTTGTGTGGTTCCTTCTTTGCATACTCATTTCTTGCGTTTGCATTTATTTTCTTGATGTCTCTTTAGCTTTCTCTTGTGTCATGATACATGTAATGTCATCATAAACAAACTTGTGTGTTTCTCATTGATGGATATGTGTCCAATTCGGGTTCGTATTTATGTTTCTGGCCTCGTAAACACGACGAAAATCACATCACGGTTTAAAAACGCCTCCCAAGGGTCGAGACGGTCCGGAAGCGCGTAACGCGCGTCCGGACCGGACCTCCGGATTGCATAGGACCTCCGGATTGCACGGCAAGCCGGACCTCGCCGAATTGCCCAAATTCGACGAGTTCCGGATTGTCCTACGGGTATTACGCGATTACCGTTACGTGTAGAGAAGTCGAGTTCGCGCATTGCCAATATTGATGACGGTTACTGCTTGCTTTTGAACCGTCATCAAACCACTCCAAAACCGGGTCCGGTCCCAAGGAAACCTATAAATAGGAGGCCTTGGCCACCCATTTTCACACATCCTCTCATTTGCCCAACTTTGGCACTTTGAGCTCTGAATTCTCTCTAGAAATATTTTCTCTCTCTAAGATTACCTTTTTAGCCCCAATCGTGACTTAGGCATCGGAGAGGGCTCCACTAGCACCACCCCCCCCCCCCCCCACCTCTTTGTGCTAGTACTGGCCCTTTGTGCAGGAAACGGGCCCCAAAGCTAAGGCGAGGAAGAGAAATAGGAGTAAGATGTGCCCAGACGCTCAGACTTGTGCACAAACCGTCATTTCCCGAGACACAGACTCCTCCTGTGACACAACCATTTCCCGAGAAACAGACTCCTCCTGAGACACCGCCGTTCCCTGAGACACCGACTTTTCCGAGACACTGCGTTAAAACCGAACACTCGTTATCGGCACAAGGCGAAAAACTCTTCCAGACGAAGGGTGTCAGCCCAAAACCCGAACAACCTACTCAGACAGACGCGTCCATATGACCCAGTTCAACCAGGACGCAACATTTGGTGCCGTCTCCGTGATTCGAACAAAAAGCTATCATACCGCAAAGTCATGACGAGTGATCACAACCCTCCCGAAGAGGTTAACGCGAGAAGTGCAAGGAAAAGGCCTGGACATCCTAAGACGTCTCCGGCAAGCAAAAAAGCAGGAGGTCAGAAACCAGCCGGGGCCTTCCCACATACCAAGAGCTACTTCCGTAGCTTCGCCCATGCCAACCGAGGATGTGCCCGACGCACAGCACAACCTCCAAGAACCAAATGACAAGCATCGTCCACCCCCACCTGGTGTTGAGCCAGAGATGCATGATGATGATGAATTTCAGTTAGAAATGCCGCAAGGCAAACAACAAGGAACGGGAGCAAACCCGATGCCTTCAGCTACTCCAGCAATGATGGCTGCATTGGAAAACTTACTCACATTCCGCGAGTCGCTGAAAAATCAAGGATATGCGGCCCAACCACCTCCAACCGCCCAGGAACACGCTGCGCCGACAAGAGAAATGTCGCAAAACACTACCCGCCAAGGCCGTCCATTCCAAGGCAAGGACCAACATGCAGAAAATGCCTTCCAGCATACAAGATATGAAGCCGCACGTTCATACACTCCTTCCCAAGGAGCCAGTCATTGGAGGAATGCAAGAGATTTTGACGCTGAAAGCGAGAACTCATACGAGCAAGAAATGTACGTTGCAAAGACAATGCACAAGACCGATGACACCAACTTGGAGTATGTTGACATAAAGGATGCCGCCTTTGAAGATGTCATTGATTTCTCATCAAAGGACAAGGAGCACGTTGCATACCACAACGCCTTGCCCATAACCTCGCAGAAGCCGATAAGAAGACAATTTGGATCCTTCCACATCCCTGTTGCCACATCCAATGTTTTCTTTACGCCAACAAGAAATGCATCCTTCGCACAATACGACCAAGGAGCCCTCCAATACAAAGGTGTCAACCCGTCACCCCCTCTGCCTCCAATCAACGGACAAGTCGAGGCGACAGGGACAAAGTCTCGAGTCACAAGTCATCAAGACACACTGCACCAAAGAATAGAGGGGCAATGCACGGAAGGTACCTTCCAGTACCAACAACCAAGGCACGGAGCTGCACGCTCATGCAACCCGTACGTAAAAGCACAACCCCAAAAAGAAGCATGGAAACAACTTCCAAAGCAGAATCAAGCAAAACCACCCTCAAGCGGTCAGCAAGAAAGAAATTGGCAGCCTCAGCCGAAAAGGCCTTTCCAAAGAGATTTCCAGAAACAAAGAGAAGTAAAGCTCACTGATTGCATTCCATTGAATGCACCGCTATTCGTAATATTGAAGGAAACGAAGGATGCGAACATGTGGAAAGAGCCGAACAATTTCAGAAAAGGTCCGCTGGGGAAATACAAAGACAAGTGGTGTGAAAACCACGAGGTCTTCGGCCACGAAACAGACAGCTGTGTCAGCCTACGTTCCCGCATTAATAGCTTCGTCCTCAAAGGCGAATTGAAGCAATTCGTCGATCAAGGCGACAGCCCCCCAAAGAAGACTCAAGCAAAGTCATAAAAAATACACAAGGAAGGTCCTTCCACAAGGACAAGCCAAGATGATGCTGACATCTGTCACAAGGAGGGACGGGAAAAACCTGTTAGTAACGATGACGTCCCAATCACGGGATTGACAACAAGAACCTTGAAGGCAATAATTGAAAAGGAGATACACGTCTCCTGGAAAAAGAGACAACCGCAACAAAAGATGCTGTTCCAATCAAATGCCCAAAGGCTCAAAGAGACCAATCTCGCCAAATGTGTTCCATTGAACACACCGTTATCTGTCATCTTGAAAGAAATGAAAGAAACCAAGCTATGGAAAAAGCCATCTAAATTCCACAAGGGACCATTGGGAAAAGATGAAAGCAAATGGTGTGAAAATCATGAAGTATATGGCCACGAAACGGAAAGCTGTGTTGGATTAAGGTTTCACGTAAACAGCTTAATCTTAGAAGGAAAAATGAAGAAGTATATCGACCAAGGCAATAAGCATCAAAGGAAGCCTCGTGTGAAGTCTTCAGAAAAAGGCAAGGGAAAAGAAAATGCGAATGTTAATCCACCTACCGCCAAACGCCAGAAAATAAACGTCACTTATGGAACCAATTGTGACGACTTATACAATCCTTGGAGCATGAAGGTGGAAGAAACAAATTTCAAACTCCCGGAAAACAAACTTCACCGCCCACTTGAGCCAACGACTGCCTTCCTTGGCAAAAATGTTGAAGAACAACACAAGCAACGTAAAACTGGGGGGCATGACATCAACATTTGTTCATCCCCGAAGGTGGAGATTGAAGAGCTCAACACGCTAGATGCATTGAGAAACTATGTGGCACGTGGCAGAGTCAACTTGCCAACAAATCACCTATGAGGACGTCAAACACATTAGCAATCCCTTTATCTCCTTTTTCGCATATCTATTTTAAATCTTTTTAGATTAAGTACAACTTATGCTTATTAGCCTCAGTACTTTTCAAAAGAGGTGATCAGTAGACGCTTTCTTGAAATCCGTTGTACGAACTCCAAATATCTAATAAAGGTTAAATCTACTTTCGTAGGTACATTATTATGACGCATATTACCTTGGAATAACGCCAAGTAACAACTACGCACATATTAATCGCGTCAACAACACAAAGCCTCAAAGCATTCTATACGTGCAAGACTAAAAATCGTGTCGCAGTAATAAATAAGGCGTGGGCATTACCCAAGGGCAGATCATGCACTGTTAGAAGATGAAACAATAAAAACCATCAGGAAACAGCGATACAACTGCCAAGCGACTTGGGGGGCACCAAGCTGACAAGTGCTCGACATTCCACCTAACATATACACACCTATCATGATCCGCACCTATCACGTCCGCACTCAGGGAAGTTTCCTACACAAACAAGGAATCCTCGTATTAGATTCCTTTACTTTATTTATTATATGCATTACTAAAAAGAAAATTTCATGACTCCATACTTTCGCAAACTTATAAACATTGAAATTATCTGACAAAAAACAACTATGTTCGTAGGTACATGCTACACTATAATTACTACATGGGAATTACGCCAAGTAGTAACCTATGCATAAAGATCTACTTCAACAATACCAACAGGGAGTTTATTTATCCATTCATAACATGGCGTCTATCTCAAGAAGGTGTCGGCAACACAAAGCCATCGTGCTATGTGCACAGTCAACTTATATGTCGCAATGACAACTTGCGGATTATCTATCAAAATGACGACTATTCCAGAGGCGTCAACTACAAGCAATATCTTGGAAAAACACCAAGGTCTACTATCAAAATGACGACAATTCCAGAAGCGTCAACTACAAGCAATATCTTGGAAAAACACCAAGGTCTACTATCAAAATGACGACTATTCCAAAGGCGTCAACTACAAGCAATATCTTGGAAAAACACCAAGGTCTACTATCAAAATGACGACTATTCAAAAGGCGTCAACTACAAGCAATATCTTGGATTAACACCAAGATTTACTATCAAAAGTAGCATGTTGAGGTATCCTCTTTGTAAAGACAAACCCCATGTTTACTTCTAAAAAATGACATGCTGTGACATCTCTTGTTAGAGGCAAATCCTCGTGTTCATAGCCACTCCCTGGATTCAGAACTGGATGGGCAAATACAATACGGGACTGATCACCCCATAAGTGGCGGAAGTTCTCTTGTTAGACAACGACCCCACGCTACAACAAGTGTGAATTCCTATTTGAGGGTTCACTCTTTATGGCGAATGTCCTCTTGTTAGATGACAATCCCATACTATGAATTCATGTTTAAAGGGTTCACTCTATACGGCGAACGTCCTCTTGTTAGATGACAATCTCATACTATGAATTCCTGTTTAAAGGGTTCACTCTTTACGACAAAAGTTCTCTTGTTAAATGACAATTCCGTACTACAGATTTTCAAACCGTGTTGCATGGTTCCTGGACGCAGAAACCATGCATCACAATTCATATTTTCAAAAAATGTTACGTGGTCCCTGGACGCAGGAATCATGTATCACAAATATTTTATGTATCAAATATTTTTTCAAATATTTTATCAACACGGTTTTTGCGTGTATCACGAACTTTTTTAGGGTTCACAAATATTTTTTCAAAAACCAAAATGTTTTTACGTATGCTTCACCAACGCGGGTTGATACACGCTGGCAGGTGCGCACCCTGTTTAAAAATCATAAAATTTATAAGTCGAGTCTTGTACAACGTCGCCTTAGAGTGGAACTAAGAGATGGTATAAACTAGTATCTTGCTTAGCCAAGATAATACCTTTCAAATACACTACTTGTTAAGAAAAATTGCTATACGCAAAATACTTGGCAGGTTACAACATATATAGCGGCAAGCTATTCAGGAAAGAAGGGCAACATGCGTAATGCAAGCAATCAGGAGAGCATCTCAAGTCATCAATCAAGAAGTGGCTAATGGTCACGGCTGCGGAGACTACATCTATGATTACTAGTCATCCACATCCAACAAAAACCTACAATGCGCAAGTCGCAACATCCTATGCTCTATCCATCTTGCCATGCCTTGGAATCTAACCAAGAGGGGCGCTCATAAAAACCTACAATGCGCAAGTCGCAACATCCTATGCTCTATCCATCTTGCCATGCCTTGGAATCTAACCAAGAGGGGCGATCATAACACTTAACAATGAGCGACATACAGTCGCAACTACGGACATCATGTTCATCATCTAAGGATATCTATCCTATCTTCCAAGTCCAAAGCATATGGACGGCATAGATAACTCAAGGTATGAAATATTACTAACAAGTTATCACATGATTATTATTGAAAACAGGTCCAGGTGACGAAATATCATGCAAACAAAGGCATGAACAAAGAATTATCAACACAACATCAAAGGGTTCAACATGCTGGAAGCAGACAGCCTGACACCAACCAAGAGTTAACATCATCTCTAAGGACCTATGGCAAAGAGTTCATAATGTCAACATCAAATGCAATGTCTTCATCCACACAAAGGACACGATAAGAGCGGTTGTTTCAACATTCAACACAACATAGCTCTTCAACGTAAGGGCAACAATCAGCAATCAACAAATACTTACCTCAATAGGAGTAACGCTCCTCCTTGGGCCGGTCCCTCGACCGGGGGGCAGAAAACACCACCGCACGACCCTCAACTCTATTCCCTTTATTACAAGAAGGAATTAGCACGGTCGTACTCGGCATAAAGAACTAAGAATCGCTCGAGGAACGCGCCCCTGCGTCGGATCTTTTGAGAATTGTGCTAAAAACAGAAACTGCAGCCACACGTTCAACAACATGAAAGCAATAATTTGGAAAATTAACAAGTTCAAAGAAGATAAAATGAGACATCTTACTCATAAGCCCTTTACCGCGACCGTGTCCGAAGACTCCAGAGTAGCGGGGGCACTTGTACGGACATTCCTCCCAACAAACGGATTACTGTACACATCGGTTATCTGCAAAGACAAGCTTTTCCCATCAAGTACAACCTACATTACAACATGATACAAATCATAAAAGACATCAACATCTACACTTGGTGCATTATTTAGCTGCTCAAACTATGTCGACATCCGAACACGGATTTACTCGCAGGATGGAGATAGTGGACTTACTCATGGTAACAGCCGTGGGAAGACTAATTCTGACAAGAAGACAGCAAGATCTGACATCCTGGAAAATTCAACCAACAATCCAGTCAGTGCGTAAACACGCATCAACAGTTATGCTAACATTTATGCAACGGACGCTCCATGTGAGACAACTATGTATGTACAAAACTCGTTAGTCTTCGCACAACAAGTAACAAGCATCACGCAAGGGGGGGGGGGGGGAACCTCTTCAACACATTAACCTTGCGCGACAACATCGAGCTCATACTCGCAGCATACAAGATTACAAGGGTGGAATATTTTCTAAGTGTTTTGCTCAGGATGACAGTCAGCATATTGCAAGCTGTCAGCATACAACTATGTGTCAGCATATTATCAGGAGTTGACATATAACATGTGTTCGCATCAAGCATACGGATACAGCGTACATAGCCAGGGATGGTGAAAAGATTCTAAGTGCGGGGGCAAATACGCACATACGTGTACATTCAGACATGTCGACAAGGATGCATGTCGACAAGGAGAAAATATTTTCTAAGTGTTTCCATGTACGTACATACATGTTGACAAGGATGCATGTCGACAAGGAGAAAATATTTTCTAAGTGTTTCCATGTACGTACATACATGTCGACAATGATGCATGTCGACAAGGAGAAAATATTTTCTAAGTGTTTCCATGTACGTACATACATGTCGACAAGGATGCATGTCGACAAGGAGAAAATATTTTCTAAGTGTTTCCATGTACGTACATACATGTCGACAAAGATGGATTGCATACAACAAGTAGCTATGCCTCCTAAGCACACCTACGACGCTCATCGACAAAGCTCATACGACGACATCTATGGTAACAAGCATTAGATATCGTTTAAATATTTTCTAAGTGTTTTAACATGTTTGCAGACAATGACCGACAGTCTATACCTGATGCTCAACAATACATCACCTAAGCTATCATTACCAACATACAACCATTAGCGCCAATGCACATAAAAACATACGCATAGCAAAGTCAACGCGCATAGCAAAGTCAACGCGCATAGCAAAGTCAACGCGCATAGCAAAGTTGATACGTGCAACAAAAGTGGCCAACGTCCCAAGAAGCTATCATGCAAGCGGTGCGACTAACGTGACGAACCGCGAAGAGCAAACACGACAACACTTAGGAAAAATATTTTTCTAAGGCATCAAGACAACAAACGACTACTCCCAAAGACGTTTGGCAACTTCCGACAACCAACAAACCCGTCAAGGGAGAAACTACACGTACCGACCAAAAGGCCTTTACGCGAAAGCATGGGGGCAATATGTCCAATGGGGAAATTTTACCACAACTATCAACGGAGGTAAAAAATCGTCTAAGGCATGAGCTAACAACGATAGCAACAACAAACAACCATCAATTATTCAACATACGAACACCAATAAGCAGCTCTATGCAACAACAACGACAAATAGTTCAAAGGAACAACAATACGACAACATCCAAAAGTCAAGACGAAGCTGTCCTGTAAAATCGAGTTTTCAGACTACCTCAAAATGTGACGAAAAGTATCACAATGGACTCCACTCGTCGAGACGATTTCAGAAAGGTAAGGACCGCGGCGAACGGAGCACGGGAAGGCGGCGCGTGGATTGCACGCGCCGGCAGGGCTACACAAACGCGACGGCGCATGAGGGCGCGTCCGGTGTCGTCTGACGATTCTAAAGGCGACGCCGGAATCCTCGCGATGATCTGAGTCGATTGGTGGTGTCAATTTCTGAAAACAAGTCAAGAATCAAACATGTAACTTTCGGGATGCACCTAAAGTTTACGACGGTGAAGAAACTATGAACAAGCAAATGATTTCTAGAAATGGTGGAGCAATTACCTGCAAATAAGGGTGAAGAATGAATTCCCAAAGAGCTGGAAGAATGATTGGGGATTAGTGTAATCACATATCTCAAAAGATTCATTGATGATAAGGATCAAAGGAATAATTCGTCTACACCCACGCCTAAGTGCTTACGGTATACTCCACCCTCTTCTAAGTATTTGTATCTACGCGTATGATTATTTTGGTATTACGCATATCAAATTCGTTATTTTACATGCATGTTTGCATATTGCATGATTCATTATTCATAATTCATTAATCTCTAATATACGGATTATATTTCTAGCATCACGTAATTACGTTCTTGCCATGACCGTTACTTGTGCATGCATGCTAATAAAAGCATGTCCGCATGACATACTACTAATTGCTTATATCCCTAGCGGTAATCATGTTTGCATGATATATACGCGCATTCTCTATTGCACTAACCGTGATGACAGGAAATAAAGTCACTCGGCCAAAAAAAATCAAAGGACTGACGAAATCAAGACTTCTACGTCCAACCGACAATCAAAACCGGAAGGTTAGCGTCAAGCTCAAATTGGACACGTACCCTAACTCAAAATAGAGTTAAGAAAGGTTTTAAACCGTTACTTGACTCGGGGGCAAGTGATGGATATGTGTCCAATTCGGGTTCGTATTTATGTTTCGGACCTCGTAAACACGACGAAAATCACATCACGGTTTAAAAACGCCTCCCAAGGGTCGAAACAGTCCGGAAGCGCGTTACGCGCGTCCGGGTTGCACGGCAAGCCGGACCTCGCCGAATTGCCCAAATTCGACGAGGTCCGGATTGTCCTACGGGTATTACGCGTTTACCGTTACGCGATTACCGTTACGTGTAGAGAAGTCGAGTTCGCGCATTGCCAATATTGATGACGGTTACCGCTTGCTTTTGAACCGTCATCAAACCACTCCAAAACCGGGTCCGGTCCCAAGGAAGCCTATAAATAGGAGGCCTTGGCCACCCATTTTCACACATCCTCTCATTTGCCCAACTGGAACTTTGAGCTCTGACTTCTCTCTAGAAATATTTTCTCTCTCTAAGATTACCTTTTTAGCCCCAATCGTGACTTAGGAATCGGAGAGGGCTCCACTAGCACCCCCCCCCCCTCTCCGTGCTAGTACTGGCCCTTTGTGTAGGAAACGGGCCCCAAAGCTAAGGCGAGGAAGAGAAATAGGAGTAAGATGTGCCCAGACGCTCAGACTTGTGCACAAACCGCCATTTCCCGAGACACAGACTCCTCCTGAGACACAACCATTTCCCGAGAAACAGACTCCTCCTGAGACACCGCCGTTCCCTGAGACACCGACTTTTCCGAGACACTGCGTTAAAACCGAACACTCGTTATCGGCACAAGGGGTAAACCTCTTCCAGATGAAGGGTGTCAGCCCAAAACCCGAACAACCTACTCAGACAGACGCGTCCACACGACCCAGTTCAACCAGGACGCAACACTCATATCATGTATCCTTGCTTTAAAAAGTAAGGTTTTTCAAGGTACGTTGTTAGAGACATTTTTTGAAAATATTTACGAGATAGGCTCTCGGAGGGCACATAATGTGTTCGCGAGATAGGCTCTCGGAAGGCGCGGAATTAGTTCGCGAGATAGGCTCTCGGAGGGCACGGAATATGTTCTCGAGATAGGCTCTCAGAGGGCACGTAATATGTTCGCGAGATAGGCTCTCGGAGGGCACGTAGTTAGTTCGCGAGATAGGCTCTCGGAGGGCACGAAATATGTTCGCGAGATAGGCTCTCGGAGGGCACGAAATATGTTCGCGAGATAGGCTCTCATAAGGCACGGAATATGTTCGCGATATATGCTCTCGGAGGGCACGGAATATGTTCGCGAGATAGGCTCTCGGAGGGCACAGAGTTAGTTCGCAAGATAGGCTCTCGGAGGGCACAGAATATGTTCGCGAAGGCTCTCGTAGGGAACAGAAAATGTTCGCGAGATAGGCTCTCGGAGGGCACATAATTTTTCGCGAGATAGGCTCTCAGAAGGCACATAATTTTTCGCGAGATAGGCTCTCGGAGGGCGCATAATTTTTCACGAGATAGGCTCTCGGAAGGCACCGATTTTTTAGCGAGATAGGCTCTCGGAGGGCACAGAATTTTTCGCGAGATAGGCTCTCGGAGGGCGCGGAATTTTTCGCGAGATAGGCTCTCGGAGGGCGCAGAAAGTGTCATGCACTTGGTTGTCATATCTAAGTAAGGTGTTTGTGGAGATATTGTTATCTCATACTTAGGAATTTTTTTGATAAACTTCTACTTCATTGAAAGCATTCATGCCTTATGTACAAGAGGGGTGTCATGGGTGGTCCAGGACATCCTTTAAGGAAACAAAAGATAGTCGAAGAGTTGGAGAAACTTCGTGAGTTTTCCGCCTCAAGAGTTGTTTTTAGGAAACTAAACAATTAAACATGCATTATATAGAAGATAAAAACAAGGATATGGTGTTCCGCTGGTGTGGTTTCCTTAGGTGGTGGTGGATGGCACGGGTAGGGCTGAGCAAGAAGCCCGAAAAGCCCGAAGGCCCGAATATCCCGACCCGAGCCCGTCCTGAAAATCCCGTCCCGAGATATAGCCCGAGCCCGGTCGGGCGGGATTTTTCTTCCCAAGTCGGGCTCGGGCTTTTTCTTAAAAAGCCCGAAAGTCCCAAGCCCGCCCGAGTATAGGTATATATTATATATATTTAAGTTTAACCTAAGTCTACTAACTATAGTTTAAGTAACTTTACTATAGTTAAAATAAAAAAAATCCTAGAATTAGACTATAGATGATGTTTGAACTTATTGAATTTTGTATTGATGTGTTGAACTTGCATGTATTTGAAATGGATGGACCTCATATTAGGATTATTTTTTTTCAATTTTTTGGTTCAAATTCGGGCTAGCCCGAGCCCGAATCCCGATGTCCCGACTCGGGCGGGACATTTCCTTTAGGTTCGGGCTCGGGCCAAAAATAGGAGTCCCGAAATTTTCGGGCTCGGGCTCAGGCAAAAGCCCGCCCGTCCCGTCCCGAGCTCACCCCTAGGCACGGGTGATATGTATTCCTTTAGTCCTCCCTGGTAGATCATCTCTTCAATCTCAATTTTCAACACCATGCAATCATTTGTCTTATGTCCCAATGTTCCATGGTATTCACACCTTCCTTTTGTGTCCTTTCCAAGGAAGGTCTTACCTTCCTCCTTGCATTCTGGCAACTCATTGCTCAGGTGTTTCTTGAAAAGTTCTTCAACTTGCACCTTAAGAGGTGTAAAGTTGAAATTTACGCCCCCTCCTTGTATGTGGGCCTCTTCCTCCTTGAATTCTTTACCATGCTGCCTCCTTTCTTCCTCGAATGCTTTGTCCAACTTTTCTTTAAGTTCGCTCATCGTGCTTGTCATCACTACTTCATAATGACCTCCAAAGGCCTCGAAAGAGGTTGGATGCATGTTTCTAAGGAAAGCTCTTACCGCCTCCCCTCTTGTTACCTCCATGTTGGCCCCATATTCCATGAACCTTTCGAAGTAACTTGCAATGGGTTCACCTGGCATTTGCTTTACATCTTCTATGTACCTGAAGCCTCTTTCAATTGATCTTTTCACTCTCCTTCCATTTTCATTATCTGGTTTCCAAGGCATGCTTGTTATCCTTACAACCTTTCCACTTCCTGTTTTCTTGGCTAATCTTCCCAATATCTGCTTGTTTAGGAGGGGTGTGACTCCTACCTTTTACTTTTTGCCTTAGCTGTTTTTTCTCCTCTTTTTGAGAATTCTTACTTTGTCTGCCCCCTGTCATCACCATTACTACCGTGTCTGATTGTTGTGACCTACATCTCATGGAATTGACGTAGCACTGCCTTGCGGTGTGTTGATCACCCAGGACTTCTCCTATTCCATTCTCAGTGATGTACTTCAATTTCCGGTGCACTGTTGAGGGCACAATCTCATATGGGTTTATTTTGGTTCTCCCTAGAATCCCGTTGTAGGCTCCTAAGTTTTCCACTACCAAGAAGTTCACATTTATCCTCAGTTGTGAACATCCTTGCCCCAGTGTCACTGGTAGAGTTATCATGCCCAGAGGGTAACTTGTCGCTCCTGAGAATCCGACTAGAGGAAGGTTCACCGACTTGATATATGCCTTGAATTTTCCTATCTCTTCAAGCACGCACATTTGTAGTATATCTGCCAAACTTCCTCCATCAACAAGTATTCTTTTCACATCAAATTTTTCAATGTCAATTGTTATCACTAGGGAATCGTCATGCGGGAAGACGATATGGCTCTTATCCTTCTCAGAAAATTAAATTACCATTTCCTTTTCCTCCCTTGGTCTCTTTCTCCACTTTGTTGTTACATCTATCCTAGAGGCATACACCTCTCTTGCATTTGCCTATTGATCTGCCTGCCGCGATTCCACCATGTATCATGTTGATCGTTCCCCTTTTGGTAGGTAAGGGATTGTACTCAACCTTCTCCTTTCCTTTGTCCTTTTGCATTGGCCTTGCGAGTGCACTACTGCCCCCGTGGTCTACAAATTGCTTCAATTCTCCCCTTTTGCAGTGCATTGTTTATACTTAGCTTTAAACTGAAGCATTCGTTTGTATCATGGCCATGTGCTCCATGGTTGTCGCACCATTTTTCTTTTTCATTTCCCACCTTTGGGGCTCTCCATCTTACTAGGGGTGTCCATATCTTCAAGTTCCTCATTTCTCTTAATACGACAACCGGTGTCGCATTCAATGGTACGAACTTGATGACATTGATATCCTTTGATCTTAGTTGCTCTCTTGTCTGGTTTCTTGGCTAGGGCAGACGCCAGTCTTGTTGTCTAATTGGCTGGGGAACCTGAGGTGGTTTTCCTCTGTTTGGCTTTGTGTTCTCTTCCTTGGTGGCCTGAATATTTGCCCACTTGCTTATTCTATGCCTTTCCAGATCAATGTGGGTTTTCACCCTCGCCGCAAGCTCCTCCAGTGTGCCTGCGAGTTTTTTAGCCATTTTTTCCGCCAAGTTTGAGCCAAAGCGTCCAAGGTTCCTTATGAAAGCTCTTATGATCTCACCCTTAGTTATGTCCCCCTGTATATCAGCTAGGTTCTGGTTGGACCTGGTGTAATAGTTTGCTAGCGTCTCCTCATGCTCTTGTTTCACTCGTCAAGCGAACTTGTTCCCTTGAGTAACTTCCTTTCTCCCAAGTACCTTTGGAGGAACTTAGCTTTCAGTTGTGACCATGAATGGATGCTCTCATTTGGTAGGATGAGGAACCGGTGCGATGTTGCCCCTGATAATGTATTTGGGAACAATAGTGCCTTATAACGATCAACTGTTGTCCTACCCAAGAGGGAGGCCTCGTGTTGTTGGATGTGCTCCAAGGGGTCAGTCTTGCCATTATACTTTTCTATCTTTATCATGTGCAACGCGTCAGGCACTTTGTTGTTCTCCAGCTCCCTTGTAAAGGGGTGATTTGTGCTATCACTCGGCCAGTTCAATCCATTCGTCTTAGATTCATTCATCTTCTTCGCAATCATTGCCTCTATGTCTTCCTGAGTTAGCATCACTGGTGATGGGCAATAATTTCTTTGAGGTTCATTAGCTTATCACCGGGCTTGCAGGGATTCCGTGTCCATGGTGATAAGGACTGTATGTGTAACGTGGATATCCCTGTGTGGGTGGATGCTGGAATTCTTGTCTCCTTGGTTGCTGAGGCTGTGCATTATCCCTCAATGGAGTGTATGTCCTTGCCCCCTGCGGTGCTTGGGGTTGCATTGGAGGGACGAACTGCTGCTTGTCCCTTGGATGTGGTACTTGCCCGTTTCTGCCTTGACTTTCATGCTGCCCTGTTGGAGGGCGCGTGTGTTGTTCTTCTTCTGGGAACTGCTCTTCCTGCTGGTACTGCTCTTCTTGTGGGTATTGATTCGCCTGCGAGTGTTGCTCCGTTTGCGTATACTGTCTCTCCTGCCTGTTTCTCACAGCCTCTCTATAAGCCAGAAGCTCATCTAATACATTCATGAACTATGGAGTCACTGTTTGTGCTCCTCGTGTTAGTGGTATGAGCCCGGTCATTGTTTCCTTGTGCTGGCATGCCGTACAGATACTCTTAAAAACGTGCTTCATAGTGGTACCCATGTGGGGGTTCCGTATATTGGTATCCTTGAGACGGTACCCCCTGTCGTGCACCCTGATCTTGTAGTCGCCGACTCATAGGAGTCGAGGCATTGGAGGACTCAGCCTCAGCTGGGCGTGACGGTCATCCTTGATTGTTTGCTTGTGGAGCTTGGGGGGTTGTTTGGCGTGCATGGGGTGCAGGTTGCCCCTGAGGAGTGGGTTGTCTTGCCGGGGGTACGGGCTGTCTTCTTTGATTGTTTGGTTACCAACCGTCCCCCGGTGGACGGTTGTCTCTGGATGGCAGGCTGTTCATTATAGATCTTGTGATAGCCAGGCTTTTTATTCAAAACCCACAGACGGCGCCAAGTGTTAAGACGTGTTCCTCGGGTTGAAGTGTCTCTGATCCGAGTGACACCTCTCATGGGTATTTCGCTCTTCTTTCCGATCCGCTTAGCTTGTCGGTGTGATCCGTTCCTCTGCTCCTCGCAAACCTGCACAATGGGCAGTACCGAGCACGAAGAGGGGGTGGGGGGTGGTACTCGGTGAACCCTCTCTTATGCCTAAATAAGTTCGGGCTCTTTTAGAGAGAGAAAATCCTAGAGAGAATGCAAAGCTAAAACGTACGAAGATGTAAACTCTTTTCAATGAATAGAACTTGCGAAGTATATATAGGCTACGGGGGAGGGGATTAAGGTGGCTAAATGACACCGCTAATCCCTAAATGTACTTTATTAACACATAACAGTAGGATTAACCCTTTAAAAGCATGGAGAGGTGGGTGAAAAATTCTAAGTATGAGTCGGGTAAAATGGATGTCGGGACCCTCAGGGTCGGACGGAAAATTCGATCCCTAAGGCCTAGGATCGGGTCAGCTTGCCCGACCTCTCTTGGGAGAGGCTGGGCCAGCTGACCCGATCCCTCCTACGAACCCGGATATGAGGGTGAGGTGAAGTGGATGTCATTTTTAACAAATCATTTCCTTTGACATGCATGAAGAAATCAAACAATCCAGAACAGATCAAATAAATTAATACACAGATACACAGAGCAGATAAAAAAAATCGGAGGCACAAATTCTACTACGGGGGGGGGGGGGGGGGGGGTCAGAGAAGGCAATTACGCCGCGACAGGGCGGAGGACGACGAGTAAAAAGAAGAGCATAAGAGATCTTGGCATCCCGTGTCATAATCTTGGTGGCGGCGAGAAGTAGGAAATCACGAGAAAAAAAAAGTTGCACAACTATAAAGTGAAGGTATAACCGCAACTAGGTTTTGTTTTTTTAGGAATGTTTTTTTTTTTTTTGGCAATGTTTGATATTGTAATATTTACAATGGAAAATTCAAAGCCCATATTGAAATAGTGGGCCACAACATGTAATGATAATAATTATGGTGTTATGAATTACTTACCGATAGATAACACCATAAGTTAATACATTTTTTTTTTTTGTGTACAAATTAATACTTATACTTGAGTTAGGTCGAATAGAATATTTGCGAGTCAAGAAGAAATCTCAGTACCAACAATTTTTAGTACCAACAATTTTTAAGATTAGAGCCTTGCTGCATATTATGTTTAAAATCAAAAAAGTTAAAAACATATTTTTAACAGGTCGCCTTGCGCATAGCGCGGGGTCAACACCTAGTTTAAGCATCAGAGTGGGCTTACTGGACCCCTGGTGCTCTTTTTTCAAGTAAGCGCGGAGAAATGCGAACGAAGGTTCGAGGCAAAAAGAGTCTCGAGTAACGTGATCAAACATAGTATAAGTATATCCGACCAAATTATCATGGTATTTTATTTTTCATTTTTTATTAGGTGCTTAGCAGGATCTGTATAAGATAGGATTAAATCGAAGATAATGAGATTATACAAAATTTTACTAAATATTTCAAAATAAAAATTATTGTTATTTTTTTACGTGAATAAATATTTCAAAAATATTCTAGAGATTAAAATTAAGTTCTAAACTTCTAAATAAACATTCAAGTTCATTAAAGTACTAAGAGTTAATACATTCTTAAATTACTAATCTTTGCACGTAGTCTTTTTCTCACGAAGAAGCGGAGGCCCGGACAATGTTATCAAATTGTTACTTTTATTTTTTGATATGATAGTTTGGTCACATACGTTCCTGAGTGTGATTAAATAGTTCAAACTTATTATATTTATTCACTTATGTTTGACTCAACGTGATTAAATAGTTAAAAAATATTAAAATGTAGATTTTCAATATCATACATATCTAAGTAACATAGTATACTTACATTGATTATTTATTCTAATATAAAATATCTATATTTTGATTTTATCTCCCGCGCAATGTGCGGGAAAAACACCTAGTATTTCTATAATATCTTCTATTATCTACTATCTACTATAATAATACGGCTGCGGAGGCTCTTTGATTGACACGTAGATAGTTCGCCAGTCAGCATTTCCTAATTTAATTGCATTTAATTGGAGTTTTATAAATTTATATACAAAATATTAATTTGATGTAAATTAAGAAATTTTGTATCTCCTATTTTAGTCTCTACGTAAAATAAAGAAACTAATTATTAAAAGTTTCAATTTAAATAGTAAATTTATACAATTTAGCTGCGGAAGACCATAGGACGTAAGTCATGTATATAAATAAATAAAAAGTAATAAACAATGCATAATTTATGAAGGAATATAAAAAACTGACGGGCAAAAGCTATATATAATGCCACATATACTATTAGAAATTTAGGGTAATTTCATCATTCACGGCAGTAAATTTTTTTTTTTTTTTTTTTCCAACATTCACGGCAACATTCACTATATAAATAATAAATGGGTGTATGAATCACTACATAATATAATATAAAAACTATCTAAAAAATATACTAATAATTAATAAGTGAATGAAGTGCAAACCCTAACTAAACTACCAAATATAATTGGCCAAAAGAAGCTATCCACTACAAGAAAACACCATCAATTGGAACAAATTTTGGCACGAGGAGTATTCCCGTGTCAATTATCACGACATTGGTCGAATTAGACACGCGCTTTCATTTAATCCGGGTTCTGACACGCATTTCATCCTCGTGTCAAATTGAAACGAATTGTACACGTGTTTGACACGGGTACGCTGGCACGTTCTAAGTTCGTATTGAATTCGTGGTAGAAAAATTATTTGACATGGCCCCCTAGTCGAATTAGACACGAGGCAAATATATGTGTCATATGAAAATTAAAAAGGCCTATGGGAGACTCCAACCAGAAACCTTAGATATACAATCAAGCCAATGCGCGTTACCACTCAACTACATGGGTAATGTAGATCAAATTTGAGTGATTTAAGTATTTATTTTATAGCTATATTCGTGTTAGAGATAAAAAAAAATATACATTTAGAGATAAAAAAAAAAAACCATAAACTAATATATCATAATTCACTAAAACAAAAATCATAAACCACTATACCCTAAACAATAAACTACTATACATTAATCCATAAACCAATACACCTTAAATCACCATACCCTAAACTATTATAGTTATAAAATTACATTAAAACACACATTTATAATCTCATATTAATTTTAGCAAATAGTAACAATATAATGTTAATTAATATTTTTCAACTTATTTTTAAAGCTGATAAACGTTTAATTGATGCAATACATAACACTCATCTATTACACATTTAGAGATAATAATAATAAAAATGATCATAAATCACTATATTCTAAATCATGATACCTTAAACCATAAATAACTATATACAAAAAATATAGAAGACGTAAAAATATCCTAAACCATAAACTACTATACCATAAATCAATGTTGCATTTCATATCAATAATTAATTAAGTTTTTTATTTCCATGTGTGCTTTGGCAAAAAAAAAAAAAAAATTCCATGTGTGCATTCTACATTTGAAAATTAAATTAATTTTTTGCATTTTCCATGTTTTAGCATTCTTTTTAGATTAATGTAATATAATATAACTTTATGTGACCTTATTCAATTTGTTATGAATACTAAAAATATCATTTTAAAAATAGAGTCAAAGCAATAAACATATACCCTAAAGTGGCGTATCTATATTTGTTAGGATCATTTGAAAGAATTCATGCTTTAAACTTATTTTTGCAAATATTTTATTTATAATTTTACCCAAAAATTTGTAAAATTAAACTGAATAATCACAATGGTTATAAACTGAATTTTAAGATTTTTTTTTGAATTTAAATGTTAAGGTTTACATTGTAGAAAATAAAAATAACAGTTTTTAAAAAAAAAAACACAAAAAAAAAAAAATATATTCGGATGCAAAAATAAAAATGAAATAATTACTAATAAGAGACATAGTATAATGCTCTTAAAATTGAAGAATTAAACTATAAATAAAATAATTTATAAACAAAAATAATGCATGAAAGCACCAATACTTTAAAATGATGTTAGACAAACCGGTTATAATGTGGTTACAAACGTAACCACATTATCGAGTATATTTATTGAGACCCTAGGTTCTGAAAGAAAATATACCCTGATCCATATTATTTTTCGAGTAAGATCCACATTATTTGTGTATGACACTAAGACCCTTTAATATTCTGTAAGTCTTTATTATTATTTTGTAATACCCCATTTAAGCCATTAGTCCATTAGTTTTTTACTTGAAGAACGTGGTTGTAAATGTATTTAACTCTTTAATAGAATATAAATTGTAGATAATTGATCTAATGTCCTACTGGATGTCAAATTAATAGGATAAATGAAAATAATCATACAATATGTTGGAAAAAAGATGAATTCTAGTACTAACATGTTTTAAATGTAAAAGAAGTTTCTAAACAATGTTAATTGGTACTTCCTTCAATCATCCATCTAAAATTTTCGTCAAATACATTTTAAATTTAACAAATTAATCGAATATTTTTCTAAATATCAAATGAAGACCTAATAACTTATACTAGTATTACGGTAGTGTCCCGACTCGATTGAGACTCAACAGATACTTAGTCGGTTCTAGTCCGATTTGACTGATCAGTGGTAACATTTTTATACATAGTTGGTTTCCACTCGTGATACTTTAAAAACTACTCAGTTAACTCTGTACATTTGAAATATATGTAACAACAATTTTGGAGAGCTGATTGAAAAAAGTAACAATTATTATTGTTTTTAAACATGTTGTACAATCTAAAACGTGTTAGTAACAAAAAATCAATATTTTTCAAATATGGTGTATGTTTAATATAATTTTTCCAATAAAGTACAACTATACATTAAATCTTGGATTTTTTTTTTTTTTTTTTTTTTTTTACAAAACGTATCCACATTATAAATATCCTAGATACGCCACAACCATAAACCAATATACCTTAAATCAATATATATCATAAACTACTATACTCTAATCACTATAATATAAACCAACATACCTTAAATCATTATACCCCTAAACCACAAACACCTATACCTTAAATTATTATACCCTAAATCGTAAACCACTAAACTCTTAACCATAAATCAATATACATTAAATCACTATAACATAAATCATAACCCAATGTACTCGAAATTACCGTACCATAAACCATAAAGCAATATACCCTCATCTCTAGTACCTAGATGTCTAGCCAGGGCCGTCTCGACAGGTTTTGAGGCCTAAAGCGAAATTTAAGCATAAATTAAAAAATATAAAAATTTCAATTTCGTATTTTTTTAAAACTATCTGCTAATTAAATTTAATATTTTTTTTTAATTTCATTTTCTATTAAAATTATAACTAACTCACTTAACATTCTATTATTGATTTCAGATTACCAATTTTTTATGTTACGTTAAAAATATATTTGAAGTTTAGAAAATTATAGGGACAATTTGAGTTTGTTTGGATAGATTGAGTTTCTTATAAAGATAAAATTATAATTATTATAAAATGAAAGGAATCATATATAAAATGTAAACGTAATGTTAGAAGAATATATCAATACATATTAAATATTTGTTATTAATAAAGTGTAAAATGTTATCTTGTGGTACAAATAAGAGTGTAAAATATAATGTAATATCTTTATTGACGTGTTTTAATATGAAATGGAAAAATTAAGAAATACTTGTGAAAGTAAGGATTGAAATTTAGGAATAATTAAAAATTATTAATTTATTATTACCAAAGGAATTTGAACTTGTATGATAGATACATTAAGGATTAATTTCTAATGCAGACTTAAAAAATAGAAATCTTAATTAAGAGGGGTCGCATCACATAGAGTTACCGATTTAATAGTGAAAGGATTTTTTTTTTTTTTGTGTGATAATAATTAAGGTAATTTTTGTTGGCCAGATAGTTAAAGGTAGTTAAGGAAAAAAAATTAGCCAAATAGTTAAAGAAAATTAACTAACATCATTTATGGCAAAAGAAAAATTACAATAAAATATAATGCATTTGTTTCACTCTCTCAAAACCAAGTTACGGTGATAAGCAAAAACAGAAGAATAATAGTGGGGCCTTCCCTTGCCGAGGCCTCAAGCAACCGCTTTGGTTGCTTGGGCCTTGAGCCGGCCTTGTGTCTAACTCTTTTGTTGTGTTTGTCTTAGGTAGTATGTCCTAGTTTGTATGCTGTATCTCTCAGTTTAATGAAGTTACTCCCTTTTACCAAAAAAAAAAAAAAAAAAATAGCTCTCTACAAATTTAAATATAAAGTATTAAGTAGCTGAAAATTTTAAATTTTTTTTAAACTTATTTTAATAGCTCTAGTAAATTAAGAATGAATGGTTAAAAATTTCTATTTAAATGATATATCTATACAAGTCGTGACGTAAGTATTATATATATTATAGTAATAATAATAATCTATATATATATATATAACAACTTTTAGGTATTTTTTTCTTCTGAAGTAATATATTTTACACTCAAAATAATGGTTTCTCATCAAATAGTGAAAACAAATTATACTATTGAATAATTTTAGGTGTATTACCGAATCTTATATAGAATAATAAACAATAAAAATATTAATATATACCTAATACCAGTGTTATCAGAACCGGACCGGACACCGAACCGGTAAGGGGTCCGGTTTCCAGTTCGCCCGGTCCAACCCGGTTCGAACCCGGTCCGACCGTCTATTATGCTTTTTCTTTCTTTAGTCGCCCAGGCCCATGTCTCTTCTTCTTCTTTCTCATTTTTCAGAAATCTGAGATCAATCAAGTGCTGGTGTGGTGATGCTAGAACATAGAGCCGTTTCTTCCCCTTCCTTCTTCTCTTGGAGCTAATTTTCAGAACCCTAACCACTCTCTTTGTCCTCGAATTTCTTCAAATATCAAATTTGGTGAATCTATAATCCTAGCATTGTTGTTAATTAAATCTGGAGAAGTTTTACCTTTTCTTGGAGTAGTGGCATCCATAAAGATGGCAAGCACTTGAGGGCTCCATCGTCCATGAAGCAGCACCTCCTCTTCAGCGAGTACGACGAAGAAGACAGCAGCGAGATCTGGACTCCTATGCTTTTACACCAGCGAGCTCACTTAATTATATTTTCTTCTTCCTCTCCCAAACCCTCCCTCCTCTCTTAAAATCTCTAATCAAACCAACAGAGCTACTGGCAAAAAAAAAAAAACCAGCAGAGCTTCATCGTATGGGGACTTCCGTGTCACATGCCACCAAAATTCTAATTGACCGAAGATGGTCTCGTTCTAATTCCAGAATGGAGCTTTGCTTTGAATTGTTCAACTAGGTTTGGTGGTGTTTGCGGTGCTGTCGAGGGTTGAGATATCTCCTCTGCGACGCTCAAAGTTCATCTCCTCTGCTCGGCGCTCCAGTAAAGCAGGTAAGAGAGGAAACTTTTTTTTTTTTTTAAAGTCCGAACCGGCGAACCGTCCGGTTCGCTCAAAACCGGCCGGTTCACCGAAAACCGGCCTTTCGAACCGGGTTCGATTACTTCCTCCGGAATTTTTCGAACCGGACCGTGAAAGGCCCTGGTTCCAGTTCGAACCCGGTCGGACCGCCGGTCCGGTCCGGTTCTGATAACACTGCCTAATACCTAATAAATATATATAACAATTATATTATATCATTTAATAAAAATATACAAAATATATTGAATATACAATCATAATCAAATAAAGCACGATATTAATAAAAAATTATATATATATAATTATAAAATTCCAAGCAAAATAGAATCTTTATAAAAGCACAATATTTGTTTTTACTTTTATATATACTAGAGAAATATACATGTGCGTTGCACGTGCATAAACCGTTTGACATTTGTATTAAAAAAATATATTTTTTTATATTGGCAATTTGTATTATAGTTTTTTAATAAGAATGTGCATATTTGTGTATTATTAGGATTTTTTAATGTTTTGAATGATAGTGTTGGGAGAATTTAAATTTCTATTTCACGATAAGTTTGTCTATATTAAGTATTAGCAGTAACACAAAGATAACCAACAAAGTAAGTAATATACAGATTTAGTAATCGAAAGCATAAAAGACACTTCTTCACCAGCACTAATGTAAACAAATATATCACTGATGCAACCAATAATGGTGCATCTACAACAATTTCGTAGGTCAGTTTGAGCCATCTTTAATAATACTTGGAGACGACACCCCAAAACAAAGTATCAACTACAAGATTAATATTCATAAAATTCCTTGAAGTGCTTAGAAGATCCACCTCTAAAAAGGAGCTGTTAGTCTCTAAAAAGGAGCTGTTAGTGTGATAAATAGAGAATGATTTTGACATAGTTGGAAAAATGTTGGGAAAAAAATAAATAATAAGAAAATGTCACCAGATGGTGTAAACACCAATTGTCACCAATTTTTGTGAATAAAAATAAATGATTTCATTGACATAACACCAGAAGAAAATGTCACCAAATATTGGTGTAAACACCAATCTAAGTAACAACTGGTTTAAATAGATGTGGAACTATTAACTAATGTTCTTTACAAATTACAAAACATATTAGGAAGATGAAGTGTAGCAAGCAAAGTGGTAAAATATAAACATAACAACAATACGTGCTTCTAGTATGCAAATAATAGAACATGGCTAGAATGAATTTAGTAGGATAACTAAGAATTAACTATCTCCATGCCAAATTAAGGGTATAAGGATTTGTGTCAACAAGCATAAAAGATGTTCTAAAATGAAATTGGCTCTACTTGTCTAGACGATAGGCTCTGACTTGGATATTTTTCTCATAATTATTCATGGGTCTAGAATTGCAGTTTAAAACAAAGCACTATGATTTCGGTTCTTAGTAACCTAAATAGAGACAAATGACTATGTTGGATTTGACGGACATAAGCCAAAAGTCGGTTTTTCCAACTACGAAACACCAAATTTTACAACGTTCACGGTAGCTTGAAAGTAAACTCAACAGATAAAACCAAATCGATCCATGCTTCTTAACTAATAAATAGTAACATTAAGAATATAATCCTGAAACTACCCAAAGAACCCCTCAAATACTTACACTCAGTATTAGAGCCTAATGTAGTTGTATCATTGTATCTGCGGTTCTCATAAACCTGTTGTTTACCATTCCATGCATTTTACCATTTAGTTCACCCTAATTGTAATATCATCCACTAAATCTAAAACTGAAAAAGCATTAACGTATCTACTATCCACAAAATCTAAAATTAAAAACGCATTAACTTACCTACTAATTGCTGTAAACAATTGCCCCTTGTAATAAAACTCAACCTCTTAAAATTCTGACAAATTGTTCAATCTTCTTCGCCCTGTCAATATTACAATGTAGCAAAACAATACGTGAGTTTTTAGTCATAATAGACTTATTCATGTTTTTTTGGCCAAATAGACTTATTCACTCTAACCGATAGGAAAAGAAGGAAACCCTAAAAGTTAAATTGCCATAACTAAGGGAATTTCAGCAGAGAAGTTAGTGTGATGTCAAAACATATAATTAAATTCAGCATAAGCAGTAGAATGGAAAAACAAATATAAGGCGAAAGTGGAAGGCTGAAGTAGCAGGCCAGACTAAACAGAAGCATTAGAGGATCATACAGAATCAGCAGCGGCAGAAGTGCAATGGCGGAAATGCAATGACGGAACTGCAGCAGTCGAGCGAGGACGACGTTAAGGGGCGCTTAGAAACTGGAAGTCTAAAGGAATAAGAACAGAGAGGAAAAGATTGGAGAGGCACATATGAAAAATGACGGTGTCGCTTGGGTTAAGGAAATGGAAGTTTGGATTTAGATAGGGTTAAGAAGGAAATGTTAAAAAAGGAGATGCTTCAGAGAACGTCGTTTGGGCAAAGGAGTTACAGAGGAAGAGTCCTTTGGACAAAGGAGGGTAGTTTTGGAATTTCATAATGTGGAACCAGCTCCACCGTACTTCAACTTTTATATAGAGGATAGATAGTCATGTAATATTTATAAATAATATAATAAGAATATATAATATTCAAAGATTGATGTTACAAATTTATTTTTATTTATCAGAAAGACGTAAAATCTTATTTAGTGCTGTAAGTGTAATTTCCGCCCATTATTCTTCTTTCTTCTTCTATATTTTATATATATATATATATATATATATATATATATATATATATATATATATATATATAATACTTAATACGACTAAATATATATATATAAACACTATTATTACATAAATATAAAATATATGTATATAGTATAAAAAGTTACTATGACCAACTAACATAAATATAATATATATATACATATATAATTACAATACATAAATTTATATAAATATAAAAAAATATATATATAATATAAAAACTTACTATGACCAATTACATAAATATAATCTAGAATTTATATATATTTTAATTTTTAGATTAGATTAATAATTAAAATAGATAAATTTTAAATATTATATATATAAAAATATTCAAATTATTTTTTCTCTCATATCCAATTTAAACGATTTTCCCTTTCAATTTTTATTTTTTTAATTTTTTTAAAATCTAAATTAAAAAAATTTAGTAGAATTATTTTATCGGCGTAGTGCACGGGGTTAGCGTCTAGTTTAATATGATTGAGTTTTTTTTTTGGTTTCCCGCAGGGTGGTCAAAGGGGGCCCCTCATCAGGAGTGCAGCACCGTAGCATGCTTGCTCCACACCTAGATTAAGCCACACTCGCATCGGGTCAGCCCGTAAGGGGTAAAGTGGTGGCTATGAACTAATATGATTGAGTTTGGCTATACCGGACAACACTATGGGAAAATTTATGAAATTGCCCTCCTACGAAGTTGTAATTTGAAAAATGCCCTCTTGAAAATGAAATTTATGGAAATGCCCCGTCCCGCTGATAATATTAGCGGGATGAAAGTGACGTGTCAGCGAACGTGACGTGTCCCGCTGACTGACACGCGTGATGATAAGTCATCACGCGTGTCATCCGTCCCGCTGATATTATCAGCGGGATGAGAGTGACGTGTCCCGCTGACCGACACGCGTGATGATAATGAAGTGTCGGAATTTGCAGTATGAATATAGGCTTTCGAGTGGAAACGGCGATCTGAGCAAGACCAATAGTAGCTATTGGGTTTGACGTTTATCGGCAAAATTCCTTCGTTTATAGGTCGAAATTTGCATTTTTATGTTTCTTCGGGTCTTTTTGTAATTTATCGGTTTTGTTAGGGTATGTTAGCAAGTTTCGGTTTTTGAGCTAGGTTAGGGTTTTTCTTTTCAGTAATCTATGTTAGCAGTCTTACATTCAGATTATTGATATAAAAAAAAAACTGAGGTTTTCCTCTACGTTGCGTCAATTCTTCGGGTATTCTTAGAATCAACGAATTCTTGCGCCCTCTATCCATCAAATTCTCGGTATTCCCCTATATGTCGGCATTCTAGTTGATTCTAGGGGAATACCGAGAATTTGATGGATAGAGGGCGCAAGAATTCGTTGATTCTAAGAATACCCGAAGAATTGACGCAACGTAGAGGAAAACCTCATTTTTTTTTTTCCATATATCAATAATCTGAATGTAAATGACGGCTAACATAGATTAAATACATAAAAGAAAAACCCTAACCCTAGCTCAAAAACCGAAACTTGCTAACATACCCTAACAAAACCGATAAATTACAAAAACAACCGAAGAAACATAAACTGCAAATTTCGACATCTAAACGAAGGAATTTTGCCGATAAACGTCAAACCCAATAGCCTATTGGTCTTGCTCAGATTGCCGTTTCCACTCGAAAACCTATATTCATACCGCAAATTCCGACACTTCAACCACATCAGCGTGTCAATCAACGAGACAAGTCATGTCACGCTGACACGTCACTCTCATCCCGCTGATAATATCAGCGGGACGACTGACACTCGTGATGACTTATCATCACGCGTGTCAGTCAGCGGGACACGTCACGTCCCGCTGACACGTCACTTTCATCCCGCTGATATTATCAGCGGGACGGGGCATTTCCATAAATTTTATCTTCAGGAGGGCATACAATTTCGTAGGAGGGCAATTTGGTAAATTTTCCCAACACTATGCCGGTAAGTTGAAGTTGAACGCTTCGCGGGTTTAGCGGTTCAAGCGCCCGATCCGGTCCGTCTGAAAAGTTAAACACTGCACTGCAGTCAAAGTCAACACCTTTGAAATCATTTTTTTTTTCTTTTCATTTTGGGGCTAAAATGAGAAATCCCGAACTGAAACCCTAATTGAATTGAAGTATCATCGGCATCAAGGATTTGCCTACCAAAATCATCACCATCGGCGAACTTCGTTGGGTTTCTGGCGAGCCATTCTCCGCTCCACGCCTCTCTCTCTCACCTCCTTCCGCCGTCTCTCTTCATTCCTTCGATCGCCTTTTTGCTTCGCTTATCTTTGTCCCTTTCCGTTGCCTTACCTGCTCCGCCTTGCCTCTGTCCGTAGTGCTTGAATTCTGTTCTTCCCTGATCAGGATATTTCATGGTGTTTTGGCATGTAAGGCGATTTGAATGTGATTTGATCGAGGTGTGGATTTATTTTTCCTTTCTGTTTGGCTGATCTGTACAATTCTCCTACTTATAGGTGTAAGTGATCTTGATCTCATAGTTTATTTGATTATTTTGTATGGGCAGATCTTGAATATTCGTAGAGGCACTCATGATTGGATTTACGAGCTTGAGGCTTAGTCTCTGGATAATTAGATTGGTGGGAACTTGATGGAGAGTAAAGCTGGGAACTCCAATGGGGTGCAAATTCCAAAGAAATCGAGATCTTTGGATCTCAAGAGTTTGTACAAATCGAAAATATCGAAGGATAAAGCAAAAGTGGACCAAGGCAAGCCATTGAAGAGAAAAAGTAGCTCACAGTACAGTGCTGATGAGGAGAGTCGGAAGAAGAGAAACAAAAAGCAAGTGTCCCGGATCACTTCAGAGCCTGTCAATAGAAATAGTAAGAAGAGTGTAGCTGCAGTGGTCATTGGTTGTCCAGATTCTGGTTCGTATGGTGCGGAGGACATAAAAAATGGTGCAGCCAGTAAATCAAACACAGGAGGAAGTGAGAACGGCAGTTCTTTTTGTTTGGACGGTAATGCAATTCAAATACCAAAAAGAAAAAGGGGTTTTGTACGGCGAAGAAAAGTTGAGGGTTCTCAAGAGATGAAGCTGACCGAGCATCCAAGTAGCATCCCGGATTGCGACAGTCAGCCTGCAAAGTTAGAGGAGTGTGTGAGAGATGATTTTGGAAATGGTAATCACGATGGTTGCTCACAGGATATAAAAGAAAATGCAATTAGTTCAGTGGCTCCTGACAAGCATCCAAAAATGGAAGCCATTCCTGCGCAAAATGATGGTTTATCATTAATAAAGCCTCGAAGAAAACATCGTAAAAGTAAGAATGTGGAAGTAACTCGTACGGAGTTTGTGCAGGTGGCGGAGTCTGCAATTAACAGCACACTCAAGACATACATTGATATGCAAGAAGATGATGAAGAAAATCTTGAAGAGAATGCAGCTAGGATGTTATCATCACGGTTTGATCCAAGTTGCACGGGTACTTGTTCAAAGGGCAAGTCATCAGCCAAGTCATCTAAATGCAAGACCACAGTTAAGCCTCATCGTAATTCTCGTTATCGATCCACTTCCCCTGCAATTTCAGATACCCTATCTCTAGATGCCGCTGATAGGATCTTACGACCAAGGAAAGAAAACAAAGAAAAGGGCGTCTCGAGGAAAAGGCGGCATTTCTACGAAATTTCTGCAGAGGAATTGGATGCTTTGTGGGTTTTAAACAAGAGGATCAAGGTTTTCTGGCCTTTGGATGAGAAATGGTACTTTGGGCTGGTAAATGAGTATGACGAGGAAAGAAAGCTTCATCACATTAAATATGATGACCGTGATGAGGAGTGGATAAACCTTCAAAATGAAAGATTTAAACTCTTGCTGCTTCGTGGTGAAGTTACCGGAAAGGCTGGACAAAAGAGAGTGGTGTCGATGGAGAAACATCTTCATTATAGGAAGGGAGATACTAGGAACAGAAAAGAAGATAGAAAGAGAAACTTGAGTTTGGCTGAGGATAGTGCTGTTATGGACTCAGAACCAATCATCTCATGGCTGGCACGATCTTTATCTTCCACATCACATTCTGTGAAAAAACAAAAATCTTCTCTGAAGGTACTGCATTCTATGCCTTCTGCATGTTATAATGATACCACCAATCTCCAGGTGGACTCACTGATAAGACTTGAGGAGAAATTGCACTGTGAACCTGCTTCAGTAGACAAGTCTGCTTGCAGCACTGAGAATGCCCCAACCAAACAAAGGACGCTTCCAATTGTTTATGTGAGGAGGAATTCTCGCAGGACAGGTGAGTCCCTCCCTCGCGAAACGGAGGATGATAGTGTTTATGCATCTGTTCTTAAGAGTGAGCATGATATTTCACCTGTAGCTGAAGGAGCTAGTGGCTATGATGTTTCTCGTGAGAAATCTCAAAATAGCTGGCCTTTGTGGTTTCGTGATGAATCAAGCTTTCTGGACCAGATTACTACTGCGTTAACAGGATCAGGGCTATGCAAGTTAAAGTTATGTGTCTCCGTTAGTTCTATCCTTAACTGCTCCCTTACAGCCGGGAACTTCCAGTTATTCCATGCCTTACTCCTGCTTCAGTATGGTGTAGTGATGATTATGTGGCCAAAGGTTCACTTGGAGATACTTTTCATTGATAGTGTTGTTGGTTTGAGGTTTCTATTGTTTGAAGGCAGCTTGAAGGATGCTCTGGCATTTACCTTTATGGTACTGACAATATTGACCCCGAGTAGTGATGAGGTGAAAAATGTTAATCTGCAATCTACTGCCACTTCCACCAGCTTTAAATTTGTGTCTGTTCAAGGTTCTAGAAAGCAACTTG
This sequence comes from Clarkia xantiana subsp. parviflora, assembly GCA_036873135.1. NCBI lineage: Eukaryota > Viridiplantae > Streptophyta > Magnoliopsida > Myrtales > Onagraceae > Clarkia > Clarkia xantiana. Next base: position 28,372,459 of record JAPTYO010000004.1, read on the forward strand.
TTTTTGGATTTGACAATTTCATTGCTTTGGGGAATTCCAAATGGGCGTACCTAGACATGAAACTGATGAACCAATGCCTGCTAACCAAGCGACTACCTTTATCTGAATGCACGTACGACAACATGAAAGCATTTCATGGTGGGGCAAGATCACTTGAATCTTGTCAGTATGGTGCCTTGAGAAAGGTAATTTACTTTATAACCATTCTAGAATTTTTCTTCCTAAACTATTTATATTGGTATTAATTATTATTTTTGTAAGGATATGCTTTTTGATTTCATTTAGCATGTTATTCCTTGAAACCTCACGTTGAAGAAAATCTTTATTACTAAAAATATTCAAGCTTAACAAAGTTAAAGAAGTGATTAAGAATCTATTGAAGGTTGATTTTGTAAAGTGCATATAAAGTTTGTGGTTGGTAAATGTGTCTATCCACAAAAATGGGCAAATATGCTGCTATAGTGAGTGTTAGAGATTGCTTGCCTCATGACCTGTTGCATTTGATCTATTGCTTGAATAGGAAGGTCGACATAGATTTCGTCACCAAAAAAACATTCACTGTTAACTGAGTATCAATAATGTTCTTGGACTTACTTTTAACTCCAGGAACTACAGGTGTAGTTAACTTATTATAACAGCTACGTGGAACTAAACTTTGCATTGTATAGTAGCTTGCTAAGTTATCTGCTGTTTTGACCTCGTATTTTTCTGGCTTAGTCTTGCACTCTTATTATTCATGTCATAATTGACGTGTCCCAAATGTTATTTCAATATCTTTTTTTTTCTCCAGTTAGTGTGATGCATAACCTTTTGAGCCGTAGAGACTTCTGTATTTTGTGGTTTGAGAGACTTGTCTATGAGCATTGTATTTGGTGGACATCAGAAATTTTATGTGAAAAAAATATCAACATAAATAACGTTAAGAGCTACTCCCATTGTTAATTGGCTTCAGCCTTTTAGGATAGAACCTATTTTAGGGTTATATTTCTCTATTGCCATTCATTTGCTTTGCTGGCCTGAGGAGGATTATATATGAGTATGTTCATACATCTCTTCTTTCATGTTCATTGTGGTCGGTGATCTTCATATTCATTTGGCATGATGTATCAGTGGCATTGATTTCTACCATCTGCTTGTTCAAGGGTTCAATGAAGAAGCCTAACCTGGGACTTAAGCAAGGTAAAAACAGTGTGTCGACAGGGTACTTCTCTCATGGACACTGCAATGCAAAGACTGAACCTTTACGCAATAGTTTTGTGAATGGACCTAAGAAGCCGCGTACTCAGGTTTCATACTCAATGCCTTCAGGGGGCTTTGATTCAAAGAGTAGGGGCTCCCTCCAAAAAGCAGTTCCCAACAAAAGAATCAGGAGAACTAATGTGAAGAAGTCTGCAGATATATCTGGTGGCTCTCGGAGGAACTTTGAGTTATTATGTTGCGATGCAAATGTATTAATCACTCATGGCGATAGAGGATGGAGGGAATGTGGAGCAAAAGTATTATTGGAGCTTGCTGATCAAAATGAGTGGAAGCTTGCGGTGAGAACTTCAGGAAATTCGCGGTATTCTTACAAGGTGCACCAGTTTCTGCAGCCTGGGTCAACTAACAGGTATACACATGCTATGATGTGGAAAGGAGGAAAAGACTGGTCGCTCGAGTTTCCAGATAGGAGCCAGTGGGCTGTCTTCAAAGAGCTGTATGAAGAGTGCCATAATCGGAATATCCGTGCTGCATCATTAAAAACCATTCCCATCCCAGGGGTTCGATTAGTAGATGACAACGATGATAGTGGACCAGAAGCGACATTTGTTCGAGGCACATCAAAGTACTTTCGGCAACTTGAAACTGATATTGAGATGGCATTGAATCCTTCCCGCATCCTATATGACATGGATAGTGAAGATGAGAAGTGGATACATGCGAACCAAAGTTCATTAGATGTTGGGAATAACATTTTCAAGGAATTATCTGATGAATTGTTCGAGAGGACAATTGATAGGTTAGAGAAGGCTGCCTATGCTCAGAATCGAGATCAGTTCATGGCTGAGGAGATACAGGAGTTCATGGATATTGGAGAATCCTCCTTTGAGCTAATAAAGGCAATTCATGGATATTGGCGGCAAAAGAGGGAAAAGAAAGGAGTGCCTTTGATTCGACATTTCCAGGTACATATTAAGCTACTGAATTTTATTTGTTTTTATATGTTTAGAGAAGCCTTTTGCTGCCTATGTTTTATCATCTGTCCTATGGTGGATTTGTTCAAGTTCTTTATATTTCCCTCTTTTTTGCACATTTTTGTGTGACTATGAAGATGTGGCTTATCCTTTTGCTGGATTGAAGCTGTTCCATTTTGTGTATTGAACATAAATATATGGTGCTTTTCATTTCAATGGCAATTGACGAGAATTGTGCTGCTTTTGGCATGCATGGTGATAGTAGGTTGCTGGAACCAGATTTTATCCTGGACTAGGTTTCTTTCCGTAATTGCATCTAATAATTGATATATAATCTGTGGTAGATTATCAATGGCACCATTAGAACTCCTAGCTGTTAACATTGATAATCTGCAGAACCAGAGGCTTACCCAACTCATAATTGCCATTTTGGACCCTATACAATTAGAATTAGCTTCTCGCCATCCATACTTCTACTTTTTTCCTCTTTAATGTTTGTTTATTTTTGTTTCTGATTGTCAGTTAGAAGTTGTTCACATATCACTCATTTACTGTGCTATTTGAACCAGTCGCCACAGTGGGAAAGGTACAAGCGACAAGTAAGAGAGTGGGAGGTTGCTGTAAATAATAATAAAGGAAAAAATGGAGTTACCGAAGGATGCCAGAAGAGCATAGCAAGGGAGAAGCCAACTATATTTGCTTTTTGTATGAAGCCAAGGGGGCTGGAAGTTCCAAACAAGGGATCAAAGCAACGGTCACACAAGAAAATGTCAATTGCAGTCCACAACAGTTGTGTATTGGGAGACAATGATGGTTCACATGCTGCTTATGGTAGGTATTGTAGCGTTTTTGCACTATCGTGATGATGATGATTTTTATTTATCTTGGGACTAATTTCCCTTTTTTGGTGATCATGTTTTTGTTATTAGTGAGACGGTCCAATGGGTTTGGAGACGAAAGGGGCGGAGGTCATTATTATGAGTCAATGGAAGAGGTTTCTCCACTGTCTCAGAGTTCATCTAGGTTATATTCTCCGAGCCGAAGATATTTGTACCAAGATATGACTAGTGAACGCTACTATTATCCCAGAACCCACAGGAATAATAGGGTATTCGGAACATTAGAATCATCGTCGCCACGCAGTAGTAGTAGCAGGTTGCGTTACGATACTACTAGTATTTATAGTAGCCCGAGAGCCTCAATGACACGGAGAAATGTCAGTGGTGAGGCCCATTATTATCCCGACTGGCAAAGTAGGCAGGGGAGGAGGAGGAGAGATGATTTTGAGGAGCAGCAGTTGGAGAATGGAGAAATGGATGAAGAAGAATACATAGTGAGAGATGCTTCGGGTGCAGCTCAACATGCGAGGAAGGTGGCTAAGCTTAAGAAGGAGAGAGCACATAGGCTGTTCTTTAGAGCAAACATGGCTATTCACAAAGCTGTGGCTGCTCTCATGACTGCTGAGGCAATGAAACCTTCTTCTTGTTCCACCCCTTCCTCATCTTCACCATCCTCACTAATTTCTGCTTCTTCTTCTTATTCGTCGTCATCTGACGAGGAGGAGGACAATGTTTCTGGTGGTGACCAGTAAAAAGAGCGAGCTTGTAAGTAGGTGGTAGGAGTCGAGGCAGAAACACGGTCGGTTGGGTGTATATTGATTGATTTTGGAGGAGGATGCGGCGTTATGTTGGCAGCTTGAGTTTGCAGGTCAATTCAAAATCTACATATATTTATTGTGCAACTACTACATATAGCATTTTACTTAGGTTTGTGTGTATGTTTTGTTGTCAGGCAGAAAATCAGCTTAAAATTTGGAAAACAAAAGAGAGCATGGACCAAAATTAACTGGTATGATGGAGTAGAGGAGTGGGTGGTTCAAGTTGGTCTTATGTTTTATTAAAAGTTGATGTTACTGTTTTGCTGCTTATGTTTAAAGGTTGAAACCCCTTTTTGTCCCTAAATGTCAGGCAGGCAGGCTATCATTGTCTGGTATTGGAACTTGGTTTCTTTTAATCTCTACTAGCTATCAAAATAAGTTCAATCTCTCCCAGTACGTGTGCGTGCGTGCATTCACAAGTAAGTAATTGTAGTCAGCTATGTTAAAAGAAAAACCCCAACAGTATATATAATTACCCTACATTATTTCAATGTGGGTCGAGAATTAGTTGTTTTCAGATTAGCTGCCAATTAAGTCTCCTTTTATTTATTATTATAGATGCCTTATTATTATATTGTTGTTTTGTTTGAACGGACAGATTTGATTTCTTCTATTGATGTATATAGTAAGCTTTAACTAAATATAAAAGGTCGGATAGAGTTGTAAACTCGTATACATACTGCCTTTTCAATTTGCGTGTGCGACGGGGCCGTTCGTAGCAATACCAATACATTATACATAGCCGTAATTTTACTAGACGATAGTGGTGACATGTTGGCGGCTTCGATAATATCGGCTTTTGGTAACGACCCTCTTTAAGCGAAAGGATTAGCATGTCGGACAGGACTTCTGTTAGCAAGGTCATCACGACGGGGTTCACATATCCTATTCACAGACTCGACCAATTTGTCAATCATATTTCTTCCTCTTCCGTAGGCTGTATTTCGTCCCTTTTCGAGGTTGTTCAAGATATTAGATTTCTATTAAATTCTTTATTTGTTTCAATTAAAACTGTTCCTAGAGCACGTGTACTTATAGCACATAACATTATTACTTTGGACAGCTACAACTTATAATATGCGGTTAACTTTGATTAAAAAAAAATTGTGTGTGCATGAGTTTGACTACCGTTTAATGCGAGGAAGCACAATCCAACATGTGTCTTATTTGTCATTATTTGTCATTTAGGAATGTGTAACTTACTATCAATGATTCAGTTTGTCTAGAATAGGGGTGAGGTGAGCACGAACTTTTCTAAAAATAAGTTTAACCCGAATTTTCGAGCCGTTTAACTCATCTTCTGAGTATAAGCTTAATTTTGTTTGGAAAAGAACCTATTTGGTGTCTCAGGTTTACTTTATGTGTTAGTTTGGTGTCTAAAAAAAATTATTAATATTTGGTGACCCATATTTCAATTTTATTGCAATTTGATTTTCCGTCCGTTTTCGGGGTTAAATTTGACGGAGTAAGATGAAATGACAAGTTTTCCATTTGTTCAATTTGCTGACCACACACGTGACAGACACGTGCTATCTCACTTAAATGTGAAAACACTAAATTACCCCTTTGTTCGAAACATAAAATGCAGCACGTGGAAACCCATTTCAGTTTAAAGAAGAAAGAAAGCAGGAAAGGATGCGAAGAGGAAGGGAAGCCATTAGGGTTCTTGGGCAAAACCTTGTCTGGGCGAGAATAGTGGCTTCGTCGTCGTCAACATCTAGTAACCGAAGATTTGAAGCTTGTGAAGGCCCGGTTTACTGTAGGCACGACGTCGAAGCGGTGGTCAGAACTTCATGGACTTCTTCGAATTTCAGTCAGAGGTTCTATGGGTGTCCTTTTTTCAATGTAGTTCTGACCCTAACCCTAATTTGTGCAAAGATAGGATAGATTTTGGTATATTATTGTTCAATTAAACAGAAATGTTGAACAATGACAATATATGGTTGTTTCTTGGTTGAGTTTAGTCATTTTCAGTGCTATTTAGGTTTTTTTTCAGTGTTTCTTGGTTGAGTTTGGCACATTTTTTTTTTTTCAATTCAACTGAAATAGTGATCATTGACACTTTATATTTGTTAGAATTCTGAGATTATTCATTTTCTGTACAATATGTGTAATTTTTGTTCAATTGAACAATAACCCTAATTGTTGTACTTGTCTTTGTTAGGGGAGGGATGTAGGCTGTTTCGGCGAAGTAAACACTCTGTCGTGTTTACACGCGAGTGTTTGTCGTGGGCTTCTCCTTCTAGATCTTCCTCTTGATGGGCTTCTTCTTCCCGATATTCTCCTTCTTGGGCTCTTTCGTTCTCGGATCCTCTTCTTCCTTCCTTGCTTACCTGCACAATCAACTTGTAAACATATATGCGAATGCCTTGGAGAAGTGTTCCTATGAGGAAACTAGGCAATTGGAGAATAATAGTTGACCAGGGATACAACGCGGCACATATATGTTACAAGTTGATCACAGGTTGGGAAAAAAAGTTCCGCCGACGCTACAACACTCTTAACCGATGAGTAGCCTGATGTCTGTTGTGTCCGCCGGTCGCACGACAAACCTCGTATGAACTATTCCGAAGCAGGGCATGGACCGAATAATAAATGTTGATGTGTTGGTCGACAACACATTAACATGCACCCTCCCATTCCGGCGAGTGGGAGTTGTTGGTATTTGGTGAATAGATCGTCGTAATAGGAGCCCTTTAATATAAGCCAACAGTTAGGTAATTGTGTAATGTCACATTAGGGATTTTGGGCTGGATCTAAAATCTCAATTGACATGAGAGGCCCAAGAATCACTACAGGATCCGACTGGTGGACCGCGAACTCCCAGAGATCTTGGGACTACGGCAAAGGAGAAACTGGTATGTGTCCCTATTCCACTGCGTAATAGTTACATGAAATGTACACGTGTTTCTTGTCCGTAGTAACTATCCCCATAAATTCCTACAAATATCACCTAGATGGCTTCTGTTCATATGCATCCATATTTACAGATCACCGTGGCTTTAAAACCAGACTTGACAGTTACTATGTTCCTAGAAATGTGTCTGAAGCCCTGATCAATCCAGGGTGGTTTAGTGCTATGCAGGAGGAAATGTATGCTCTTTGGAACAATCAGACCTGGGATCTATGTCATTTTCCTCATGGCAAAAAGGCATTCGGTTGTAAATGGGTCTTCACGATAAAGGTTCATCCTGATGGGTCGCTGCATTGACTCAAGGCCCGCTTGGTTGCGAAGGGATACTCTCAAGAATATGACATTGATTATGATGAGACATTTTCTCCGGTTGTTAAAATTGTATCTGCTCGTATTTTTCTTTTTTTAGCTGCCATCCGTCACTGGCCGCTACACCAATTAGATGTCAAGAATTCATTTATCAGTGGCATTCTTGAGGAGGAGGTTTAGATGATTCAATCACCTGTGTTCGTTGTTTAGGAGGAGTCATCCAAATTCTGTCTCTTGTGGAAATCTCTGTATGGTCTAAAGCAATCCCCTATAGCTTGGTTCGAACGTTTCCCAAGAATTTAGTCAGTTTGGCATGGCCAGGAGTGCTAATGATTAATATAGACATTTGGAAGGGAAAACAAACATCCTAGTTGCGTATGTTGATGATTTGATTATCATCGATGATGACGTCGAGAGGATCTCGACATTGAAGAAGTTTTTGAGCAAGCAATTTCAGATCACGGACCTTGGTAAACTCAAGTATTTTATTGGCATTGAAGTATGATGATCTCCTTATTTGTCAGAGAAAGTATGTCATTGATATGCTTTCCGAGTGCGGATTTCTTGGATGCAAACCTGTTGATTCACCGATGGTTCCTGAGACCAAGCTCATGCCTGATGATGGAGCACCTCTACATGATCATGAAAAATATCGAAGATTGGTCGGGAAGCTGAATATTCTGACTATTACTCGAGCAGACATTTCTTATCCAGTGATTGTAGTGAGCCAATTCATGTCAGCCCCGCACACAACACACTGGGATGCAGCTATTCGGATCCTTAGATATTTCAAGGGATCTCCAGGGAAAGGACTTGTGTATTCTGATTATGGGCATAATAGAATCGCAGCGTTTACTGATGCCGATTGGGCAGGTTGTCCTATTATTCGAAGGTCACCTACTGAATATTGTGTCTTTTTCGGTGGTAACCGTATATCATAGAAGAGTAAGAAGCAAACGATTGTAGTGGAGATTCAGAATACCGTGCAATTGCAAACATAACTTGTGAGCTAGTTTGGACGAAGCGTTTAATCAGCGAGTTGGGTATTTTCCATGATAATTTGATGAGGCTATATTGTGACAACCAATCCGGCATGTATACTGCCAAAAATAAAGTCTTCCACAAGAGAACCAAACACATTGAAGTGGATTGTCACTTGATACGAGACCTTATCGTAGGAACATACACTTGTCCCCCGTGTATCCAACTCATTCATGTTCAGACAGATCACCAACTTGCAGACATTCTAACCAAGCCTCTCCGCAAAACTTCAATTAATAATATATGTGACAAGTTGGGCATGTTTGATTAATATACACTCCAACTTAAGGAGGAGTGTTAAATATATTTGTATATTATGTAATTATAATTTCCTAATTTAGCTTGTTTCCTAGTTTAGCTGATTGTATTCACTATATATTCATGTAATATCGTTTAGATGAATATACTGAATATACCAGTTATTTCAGGTTATGTTCAAAATGGTTGTTTGAGAATATTCTTCAAAATATTATGTTGGGGTGAATATTTATGCAGTAGCAAAGAGGGAGATGAAGATGTATTGAGAATGAAAGATTAGTCTATGAAGAGGAAACCTGAGTATAGTCTAGTCAAGTTCAATCAACAGTTCCATAAATTCATATTGGCACTACAAAAAAAATCAGTTTTACCTACAAGCCGAATCGGTCGGAATCCCGTGGGAGATGGCTTGTTACGTCAGTTTTCCGTCCCATATGGCCTCTCGTTAAAAACATAGCAGGAACGCGGTGGGAAAAATTTCTAACTCAAAAATTTGTCAGGAAAATTTTCCAACCGACCAAATCGGTCGGAAATCGTCAGTAAATTTTCCAACTGACCAAATTGGTGGGAAAATTGGTCAGTAATTTTGCTGACCCAACAGGCTTGCTGAAAAATATACAGCGATGCTTTTGATAACATATGGAATCACATCAGCTAATGCTAAAGATGCTATTTGGACTTGGTAGCTGTTGATACAAATTCTAGGTGTTTAGCAACTAAATTTTATATTCCAATGTTGATCTTTAGGGTTGCATTCATCAAATACCATTGACGGACTTTTAAGACTTGGTAGCAGCCAATGCTAAATGTACTTTTTGGACTTGGTAGTTGTAGATACAAATTCTATGTGTTTAGCAACTGAATTTTAGATTCTAATGTTCATCTTTAGGGTTGCATTCATCAAATTTCATTGACGCACTTTTAGGAATTGGTAGCAGCCAATGCTAAATGTGCTTTTTGGACTTGGTAGTTTTTGATACAAATTCTATGTGTTTAGCAACTGAATTTTAGATTCCAATGTTGATCTTTAGGGTTGCATTCACCAAATTCCATTGACGCACCTTTAAGATCGCAGCAGCCGATGCTAAAAGTCTTTTATAGAGTTAGTAACAACTAGATACAAATTGTTGTCTTTAGACTTGACTCACTTGATGTCTAATTGATGGTTTTATGGTCGAATCAAGCGTTAGTAATTATCATATTATGCATCATCATTTGCAATTCTACACATATCATTTGGGAATGAAATAATAAATTTCAAATTGAGATTTATTAGATTTGAGATTCACAAAGTAACAATATGTAACATCACTGTAATAATGTAGACACACATTATTATTGTCAAAATTGAAATACAATGTTTCAATAGATGCACAATACTACTCCTCGATGAAACATGAAATGAAGGTTCTATACTAGGTAGTGATCTACTCCTTTCTTCAACACAAAGATTCTTCAAGTGTTTGCCTCCTTGTACATGTTTGAGCCCTTTCGCTTGTGTAAAGTTGTTTGACCATATAAGTAAGAAATAGCTCATTCTAATACATGTTTCTTAACTTTTTTTAGTTTTTGTTCTATCCAGGATTTTTTTTAACATAAATACAATTTTTTAAGTGGAAAAGGATTTTTGATTAAAAAAAAATGTGGATAAATATTTAGAAATTGAGAGCTAAAACAAAGTCCCACGATTACTGTTCTGACTCAATGTCAATATTTTTTAACTAATTAAATATTTGAATGTTTAAGCACCATGTCAAAGTATGATGCAAGTTTGTATCCTTTTAGGGTTAAATGTCCTTTTGGTACCACATGTTTGCAAAAATTACACTGTTCATACCACTAGTATTTTTTCGTACCGAATTGGTACCATATGTTTCCAAACCTTACTGTTTTGGTACCTCCGTTAGGGTTCTGTCAAAAACAACCGTTAAATGGCATGTGCCATGCACGTGACCATCCCAAAACTTTCAATTTTGTTACAATTTAGTCCATCTAATACATCCCTAACTTTTATTTTATTCAATTTAGTCCTAAAACTTCAAAACCAAACCATTTTCCCAAATTGGCCTAGCTGGACTTAGCCTAGGGCTAGGTCCGACCCTGGGTCATGGTCACCGGACCCAGGCGACCCCGACCCAGGTTCGGACCTAGCCCTAGGCTAGGTCCGGCTAGGTCAATTGGGACCTAGCCGGAATTGAGTTAAATTGGGGCTAGGTCCAATTGACCTAGCCGGACCTAGCCGGACCTAGCTTAGGGCTAGGTCCGACCCTGGGTCAGGGTCCCATGGGTCCGGCGACCCCGAACCAGGGTCGGACCCAGCCCATGGCTAGGTCCGGCTAGGTCAATTTGGGGAAATGGTTTGATTTTGAAGTTTTAGAACTAAATTGAACAAAATAAAAGTTAGGGATGTATTAGATGGACTAAATTGTAACAAAATTGAAAGTTTTGGACTGGTCACGTGCATGGCACATGCCATTTAACGGCCGTTTTTGACGGAACGCTAACGGAGGTACCAAAACAGTAAGGTTTGGAAACATATGGTACCAATTCGGTACGAAAAAATACTAGTGGTATGAACAGTGTAATTTTTGCAAACATGTGGTACCAAAAGGACCTTTAACCCATCATTTTATTATAAATCATAAGTAATTTAAACTACATTTAAAAAAGTATATATTTTTATACCGATCCGAATTGATCTCAATCTAATTCGTTCTGGATGATTTTTCAAAAGATCATCGTAGGATCCCACGTACCTAAATATCTAGATCCGCCACTAACCCCTTCTTTCAAACTTCACAAATTGTAGTAACTAAAATGTAATTGGCGGTATATATATATATATAGTAATACTTGCTAATTTAATTATGCCTATAAAAATCAATAAATGTTTTATTAAGAAAGTCTAACATTAAAAAGTTGTATATATATATATATAAATTTTAATGTATATGGAATATAAACTTAAATCAAAGAATTAATACAATTTCCAAATTATACAATAAAGAATTAACAAATATACATATGTGTACTTTTATATTCGTAGATTCTCTAGACTAAAGAAATTTTATTTTTTAACTCGAGTAATTCTGAATCACGTTTGAGGTGAATGTAATAACATCCTTTGATTCGATGATGAAGAAGCATATGAGTAATATAAGATTGAGATTATTATACATAAAATTATTGTAAACTTATTATGATTTGCTAATACAGGTTTTTTTTTTCTTCGATTTTTATAAAATAAATGAAACAATTATAATCTAAGGATAATGTTAAAATAATTATAAATTGTGGTTCACAAAAAAAGTTAATAGTATACGAATACAACATTTCATAATGATTTATTAGGATATATTGGTTTAAGTTAATAATTTATTTACTACTTTTTTAAATTAAGCTCTAACTCGTGCATTCTGTGGTAAAATATTTTTAATATAAAATTGTTGATATGTTGTCAAAGTTCAATATGGATTATTTATTCTATTGAGTTTTGTCACATTAAATATTGATTTAACGTAAATTAAATAATCATACATCGTACTGTACCGTACCGTACGCAACGCGTGAAGAAAATTATACATATTAATATATTTTATAAATTTTTATGTTATATTTATTTCATATATATTGAGGTTATTACTTTACATTCTATTTTTATATTTCCTTGAGAATGGGAATTCGTATATTGTATATGAAAAATTTGTTGGATTAATTAGTAAAAGTCCAAATATTAACCAATCAACATTTATTAATAAGTTTTTAATAAATATAATATTGTATTTTTAGTAATTAGTTAAAATATAGTGTGATGGCTATGGAAAAATGTCTTTAAGTTTGATGCATTACTACAATATATAAGAAATAATGTGCAAATTGTAATTAGGTACTAACAATATATTATATATTACTTATTGTTAAAATTTATGTACTATCAATTAGGATATAGTGGTTGAAAGTGTAGTGGTTTATGGTTTAGGATATACTCTTTTATGGTTTATGGTATAGTGACTTCAAGTATAATTGTTTATGGTATATTGATTTAATGTAAAATGTTTTAATGTGTAGTGATTTAAGGTAAAGTAATTTAATGTATAATGCTTGAAGTACAATGGTTTAAGGTATAGTTGTTAATGATATAGTGATTTGGGGCATAGTTGTGTAAAGTATTGAGATTTATGGTATATAGTAATTTATGGTGTATGCTATAGTGATTAAGGGTATATTAGCTTTTGGTATATGATTAAGGGTATAATGGATTTTGCATAATGATTTGAGTTATAAAAGTGTAAGGTATAATGATTTAATCTAAAGTGATTTAAGGTATAATGCTTTAAGGTATAGCAGTTTAATGTATAGTAATTTGAGGTATGGTGGTGTAAGGTATGGTGATTTATGGTTTAACTTATAGTGATTAAGGGTATAAAGATTTATGGTATAATGATTTGAGGAATAGTGGTTTAAGTTATAATGATTAATGGTTTATGTTATAGTGATTTAGGGTATAATGGTTTATGGTATAGTGATTTGAGGAATAGTGGTGTAAGATATAATGATTTATGCTTTATGTTATAGTGATTAACAATATAATGATTTATGGTAGTCATTTTAGGTATATTTTGGGTTAATTACTCGTTTGGTTACTTATGTTTGGCACATGTGACTGAACGGTTACTTTTGTTTTTTGACGTGATTAAATGGTTACTTACGTTTTGAAATGTGATCGAATGGTTCAAACTTGTTTCATTTTAGTTACTTATGTTTCACTTAATGTGATTAAATAGTTATAAAATTACGACTTTACCCTTATTATCAATAAATTCAAATGTTCATCGTTGTGTTCTTTATCGTATTCATAGTTTTCTTCAACAATTCAATTTTTTTAAAAAATCAACATTGGGTTCGAATCCGAACCCAACAAGGGTTCGGATTCGAAACCAACAGCAGTGCTGGGTTCGAGTGGAACACAGCAGAGCTGCTGTTGGGTTCAACCGAACCCAGCACCGCTGTTGCTGGGTTCGACTGATCCCAGTAGAGCTTTTGCTGGGTTCAATCGAACCCAGCACTACTGTTGCTCGGTTCGATTGAACCTAGCACAATTGATGAGTTCGAATCCTAACCCTAGCAGAGTTCAGATTCGAACCCGGTATCTATTTAAATAAATTGAAAAGTTATATAATTTTGTATGAAAATGAAGAACTTGATGATGATCATGAAGAATAAAGAATATAAAATGAGTTTTTTTTTGGACATTTCATTAAAATGTAACTAAACTGTCAAGGTAACTAAAAAGCACACGTTTGAACCAAACGACCACATTGTCAAGTGAGTAACTAATCTATATATTAACCCACATATTTTTTATACATATTTTTATTAGAATTTTTTTTTAATCAAGGCTAAATAATGTTAATTAAATAAAATTCGATCAATTGCTAATAAATGATTTTGATATAACATGTTTGAGAAATGTTGAATTTCTGTAAAAGTAATGGTTTTATCATGTGAAATAAATTGCAGAAACTTGTTTGCAACATTATTATGCTGTCTTTAGCATTTGATAAATCATTACCAATAAAGACATGTTGAAACATTTCAAATGTTTCTACATATTGTCTTTAGACTCGACTCAATTCAAGTTTAATTGATGATGGTTTGAGGATTGAATCAAGCATTGCTAATTATTGTATTGTGCATCATCATATGCAATTGTTATTGATGGTTAAACGTTCGAAAATTCTTGGTAACCTTTTTGAATGTATTTTACATTTACAATTTCCGCATCGAATATGTATTGGTGGTTTTTTTTAAGAGTGTATGACCATTATAATTTGAATTAGAAACCAGAGTTCGAATTAGAAACCAGATACAACACCTGCAGTGGCGGATCCACTTTATGTTAGGACCCCGGTTAAATTTTGTAAAAGACAACTTTAGGACACAATTGACTTGTAGCTTAGTTGGTATTGATTGACTTATATTTCACAATTTATCATGTGTTTCGAATCCTAGTAACTAACATTTTAATTTTTTTTCCTTTTAACATCACAAATCAGCATAAAACATTGTTATACTGGGTTTGATTACCCGAAGCAACCCTTTTGACTTCAATATAGGTTTATTCTTTTCTTAAAAAAACACATCTCAACATTATTTCAATATTCACCAAGAGTGAATTCAATAATTTTTTCTACAATTTAATTTTAGGTTTAAGACAACATTGTAATCACAATACACAAATATTGCAATTTTTCTAAAAAACATATTCTAAAAATCGGTTATAAAATCGATATGGAAATTTTCAGTGGAAGAAATTGGTCAATTATTGGTGGGTAATCAACAAATATTAACTAGACCGGTCAGAAAAAATTCCCACAGGAAAAAGCTGTCAATTAATGGTGGGTAATCAACAATTATTACCCACCGACCGGTCAAAAAAAAATTCGGTGGGAAAAATCGGTCAGGAAAAGGTAAGGACACGTTTTTTTTTCATCAAATCGGACGGAATCCCGTAGGAAAGCGGTGGTACATTTCCCACGGACGGATCGGTCATCAATTCCGCTGTAGGTAAAATCGATTTTTTTTTTAGCAATTCTGCAGTTGAAGATATCGACCACGACGGTATCTTATAATATCACTCTCTCCTGTTAATTTTTCTTTCTTTATAGCATTAGAGGCTAGATTCAATAATTTTGAAGTATCATTTGTTTTGAACTTTTCTTCATCTACAAATGCAATGGATTTAGAAGAGTGAATTATTAGGAAATGGTTTCTACCTTTTAATCCATGTAAATATTTTTCTGAAGAGAATCAAAAAAGAGATTCTTCTTTTATCCTTCTCACATAGCTTATGCAAAATTTCAGGTCAAGAATTAAATAGCATGTCGAGTTAGCTATGATCCTCATGGATTTTCCATTATTAAATTGTTATGTCATGGAGGAGATAAACATGATCATTAAGAACAGGTAAAGCTTATAGGAGATTGAGTGAAGTCGAACCATCTCTGAAATTTGTTTTGAAGCTCTGGTTAAATTTTTGAGTTTTATATATACTGCTTCCATGCTTCAGCTATACATTTATTTCTTCAATTAGGAGATGTGCATTTGAGGACCTATGAATGGATGTAGAAAAACCTAGAATTTATTGAATGATACACACCCTTTATATACAAATATTCTGTGGGTGTCACAATTTCTGCAACTCCATGCAGAGCAAGTATGTCTTCTCTTTCACTAATTGCGGGGTTGCCTGTTCGACAATCTGAAGGAGAATATTCATTTGGTGTTCAGTCTCTACAGCCAAAATGTTTCACTTTTGTAATTAAAAAAAAACTTTGGATATAAAAGAGATAGTACCTTGAATCCTATCTTCTCATAAATTTCATGTGCTACTGTATTATGTCTATGAACATGTACATACACCATCTCCACACCTATCACACAAATTCATGCCAAAAGTTAGATTTGCATTACTAAATTGAAACTTGGTATTATTTGATACATTTGGATATGAACATACTGTCTCATATCGATCCTACCAGTGGCTTTTGCAGATTCAATAGCAAAATACATCATGTTGGTGGCAACACCTTGGCGGCGAGCTGATTTGGCGACACAAAGGTTGGCAATGTAACAATATCTGCTAGGTTCGGTTCTGCTGATGTTGCAAAAAAGAGGTACATTCACTCTTTCCTATAGTAAAAAATAAGTTAGGGGTAAGAACTGGATTTAGGAAGATAGACTGCAAAATCTTAGCTTTTTGAACAATGCTTTTTTAAAATAATTGAGTTACAAAAATTAGTAAATTTTTTTTACCCCGGGAAAAGTCTCTCCTTGCAACAGGAACCGGATGCTCAAGTCGAGTGTTCCTACAATACTTTTGATAACAGTCCTTTTGATATTTGGCTCTTCTTTCTTCACCTATATGTTTCAATTCAAGGTGTTGAATCAGATGGTTATTTTAGTTGGGAATTACTGAGATGAATGAGTGTTTTACTTTATACCAAAGATTTGCAATCTGGAATATGTAGGTGGTGATTTACCGTGACAATGCACATGCACTGGTGTCCGTTTCGTTCGCCTTGTCGCTTCTTGATGGCATTAAACTCCTAAAGTAAAGAAGCCAAATTTAATGAGAAAATCTTAGCTTATATGAACACATATGAAGGACATGACTTTGAATACTACTACCTGCTCTGCGAATTTCCTTTTGTAGCTCTCAGCATATCTGTGTTTATTGATCAAAATTATAGCATCCAACTCTTAAAAATCTCAGGATTTTAACTTAGATATAAAATGATGTGCAGAGTACGCACCGTTCATTTGGTCGGTTCTCCCAATGACTTTCTGCTCGAAGCCACGCTGCTGTCTTGACCAATTCAAAGAGGAGGATCAGTATAAATGCATATATGGTAGGAGAAAAGAGTTGTTAATGTTCTACTACCCAGTACTCTTGGTCTATGGAAGCCTTTCTGGCGATAAACCGACCAAACTCTTCGTATCTGTTATCTTGAAGCAAGTCCTTCTGTGATGGCTGCAATCGATTGAATTGCAGCTTTGATGATTCTGAATTCGATGGATTTATATTGGTGTGGAGTTCAACTGGAATCCGCAATGCAAGGTTGTCTTCTCTTTCACCTACTTTTACAGATTTAGAATCCGTGTTCCTGTCGTGTTTGAAATTGCTTAATTAAATAGACAATCCAGATGAAATTGGAATAAAAACTTTCATTCAATCTTCTGTTAGATATAGCAAGTGAGACAACAGACTTACATGGTGCAAGAAGCTGGTGTTGTTTGAACATTATGGATGTAGTGTCTTGAACCACCATTGTTTGGAAATCTGAACAACTTAGGAGCTTGAAATAGTGTGGTTGCCATTTGGAGTCCCCAACTAAATGTGTGATGGGTTGGTTTTTGAAGCACAAGTGATGATTGGTTTAGCTAGCTGGATGGTAGTTGGATTAAAGGATAACAGTTTGGCAGTGGATTTCTTTCCTATTATTGTCATATGTGCTAGCTATGCCACTTATTAAAATAAAACATATTGTGGATATGATTGCAGTTGCTAGGTAACATCTTTCTGGGTCTGTCTGGTTGTGCCAAATTGTGGATAATAAGACAAACCTCCATACCCAGTGGAGAAAAGATTAAGCTATATTTATTAACTTGAAAATGAAAATTGGAGGATCTATCTATATTCATCTTCTTTTACTTTTTGGTATGGTAAAGTAAAACATGTAAGTTCTTGAATAACTAAAATCTGACCCACTACTTTGCCAAAATGATATATCATGTGCTAGCTAATTTAATTAGGACATCACTTGCTATGATGGTGGGGTGGATATTGTTCGATTTCTTGAGCTATTTCTCCAAACTTCTCCACATGAATTGGGATGGTAATGGTATGGTGAAAGTTAAAAGAATTATGCTTTTCATATCATTTCTCGTTGTGGTCTACACTATTATAGTATAGTGTATTTGTGGTGAGAGTTTTAATTTTATACTCATAAGGGTTATGGTATTGAACTCATATCCATAGTTATAACCATCACCATCACCGTTATATATATAAAATAAAATAATATATATATATATACTGTGTATAATACACATACATGGTATTTTTCAAAATCCAATCTTAACATCTCTATAATCTAAACTGTTAGTTCTCTTCTACCCTCAAAATTTCAGTGTTTGTTCATATTCACCATTCACTTTCTAATCTCAAATCTCAATCTTCTCACTTCCAGTTTCTGCTATGCCTCGCCTCACTCTATCTTCTCATATTCTGGACTAGTTTGAGGAAGTTATGATTAATTAAGTGAAATAATAAAGTTCTGCTTACTTTACATTTCTTGCATGAAACAATAGTGTTGTATTAGTTTAAATTTGTTGTATGTTGAATTTAGATAATTTTCTGATTATATTGGATTTGAAAGTAGATTGTTGTAATTTTACTGATTCGGTTATTAATATGGTTATTGGCTATGGATTCGGTAAAAGGAAATATGAGTATTTTTTTTTAATTGTATTAAAAAAACCATAATTATGGTTATGATACTAAAATTATACAATTGATTGTTATGGTTATAGTTATACTATAAGTGAATAAAATAAAATATAGTTATAATATTAGTGATAACCTGATTATAATCTAATCATTATTAGTTTAGTAAAGTTTGTCGTACAAGTAATAAAGGTTGCTTAAAAAAAAATTAATGATCTTGAGAAATAATTTTTTTAATCACATTAATAGTGGTGTGTTTAGACCGAGGGGCTGGAAGAAAAAAGAGAGAGATTCGAGTCCCTTGAATGTATTTGGAATAGTGAGGGGTGTTTGAGATGGGTACAAATCATCTGCTCCACTTTTCCCCACTATTCCTATATCAGATCATGAATTACCATTAAGATATTGATACGTGAAACGTGTGTAATTAATTTTGTGGTTTTTTTCTTTCTAAAACCATATTTAGATTGGTGAACCCTAAAAGGAAAGTATTTAATCTAAGGATTTGCGTCAAGATCTTAACGGTGATGCACGATTTGAGACAGAAAGAGTGGGGTAGGAGACCTGAATCCGCTTGAGATGTGGCAAGGAATCCCCACTCGTGAATATGGATTCTGAAGTGAATTATCGCACATTTCGACGGTTGTGCAAATCAAGGGAATTGACACATTTTAGGTGTGCCTGAAAAAAATACGGTTTGATACAATGTTATTTCATAAATAAAAATGTGCCTTTTTGGTACTTTATAATTTCAAAGTAATTTTTTCTATGGAATTCTAAAGTGTATCACCGTCAATTTTCTCATTCATTATGGACGGTGAGCGATTATATGATTGACATGTGATCACTCATGACATTTGAATTGACAAAAATAGCGATTATAACTACTCCTCTAGACGAGGGCATAGTTCTCAATAGGCTAAGCGCATAGCTTGCGAGGGATTGAGTGTTAATTTGATATCAGAGGTTTCAGCTAAGCCTGAACGTCCAACAATAGACACTTTGTCTTGGACAACTGGTCAAACAACATGGAAAAGCGGAAACAGGCTGTGCGTTGTTCATTTCAATGTGGCGGAGAAAATCACGCAAAAAAAGGGATAGCCTTTCAAAACGTAGCATGTTGGGCGTAACAAACCAGTATGAATGAGAGACTAGCAGACCTTATTTGTGAGCCACTTCTATCTATACGATACGTGAAAAGCGAGATTTGTGATTACTCGGTTCCCGTATTACATTATTCATAAGTATGTATGTAGTGGAGCGTTAGTTATGAATATTGAACTGTTGAGTCCTACCTTGTTTGTTGCATCTTTTGGCCGCCTTTCGAGTACAGGATTTCCTTGTTTAGTGTAATCAATGCGGGTTGACACTTCCTACGTCTTGAAATTAAAGGTCACCCCCACTCCTCTGGACTTATCCCCTCCCTCTCACATGTTGAATTCTCTGACGCTCAAATAAGTCAATCAAAATGAGTAGAATACGAAATCGCAATCGTCGACGGATGAAGAAGAACGTATATTTTTTCATTTAAGTGTAATTAGTAATCACATATTAAACACATAATCATTTTTCGTCCAAAATGAACGGAAATTGATGAGGGTACACTTTGGAGTTGCAAGGTATCGAAAAGTTAAAAAAAAAAAAAAAATTCTTAAATACCAATTTTTCCAAATCGCATTTTTTCAAGTGCCTAAAATAAATAATACTGACAAATGTGTGATAACACTTTTTATACGGGAATATGAAGGTGATCTAAGATTATTCCCACTTTATTATTCGTAACATTACAATGTCAAAACGAACGTGAAAATCTTTAACTCTGTAATCTTCCTTAGTCATAGGTAGGGCCTTTTTTAGGGCCATTACTATTTTTTCTTGTATTACCTTGATTAGGTAATCATGGAGATAATTCAGAATACGAAATGTTAGATTTTCTTTTCTCTACAAAACTTGAACTTACCCAAAAAAGAAATAATAATATTTTACAACATAAATTAAAAATACTAACTAATTTAAAATTAATATAAAAATTCAATATATTCTTAATTCTTTTAGAGAAGATGATAACTTATTATATTTGACTTCCTAATAAAGATAAACCAATTGTGAATTACAATTAGAATAATAAAATAGATGATTATTAGATCTTGGTAGAATAAATGTTTTTTTTCGTATGTTCTGTAAAACTTTTTTATTTTAGGGTTAAGAACCTATGAAAGGTCTGAACTATCACCCATGTTAACGGGAGAAGTCTGAAATTTAAAAAGTTAATAACAGATGTCTGAAATTTCAATTTTGTTGATTTGAGGTTTTCCGTCCATTTTTATGGTTAAATTTAACAGAATTGTGTGAAATGACATTTTTGCCCATTTAATATTTTGTTTTATTTAATATCTTATTTAAGGAAATGTGAAATGACAATTTTACCCCTAAAGTCAAATTAAAACCACCCGACTCCGGCCACCACCACCCGACTCCGGCCACCACCACCCGACTCCGGTCACCACCACCCGACTCCGGCGACCACCACCTCGACTCCGACGACCACCACCTCGGCTCCGGCGACCCGACTCCGGCCACCACCTTAGCAAAAAAGCTCCGATCGGGGCTTTGTGGCTCAGGTCCCGGGGCCACAGAGCTCCGATCTGGAGCTCTGTGGCCCCGACCAGAGCCACAGGGCTCCAGATCGGAGCTCTGTGGCTCCGGTCGGGGCCACAGAGCTCCAGATCGGAGCTCTGTGGCCCCGGCCGGAGCCACAGAGCTCCGACCGGAGCCACAAAGCTCCGATCAGAGCTTTTTTTGGCTCCGATCGGAGTCCAATCGAGGCCGGTGGTTCCAATCGGAGGCCAATCGGGGCCGGTGGCTCCGATTTTGGCCCAATCGGAGCCTTGGTGGTGGTCGCCGGAGTACGGTGGTGGTCGCCGGAGTACGATTGGTGGTCGCCGGAGTACCGTGTGGCTTCAAGGGCATTTTGGTCTTTTCACTCCAAGCATGTGAGGGACACACTTGATAGAAGGGCACACTTGATAGAATGGCATTTTTGGAAATTTATTTTATTTCCGGTCACATGCCAAGCATGTGACCAACTTCCGTTAGTTTTAACGGAAAAAAACTAACGGAGACCGCTGTTATCAACAAAACAGAAATTTCAGACCTCTGTTATTAACTTTTTAAATTTCAGACCTCTCCCGTTAACATGGGTGATAGTTCAGACCTTTCATAGGTTCTTAACCCTTTATTTTAAGCTTTTTTTATAAACCTTATTAATTAGTGTTTTTATATTGATAATAATATGGTACGAGTTTTTTCAAGGGTTAATAACTAAATTAATACTAGCTTTTGAACTAATTACAAATTGCTATATGAACTTCTATTTTCAAATAAACTGTTACACCTGTTACAATTTTCATTAAAATGGACATATATGAGCATGTTTCGGTCACGATGAGTCTTTTGATTTGTACCCAAAATGATTTCGGCAATAAATTGTAAGGATTGCAATTGAATACATTCAATTTGACGCTCAATTGGACATCTATCAGATTTCAACGCTGTCTTTCAATTGAGCATCAAATTAAATGTATTTTGCTGCAATTCTTTAAATTTCTTGGTGAATACATGTTTGGTACATTTGAAAATAACTCATGTGATCAACACTTGTTTCGTTTTTGTGCAATTTGACGAAAATTATAACGAAGATATCGATTTTCTAAAAACTGGAAGTTATGGAAGCCGATATTTAAATATTTAAAATTCAAATAGAGGTTTGTAATTTGGTCAAATTTTATGTAGCAATTTAGTTTTTAAACCTAGATCATATGGTTAGTAACCAAATTGCTACATGAACTTTGACTGGTTTATAAATATATCCAAATTTTTCTTTTAAAATTTTGCTACCTAAACGTTCAATTGTAGGCAAATTTGCTACCTTCATTATAATTTTTCCAAATTGGACATAAAAGGAGTATTACAGTCATATAAGCTATTTTCACGGTTAACATGATTAAATTGGATATTGCCTTCAATTGAAAATTTAATTGCGTAGTAATTTATGTATAGGTATACAAGTACTGTAAGAATTGAGTGTACATCTAACTAAGTCATTTCGTTCCATAAATGTCCAATTTAATCTTACAAAAAAATACCTCACATGCCGAACACATTCTTATTTTAGTCCAATTTGATGAAAATTATAAAGGATGTAGCAATTTGGCCAGCAATTAAAAGTTCTGGTAACAAATTTAAAAAAAAATAAAAAATTTGGGTAACGATTTGGTTATTAACCTTATATATTATATTATATTATATATATATATATATATATATATATATATATATATATATATATTATAAAATTGAATATTTTAATTAAACAGTCATATGTTTTTATATGTTACACTAATTTACAAAAGTTGTTTTATGTGAAAGTAATTGTGAAGAGCGTTCATGTGACATGCGATATCATATATTTATAATTTACGTACATGGCAGTAGAAATAACTAATCAAGAAGAATAGATGCATATATTCTTTTAAGGTTAAGAACCAATTTGCTAACTGAATTTTGACATATTTACAAATTGCTACTCGAACTTTGATTTTTTTTTTTTAATTAACTACACAAACTTTCAATTTCCGAGCAAATTTCTACACCTACTATAATTTCTGAAAAAATAGACAGAAAATGAGCATTTTCCGGTCACTTGAAATATTTTGATGTGTACCTTTTTTTCCAGAAACTGAAAGGATAATAGTGAAATCCGTACAATTGTACTCTCAATTAAGAGGCACCGGGGGAGATCCAGTAGATCATGTAATTGAATATATTTTACTGCAATATTTTCAATTTATTTTTGAATCATTTTGGATACACATCAAAATATCTCACATCACATTCTCATTTTATGTCTAATTTGGAAAAAGAATAACAACAATAACAATTTACTCAGAAATTAAAATTTCAGGAAGCCATTTAAAAAAAAAAAAATCAGAGTCTGAATATTGATTTATAATCAAGTTAAAATCTAAGTAGGTGATTTGGTTATTAACTCCTTGGTTATTAGACTCTTTGGCCTGCTTTGAATAAATAACCTATTCCTTTGAAAAAAAAAAAAATTATTTTAAGAACCAATTTCCACACAAATTTTGAGTTTAGAATATTATATATATAGTAGTATAAAGGGATTTAAATCAAATTGGTACCTGGGTTAACAGCCCAAAACGAATTGGTAGCTCCACTAAATTTTGTGACAAATTGGTACCCGAGTTAACCTGGGTGTTGCACCGTTAGAATTTCTGGTTAAAACTAACGGAATCTCATTTTTAGCGCATGAAAAGACTAAAATACCCTTATTGCAGAATAGCTACGTAATAGCAATTCAAAACTTTGGAACCCAATATCTCACTCATTTCTTCATCTTTTTGGACAATTTTTTTTTTGAAACCGCATAACTTTTCGAGATCTATGCAAGCCAAATAGCCTTAAAGTAATTTGACCAGTTTTTTTTCAATAAACACCGGTTTCCATGTTAATTCGTTCTTTTTTGTATAAAGCTTCACCGCATTCTAACACTTATCAACTTTGATCACCAAATTTTTTTACTAATTGGATTCCAATACTACAATCAAACCTTTGCTCTTGGATTCCAACACTTCTGTTTAATAACCAAATTGATATTATACCTTTCATCCAAAAGAAAACAAAAAGCGAAAATCTGTCGAATTAATTATTATGCAATCTATAACTTACTAGAATTTTTCTTGATGTCTCCAGTAAACTATATTGGTGTGTCTCTAAATCAATAAACGTCATTACAAGAGAATATATGGATCTTAGCATGATAAGCTACCAATTTTTTTATTTATATATTTTTTTGGACATGCTGAAAAATTGACCAGTTCTGCAGGTCTTCGATTTTAAAAGCTTGACATGGTCTAACATAAAATTGCAAATTGAACAGTTTTGGCAATATCTCGAAAGAAAATTTATTGTTTGTCTCTAGCCACATAGTGGTAAAATTCTTTGTGTGGTTCTTTTAATGCAAGTTCATCTTATTTTCTCACATTACGGTCATCCCTCAGGATACTGAGAGTATCAATTTCCACATGTAGATTAAATGAGAAAATAAACTATTTCTTCTTGGTGTCCATTCTAAAAGTTCTTCCAATACCCTTAAAAGTACTTTTCATATTGTTCTATTTCAAGTATGAACATATTTATCTATCTAAGATCCATATGTTCTCTTGCAGTGACGTTTATTGATTTAGAGACACACGAGTATAGTTTATTGGAGACATCAAGAAAAATTACAGTAAGTTATAGATTGCATAACAATTAATTCGACAAACTTTCATTTTTGGTTTTCTTTTGGATGAAAGGTATAACATCAATTTGGTTTTAAAACAGAAGTGTTGGAATCCAAAAGCAACGGTTTGATTGTAGTATTGGAATCCAATTAGTAAAAAAATTGGGTGATCAAGGGTGATATGTGTTAGAATGCGGTGGAGTTTGATACAAAAAAGAATGAATTAACATGGAAAACGATATTTATTGAAAAAAAAACTGGGAAAATCACTTTACGGCTATTTGGGTTGCATAGATCTCGAAAAATTATGTGGTTTCAAAAAAAAAATCGTCTTAAAAGATGAAGAAATGAGTGAGATATTGGGTTCCAAAGTTTAGAATTACTATTACGTATCTATTATGCAATAAGGGTATTTTAGTCTTTTCATACGCCAAAAATGAGATTCCGTTAGTTTTAACCAGAAATTCTAACGGTGCAACACCCAGGTTAACTCGGGTACCAATTTGTCACAAAATTTAGTGGAGGTACCAATTCGTTTTGGGCTGTTAACCCAGGTACCAATTTGATTTAAATCCCTAGTATAAATTTTCACTAGAGTTAAATTACAGGCTTGTCAATGATTTGTAATTGTAACTGAGTAAAGAAAATTCAAAAGAAAAATAAAATTATACTGATTATTTTAAAGTTTAAAAAAAAAAATTCCCTTTTTCTAAGAGTTCACATTTTATTTCAATGTTCTTATCTATTATTATATTTGGTGGATTGAGTGGGCTAATAATCCATTTTCTCTGCATAATTTTTGGTATTGTATTCAATGTATCTACATATTTTATTAGTCAAATTCAGAAAAAACTAAAGAAACCAAGAGGCACAAGAAGAACGCCATTAACCTGGTTTTAAGGGAGGGGCGTAATAAATGTGTTAATTTGTCCATTTGTGCATGCAATTTTGGGCTGGTCTGTTTATAAATAAATAAATAAATTGCATTAAATTAATTAAGTACAGATAACCAAAGAAATATGGTTAGAGCCGGTTTGTTCCTATTTGGTGTGAACAAGGTGAAGGAAGAGATTTTCGGTGATGTAATGTCGTCCATGCAAGCCTACTGCAAGTTGTGATTGTCAAAGCTCCAATACCATCTTTCTCAAAATAAATAAAATCTGAAGAAGAAAGAAAGACCAATTATATGTACAATATTACGTAGAAATATTAATTTAATTTTATTTTATTTAATATACAATATTATGTAGAATAGAGTTTTACAAAAATATATATATAATTGATGTCTCAAATATTTTTTTGAAAATATAACATATCATATGTTATTATCAGAAGAAATTTATTGAAATTACAATTTTAATTAACCATACATGGTTTGTATATCATAACATAAGAATCTTTTGATGGTGAGATGTGATTAATTAACAATCTAAATACCCTCTTCCTTATAAGTTAACTAGATAGTGAGGGGATCAATAAATAAATAGTTCTTATGTCCCATCACAAATATCTTTCTTGATTAAGTAATGTTGCTTATTATGGTAAAATTGACAAGTTTGAAGTCAGAGAAACAAGATCATTGTCTTATAAGTCAACTTAGGATTACCATATCTAAACAAGACTCATTGTTGTGGAACTTATTTTTTTTTTCCTGAAACAAAATAGGTAAACTTTAGCCTTAGGCCGGGTTTCTATATCTGAAGTTCACTTATCCATTATTTCTACCTAAACTTTGTATAGTTTTTATTATGAGGCTATTTGAAATTAGAATGGCCTTAATTTCTATTTAGGCCAATGTCTTAAACTATTTTTATAAAAATAATAATAATAATGAAGGGTTATCGGCCCATGGGGCCGGCTCGATCGACGTAGGTTAGGGCCGGGGCTTAACCCGATCTGGGTCCAACACATACATCGAGTAAAAGAAACTTGGCCCGAGTAAGGGAAAATATAGTATATGGATCGTATCGGAAATTTATATTTAAAATGACCCAAAATGAAATGAAATAGTTCCATCAAGAAATACTTAAAAGTGTAGTCAATAGTAATGCATAAAACCTATATAGTAACACTATCTTTTCTTAATATAATTAAACTTTTTAACTTTTTTTTGCATCAAAATGGTTTCTTTTACTAAAAAAATTTAAAGACAATATCATTTTTTGTAATGGAAAAAAAACCCTTTCCAATAAGAATCATCGAGTGTATATTATTCTTCCCATTGACCAAACAAAATAAGAATAATGGAGAAACGGAAAATGATAAGAATTCAAAGTTGATGATACGAACAAATACATATCAAAACTAAATGCTCAAAAAGTTCATTTTGTTTACTCATTGTTTTGACTTAGCTAGCTAGCTAGCTAACAACTTTCCTATGTTGTGTTCGTCCATGCATCTTCCTTTTGGGTTCTTGAGATTTGTCGACTTATACATCAAGAAACTAGATATAGGATTAATATGCATTCGAGTTACTCAATAATTTTCCAAACAAGTGATAAACTTTATTATTCATCATGTGATAGACGACGACCGGGACTTGATACAAGCAAGCATTAAACATAAACCATACAACACCCATAACGATTTAACAAACTAATTAGACCCGACACGCTAGCGTTACATTATCCGACACAAGCGTTACATCAACTAAACCGCGTAAGTTGAGTGCAGATTCGCATGCCTGACTCGCTTGGGGATGAACTTACGCACCCAAGCGTGCTTGCCATTGATGATAAATTTTGCCTTCCCGTTTGCATCGAGTATCTGACCGATCATAGAATACGAGCGAAACACGATCCTAGCAAATAGACACTGCTCGTCTTTTCCCTTCACGTCTTGCATGTAGATCGACTCGAGACAATCTCCGTACATCCTAGTGAAGAATTCCCGAACTTCCGACTCATGAACCGGATAGCCCTTTGAGAAGGTGATAAACAAGGTCCGATCGTCAGGATGAACTGGCTGACCATGACCGCCGAATTGCCACATAGCCGGCAGGGTACTAATGGACCTTCTATGCTCGATGGCTAGGTTCATGATGTCGCTAAGTGCCCTAACACAAACCGTGTCAATAATCGTAGCCACGCCTTTTAGTAGCCTATGATGGTTGTCACGGAAGAAGTTGAGGGTTAGGTGTTGGTGCAATGAGGACTTCATTAGTGGGAACAAATCAGGGGAAGTTTGTGAAGAGGAGTTGTGTATTTTGATAGCGAACTCTATGCACTTCACTGCCTCATTAGCGAGTTCATTGATGAGGAGGTGCGGAAATGAGAGCATCTTATTGACTAAGAACCCGAATCCCTTCCGCTCCAACCATATGAACAATGCGATCACCTGCATCGACTCCGCAGGGTCGCGGTTAAGCGTGAGCACCAAAATTGCGTAGAGTGCTCGGTCGATCTTATGGAAGTGGTTGAACTCGTCTTTCGTGACAATCGTGGTGAATGCAGGGGAGGCCATTTTCGCTCAAAGGGTTCAGTACTAGCTAGCTAGACCTTGATGGAAAGTGATGAGAGCAATCATCAGGAACTGGTCGATCGGTATTTATAAGAAAAAAATACCCTCATTTTCTAGCAAATACATATAAAATATTCAAGATAAACATGATAGATAATATTTTTATTTTTTATTATTTTTTATTTAAAAAAAAAAGAGAGAAATTAGATTACCATACATGTTGCAAAGCAAAGAGAGTATTCAAGGTATGACAATATCAAGAGGATCCTTTCATGGTAATCATTTACTAGCTTCCCTAAAAAACCCTCTAACCAACTAACATCTATGGTGAAGAAGATTTAAAGAATATATATGGGAAAATATGGCATGACATTTTTGGTAAACAAAATCTGCCAAAAAAGTTATATTATATATAACTATAAATAATGTAAGAATAAAAAAACTTAAATTTACAAGAATTGTGCATGCTATTATTCATTACTTTTGACTGTTCAAACTTGGCTTGTCAAAACACCATATATATACCTTTAATTTTTATTACTTAGTAATAAAAAAATGGATTGGTTCTTCCGTAAAATAATATTTTTACATTTAATATTAAAATATTTAGCTAGCATTTACAACACACTACAAGTTAAGGACTGAAATATTTTATGTAATAAAAAAAACGGTTTGAAAAATTGTTACCTATTATTATTTTACTTTTAGGTATTTTATACACTAATTTTTTTTTTGGTAATTTGTGACAATACTTTTTTTATTCAATAAATATTCCTCACAAAATATTAAAAAAAACAAAAAAGTTATTAAGTTTCTAAAAGCATCCACAATGGTTTTACATAAAGGGTTAAGGGTCCTTTTGGTACCACATGTTTGCACTAATTATATTGTTCATACCATTAGTATTTTTTTTGTACCGAATTGGTACCATATGTTTCCAAACCTTACTGTTTTGGTACTTTTGTTACCATTCCGTCAAAAACGGCCGTTAAATGGCATGTGTCATGCACGTGAGCAGCCCAAAACTTTCAATTTTGTTACAATTTAGTCCATCTAATACATCCCTAACTTTTATTTTGTTCAATTTAGTCCTGAAATTTCAAAACCAAACCATTTTCCCAAATTGACCTAGCCGGACCTAACCTAGGGCTAGGTCCGACCCTGGGTCATGGTCGCCGAGCCCAGGCGACCCTGACCCAGGGTCGGACCTAGCCCTAGGGTAGGTCCGGCTAGGTCAATTGGGACCTAGCCCCAATTGAGTTAAATTGGGGCTAGGTCCCAATTGACCTAGCCGGACCTAGCCTAGGGCTAGGTCCGACCCAGGCTCAGGGTCGCCTGGGTCTGGTGACCCCGACCCAAGGTCGGACCTAGTCCATGGCTAGGTCCAGCTAGGTCAATTTGGAAAAATGGTTTGGTTTTGAAATTTTAGGACTAAATTGAACAAAATAAAAGTTAGGGATGTATTAGATGTACTAAATTGTAACAAAATTGAAAGTTTTGGGCTGCTCACGTGCATGGCACATGCCATTTAACGGCCGTTTTTGACGGAATGGTAACGGAAGTACCAAAACAGTAAGGTTTGGAAACATATGGTACCAATTCGGTACAAAAAAAATACTAATGGTATGAACAGTGTAATTTGTGCAAACATGTGGTACCAAAAGGACCCTTAACCCTTTACATAAATCGTATTCTTTAAAGTTGCCACGTAGACATTTATGTACACTTAAGTAATACGTAAAGTTAAGACACACGTAAAAAATATTTGTTCTACAATCGTATTACTTAAACATATTCCTTAAATATATTTTATTATTAAATTTTTCAATAACCACCAATAAGATATTAGCATTAATTATAAAATGAATTAATTTATAATTAAAAATTGTTTCGTAATACATAGTGCATTCCTTATATTTAAGGAATGCTTTATGTAAAAACATAAATTTACGTGTGGGTCCTATCTTTAAGGAATGCTATGTAAAACCACCGTATAAAGTTTTTTTTTTGTAAACATGTGAGCCCACGTTTACGTAATCTTTACGTAATACCACTGTGGATGCTCTAAGGAAATTCCCACAAACGCTCAAAATTTTGTTAGAGAATTTTCTCATAAATTTCTATTCAAGTTTTTTTTTATTAAGAGTCATTCCCTTAGTAATTTTTTAACGTTGTTGTAAGGGTTTTCAACTTTTTCTTACAAATAAATTTATATTTCGCTCATAAAAAAAATCTCTCACAAACGACTAAATTTTTTAGTGTGCTAAGAAATTAGGACTTGAAAATATGTACTTGAGAAATTTTTGGTGACTTTTAAATATCTAATATTTTCTTATTTGTTTAATTCATTAACAAACATTTTTACTAATGTAAAAAACTGTAAACTAAGGTTAGTTACTAGATTTCTTTTTTTAAAGTTAGTCACTTAATTGCGACAATGAAAAAAATGTTAAGTCCTTAAATTTTTTAAAAAAATTTCTGATACTAATTTTTTAAATTTTTTTTTTCAGGTATCTAAAAAAAATCTTAAATATCAATTTGTAAAACCGTATTTTATCTTACTAGTTATTAACGCGTGCGTTGCATGCGTATCGATTTTCTAAGTTTCAAGATACATAATTTATCTTAAGTTTTCTAATATGATAATATTTAATTAATACATGGTCAAGTTAATGGTTGCGAGAAATGAATATGTATGATAAAAAAAAACGACACAATATAGTTCAAAATGGGAAAAATAGAAGAGGTTAATTAGGTACAAAATTAACTATTGTTTCAGTTACGGTACTAAATTAGCCTTACAAGTATATACATTTACGGTTAGAACTAATACTGAGTTGGATCACGCATGACGTGGGTTATTAACGACAAATTTGTATCTAACTCATCAACTTGAGGAGTGAAGATTGTAAACCAATACTTAACTACTTAGAGTCATCGGTGATCGGTGAAGCAGTTTAACCTATACAAACGTAACTATATACTTTCCTTGCAATTTTATACCATAATACCAAAAAAAATTGATTTAACGCTAAATGAAATTCAATTCATTAAAATATAAATTTTATACTTAAATTTACGTCAATTACTTATTTAACTACTAATTAGGTTGTACACAACTCCTTTGAACTGATAGGCGGAAGAACTAAATTAATAGTTTGAGACCCTAAATGTTGGACGATGTGTAATTTACCTGTAAGGTCAAATTTCAAGAACTGTAGTTGACCCATATTTTGACACTTTATATTATTTGACAATTGACTGGTATATGTGATACAAAAAATCTCAACATGTACTCAAAATTTGCACGAGTTGAGTACATATCCTACTTTCAAGGTAACTCAAATTTATAGGTATATTGTATTAAGAAGTTAATGATAATTAATGTAGGATATCAGTTAAGCGACCTTAACTAAAAAAATTATTGCAATTTAACTAATGAAAATTTTAGTAATTCTCAAATATAGTAGAGACTAAATCATCAATTTTTTAAATTACCAATGTCAGAAGTTTATACTTGAATTCGCTTTAACTATCTATTCAACTACCAATTATAATATACCTACTATGATTGAAAATACAAACACAAGAACTAAATTAATAATTCAAGCCATTAAGTATTAAACATTAAGTAACATGTTATATGTAAAGTCAAACTTCAAGAACCACATTTGATTTATATCTTGAAATGTTATTATATGAGTTGACAAGTGACTGATTTATGTGATACAAAATGTCAACAGGAGGAACATCCCCAAATCTGGGATATGGTGAATAGAAAAATGCATGCACCCGACATTTTAACATGCTGAATGCATATCATATGTCAACGCTAACTCTAATTGATAAGTATATTAGATTTAGAAGTTAATAGTAACTACGGTGACCTGTCAATTAAGCGAGCTTAAAAAATAAAAATAATCAAATTTAACTAAATGATTTTTTTAGTAATAGTAAAGATAAAAATATTTGGGTCTTAGAGATAATAAGGACCAAACCACCAATTTTATAAAAATATGGAAACTAATATATATATAATAATAATAATAATAATAATAATAAAAATAATAATAAAAATGTTCAAAAAGTACCTATTGGGGGTGAGGACAACCCTCACATTTTATATTGGTATAAAGATAAGATACATGAAAGATTTTAATCCATCAAAAGATGTCAAAAGAAGTTGATAGTTAATCTACTGGTCTCACAAATGCATTTGAGTATTTTCAAACAGATCATATAGAATTGTGGGTTTAATTTTTGTAGGTTTTATTTAATTAATATAAAATGTTAATAGTATATCAATCTTCAATATTTTTCTTAAAACTTATCGTAACTATTTTTTTATTATGAATACACATAGTGCATTGCTATGTAATATGATGGATATACACTCAATTTGAACTCATTTAGGCTCGACTTAGTCGCCACGTCGATCTTATGCACAACTATAAACCGAAACATTGACATCAATTGACCAACGGACCGAAAAACTCACCCCTTGGATAAAAAAGAGGTCCGGATGGAACAAAAAAAAACCATCCGGACCTCGGCTAATTTGGATGGAGCGCCCCATCCGGACTGGTCAGAATGTAATTAATCCATCATGACCAGTCCGGACTTGTCCGGACGGGCTACATGCGCCCGGACACGAAAGGTCCAAGCGCTACAAGCACTCGGACCTCGACCCCCGGGTGACCGCATGCCCAGGGTACGCCCTTGGAGGCTACTTCGAAACGCCAATGCCCGCATGAAAGATATGCGGACCCCACTAAAATTGTGGACCCCTCTGATGTCAAACAGGACATAAACCTATCTTATCCGCGAATAAGCATTATCCCCGGTTAGTACAATACTTATTCATATTAATATCCATGAGACTCTATAAATAGAGCTAAAGGTCATTCATTTCAAAGGTAATTCACTTCTCTAACTACAACACTACTACTTTCCTTATTTACAATTTGAGACTTCCTTAAGCATTAGAGAGGGTTTACCGGGAACACCCCCGGTTTGCCCCTCTTGCATGTCGTCGAGAGGAAGGAGTATAGAAGAAGTGCACGACAACGAGCATCCCGTAGAACGTGATCCAACAGTGGCACCGTCTTGTGATATTTGAACAAAAAGCCATTAACCGCCTTCAAGAGCTATATGGCCAACATAAACGTCATTCATGGAGGCTTCGCAGCTGGAGGAGAATCGTCAAGTGCAAGTGACATGTATGCCTCTCAAGCTGAAAGAGGAGCAATACAATAAACACATAGGAAGCTGTCAATCGGGAGCGCAATCCAATTTTCCAAAATAGACATGGATCATGTGGTCTACCCACTTGAGGACGCACTGGTCATCACAATGGAAATCGATAATGTGAATGTTCGAAGAATACTAGTAAATGGGGCTTAGGGGTGGCAATTCGTGCGGGTCGTGCGTGTACGTGTCGTGCTAGCTTCGTGTCGTGTTCTAGGGGTCAGCCCAAACCCAGCCCAACATGAAAAACCTATAATAAATTGAATAAAAAATCAAATATAAAAAATTTTAAACTTAAATTTTAAAATTATCGTGCTATATCGTGCTATCGTGTCGTGTCATCAATATCAAACCCAAACCCGTAATTTTTGTATCGTGTTCGTGTCGGCCCATCGTACCGGGCCCAAATTGCCAGCCCTAATGGGGCTAGTTCGGCTAATATCATCTCTATAGAAGTAGTTCATGCTTTGGGAAAATGAAAGAAAGATATAAAGCGGGTGTACTCTCATTTGATAAGCTTCGCAGGGGAGGCAAGCTACCCACTACCTGTGGTATTGGGGGTCAGGACAAAACCATATACGTCTGTAGGCATACAATAGCATATTGGGACTTCCCATAATCAATGCGTACGGGATAATCCCATCAACAACACATCAAAAGAAGAAATTTCCAACCAACGCGGGTATTGGAGAAGTCAAAGGGGATCAACAAATGGCATGGGAGTGCTACTCCATGGCACTAAAGCATGCATAGTAAAGACCAAAGAGGAGGTCATATTTGTTAGATTACGGGGAGTAATCACTACGGAAACTAAAATCATGGTACATGCAAGTAATCGAAATTACGCAGCGGAAGGTTCGTACATACCTCTACAGTAGTCCGTAGCCCCAAGATCTTTGCAGGAGGGAGTTCACGATCCTCCGGTCGGCATTCGTAGGGGTTCTTGTGAAGGAAGTCCTACGTGGTATATTCTTCACAACAAATCCTCTGATCGATTCTTGGCGAGGGACAGATCTCTGGAGTGTTTGCTCGAAAGCAAATTGGCACACCCTTGGTGGATATATGGTTCAGCCGAACATGGTGTCTCCGGGGGAAGGGTTTCCTCTCAAAACACCACTTAAAGGAATTGATTAACTCTAATAAAACCCCTAACTCCCCATATATATAAGAGGAGTAAAGTGGACACAATTCCACTTTACCACCACCCATAATTCGGCCGGCCATGCTAGTATAGGGAGGCCCAATTTTGGGTCTCTCATGTCATTTGGGATTTGGGTCTGGCCCAATGTCCTAAAGTGACATGTACCCAATTAACTTAGGTAACATATACATATAATGGGCTTCCATTTACGGCGCCCAACACCATATGCTTACAGCTCCCACTCGCCGCAATGGGAGGGTGCCTGTTAATGTATTGTCGTCCAAATCTGCATCAACGTTTCACTCCTTCGATCTAGTCATTTGCTTCCGAATAGTTCATATGAGGTTTGCCGTGCGACTGACGGACACGACGGACATCGTGCTACTCATTTGTTAGGAGTGTTGTAGCGCCCGTGGAACGTTGATTCCCTTTTCTCCAATCAACCTGTTATAAACAACATTTATATAGTATCGTGTTGTATCCTAGGTCAACTGATAATTCTCATATTGCCTAGTTTCCTCATATGAACACTTCTCCAAGGCATCCGTACAAGTATTCACAACCTTCAACTAATATCCGGTTGGTGGTCACCTTAGTGAATACAAGAGTCGGTGAATTACAGGTGAACTTGACCATCCCCATCGCTCATATCCTTAGTCAAACCCAACCGGTTTCCAAAGACGTGGTCACTGGGCCTTTTTTTTCAGCACTACGCTCGTACGCCGGGAAGCGAACATTGAGCCTGACCTTAGATATGAGTTCTAAGTCCGTGAGGATACTTTGGGTGCCTCTTCATAAGGCTCCCGGGATCAATCACACGCTCGAGGTGAAGAAGTTTGTGCCCGCCAGAATCACGAGGATTCTTTCCTAGCACAACCGAGCTGTGACCCCGTGGTCATACGTGGCACGCGTAGTATGAAGCACGCGTCGATAGCATACCAGAACATTTAAGTTCAAAGGAATGGGATATGTCAATCATGCTATCACATATTCTCATCTGGCCCAGAATGTGGTTGAATGACAAACGAAGTTCATCACGTCGATATGCAAAACGAAGATCATATCGAGTTACTTCGAAACTAGATAATTGTCTTGCTTAATCAGGTTTTTCCCTATGACTCTTAGCCAGTTGGTGGAGGCCTCCATCCACCGCAAGACGACCGTACCTGTATGACTAGGTAAGACCCACATTCGACTTAGTTTGACAGAGGATTGCGTCCTCCTACGACTTAGTTTATAGACCGTAAATCTGATGTAGTCAAAACATTATGAGGTCGATTGATCATAAACTCAGTTGCAATTCTTTCTCTTACAAAATGTAACTTTCTAATATCAAAATGCTATCACAGATACATTCCCTTTCTAGACCCTACGCAATCCAAGCAGTTTTACATGTTTTTCGAATATGTCCTTGCGTAGTGGTTTAGTTAATGGGTCTGTTACCAAGTTATTGGTGGACAAGTATTCCATAGTGATTATATTGTCTACAATCATAGATTTAGCATAGAAATATTTCACATCAATGTGTTTGGTCCTACTATGGTACTTCGGATTCTTAACTGCCGCAATGGCTGCTTGACTGTCAGAGAAGACATTCACAGGTTTATTCTCAAAATCACCATCAAGCAGTGCAGTTAGAAGCCTTTTGAGCCAAACCACTTTCTGTGCTTCCTTAGAGAGAGCTACGAATTCTGATTCCATTGTGGACAGCACGACTTAGGTTTGCTTCTTGCTCATCATGAAATGACGGCATTAGCAAGGAGGAATGCTCCTCCTGTGGTGGACTTATGATCATCCGGATTGCCACCACGGTCGGCGTCAATGTAATTGATCAATTCTAACTTCCCGCCCTCATAGCACAGTTCATACTCGGCAGTACCTTTTCAGTTAACGAGTCTAATCGTTTTATAGTCTTTAAATGTTGATGTCCATAATCTTATAGGAAACGTGCTACTAGGCTACGGCGTAACATATATCAGGACGGGTGCGTTACATGACGTAGAACAAACTACCGACCATGCTAAAACATCCTGCACCCTTTATCTATTCACGCTCTGCCAGGTTCTTGGGGGCCGTCACGTTCTGACAGTGCGCACCCAAACAACATTGGCGTTTCCACGGATTTTGGCATCCTCTAGTCTGAATCCTTTTCAACAGCTTGTTGATATAGGCTTCTTGAGACAGACACAATTTCCGGGTAGCCCGATCTCTAGCAATTTTAATGCCCAAGATGTACGTGGCCTCTCCCATGTCTTTCATCTCAAATACAGATGCCAACCAGGACTTTGACTTATTCATTAATCTCACGTCGTTTACAGGAAAAAGTATGTCATCCACGCGTAAGGTTAAGATGACATACTTAGACTCGGAGGTCTTATAATACACGCACGGATTCTCATGAAAATTCACAAATCCGTTTCCTACGATTTCCTCGTGGAATTTGCGGTACCATTGCCAAGACGACTGTTCAAGACCGTAGATGGACCTATGGAGTTTACAAACTTTTACGTTCGTTACCAGGAGTAATAAAACCCTCCGGTTGTTCCATGTAGATCTCTTCCTCCAGGTTTTCGAGGAGGAATGCGGTCTTTATACTCATTTGGTGAGGTTCGTAATCGAAACCTGCAACCAGGACCATGAATGGCCCTGCACCGTGGTTTTAGGCACAGGTGTTGAGTATGTTTCGTCAAAGTCCACTCTGTGAAGTTGGGTACAGCCTTTCGCAACGAGTCGAGCTGTGTATAGCTAGACCTTTTCCACTAGTGGTGAGCCATCTTTCAGGACTCACCTTATCCTTATGTCCCTGTGGTTAGCAGGTAAATCAACTATTGACTTTAATGGCTTTCATTTAGGCGATCTCTCTCATTTATTATTTTCCTCCATTTCTCCACTTGAGGTCTTTCCAATGCAGTGCAACAGTTGTTAGAGTAAGAACATCACTCTTCTAGATGGGGTACTTCTTTCGAGAAGTTCGACGCCTTTGACTTACGTCTAGGCTTGATTATCCCGTCTTTGAGTCTTAACGTCTCTCCCACTCGGAATAATGCCTCTTATCGGAGCATTTCTTCCAATTGGGATCAATTCTCCCACTCGAGATGATGCTTCTCACCGGAGCATCAATTCTATTGGGTACAAGAGGAGTGCTTTAACCATAACCGACAACTTTCCTTATACGACTTCTCGGTCTCAGAATTTTACTTCCAAGATGAATTCCTTGATCACTATGATATGGAACTAAGTTTTTCGGATCACTCCCACTGGGAACAATGGGTAGTATAGGTAGTTGTGGCATCTCCGGTTTAGCATCACGATAATCAGGTTCAACTTGATTCGTCCAAACAGCAACAGTGATTACATGTGGTAGGTGTTTAGACCTCCCACTGGATTTATTATGAAAATGTTCCCATTATCATTTACCATGTCATTCACTTGTGTTGCTGGTTCAAATCTCTCCTACTCAAATTAAGTGGGACCTGATGTCAGTAATATCCTCTTTTGCTTGATCAAGACTCATTGTACTGAAAACGTCAATGCATCGGAAAATTCGTCCTCAAGTATGTAATGTCACATGTTCGACCACAATACCATGTCTTTAAGCTGTCAACATGTATTTTCAAAGAGTAGTTAACATACTCTTGTCCTAAATACGTGTTTAATGCGCAAATTAATGTCGCATGGTGGTATGATTTAATTCATTATCACTCTTCAGCCTTTTTATGGTGGCGTGCCTCATCGATTACAATGGAACATAGTTTTACATTAATGTCAAACATTTTCTCATCATCCCTTAGGGAACAGCTGATTAAGTGACTCCAACATTATATTTATAGACTATGCTTTTCAGAAGTGTGTGTTTTGACTTGAATGTCTAGCCTGACTTGTCGTTCAAGGCGTACAGAAGGAAAATCGTTTAACCGACTTCATCCTTCTTCGTTTGAAAAACTTATCTCATAGATTTTATCCCATCTCCGAACTGAGCATTTTAGGTTTTCTTCTTATGCGTCAGTTGATACTTTTACAAGGTCGTAGTAGCTTTCGAAGCCTACTTCTTAGCGATGTAAACGTTATGAATAAGTTATTTCCGAAGAAATGCAAACGAAAATCTAGCACATCATAATTTAAACACTTCATTATTAAACTCGTACTTTGAAACGGTGTGTTTCGTCTTTCGAGGTCCACTTGTGCATACCGCAATTTTACCGAGGTTCCGACCCTTGGTTAAATCGTTTCATTTCTGAATTCAATCCAATCGGTTTCGAACATGATTATCATCATAAATTATTTTATTCAATGGAGTAATAATAAATAAGAAATACTAAATCTTTCGATACACAATTGATGTGTATGTTCAGTTCAGTTTCCCGACTGAGATGACGGAGTACGTGAATCGTTTCGTTTTATTCGACCACTTTTACCTGGCCGAAATTTCATTTCGGATCGATCCCTCTTAACCGGGTCGATTAATTTTGACAAGTAGATCACATTTCGAATCGAACGGAAACTACTTTATTCAATAAATCCGAATCTCGAAATAACCAAAATTTTAGTAACTCAAATGAACGATAAATGACAATGGTAGGGTTCTTGATCTGAATATCGCGTATTCGATCCATGATTGTCGCATAGATAGTCGAGAACTTTAAGTCATGTTGAACATCACATCTGAGTAATTCACGAGTGAATTACATCAAATGATATGTGTCTGTATAAAACGTTTTACAGCTTCATAGACATGACATAAGTGGCGTACTAGAGACGCACTTTATCAACATGGTTTAACCCAACAGATTATCGTATAAGACATTTATGGTCCAGTTGTCTCTATAATATGCGAATCATGGTTGATTTCTTTCGAACCCAGTATGGTGAGCAGAAAAGGTTTCCATTTTACTGCTATGGTTACAGTACTTGATTAGGCTTAAGGTCATTGAGTCCTGACAATATCAGACAAACATATACATTATTTCTATGTTGACTTTTCATTCTGAAGAGTCGATGTGGGTTTTACGCCAACATCCATGAAAAGAGAGAAGACCATCTCGTTCAACCGAAACGTTTAGCTTTTGCATCCTTACTTCCACCGAGGCGGATGCAAAGGGATACTAAGCTACAACATTGCCTGGTTGTAATTGAAGTCTTCTTCAACCCCCTTTTACCAATGTTGAATGTATCACCACATATGCGTTCAGATCATCGAAGAACCTACTCTCATGCTTGGTGAAACAAATTATTACATTCGTCTTTCATTGTCAAAATCATACAGACTACTTATATTCATCCGTAGTTGTCCTCTCTACTTTTCCGAATCGTAGTAGAGAGTTCAACATGTACTCCTTTTATTCGTCATGATTCACACCATCAAGATTTCGATGAATATCGAATCGCACTAAATTAACAAATTCATACTAACACATCGATGATTATGCAAAATTAGGTAGACAATAACATTTGAGAAAGAATTGCATACATCAGATATCTATTAAGATTGAATCCGATAAATAATGACTCCTCAGTCATCTAAACCAACTGACCACCAGTAAACCAATGGAAGATGGCTGTGAAAGGGTTCACATTACCGCTATTTTCAATCCAATAGATTAGTCTTTTTAAAACGGTTTTATCGCATATTACCGGAACGAGAATTTTAAAACAAGCATACCCGATCTTGGCTTTCCCAAGGCCCTTTGT
Source organism: Clarkia xantiana subsp. parviflora (assembly GCA_036873135.1). Lineage (NCBI taxonomy): Eukaryota > Viridiplantae > Streptophyta > Magnoliopsida > Myrtales > Onagraceae > Clarkia > Clarkia xantiana. The sequence goes on from JAPTYO010000004.1 coordinate 28,412,660, forward strand.
ATTTTGGAAAATATTCCAATGAATTTACTCATGCATATATAATTCTACTAACCATGTAAATAATTCTACTAACCATGTAAATTATCATACGCAAGTAACATTCATCAAACAAATCACACTCATGCTTACGTGTCATGTGTTTAATGTTCCGAGGAACTCATGCTTGCATAAATAATTCTACTTACAAGTAAATTATCAAATGCAACTACATCATCAACATTCTAGCATACGTGTCAAACATGAAAATTCCACAACAATCATACATATTTGGCGACTAGTTTTCGGTTTTAAAATAATTTTAAACATTAGGGGCTGATTTGCAATTCATGCTTATATTCAATTACGCAACATTATAGACATGAATCCTAGGCATTTCCAACCATCACAGCATGTCTGTCCTAGTGCGCATTCCATATATTTAACCAGGGCTCCGCCCACAACATGCAATATCCAGCTAGCTTGACTAAGTCAAGACAACATTTCTAATTAGGGCCGGCAATGGTGCGGTGAAAATCAAATAACCATGGTTATTCGCACCCTTTACCGCAATGGTTAACCGCACCATTATGGTGAGGGGCGGTTATGGTGATGAATCTTGTAACCGCAATGGTTATGGTTGTGGTGATGGTATTCAGTCTATAACCGCGGTTATAACCATCACCTCTATATATATAATATTAATATATTATATATATAAATATATTACTAATACTTATATATATATATATATATATATATATATATATATACATTATTAGTCAAATATTATAATTCTTATTCTGTTCCCTTTCCCACCCACTAATTTTTTTGCCAAGCAATTTCTAACATTCAATCTTGACCCTTTATTTTTTTTTCCAATCAATTCCCACCGTTCAATTTCAATATAACTTAATTTGTTAAACTCAGCCTCACTCTCACTTTCAGAGACTCAAACTCTCGTTCACTTCTTCATTTGCCTAGGTCAACTGACAAGTGAGAGTACTTCAGCAATTACATAAATATGCCTAATTTATGTCTATATTTCTTATTATTAGGTAAACACGATTGGAAGTGATGGCGAATGAGGATCGATGATCGCAAATGATAAGCGATTGAAGATGTGTTTTTGTTTTTTTTTTTTTAATTTAGTGTAACAATGAAGTTATGTTTAATTTGGATTTCGTGTATGAAACTGAATGTATGTTTACTTTTATTTTATGAAACAATGATGTTGTATTAGTTTGAATGACTGTGGTTAAATGGTTTAACCGTGGTGAAAAACCATGGTTATGGTTATGGTTATGGTATGAAGAATCATAACCGCAGTGGTTATGGTTATGGTTATGGTATGAGTGAAAAAAATATGGTATGGTTATGGTATTAGTGCTATTCGCACCATACCCTCACCATCGCCAGCCCTACTTCTAATCATGCATTAATATATATATTGAATAATAAACAATTGCAATTCAGCCCTCTAATTAATCCAGTCCCAAAAACATGTATCTCCGAGATCCATCCCCATAATCGAAAAAAGGCATAGAGGTTAGCAACCCTATGAGCACTGTGTAGTCCATTTAGAGGTTCAAAAATATTTGGATTTTAAAACTTGACTACCCTATTTTATTTAATTGACGTGAATTCGGTTTTGAAAATCATTTCGTTTCAGTCAATTTCGGTTCGGTTTGGTCCGGTTCTGCCCGGTCCAACAAATCTGGTTCGTCTCGGTCCGGTAAATCCGGCTCGGTTCGGTCCGGTTTTGAATTTTAAATCTGACAATATATTTTCTCAATCTTTTAGGCAATTAAATTTATCAATTATATCTTTAACCCTAATATATATTTAGATATATTGATAGTGATATATATTTCTATATATTTATGTGAATCTATCATAATGTTCCCAATTATAGATATATTGTTACCTTAATTAAAAATTAAAATATGGTAAATAATATTATATGTAAAAATTTCGGCCGAATTTTTTTGTAACTTGGAATAAAATTTACCTTGCTACTTCTTAGGGTTAGCCGAAATTAACAAGAAATTGGAAACAAGTTGTCAAGTTTCAAGATCAAATTTTAATAAGATCTACAATCCAATGTTTGATTTTGATAAATATTACACTTTCTTGAAGATCATGAACATCAATTTTACCAAGAACATCATGAAAATTTCGGTTTTACCAACAACCATAAAAAATTGAAATTTCAAAATTTTAATTTAAAATTTTCGGTTTTCAATTTAAGTTTTCAAGAACACCAATTTATCAAAATCATAAAATCCTAACACATGCTCTGATACCACTGTTAGATTACGGGGAGTAATCACTACGGATACGTAAACAAGGTACATGCTAGTAATTAGAATTAAGCAGCGGAAGATTCGCACATACCTTTAAGATGATCCGTAGACCCAAGATCTTCTCTGGAGAGAGTTCACGATCCTCCGGTCGGGACCCGTAGAGGTTCTTGTTAGAGAAGCCCTACGTGGTGCAAGCTCCACAGCAAAGCCTCTGATCGATTCTTGGCACGTGGACAGATCTCTGGAGTGTTTGCTTAGAAAGCAAATTGGCACACCCTTGGTAAAGGTAGGTTCGGCCGAAACTACTGTGGTGTGGGGTGGAGGGTTTTTCTCTCTAAAACACTCTAATGAGGAAATAATGATTAACCCTAAAAATCTCTAACACCATGTATTTATAGGAGGAGCAAAGTGGACAAAAGTCCACTTTGCCCATACCTAGGTTTCGGCAGGCCATGCATAGGGGAGGCCCATAATTTAGGCCTCTCATGTCAATTGGGATTTGGGTCTAGCCCAATTACCCTAATGTGACATTTACCTAATTTCTTTAAGTGAATATACATATTATGGGCTACCAATTACGGCGCCCATCACCATATGCTTACACATGGGCCATGCGCGGCTCAAAAGGGCCGGCCAAATATTGACTATAGATTCGGCCGGCTATGCTAAAGCCCTAGGTGGGTTTTGCTCACTTCCTCTTATAAATAGGAGGTGTTAGGGATTTCTTGGGCTTGGTCACTCTCTTCTTTTAGTTATCAGAAAAGAGATCCCCTCTCCCTAAATATACCTAGTTCGGCCGAACCTCACCATCACCAAGTAGGTGTCGAATTGTGACAAGCAATTCACCCCGGAGATCCATCCAGCAACCAAATTGAAGATGCTCTGCTGTGGAGACCATTGCCTGCGGATTGTTCATTAACCAGAGTTTCTGTAGGACACCGTCCGACAGATCATGAACTCCATCGTGACGTTCCTCGGGCTACGGATAGCATAATCACAAAATATATATGTGCACTTTTCCGCTGCGTAATTAGTTTACCGAGCATGTACTTGTGGTTATAATCCGTATAGTTTATTCCCTAGAATCCTGCAAGAATTTGTGTTGATAACATGACAAAACTTTAGGCAATCTCTAAAATGGAGAGATGTCATTTAAATTAGACTATTTCTTTTATGCACCGCACATGGATGTATATTTCACGTCGAAGTTATTTCAATTTTTTTGACAATAAGATAGATTTTAAACAACCTATAAAATGGAGAAATGTCATTTAAAATAGACTTATAGAAGAGGTGCACGTGGGTATATATTTCATGTCGTAACTATTTCAAAATTATTGTCAGTTAGATAGATTAGATTTTAGACGACCTCTAAAATGGAGAAATAATATTTAAGATAGATTAGTTTATAGAAGATATTAGTATCGGAAAAAAAATATAGAAGATAATAGTATATTATATATTATATATTATATATGATTATTTTTATTTTTATTTTTTACATATATATAAAAAATAAAAAACTTTGTGTTGATGACACGATAATATTTTAGACAATCTCTAAAATGCACACCACCGCCGTAGGAAATTAATCTATCTAGCGGCTGTTTTCTTCCAAATAGGGGTGGCGATGGTGAGGGTATGGTGCGAATAGCACTAATGCCATAACCATACCATATTTTTTTCACTCATAACATAACCATAACCAAAACCACTGCAGTAATGATTCTTCATACCATCACCATAACCATAACCATGGTTTTTAACCACGATTAAATCATTTAACCACAATCATTCAAAATAATACAACATCATTGTTTCATACAAGAAAAGTAAACATATATTCATTGTTTCATACACGAAATCCAAATTAAACATAACTTCATTGTTTCACTTAATTAAAAAAACACATTTTCAATCGCATATCACTTGCGATCTTCGATCCTCATTCACCATCACTTCCAATCGTGGTTACCTAATAATAAGAAATATAGACAAAAAAATGGTGGGTGGGAAATGGAACGGAATAAGAATTATAATATTTGATTAAAGTATAATAATAATGTATATATATAATAATATAAGTATTAGTAATATATGTATTAATATTATATATATATATAGGTGATGGTTATAACCGCGGTTATTGACTGAATACTATAACTGATGGGCTCCGGCGGAGGCCGTTAGGCCCCTTAACGATTGACAAACGGCATTTAGGCCCGTTGGGCTAGGAGCTGGAGGGCTAAGGGCTCCGACAGAAGGAGGCTCCGACATCGAAAGGCCCCGAGCAAGTATGGCCCAGATAGGGGAGGGCACTGAAAATATCGGACCTGGACGTAGTCGGCCCCGATATGGGAGTTGAAGCCACTCCCCGAGACCGAATCCTTAAACGACTTAACTTGGGAGCCTCCAATAACGATCGAGGCTCGCCAGTAAAAGCACAATCCCGGAAATCTCGCCACGATCACAGTAGTGGCATAATGGGCGAGATTTGGGGGATGCGAATAACCGCACGAGATACATGGCCAGATACACGGCGAAATATGTGGGATAACGGATCACGATCCAACGGCCTAACCAGGTAACTGGGGTAACTTTTCCTCTATAAAAGGAGGGAAGTTATCCCAGATTAGGGTTACGTTTTACACACACATTTATTGCTTACTTGCGCTGTTGGCCACCATACTTACGTTAAGCATCGGAGAGGGATTCTGGGCCACTGCCCTCTATCCCCTTCTGCAGGATTGCGAGGAGCTAAGGAATCCGTCACCGTAACCGGAGTTCCGCCGTGATCCAACATTGGCGCCGTCTGTGGGAAACGCAACAAAAAGTCAAAAGTAAGTTTGCTTTCCTCTGATTCCATGTCATGGCTGGCAACAGACCACAACGTTCAGGCAAGCAGGTGCCGGCCACCAGCACCCACCCGGAGGATGCTGCCCAGCATCAGGATCTGAGAGATGAAGGTGACAGCACTCGCCGGAACGAAGCACCTCCCCCAAATCCGGAACTGGCCAGGGTAGTGGCAGAGGCCATGCCCCTATTCATGGAGGCCATGGAGGCCCTCCTGGATCGAAGAGAAGCTGCTAGAAGGCAAACCGACCTGCCACCACTCCCCCCGCGGCGAGATGCTCCTAGAGGGGAGGCGGCTGACAACCTGCCACCGCCCCCTCCGAGGAGGGAACAGCCCGTTCCCCCTAACCCAGCACCGGTGGAGAACTTCGTGGTCGATGGACCAGGGCCCGTGCAACAAAGAACAATCCCATTGAATGGTCCCCTCACCCCCGACCAGGTAGTGAAGATTGTGGGTATTTGTATGGGAGATCAGAAACCCATGATGTCAGAGTTGGGAAGTCAGGAAACCCATCCTTTCGTTCCCAGGTTGATCCACACCCTGGCCCCGCCAGGCTTGGGTATCCCAAAGATAGATGAATACGACGGAGTTGCGGACCCGGTCCGCCACGTGCAGAAGCACCTGACAGCTTGCATGGGCAGGACCCCGGACGAAGACGTTATCTGTGCATTGTTCCCGAGTACTTTGGGAGAAAAGGCGATGACATGGTTCTACAGTCTGCCCACTGGATGTATAACCTGTTGGAAGGACATGCACCAGCGATTCATCGCTCAGTACCAGGGGCGTCGACGATTACTGAAGAGTGTTAGGACCCTACACGAGGTGGTCCAGAAGCCTGACGAGTCGTTAGCTCAGTACTACCAGCGTTACACGGCTAACATGACCGAGCTAGACGAGGAGATATCGGAGGGCGAGGCCATTCGTATCTTCATAAATAACCTCAGCCCTCCCTATGGCTCCGACTTACTCCACAGCGTCGCGGCCAAAAGCGTCTGGAACATGGAGGCGCTCCAGGCGAGGGTAAAGCAGCAAATCGACGTCCAAGAATCGAAAATCGCTGCCGGAGAGCTGGCTCCTCCTAAGGGGCGTGAAGGAAAGCAATTCTTCAAATCATCGGATAACCGACACAAAAAGGATAGCTCCGAAGGCAGCCGAAGTCGTGGACGCTCCGATCGGAGGGAGGATAGGCGTCCGAACCGGAGGGATGGTCAGAAGGAGGAGTTTACTCCTCTCAACAGACCCTTAAAAGAAGTCCTGGCGGTAATGGAGAAACAAGGCCTGGCTCGTTTCCCCAAGAAGAAAGAAGGAGAAAAGTTGGGCTCTCGCACCGACCGATACTGCCGATTCCATCGGGCCCCCGGACACGACACCGACCAGTGTCGGGAGTTGAAGAAGGAAATAGAGAAGCTTATCCAGAGGGGAAAGCTAAAGGAGTTCGTGGGAGACTCACGCTGCAAGCCCCGTTCTCGCTCCCGGTCAAGGTCCAAGTCTCGATCGAGGTCCCCAAGAAAAAGGAGGTCTTCTGCCACAGAGCCTCCGGAAGGTCCCTCAGGGTCCCGACAGAAGAGGGTTATTAACGTGATCCATGGAGGGTTCGCTGCGGGAGGTGACACGTCGGCCTCTCGGGAGCGTTATGCCAACCAAGTGCCAGTCGCGGTGGTTTTGGGAAAAAGATCGCGGTCGTGGACTCCGAAGGAAGAGATGGAGATCACCTTCTCGGCGAAGGATCTGGAGGGAGTGGAGGCCCCCCACGAAGATGCCCTAGTAGTAACGCTGGATGTAGGAGGGTTCGAGGTAAAGAGAATCCTCATTGATGGAGGGAGCTCCTCCGACATCCTCTTCTCCGACGCCCTGGAGCAGATGGGAAAGAAGAAGAAAGATTTGCGGGAGGTTAACTTCCCGATGGTAGGATTTTGTGGCACAACCTCTTATCCGTTAGGGGTTATCACACTGCCCGTGTGGTTCGGCAGTGGCTGGAAAATGGAGAAGCGAGATGTGGAGTTCGTGGTGGTCGAATCCACAGGAACGTACAATGCAATCATTGGAAGAACCACCATCAACCCTCTAATGGCGGTAGCCTCAACCGTCCACCAAAAACTGAAGTTCCCGACTGAGAATGGGGTAGGCGAGGTGAAAGGCGACCAGGTGGCGTCGAGACGATGCTATGTCAACGCCACCAGGAGATCAAGGAAGGAGGCCATGTCAGTGCTCCAGACAGACACTGACCCTCGAGAGGAGTTTGGGCGTCCCGCCCCCATGGAGGACCTAAAGGAAGTCGAGATAGATGGGCCCGAGAGGAAGGTAAAAATCGGATCTGCCCTGTCCGACGAAAGGGCCCAGGAGTTGATTGCGCTCTTGCAAGAATTTAAGGAGCTGTTTGCCTGGTCCCCGAGTGATATGCCAGGAATCAGCCGAGACGTGATCGAGCACGAACTGAATATTGACCCTGTAATCAAGCCGATAGCGCAGAAGAGACGTCCGATGGGGGCAGATAAGAGGATTGCCATTCAGCAAGAGGTGGGCAGGCTGCTCGACGCCGGATTCATTAGGGAGATCCGATTTCAGACGTGGGTTGCCAACCCAGTGCTGGTAAGGAAGAGCAACGGGAAGTGGAGGATGTGTGTCGACTTCCGCGACCTAAACAAGGCCTGTCCGAAGGACTGTTATCCGCTCCCGCGGATCGATCAACTGGTGGATGCTACATCGGGGCATGAGTTGCTGAGCTTTATGGATGCTTATTCTGGTTATAACCAGATAAAGATGGCGGAGAAGGATGCCCAACACACCGCCTTCTACGCTGACAGCGAGGTCTTCCAGTACGATGTCATGCCTTTTGGCCTGGTAAATGCGGGGGCGACCTATCAGAGAATGGTGAACAAATTATTCGGGGATATGATCGGAGACACTATGGAGGCTTATGTAGATGACATGTTGGTGAAATCTCGACGAGCATCGGATCATGTCGGTAATTTGGCTATGGCCTTCGAGAGGATGAAGCTCCACCAGGTCCGTCTGAATCCAGCCAAATGCGCTTTCGGAGTCCATTCTGGGAAGTTCTTAGGCTTCATGGTGAGCCAGAGGGGGATCGAGGTGAATCCCGAGAAACTGAGGGCGATAGAAGAGATGCAATCCCCGACCAACCATAGGGAGGTGCAAGTGTTGAACGGTCGACTGGCTTCCATGAATCGCTTCTTATCCAAGGCCAGTGACCGATCGATGCCATTTTTCAAGGTGTTAAGGGCCAACCGACAGTTCGAATGGACTACTGAATGTGAGAAGGCGTTCCAAACGCTCAAACAACACCTCCGCGACCTCCCGCCACTGGCGAAGCCAACTCCAGGCGAGCCACTCTATCTTTATTTGGCCATTTCTGCATTTGCAATAAGCTCTGTTCTAGTTAAAGCTGTCAAAGGCAATCAGATTCCTGTCTATTATGTAAGCAAGGCGTTTGCCAAGAGTGAAATGAATTATCCTCCGATTGAGAAGTATCTCTTTGCGTTGATTATTACTGCTCGAAAGTTACGGCCCTACTTCCATGCGCATGAAATTACGGTGTTGACTGATCAGCCATTGAAACACTTCTTGAACCGACCCGACGCGTCGGGGAGACTAGTAAAGTGGGCCGTGGAACTTAGCGAGTTTCGAATTCATTTCGCTCCAAGAACAGCTATCAAAGGGCAGGCATTGGCCGACTTTATAGTTGAATCTACTATTCCCGATCCTGAAGCAACGAAAACAGTAGAGGGGGCAACCACCGGGAAGACTGACGAGGTCCCGATGGAAAGACAGTTGGAACAGCCAAATAAGAAGAACACCTGGGAGTTGTACACAGATGGCTCCTCAAGCTCAGACGGATCGGGTGCAGGGTTCGTATTGATTCCACCAGGTGGGGCGGAGCCGCTCCGATATGCATTGGCCCTAACATTTAAAGCCACCAATAACGAGGCAGAGTATGAAGCTCTTATAACAGGGTTGAAGATCGCTAGGGGCACTGGAATCGAACATCTGAGGGTGAAGTGTGATGCAAGCCTGATTGTAAACCAGATTCGGGGAGAGTATGGGGCAAAGAATCCAATCATGAAGAAATATCTTCAGGAGGCTCGAACATTAAAGGAGAGCTTCAAAAGCTTTGATATAGAGGCAATCCCAAGAGAAAAGAATGTGGAGGCCGATGCCTTGAGCAAATTTGCCTTGGGGGCACCTTTGGAAGAGACTCGGAGGGTACACTTCTTGGAAAGGGTGATTCTGTCAACGACCGATCCATCGGAAGTATGCACTATCGGGACAGGGTCAGAAGAAGAGCCCACGTGGATGACCCCGATAATTGAGTACCTAACTACGGGGGCACTGCCTGAAGACAAAATGGCAGCAGAACGACTGCGACGAATGTCAATTAACTACGCGATGGTGGATAACCAGTTGTACAAGAAGGGTTTACTCTCGACACCTTTCCTGAAATGCGTAGCAGAACCTGACACGACCCGAATTCTAAGAGAACTGCATGAAGGAGTCGCAGCCTGTCACGAAGGCGCTCGATCCATCCTGAGAAAGGCGCTGAACTTGGGATACTATTGGCCTACGATGAATAAGGAGGCAACAGCGCTTGTTCGATCCTGTGACGCGTGTCAGAGATACGCCTCGAACATCACAGCCCCCGCCGCTGATCTGACACCCATTGGGAGTGCTTGGCCCTTCGCACAGTGGGGCATTGACCTGGTGGGACCCCTTCCGAAAGCAAAGAGCCAGTGCACACATCTGCTGGTTGCGATTGATTACTTCTCGAAGTGGATCGAGGCTAAGCCCTTAGCCAAGACAACAGCGGGACATATCATTAAGTTCCTCCAGACCCGAATCTTGTCAAGATATGGGGTGCCGAAGGTGATCATCAGCGACAACGGCCCTCCGTTTAATGGGGCCCAGTTGGAGAGATTCCTAGACGAGTTCAATATTGAGCATCGAACAGCATCCGTTCGTCACGCCCAGACCAATGGGCAGGTAGAGGCCGCCAACAAAATCGTGATGGAGGGCTTGAAGAAGAGGGTCTACGCTTTGGACGGAAAGTGGCTAGACGAGCTGGAGAACGTGTTGTGGGCGGTCCGAACGACACCCAAACGATCAACAGGCGAAACCCCGTTTGCACTTGTTTATGGGACGGAGGCAGTCGCTCCTGTGGAAATCGCTGTGGCGTCCCATCGAACCAGAAGCTATGAGCCTTCGACGAGTCCAGGAAAAGCCAAGATAGGGCCTCTGACGAACGACGAAACCAGGCGCCTGGAGTTATCCTTGTTAGAAGAAAAACGGCTAGAGGCCGACATAACGCAAGCTCGGATGCGTCTGGCGACGGCCAGGTACTATAACCGGAAGGTCAGGTCGCGACAGTTCTATTCGGGGGAGCTGGTCCTACGACGGAACGAGTTCACTCTCCAAGATCGGATCAACAAGCTGTCTCCGAAATGGGAAGGGCCTTACAAGATCGTGGGCATGCCAGCCTCAAATGCTTACAAGCTAGAAGACCTCGACGGTAGAGTATTACGAAACACCTTTAGTGGTGAACATCTAAAGAAATGTCATGTTTGACAAATAAGTCGTCCGTAGCGGCGCAACGATGTAATTAAGTCGCCCTGAGTGGTGCATGCCATGTTAAAGACATCAATCAATAAAGAGGTTACTCCTGATCAAGGTGTTCCGAAAATCCTTAAGTTTTTAAGGTCCGATTAAAAAGCGTCTTTGGACGTCCGAAAATCCTTAAGTTTTTAAGGTCCGATTAAAAAGCGTCTTTGGACGTCCGAAAATCCTTAAGTTTTTAAGGTCCGATTAAAAAGCGTCTTTGGACGTCCGAAAATCCTTAAGTTTTTAAGGTCCGATTAAAAAAAGCGTCTTTGGACGTCCGAAAATCCTTAAGTTTTTAAGGTCCGATTAAAAAGCGTCTTTGGACGTCCGAAAATCCTTAAGTTTTTAAGGTCCGATTAAAAAGCGTCTTTGGACGTCCGAAAATCCTTAAGTTTTTAAGGTCCGATTAAAAAAAGCGTCTTTGGACGTCCGAAAATCCTTAAGTTTTTAAGGTCCGATTAAAAAGCGTCTTTGGACGTCCGAAAATCCTTAAGTTTTTAAGGTCCGATTAAAAAGCGTCTTTGGACGTCCGAAAATCCTTAAGTTTTTAAGGTCCGATTAAAAAGCGTCTTTGGACGTCCGAAAATCCTTAAGTTTTTAAGGACCGATTAAAAAGCGTCATTGGACGTCCGAAAATCCTTAAGTTTTTAAGGTCCGATTAAAAAGCGTCTTTGGACGTCCAAAAATCCTTAGGTTATTAAGGTTCGATTTAAAAGCGTCATAGGACGACGGAAGGCCTAAAAGTTCTTAGGGTCCGATAGAAGATTTACGAAGAGCGTGACCGAAAAAGAAAACATTCATCAAAGGCTCGAAGGCCCAAAAGGTTCGATACAAAAAGGACAATAAAAAAGAAATACAAGGACTTAAGATTTTAAGCACCGGGGGTTGAATCTTCGGAAGGCTTTGGAGGGGCAGACTCATCGGCGTCTTCGGAGGAGCTTTCGGAAGGAAGGTTGAAATACGCTTCTGCGGCTGGGCCGAGAGTCTTGGACTTTCTCAAGTCGATGGAGTCCCCATAAGTCTCATGAAGCTCTTCAACGATATCGAGGATGGCGTTCTGCAAGTCCTCTTGGCAAAGTTTCGCCGCATCCTCCTTGAAGTCCTCCGAGCTTCGGTACTCCTCGCGGCCTTGGACCTTCGCGCTTGTTAATTGGGCGGAGTGATCCGCCCTCGCCTCTTCTAGCTCCGCGATAGCCCTCTGCTTCTCGAGCTTCAGCCGCTCCGCAGTTTCCTGCAATGCTGCCTTCTCGAAAGCAAACTGGCCCCGATCCGCCATGGCCGCCTCCTGCTCCCGCTTGAGCGAACTCTCAAGACTTAGAATCTGTCTCTGCTGAGATTGAACCTCTCCAGCAAGCTTAATCCTGCCCTCCTCGGCCTGCTGACCAACCTCTCTGGCCCGCTGCCAACTCTCTCCGACCCGCCTTTTCTCCTCTTCCGCCTTGAGCCTTGACGCCTCGGAGGCAGCTAGGTCCTCCTGGAGCTTGGTCAGGCTCTCGAGGTTGGAGTGGGCCCGCTCTCGCTCCAAAGCCTCTCGCAAAGACAGGATGTAGCCGAAGCAACGATCCTGGTCCGCGATTTCCTGAAAAGAAAAAGTAGCTTAGTACTCATAAATCGGAACGCCCCCAGATGAACAAAAGAAAAATTCATTTACCTCTACCCGACGAACAGCCATCGCCCGAATATCAGCATCGATGTCGTCCCCTTCCAGAGAAAGGGGACGCCTCAAAGAGGGCGGAACTGAACCCGACACCAAGTGCAAGGCCAGGTTCTTCTCCTGGCACCCCCGATGTAGAGGGACCCCCTGGAGGGACTCCACCGGTCTCCAAGGCTCGGAGCCCTGGTCCGAAGAGAAGGCCCGATAGTAGTCCCCGTCCAAAGGGAACGGGGGTACTACCAGGCGAGGCTCTTCAGCCTCCTCACTCACTCGAGCTTCGGGGGTTGCACCCCTAGCTGGCGAAGATGGTGGTGGCGAAGATGACGGGGCGGAAGACGACGCTGGCGTGGTAGGAAGTGGAGAAGCCTTCCCACCAGATGACTTCACGGGAGTCAGCCTCGACTTCCCTCGGAGGGTGAGACCTTCCTCCTCAGTTCGGTCATCCGAAGGGGAGTCCCCCAGACTGGTCACCCGACCAAACTCACCCCGAGCTTCCGTCGGGGTATCTTCTACCACCGGCTCCGCTGCAGGCACGGAGTCTGAGGCAGGCATAGCAGGGGCGACGTCCGCAGGACCTGCAGCGGGGCGAATAAATCGAGGGATTAGTTTGATATCGGTGTGCCAGATTAGACGACGCTCCATATATCTCTCCTTGCCGAAAAAATCATAATAGCCCGCTTCGAGGACATGCGGAATCTCCCCTCGAAGGATATTCTTGACATCCCTAACTCGTCCTTCCATATCGGAGGCCTGAAGATCCCGAGGTACTAACTCCCTATATCTCTTTATAGCACGAAAAACTGCCTTACCTTCTTTTTCGGAGCGAACGCCGAAGGCGGTCCTGACCACGTCTGCATTAGTCCGCCCCTCAGAGCTGGGGGCAGACCTAGGAGCCTCCGAGGTCCTCGCCCTCTTCTTGGATGGCCCCGATGGGGCAGAAATCTTCCGGTGGGAAGACTTCTTCTTACGCTTCAGTGAGTGGGAGGCATCGGTGTCCTCCTGAAATAGACGGGCAGTCAGCGATGCTCGAGGAGCTGTAAGCAGTGAAAAAGAAACAATTAGAAAATTACCCAGAGAATTACATTGGAAACACCGTCGCGAATTTTTCCTCCGGAAGTAGGGTCGATCAGCATAACCCCAACTTTGAGCCGCTGCTGGTCGGTGACGGAGGTAGCTTCAAAGGGTTGGTAACCCTTCTCCCAGCGGCGAGCCTGAATAAGCATCAAGGCTCTCTTGGTCTGTTCCGACCACGAACGAAAAGGCACGGGGGGATCAGCCTCCACGACAGTCTTCGGCCACTCGATGGGACCAGGCTGGATGAAGAAATACTGCCCCTTCCAGTTAGCATTGTCATTCCCCTTGTCGGAGATGACGGCCCGTTCCTTGCAGGGCCTCCAGGACGTCTTCCTATCCCAGCCTAATTCCCTATACTGCTCCTCGGTCCCTTCGGGCTGGCGGGGGGTGAAGGAGCAGATTCCATCCTTGTTGCAGGTCATCTTGTACAAAACCCGCCAAAGCTCCAGGGAATAGCTCCAGTCTTCCCTATTAATGTCACACCACACTTGGAAAGCAATCCATGTACGGATTGCGTGTGGAGAGAAGGTCGTAGGGTACGTCTTGTAATGATTGCACAACTCAACCCAACTCGGACAGAAGGGCAGTCGAATTCCTGCACTGATCTGCCCTGGGGAGATGAAGACCTCATCTCCTTTGGGGAGGGTAATTTCAGGCTCACGAGAATCGAATTTGTCATAGGGGTAGCGGGCCCCGAAGGAGGATTCAAAAATGCCACACTCTCTAAGAGCCCTATCAAAGCTAATGGGGGCGAGGGTGTTCTTGAGGTACTTGAAGACGAAGGGTTGGCCGACAGTAGCAGATCCCTCGGCTGAAAATCGTCGAAGGAAGGAAAGAAGGACAAAATTGAAACCTAAAGGAAACCGAAGATAAAAAGAAGCAGAGTAGTAGGATGAAAAGCCTTACCAGACATAGTGGTTGGAATGGTCCTGATCAAAGAAGCTCGAAGTGCCTGAAACGCTGGTAAAAACTTGAATCGCCGGTGAAAACTTGAAATCTGGAGAATCACAGCTCTTGGGATCGCAAAGAACGGGAGGTAAAAGAAAGGTAAAACAGTGTGTAGAGTTAGGGTTTTATAAGAAAAAAAAAAAGGGAACTGAAGGGGTGGGCAATCTGAGCCACAGAATTCGAAACGATTCAATCATGATCGTCCAAGGGGAAACGTGCGAATTCGGAAAATGCGAACGGTTTTAATCTGAACCGTCAGGACGCATGGGACGAATAAGACAAGAAATAATGACGCATTGGAACGGTTGAAAAGTGCTTTTCCAGCAGATAAGCGTGCAGAGTCCGAAACGTTCCCTCATCTCCCATCAGCATTAAATGCTGGTCTGATCAAGAAATCCTTTTGAGTACAAACAAGATCCCAGAAAATCTCGAAAAGATCAAGGCAATGGCCTCCGACATTCCACGCAAAGGCCTCCGATAAAAATACGAAAAGCCCGATGTTGGAAGACGCGACGCACTAAAAGTCCCTCACGTCTTGGGGGCAGATGATGGGCTCCGGCGGAGGCCGTTAGGCCCCTTAACGATTGACAAACGGCATTTAGGCCCGTTGGGCTAGGAGCTGGAGGGCTAAGGGCTCCGACAGAAGGAGGCTCCGACATCGAAAGGCCCCGAGCAAGTATGGCCCAGATAGGGGAGGGCACTGAAAATATCGGACCTGGACGTAGTCGGCCCCGATATGGGAGTTGAAGCCACTCCCCGAGACCGAATCCTTAAACGACTTAACTTGGGAGCCTCCAATAACGATCGAGGCTCGCCAGTAAAAGCACAATCCCGGAAATCTCGCCACGATCACAGTAGTGGCATAATGGGCGAGATTTGGGGGATGCGAATAACCGCACGAGATACATGGCCAGATACACGGCGAAATATGTGGGATAACGGATCACGATCCAACGGCCTAACCAGGTAACTGGGGTAACTTTTCCTCTATAAAAGGAGGGAAGTTATCCCAGATTAGGGTTACGTTTTACACACACATTTATTGCTTACTTGCGCTGTTGGCCACCATACTTACGTTAAGCATCGGAGAGGGATTCTGGGCCACTGCCCTCTATCCCCTTCTGCAGGATTGCGAGGAGCTAAGGAATCCGTCACCGTAACCGGAGTTCCGCCGTGATCCAACAATAACCATAACCATAATCATTGCAGTTACAAGATTCATCACCATAACCGCGCCTCACCATAATGGTGCGGTTAATCATTGCGATAAATGGTGCGAATAACCATGTTATTTAATTTTAACTGCACCGTTGTCGGCCATACTCCCAGAGCTTTTCCCATGACAGCTCCTGAGAGGGCGGCAACCGACGATGAGTACGTTGAACCGACAGATCGATAATTCGGATGCTTCGCTCAAAACCGTCTGGAACATTAAAAATCGGACGACACTTGCATGACAGTCTTTCAGCAAACCGAACTGTCTAGGGTCCGGTTCAATATCGGACAGCCGGTCCGTCCGGTTCTGATAGTATTAAATTTAATATCAGACGCCAAGCTGTTCAGTAGATGATATATACAGGGATAATCGTTGTATCTTAGGGTTTTGATACTGAAATAATGGCAACTATCGATTCCGACGTCCCGATGGTCCCGGCCGGCGAAGGTCCGAGCTGCACCGCGTCTTCTTGTGCTGCATCATCGTCATCGAAAAAGCCCAAGAGGTTCGAAATCAAAAAGTGGAACGCCGTCTCGCTTTGGGCCTGGGGTAAGTGGAAATCACGTCAATTGGATATATTCTGAATCGGTTCACCTTGTGATGATGGTTGTTGTATTGTTGATGCAGATATTGTTGTTGATAACTGTGCCATCTGCAGGAATCATATAATGGATCTCTGTAAGTTCTTTCTTTCCCAACGAATCCAGTTTCAAGTTTTAAACTTCAATTAGACGTTATCTGAATGACCAAAAAAAAAATTAGACGTTATCTGGTTCCTTTTCCTTGCTATGCAGCGTGCTGCTGTTGTATTAGATGATTTTGACTGTGTTGTACTTTTTCTTCAACAGGCATCGAGTGCCAAGCTAATCAAGCTAGTGCTACTAGCGAGGAATGCACGGTGGCCTGGGGTAAGTTCGTTAATCCCTAGCTCTGATGTGTGCTGAATTCTGTGTCTCTATGTAGCTATATCATTACCGAGTTGGCGATCAGATAATGTTGGGTGGATTGTTAAATTAGAGGCTCCAGCTCCTTTTTGGTTGAGTTAGATTTGATTTATATATTGAAAAAGTTTGTTAACTTTATTGTATATTTGTATGTTCCTTTGAAATGAATGTATATTACAGGGTATGTATTTGTAAACATGATTTTTTTTTCCTGAAAAGTTGTTGGAGAGCGATCACTCACTATGTGGTTGACATGTTTTAGAACAGGATCATCTTGCTAGCTTTGTTAGGGATAAGGGTAGAATGGTTGTGACAGTGGAGGAGGTTGTTTCTGTATAGGTTTTGTTGATGGACACTTCAGTAGTTCACTTCTTGAATTACTTTAAGAGGGATATTTTTTTCCTTTTCAGCTTTGATATTTCATTTATAATCTACAACAGACTCTAGGTGCCCCACTTATAACTACATTAGTTGGCGTGACATTGAGGACTATATGCTGGATCCTAGGGGATTTGTTCAACTCTATATGTTTGTTTTCCATCAATAAGCTGTAAATCTCTGCTTTCTTTTTGATTAACATGCCAGAAGAGTCTCATGCATTTCTCTTTCACATCTCCTTCACAGTTAACGACTTATTGAATGAACAACTTCTGGTTTAGTTCTTACTTAGTCAAACAAGCTAATGACCAGAAGTAGCATGCAGAAAAAGCCCGCAGATTGGATCCACTGCCATTCTTCTTTTCATTTTCTACTGAATTGTTTTATTCCTTTGAAAGATGTCTGTATTTGTCACCATAATTTAATTGAATAGCATAGGTAGCTCTTTCCACTTAGTTGTTTAATAGCTCGGAAAACATGGTAACTGCATCTTGCATGCCTCTTTTGTGAATTATATGATGCATCATGGTGAACCTTAACCCCATCTCTTGTATTTAATAATAGTAGGTAAATATATATTGATTGGTTTTGTCCTATTAAATCAGTGATCCGTCTTATCTTCTCATAGCCGTGAAACTAGTTGTTTTGGAATGATAATATAGTGATGAATGAATCACCATCATCTAGTGTTAGACAGATGCCATCATTTTTCTGGCACAATCATTTGAATTACTAGGATTCTTCCCATTAACATCTATGTGTGATAAGTATCTAATCCCTTTCCAACCCCTTTCTAAGTCTTAGCCTGATGCAGAACCTCTCTGTAATTGGTTTACAAGCATATGTTTTTCACATTTTGCCTAATATCTATTGCCATAGGCACCGTGGGACATGAATCTAGCCTTAGTTAATGGTATTTCTCATCTGATATAGGTGTATGCAACCATGCCTTCCACTTTCACTGCATCAGCCGATGGCTGAAGACTCGACAAGTGTGCCCTCTTGGTATGCCTTCATACTCCATAATTAATATTGCGTATGATGTTTCTAAGAAATTTTCAGTGAGGTGATGTGGGTGAGTTGGTGTATAACAAATTAAACATTTGGCAGAAAGTTATACTCTGCACTCACATTTCCATAACTAAATGTTCATGTTGTAGACAAGTTCAGTATCGGATACCAACTTATCTTGTATCTCGTCAAATGAATATATTCTGTGTTATTTTTTCTACCATGACTCGGAAGTATGATCATTCTGTGCTTTTTACCTTTTTGTTAAACAGACAACAGTGAGTGGGAGTTTCAGAAATATGGTCACTAGTATGTGTCTAAATGAAGTTGTTTCTCGGCTGATGGTTGGCGCTGCTGAAGGTGCATACCATATTGGCCCTCTTAATTATATGATGTTGGTACATTAGTAGAAGAAGGAACGAGTAGTATATTATTTGGGGGGGTGTAAACTTATGATGCCATAACATCATCTGAGGATGGGTCTATCTATATTTCTCTGGTTGGATTGTTGCAGCTTTGGTGTGCCCTTGCATTACTTGTTTGGTAACTAGTTGACATTGTATTCCTTGATGATACGCACTGGTGTTTATTTATACCCCATGGATTAAAATATGCATGCATTAATTAGTTGGGGATGGCGTGCGACTCAACTTTCCAATTAATGGCCAAAAAAATAGCTTTCCAATTGATAGATAGAGTTTGAATGAAGCGGTCCTTTCTTTATCCATTGTCACGTGATATTGTAATTTAAAACTTTGTTGATTTTAGAGAGGAAAGAAAATGAGTTGTTTGTGGGAAAGAAACGAAACAGAGAAGCATTCTCAGAAATAACTGAGACACCCCGTCACCATTTTATTTATTGATTATTATTATTATTATTATATATATTGTGGAGATCTTCAGATGATAGCCCGACTATTTAACTCATAATATATCTATATTATAAAGCACTCACTTATTATGAGTAGGTACTTGGTCACGGGTGGTTTAACATATAGGAAGTTAACCTTGTGATTTTCTGCTGTCGTATATGGGTTACTAGATCCACCATAAAGTTGTCGCAATCTCTGAATTTCGTGATATTTCAGTTTTTATTTTGTTTTTTTAATATAAAAGATGGTATCTCGCGTTATTTATAATTTTATTTATTTGTTGACATTATATAGTGTTTACTTTACAGCTATAATGATGAGTAACTATATAGTGTTTGATATGAAGAATATCTTATATATGTTAATACTAGTCGATTTTTGGTTAATGGAGGAAAAGTAAAAAATAGTAGTGATGGTCTGGGATGCTGTCCTGCTTTGTTTTCTTGTTGGTGTGGAGTGGACTGTGGCAGCTTCGTTTTGAGGGAGGGAGGGTGGGTTCCGAGGCAGTTGCAGCGATGTGGAGCAGGTGTTGGAACAAAATGACAAACCAGACAGACAGGTTTCTTTGTTTTGGGAACAAAAATTGTTAGCATCCCATTTGTAAGTTCACAGGTCGGTCGGTAGAGGATACTCAACTCAAGTTTCCACTCCCACTCCTACAATGCGATCGATCCATTTCAATAAGATATCACATATCTTGGATCACAATTCGCATATCTTGAATTGTACACGTATCTTGAATCCAGTTTAAAAATAGTCACAACCCTCAAACAATAGATTTTGTTATATAAATTAGGTCCCCCTCAACCATGGGGACCGGGGTCAGGACTCAGACAAATGGGGGGTATGTGGATTCAACTCCAATTTTTACCCACTTGTGAATCACATGTCTCATCTTTATTTTGAGATAAAGTTGCCACTTCATGAGGTATTTTGACTATTCCGAAAACATGTAAAGTAATTAATTGAGGGTCTTTTACACCAAATGAATTTTTTAATTAAACCCTAAATTTATATGGGTGTTGCGGAGGTTCAACTTCACATATTTTGTGAGAGCATGTGAAAGTTTAGATTTACTACTTAACCTACTATTTTAAAACTGTTAATATAAGTAAGTAATAGTGTGTTAAATGTCTTTATCCATAAGTTTGAACTTATGAGACAATCGGTTAAATCGCACATCTTGTTATTAACACGGTATCAGAGAGCACGGATTCGATTCCTAGTGACGCTGTTTTAAATGAAAAATGTTACCTCCTATTAAATAGAGTTTGAAGCCAATTGAGGTCGGCCGAGGTGGCCATGCTGTAAAACTCAATCCGAATGAGGTCAAAGACCGAGGTGGCTGGGGGACAACAGTCGGTTAAGGCGCACGTCTTATTATTAACAAAAACCTTAAAGTGATAGGTGAATGTTTAATTTAGTTTTTAATTTTACTTCAACTAAGTCTTAAATTTTTAAAGTTTAGAGTCTTCGTATCGTAACCACTTTTTTTTTTTTTTTTTTTTTAAATGTTAGACCGATAATGAGCATTTCAGAAATTTTACATTCAGAGAAATGTTCTTAAAAAATCATATATGTAAAACCTAACTTTTTTGGCATTGTTAGAATGATAATGGTCATTTCAGAAATTTTACATAAAACCGGTCGACTTTTGACTATATTATAAAGTTGTTGGTGGGGTTGTTTACTAATTTTAGCGAAATAAGTTTAGAGTCACTATTAACATATTTATTTCTTAATGGAAAAATGAATATTAATGAATTAAAATTAAAACAAAGACACAACATGATTCAGTTGTTCTCCTGTTATAACCTCGACTGTCTTTCCTAACTTAACATATCTAGCTAGTCGCCACTATGGCTTCGTTCCTACTTCCTCTTCTCCACACCTTGCTATTGATCACTCTGCAACTATGGAGTGCACGCGCCGCCGCGTCCATAAAACCGCAGACATACATCGTCCACATGAACCACCACGAGAAACCCTTATCCTACGCCACCCACAAGGACTGGTACTCTACCCACCTGATCCAGTCCGTCCCGGGAGCCACCCTCCTCTACACCTACACAACCGCCTTCCACGGCTTCGCCGCCTCCCTGGAACCAGACCAGGCGGAGAACCTCCGCAGCTCCAGTTCGTCGGTCCTCGGAGTCTTTGAAGATTCTGTCTACTCCCTCCACACAACTCGGAGCCCGGACTTCCTGGGTCTGTCCGCAGAGTTCGGGTCCTCGATGCGGCCGGCGGTGGATCAGTCGGAGGTCATCATCGGGGTGCTGGACACAGGAGTGTGGCCGGAGTCAAGGAGCTTTGACGATGCGGGGATGACGGAGGTTCCGGCGCGGTGGAAAGGGGAGTGTGAATCGGGTCCGGATTTCCACCCGAAGCTCTGCAACAGAAAGCTGATTGGTGCTCGTTCCTTCTCCAAAGGGTATCACGTCGCCATAGGTAAATTTTCTGCTCCACGTGGGTTTATATGTTAACTTATTAGTAAAACTAGCTAGTACGCAAATGCGTGAAGTGACAATTTTTTATATATAAGTGTTAAAAAGTTTTTTTAAAACCAAATTTGATTTTTGGTGCAACATCTTTTTTAATATATATTATTAATACAATATATTTGTAATTTGTATACTTTTGGTGTATTTGTTGGTTGATTATTACGTTACAACGTTAAATATCCACGGCACTTGCACGTGATTAGACTCAAACTTTTATTTTTTATTTTGTTTAGTTTATTTCTTCAATTTATATCTCTAACTTTTAATTTTTATAATTTAATTCCTAAATATACTCAATTGGACCCTAGGTCACAATTGACCTAATCAGGGTCCGGCTTATAAAAGTTAGGGATATAAATTGGGGGACTAAACATAACAAAATAAAAATTTGATTCTCATTACGTGTAAGTCACGTGGGTATTTAACGGTAAAACGTAACGGTCAACTAACAAATGCACTAAGAGTGTACAAGTTGCAAAAGTATTTCACCTAATATATATACAAAAATATTGCACCGAAAATATTTTTTTGTCAAATATGTTGTACCAAAAACTCTTAATCTTAATATCAATCTAGATTAAATTTTTTATAATTAATTAGTTTTAGTAACTGATTTCAGTATATGTTATAATAATGGTTTAAATATCCAGGTGGTGGGAACTACTCCAAGGACTCAGCCAGGGACCGAGACGGACACGGTACCCACACGGCTAGCACAGCCGTCGGGTCCCCAGTTACAAACGCAAGCCTTCTAGGATATGCAAGCGGCACAGCTCGAGGGATGGCCCCACGGGCCCGCCTTGCAGCCTACAAAGTGTGTTGGAAAACAGGATGCTTCGGTTCCGACATCTTGGCCGCTATCGAAAAAGCTGTCCTTGACGGTGACGATATCCTGTCTTTGTCTCTAGGAGGCGGGTCTGCTCCATACTACCGCGACATGATCGCGGTGGGCGCGTTCGCTGCAGTGGAGAGGGGGATTTTCGTGTCTTGTTCCGCAGGTAACAGCGGACCCAGCCATGCCTCATTGGCCAATGTGGCTCCGTGGATCATGACGGTTGGTGCAGGCACATTGGACCGGGATTTCCCAGCTTATGTGAAACTCGGCAATTTGGACCGGTTCACTGGTGTGTCGCTTTATAGTGGACCGGGTACGAGTCATGAATGGGTGGGCTTGGTCTATGGCAAGGGCGAGAACGGTTCGAGTAACTTGTGCTTGCCTGGTTCATTAGATGCAGAATTGGTATGGTACATAATTGATTAATGAGTTAAGAACCTAATCACAATACAAGGTTTGCACGATATTATTTTAGGTGTTCCAATTTTAAATTGTTACTTTCAAATATTATATAGATTAGCAGATGTTACTTTTAGATGTCAAATGTTTAATTTTCATTTATTTTTCATCAGTTTATTCTTAAGGGTTAAGAACCTATTAAAGGTCTGAACTATGACCCATGTTAACGGAAAAAAATAACGGAGACCTCTTAGATCAACAAAGTTGAAATCTCAGACCTCTCAAATCAACATTTGAAATTTCAGACCTCTCCCGTTAACATGGGTCATAGTTAAGACCTTTCATAGGTTCTTAACCCTATTCTTAATGTTTAACAAATCAATCTCCAATAGGTGCATGGCAAGGTGGTTTTGTGTGATAGAGGTGTTAACCCGCGGGTTGAGAAAGGTGTGGTCGTGAAGGGTGCGGGTGGGGTCGGGATGATAGTTGCAAACACTGCCACCAACGGCGAGGAATTGGTGGCTGACAGTCACTTGCTACCGGCATTGGCGGTGGGGAGCAAGAGCGGCGACTTGATCAGAGAGTATATCCGGTCCAAACCCGACCCGATGGCTTCACTTACCTTTGGTGGGACGGTGCTGAATGTAAGGCCATCGCCTGTGGTGGCAGCGTTTAGCTCAAGAGGACCCAATCTCGTGACGCTACAGATATTAAAACCGGATGTGATTGGGCCAGGTGTCAACATCTTGGCTGCTTGGTCTGAGGCCATTGGGCCCACCGGCCTTGAGAAGGATTCTAGAAGGTCACCATTCAACATCATTTCAGGTAGGACAATCATTTCCCATAATATAATAATTATAGAAGGGTTAATAACTAATTCACTATCAAACTTCGATCATATTACAAATCGCTATGCAAAGTTTAATTTTTTAAATTAGATATTTGAACTTTCATCTTATAAGTAAATTATTACATTTGTTATAATTTCTGTCAATTAGACAAAAATAAGCATACATTAGACACGTGAGATCTTTTGATATGTACCCACGATGAACTCAGTAAGAAATTAATAGGATTGCAGCAAAATACATTTATTTAGACGCTCAATTAGACCCTCATCCAATTTTATTGGTGTCTTTCAATTGAGCGTTCAATTGAATGTATTTTGATGCAGTCATTTCAATTTTTTGTCGAATCAATTAATAAATACACATTAAAAGACTTCACGTGCTTGATAAATGCTTATTTTCTATAGAATTTGATAGAAATTTACAGGAACATCGATGTCTTGCCCGCACATTAGCGGGCTAGCCGCTTTGCTCAAGGCAGCGCACCGCAAATGGAGCCCGAGCATGATAAAGTCGGCCCTGATGACCACTGCCTACACTCTGGATAACACCATTTCCCCTCTCCATGATGCTTCTGCAGATGGCACCTACTCCACCCCCTTGGCCCATGGTTCGGGCCATGTTGACCCTCAAAAGGCCCTCTCTCCGGGCCTAGTTTACGACATTACAACCAACGACTACATCGCGTTCCTATGCTCCTTAAACTATAAAACCGAGCAAGTAAGGTTGCTAGTGAAGCGACCGAATGTTACTTGTCGTACCAAGTTGTCTGACCCGGGCGAACTCAACTACCCTTCTTTCTCGGTGTTGTTCGTGGACAATAAAGTAGTCAAGTACAGTCGAGAGTTGACTAATGTGGGTGAGCCAGGGTCCACGTATGAGGTGACAGTGCAGAGCCCTGTTTCCGTGGCTCTAACTGTTAAGCCTCAAAAGCTGGTTTTCCGTAATATCGGTGATAAGATGAGATACACGGTCACGTTTGTCTCGAAGAAAGACTCAAGCTTGGTGGCTAAGTTTGACTATGGTTGGATTGTCTGGAGCAGTGCTTTGCACCATGTGAGGAGTCCTGTTGCTTTTGCATGGACAAAGATCGGTAAGGTCTAAATGCAATATACTTGCTTGCGGCCGGGTCAAGTAATTATATATGGAAAGGCCTTATAGATGATCACTCATTTGTTCTTTCTGTTTATGGATGAGAATGACAGTAAAGCAATACGAAAGACAGACTCGTGTGGATCGTCTATCATGGGAGGGAGGCGAAGAAATGAACCTTCAAATGTCTGGAGCAGTAATACAATAAGGACACGTTTGTTTGTCGGTATTAGCTAATACATACTTAACTAATACATGCTTAGCTAATACAATATTTGATTGTGTCACGTATTATGTTTGAATGAACTTTGTATTAGGATATCCTAATACAATGACCTAAATACCCCTAAATAGATATATTCATTTTTTAATTATTATTATAATTGAAGGCCGGCCGGGGGTCGCCGGTGGCCGATGTTATGAGCCAAAGTTGGGGTAGTTGTTGTATATTAAATAAGATTAGAGTAAATAAGTAATTTTGAGTAATGGTATTAATTAGTACATCACTTTTAATTGGTATAATCTAATTTCAAATTCCTCCTATAATTGAGTATTAGCTAATACCAAGTATTAGTTAATACCAATACCAAGTGTAAACAAACAAGGTATTAGCTAATATAGGTATTAGGATATCGCAATTGTCAGACCTAAAATCCGACCTAAGGCGATTACGTTTTGAAAACGTGGATTTCGAAAAGAGTCGCCACTAGTTAATTATTAGGCTAACTAGAATCCTAAATTTCCTAGGGAATAACGAATTAACCACCTAGGTTTAAATCCGATCTACGATCAGAAATTCGAGTTCGGGGGTTCTGTTACGAATTAAAAACACATGGAATTAATCTCGTCCTTTCGGTACTCTATTCACTTCATTTGCCATGTTAATATTTATTTAATTAAATTAGCCTTATTACTTAAGTACAAATTAATTAATCAAACATGCTTAATCTTGAACCTAAATATTATATATAATCACGTATTATATACATAACCTAATTAAACAATAGGGTTAAGAACATAATAGGGGCCTGAATGTTTGCCCATATTGCCAAAAGGGGTCTGAATTGAAAAAACGTATTATTAAGGGCTTGAATTTTGAGTTTTGTGTATAAGTGAGGTCTCCGTCTATTTTTTCTGTTAAAAGTGACGGAAAGTGGTCACATGCTTGGCATGTGACCGAAAATAATTTGAAAACCCGAAAATGCCCTTTGACCAAAGTGTGTCCCTCACATGTTTGACCTAAAAAGACGAAAATACCCTTTAAGCCACCACAGCTCCGGCGACCACCACCACCGAGCTCCGGCGACCACCACCCATCTCCGGCGACCACCACCCCAGCTCCGGCGACCACCACCCCAGCTCCGGCGACCACCACCCCAGCGCCGGAGCTGGGGTGGTGGTCGGTGGCGGCCTTAAGGGCATAATTAGTGTGTAGGGGTATTTTAGACATTTCATTAATTAAACTGATAAATTGTATAATAATTGCAAAATGGTAATTCTGTCATTTCACGTGGTTCCGTTACATTTAACGGCAAATTTGGACGGAAACTCGATTATCAACAAAGCTTAAAATTCAGGCTCTTAATAATACGTTTTTTCAATTCAGACCCTTTTGGCAACATGGACAAACATTCAGCCCCTATTGTGTTCTTAATACTAAACAATATCTATTATTATTATATTATGTATAGAGAAAGGATACATGAGGAGATAGAGACGATAATTATCTCTGAGACAACCAACGGTGATGGTTTCTTGCATAGAAGTGCCGAATCTGAAATCTTCTAGCTGGTATTGCTGTCGGTGGTACTGCCCGGAATGGAATCGGCTCCCGGTGACCTATTTTTTTAGCCTTTCCACTAAATCATACTTGTAGGTGAAGGACAGATAACGGGACGAGAGTAGAGCTTCCTTGAAGATGTCTCCGGCAGATATGGAAAAGGCCGAGGGAGATAGTCGCCACAATTGCTAGTCGATGGAGAGTTCGGTTGATGCCGGAATGAATCGAGAACCAACGGAATGAGGTAACCGTCACTGGTTCAAGCAACAGTGGATTATGGCGTCTGATGACAACGGGAGCGGAAGGAGGCGGAGCGAATGGATCAAGCGTCGGAGCAGCCGCGGTGGTTTGGAGATCGGCGATGGAGGTTGATGAGCACTGATTCAGATATGTCGGAGTTGCTTTTGTCGGAGGGTCGATTGGGCGGCTGGAATGCTGATCTCCGGTTGGTGGTAGTATTCTACGACGGAGGGGCGACGTCGGATGGAGGAAGTCCGGACCGGAAAACGAACTGGTCGTGGTCGCTAGTAGCCACAGTGATTGAAGGAGGAAGCACTGCTAAAGGGAGACGATGAAGAAACCAAATAAAATTATACAAACAACAATAATTAATTAATAATGAAAAGAGCTAAATAAACTATAATTAGCCTAAACAACACAAAAGTCTGAATGAAGCTTCCGTGATTCAAGCGGTGGATGTGAGACCAGTGGCACGACAACTAAAGCAAGGATGGAGCTGGCCGGTGGAGTGATTCGGTGGTTTCGGGTTACTACTTACTAGTGGGTCGATGATGATCAACGGTGAACAATCTGGGTCGGTCGTGGGCAGAGCTAGGATGGGTGGCGAAACGAGCAGCGGCCGGCGAAGTATGGAGCAGGTTGGGCTGGTGACCGGCTATGGCTGGGTGGAAGGTTTCTGATTATGTCGTTAGAGTTTTGGCAGCAAACCAGGTGCAGCGGCAGCAAACAAAGGTATAGTGATCAGCAAGACAACTCAGAATGGTGACTTGGGGAACGTCTTTGTTCCTCAACTTGAACCATCATCATCATGAATATTATAATAAGAAAAATTATACTTTGGGCAACTGAACATAAATTAGCTTGTAAAGATACGTACGTAATACTGAAACTCTCTTTGATCGATATAAATATTGATGCTTCGTTTTTTCCCCCTTTTACATCGACTGAGCACTCATATATATAACTAGGGTTTACACTTATTTAGGAAAATCAAATCCTACTGATTTATTCTCTAAATATTCTAATCCAATAATAAGGAAATAAATATTGCTAATTTATTCTTAATAATAAATATATATAATATCCTAATATACGCTGGAGCATTCCTGGAAACTTCTCAACTTGCCATATTTAGACACTTCCCCATTTAGTTTGCCATATGTCATGTGTGTCGCGCGTGGTCCAAAATTAGGTGTTTACAGCAATACCGGCAAACAAACGTGCTCTGGCGACCTCCGGCCGCCCCAGGCCGGACTCCTGCGACCCCCGGTCGGCCTTCAATTATAATAATAATTAAAAAATGAATATATCTATTTAGGGGTATTTAGTTCTTTTAGTCATTGTATTAGGATATCCTAATACAAAGTTCATTCAAACATTGTATTAGGATATCCTAATGCATGACACAATCAAACATTGTATTAGCTAAGCATGCATTAGTTAAGCATGTATTAGCTAATACCAGTATTAGGATATCGCAATACAGGCAAACACATGTGCCCTAAGTAACTGAGAATATTGTTATGCTTTAGAACAACAGATAATACGTACAGTTGCATGCTTCAATCACAAGTTAACTCCGATTCAATATGGTATTTTTGTATCCCATTTTTTTATTACACTTTGATGGGTTCGACTACAGCCGTTAGGCCCTATTAACGGTGAGGAAACGGCAAATAGGCCCGGTGGGCCCTAAACGAAGGCCAAGATGGCCCAGACAAAGGATCCCGACGAAGGGAGTCCGAGGATGAGAGGTCCCGACAGAGTCGGACCTGATAAGCGAGATGAACGCTCCCGACGAGCTGCCTCTGAGTAGGCCCCGATGATGAATCCCTGAGAACAATAGGCCCTGTCACGATGACGAGGGGCCCCGAGCGGTGACACAACGAGATAACTCTGGAGTCCCCGACGTTAGTCGGGACTCGCTATCAGAGGATAAGGCCGAGATACGCGGGGCGTGGCCGAGATACGCGGAACGTGGTTAAGATACACAGAGCGTGGCCGAGATACGCGGGGCATGGCCGAGATAAGCGAGATCATGGCCTAGATAGGCGGGATCACACCCGAGATACGCGGGATACGAGCTAACCACCCCCAACGGTTCACCAGGTAACTGAGGCACCTCTTCGCCTATAAAAGGGCAGAGGTCACCTCAGATCAATTAAGCTGAATTACATTACTTGAGATTACTGCTTGCCAGTCCGTACAAGAGACTCATTTAAGCATCGGAGAGGGATTCTGGGTCACCGCCCGGTCTATCCCCTCTTGCAGGATTGCGTGGAGCGAAGGAGCTAGGATCGCCGTCAAAGATCGTACCGGAGTTCCGCCGTGATCCAACATTGGCGCCGTCTGTGGGAAGCTAACAAAAAGCTGATATGCCTTCTACTCGTTCAATGGCGGCTGGCAAGCAAAGAAGGCAAGGACAATCTGGTGGTTCCCGTCATCCCGCTACGACGACTCTGAATTCACTACCAGAACAGGAGGAAAACCAGAATTGAGCTCTCCCAGACAGGGGGGCATAATGAAGGTCCCGAAGATGTTGCTGCTCAGCACCAGGGGAATAGGGAATAGGGAGCAGGAGGCTCCCCCAGCTGCGGACCTGACGAGAGCTGTGTCAGAAGCCATGCCGATGTTTTTGGCAGCCGTGGAGGCCCTCTTGGATCGGAGAGAGGTTGCGAGGAGGCAAGAGGAGATGCCCCCGCTGGAAGAAGCACCCCCACCAGCAGAGGTTCGGAACGTACGGGAGGCTCAACCTCGAGGCCATAACAGGAATGGAGAGTCCGTCCAGCCAGAGAGATTCGTAGTTGATGGACCGGGACCAATACAGCACAGGACCATTCCCCTGAATGGTCCCATCACCCCCGATCAGGTGGTAAAGATCGTGAACATCTGCATGGGAGAGCAGAAGCCGCTGGTGTCGGAGCTGAGGGATCGATCTACTCATCCCTTCGTTCCTCGACTCATCGACACCCTAGCCCCGCCAGGGCTAGGTATCCCCACAATAAAGGAATACGACGGCGAATGAGATCCGGTTCGTCATGTCCAGAAGCACCTCATGGCGTGTCTGGGAAGAGCCCCGAATGAAGATATAGTGTGTACACTGTTCCCGAACACCCTTGGGGAAAGAGCCCTGACCTGGTTCTTTAGTCTGCCCCCAGGCTGCATCACTTGCTGGGCAGATATGCACGATCGGTTCATTCAGCAGTACCAAGGCCGCAGGCGTTTGTTGAAGAGTGTGAGGTCCCTCACCCAGGTGGTACAGAGGCCCGACGAATCGCTGGCGCACTATTACCAGCGGTACACTGCCAGTGTGGCGGAGATTGATGAGGAGATCTCGGAGGGTGAAACCATCCGTACCTTCATTCGGAACCTAACGGCCCCCTACGGTTCCGATCTAAAGCACAGCGTGGCTGAGAAGGCTGTGTGGAATATGGAGGCACTACAGAAGAGGGTGAAACGGAAAATCGATGTCCAGGAATCGAAGATAGCCGCTGGAGAACTGGAGCCCCCGAAGTCGAATAAAGGGAAACAGTCGGTTAAACCTTCCGACGATCGTAAGTCAAAGGGCAAACCTGAGAGCAGTCGGAATCGAGGCCGCTCTGATCGGAAAGATGATAGGCGTTCCTCAAGGAAGGACAAGCGGGAGGATCTCGACATTCCTCTAAACTGCTCCATGGCGGAGGTACTAACGGTCATGGAACGACAAGGTATCTCCAGGTATCCCCCAAAGATGGATGGAGAATTCTTGGGATCCCGCACGGATCGCTACTGCCGATTTCACCGCGCAAATGGTCACGACACCAACCATTGTCGGGAGCTGAAGAAAGAGATCGAAAAGCTGATCCAGAAGGGAAAGCTCAAGGAGTTCGTCGGGGGATAAGCGGTGTCGATCCCGCTCGGTCCCGTTCTCGATCCCGCGACCGGTCCCCAAAGAAGAAGAGGTCCGACCCGGAGCCGTCCGGCGCCCGCAAAGAACGGCGGGGCACCATCAACGTGATTCACGGAGGATTCGCTGCTGGAGGTGATACCTCGTCCTCTCGAGAGGTTTACGCCTCTAGAATTCCTACGGCTGTGGTGCTGGGTAAGAGGTCCCGATCCTGGACCCTGAAAGAAGAGATGGTGATCTCCTTTTCGTCGGAGGATCTCATAGGCGTGGAGACTCCGCACGATGACGCCTTGGTTGTGACCTTGGATGTAGACGGGTACGAGATGAAGCGAATTCTGATCGACGGAGGGAGCTCCTCCGATATTCTATTCATGGACGCTCTGGAGGCTATGGGAAAAGCGAAGAAAGACCTGAAGGAGGCGAATTTCTCGATGGTTGGCTTCTCTGGCTCCACCTCCTATCCGCTAGGGGTGATCACCTTGCCAGTGGAGTTTGGCAGCGGGTGGAAATCAGAAAGAAGGAACGTCGAGTTTGTGGTAGTTGATTCCGCAGGGACTTACAACGCAATCATCGGGAGAACTACCATCAACCCCCTGATGGCAGTTGCCTCGACTGTTCACCAAAAGATGAAGTTCCCGACCGACCACGGAGTCGGAGAGGTCAAGGGCGACCAGGTGGCTTCCCGAAAATGTTACGTTAACGCCACCCGAAGGAGGAGGCGAGAGGCCATGACTGTCCTCCAGACAGATACAGATCCTAGAGAGGAGTTTGGGCGTCCCGCCCCCATAGAAGATCTAAAAGAAGTCGAGATCGACGGACCCCAGAGGAAGGTGAAAATCGGGTCTGCTTTGACCGAAGAGACAGCCCGAGAGTTGATCGACCTACTGAAAAAGTTCAAGGAGCAGTTTGCCTGGTCCCCGAGCGATATGCCAGGAATCAGCCCCGATGTGATCGTACACGAGCTGAGGATAGAT
This sequence comes from Clarkia xantiana subsp. parviflora, assembly GCA_036873135.1. Taxonomy (NCBI): domain Eukaryota; kingdom Viridiplantae; phylum Streptophyta; class Magnoliopsida; order Myrtales; family Onagraceae; genus Clarkia; species Clarkia xantiana. The sequence goes on from JAPTYO010000004.1 coordinate 28,444,058, forward strand.
CCCGCGATCAAACCTATCACGCAGAAAAGGCGTCCGATGGGCACAGACAAGAAGATCGCGATCCAACAGGAGGTGGGCAGGTTGCTCGATGCTGGGTTTATTAAAGAGCTCTGATTCCAGACTTGGGTCGCTAATCCGGTGCTGGTGAAGAAGACTAATGGGAAATGGCGGATGTGTGTGGATTTCCGCGACCTGAATAAAGCTTGCCCGAAGGACTGTTACCCGCTCCCGAGAATCGACCAGCTGGTGGATACCACATCGGGACATGAGTTGTTGAGCTTCATGGATGCGTATTCGGGCTACAACCAGATCAAGATGGCTAAGGAGGACGCTCCTCACACAGCGTTTTATGCAGACAGTGACATCTATCACTACGATGTCATGCCTTTCGGGTTGATCAATGCCGGGGCAACCTATCAGCGGATGGTGAATAAGCTGTTCGGAGATATGCTGGGGGAGACCATGGAGGCTTACGTGGATGATATGCTGGTGAAGTCTCGACAAGCTGAGGATCATGTGCACAACCTAGCCATGGCGTTTGAGCGGATGAGGCTTCATCAAGTTCGCTTAAACCCGACGAAATGCGCCTTCGGAGTCCACTTAGGGAAATTTTTGGGCTTTATGGTTAGCCAGAGAGGAATTGAGGTGAATCCCGAGAAGCTGAGGGCGATTGAGGAGATGCAGTCTCCGATAAACCATCGGGAGGTGCAAGTGCTAAATGGCCGACTAGCTGCAATGAATCGCTTCCTGTCCAAAGCAAGCGACCGATCAATGCCATTTTTTGAAGTTCTGAGGGCCAACAAGAAGTTTGAATGGACCGACAAGTGTGAAGAAGCGTTCCAAGCACTCAAGCAGCACCTCCGCACCCTCCCGCCGTTGGCAAAACCGGTTCCAGGCGAGCCGCTCTATCTTTACTTGGCTGTTTCTGAATTTGCCATTAGCTCTGTATTAGTGAAGGTTGTCGAGGGTAATCAAGTCCCCGTCTATTATGTAAGCAAGGCGTTTGCCAAATCTGAATTGAATTATCCTTCGGTTGAGAAGTATCTATTTGCCTTGATTATTACTACTCGGAAGCTAAGGCCTTACTTCCACGCACACGAGATCACTGTGTTGACGAACCAGCCTTTGAAGCATTTTTTGAACCGACCAGATGCATCGGGGAGATTAGTAAAATGGGCAGTAGAGCTTAGTGAGTTTCGCATACACTTTGCTCCAAGAACGGCCATTAAGGGCCAGGCATTGGCGGATTTCATAGCGGAATCTACAGCCCCCGATCTAGAAGAAGCGGGCCCTGTAGAGGGGGCAACCATGGAGGTCCCGACAGAAGAACAACCAGAGAGGGCAGAGCAATCAGAACAGCCAAATGAGGAAAATACCTGGGAAATGTACACAGATGGCTCCTCAAGTTCGGACGGATCAGGAGCAGGCTTTTTGTTGATACCACCGGGTGGAGGTGAGCCGCTCCGATACGCCTTGGCTTTAACATTCAAGGCCACAAACAACGAAGCGGAGTATGAGGCTCTTATCACGGGCCTGAAAATTGCTAAAGGCACTGGAGTCGATCACTTGAGAGTGAAGTGTGACGCAGCTTTAATCGTAAACCAGGTTCAAGGGCGATACTAAGAGAGGAGCCCGATAATGAAGAAGTATCTACGCGAGGTACAAACCTTGAAGGAGAGCTTTAAAAACTTCGACATCGAGGCAATCCCGAGGGAGGAAAACGTAGTGGCAGACGCCTTGAGCAAATTTGCCCTGGGGGCACCCTTGGAAGAAAATCGGAAGGTGCATTTCTTGGAGAAGGTGATCTTATCGACCACCGACCCGACATAGGTATGTGCCATTGAAGCAAGATCGGAGGAGGAGCCCACTTGGATGACCCCGATAGTCGCATATCTGACTACGGGGGCAGTCCCTGATGATAAAGTAGTAGCCGACAGGATACGTCGGATCGCGGCTAATTACGTGGTGCTGGACAATCACCTATACAAGAAGGGCTGGTTCTCGACTCCGTACTTGAAGTGTGTGGCAGAGCCCGACACAAATCGAATCCTGAAGGAGGTGCATGAAGGGGCCGCGGCTTGTCATGAAGGGGCCCGATCCATTATGAGGAAAGTGCTGAACTTGGGCTATTATTGGCCCATGATGAGCAAGGAAGCGACGACGTTGGTCCGATCCTGTGACGCGTGTCAGAGGTATGCCCCGAGTATCGTGGCTCCGGCTGCCAATCTGACGTCCATCAAGAGCGCTTGGCCCTTCGCACAGTGGGGCATCGACTTGGTGGGAATTCTTCCACAAGCACAAGGTCAATGTAAGTATTTACTTGTAGCTATCGATTATTTTTCGAAATGGATAGAGGCAAAGGCATTAGCTAGAACGACGGGGAACCAGATCGTCAAGTTCCTCCAGACTCACATTGTGTCCAGATACGGGATTCCCAAGGTGGTGATCAGCGACAATGGTCCACCGTTTAACGGGTCTCGAGTGAAGGAGTATTTGGAAGAGTTGAACATCGAGCATCGAACAGCTTCCGTGCGCCATGCTCAGACTAATGGCCAGGTGGAATCAGCCAACAAAATCGTGATGGATGGCCTGAAGAAGAGGGTCTATGCCTTGAAGGGAAAGTGGCTGAACGAACTGGAAAACGTGCTTTGGGCTGTTAGAACGACACCCAAACGATCAACGGGGGAGACTCCGTTTGGCCTCGTTTATGGCACGGAGGCTGTTGCCCCCGTGGAAGTAGCTGTGGCGTCTCATCGGATGAGATATTACGAGCCTCTGAAGAATGATGAGATAAGACGTCTGGACTTGGACTTACTCGAAGAGAAGAGGCGGGAAGCCGATGAAGTCCAAGCTCGAATGCGTTTGGCGACGGCCAGGTATTACAATCGGCGAGTTAAGTCCCGACAGTTCTTCGTCGGGGAGCTAGTTTGGCGTCGCAACGAGTTTACCATTTTGGATCGAATCAACAAGATGTCACCAAAATGGGAAGGACCTTATAAGGTCGTGGGGATGCCAGTTCCAAATGCGTACAAATTGGAAGACCTCGATGGCAGAGTATTGAAGCATTCTTTTAGTGGCGAACACTTGAAGAAACACCATGCTTGATGAAAGTCGCCTTAAGTGGTGCCCGATGAAAGTCGCCTTAAGTGGTGCCCGATGTAAAACCGCCTTAAGTGGTGTATGATGTTTATCGTTTAAATTCGATGTAAGCCAATTTTGTGCCACCAATAAATAAAGAGGTTGCTTCCGATCAGAATTGTTCTTAGATTTACTCTGAGTATTATAAAGTCGCCTTGAGTGGTGCACGAGAAAAGTCGCCTTGAGTGGTGCGCGAGAAAAGTCGCCTTGAGTGGTGCACGAGAAAAGTCGCCTTGAGTGGTGCACGAGAAAAGTCGCCTTAAGTGGTGCATGATTCTTAGATTTATTCTAAGTACTAAAAAGTCGCCTTAGGTGGTTCACGATACCAAGTCGCCTTGAGTGGTGCATAAGAATTAAGTCGTCTTAAGTGATGCATGAAAAAGTCGTCTTGAGTGATGCATGATTCTTAGATTTATTCTAAGTACTAAAAAGTCGCCTTAGGTGGTGCACGATACCAAGTCGCCTTGAGTGGTGCATAAGAATTAAGTCATCTTAAGTGATGCATGAAAAAGTCGTCTTGAGTGATGCATGATTCTTAGATTTATTCTAAGTATTGAAAAGTCGTCTTAAGCGACACACCAGATTAAGTCGTCTTAAGTGATGCATGTTTTTGGATTTATTATAAGTATTGAAAAGCCGCCTTAAGTGGTGCATGATGGTAAGTCACCTTAGGTGGTGCAAGTTAGTAAATCGTCTTGAGTGATGTACGAGAATGTCTTAAGTATCGAGGTATCGACCCAAGCAAGTATAGTAAAGCCACTTGGGGAAGTGCATCGAAAAAATCGGAACTAAGAAAGTCTGATAATTGATAAGGGCTCAAGGGCCCGACGATTACAAAAGCGAAGAAAATACAAGGACTTTAAAGATAAGCAGTTAGGCTTGGTCCTTGTCAGCGACATCTGCGGGAGCTGGGTCCACGAGATCGGTGGCGGAAGGCTCCACAGGGTCGGCCGCGGGAGGATCGACTATCGGGACATCAGCACTTGGAAGCTCTGCTGCATCTTCGAAAATTGCGGGAGTACTCCCCCCATCACTCTCCTCCGAAAGAGCAAAGTATTTCTTCGCAAAGGGAGCGAGAGAAGGAGACTTATCGAAGTTGATGGCGTCGCCATACTCCAAGTGGAGCTCCTCAACCGCATTGAAGAAAGTGTTCTCCACCTCCGCGCCGAAGAACTTCACAGCATCAGCCTGGAAGTCTTCAGACCTCCGATAATCCTCCCGGCCCTTGACCTCGGCCGCGACCAGCTGCGCAGGAACCCCCGCGACTTGCTCCTCCAGAGCCTTCTTCTCGAGGACCAGCTTGTCCTCAGCAGTCTGCCGCTCCTGTCGCTCCCGCTTCAAGAGCCCCTCGAAATCGCCAACCTGCTTTAGGAGGTCCTGAACCTTTCGGTCAAGGATGACCTGCTCCTTGGCAAGTTTCCCCCGCGAAGATTTGGAGGCCGCAAGATCCTCCTTAAGCTTGGAAATGGTCGCCCGGTCCCACTCTCGGGACTCATCATAGGCAAAGAGGTACCCAAAAAGACGGTTGAAGTCCCCGAGCTCCTACGATAGAAGAAAGAAAAGTGTTAATGAACAAACAACCAGCCTTACCAATAAAGAAAGAGAAGCAAAGTTTTACCTCTATCCGACGCAGGGACATCTCTCGAACATCCCGACGCATCGCCTCCCGATTCAGGGAAATCGGATACCGCATAGTGGGCAGGATCGAGCCTGCCAGCAGATGCAGAGCCAGTTCTTCATGGGCATCCCCTTGTCGAAGCTGGACCCCTTGCAATGTTTGGATTGGGGTCCAGGGAGCATCCACCTGCGCGGGGTCGAAGGCCCTGTAGAAACTCCCGTCGAGAGGGAGAGGGGGAGGGCCAGCACGAGTCGTGGAGGGGCGCGCCTCCGGCTCGACCCGAGCGGGGGAAGGAGTGAAGTCGTGGATGGGCGACGGCTGTCGCTGCTGCGGAGAAGATGAGGGGAGCACCCCCTGAGAGGTTGGTTTCAAGGGGGAATGCCCCGTCCTCCGACGATGACGAAGGGAGCCACCCTCGTCAGTCTCCTCGGAGGAGTCCAAGGTCTCCACCCGACGAAAGTGTTCGCCGGTCGGGGTTTTCTCCCCAGTTGAGGGAGGCGCCCCTGTTGAAGGTGGTGCACCCGCGGAAGCTTCGGTGCCCGATGGAGTTCCTGAACGACCTGCACCTAGAGGACAAGAGGCTTCAGAAATGTAATCAGGGAGTTCATCAGGATTCTTACACCAAACAATACGTCGGGAGACATATTGGTCCTTCCCGCGGTAATTGTAGTAGCCCGCCTTCAGGACACGAGGAATTTCCCCTCGAAGGACTCGTTTGACGTCAGCAATGCGGGCCTCCATGGTTGAAGGAATCAACTCCTTCGGGACCATCCTCCTGTACGATTTAATAGCGAGACGGAGCTTTTTACCTTCTTCAGCGTTCTGGACGTCGAAGAGCTGGTCCACCTCCACACGCTTCCGCTTCGGCTGCTCCGCAGAAGGAGATCCCGACGGAGCAGCAGCCTTTTTGGCGGACTTCCTCTTCCGCGAAGGGCGAACAGCGTCGGTCTCCCCCTGCTTAAGGAACAGATTGGTCAGCACGGATACCTTCTTGGCTGCAAACAGTAGAAGAAAAAGAGTCAGAGATGTACCCAAGGAACCATATTGGAGGGGCCGTCGAAAAGATGCCCCCCAGAGATTAAATCGAGGAGTCGGATCCCGGCGTTCACCAGGTCCCGCTCCACGAGAGAATTGGCGTCGAGGGGAATGTAGGACTCCCCCCATCGGTAGAGCTGGATGAGTTGAAGAGTTTGGAAATCTTCGTCAGTATAGGTATGGAAGGCAGGAGGAGAGTCTGCTTCCACCTCCCATCGGGGCCATGGGATCGAAGAGTGTTGAATGAAGAAGTAGCTCATTTTCCATCCGCTGTTGTCGGAGCCCGTGTCGACCAGGAGTCCCCGCCCCTTGACCACCTTCCAGGTGTCAGTGGTCCAGTTGCACAACCCAAGTTGCGTCTTGTTCCACTTCGGCATCCGGGGATAGAAGGCGCAAACCCCCGCCTCGTTGCACTTCATCCCGTAGAAGGTCCTGAAGAGCTTGAGGCTGTACACCCATTTCTGACGGAAGCAGAGGACCTGGAAGGCGTTCCACAGACGTATGGCGTGGGGAGAGAAGGTGGTCGGATGCGTCTTATAATGCTGACACATCTCGACCAAACTGCCACAAGGGAACCTAATCCCCGCTGATACTTGCCCCGTAGAGACAAATACCTCCCCTTTTCGGGGACGAGTAACCTCAAGGTTACCCGAGGGGCGAGGCCAGGGATACGGGAAACGAGGTTCCCAAGTAGAAGTGATGCATCCCTCCCGGAGAGCTGCATCATAAGCGGTGCTGGAGATTTCTTTCAGAGCATAATCAAAGTTGAAAGGCTTTCTTCCCTCAGAGCTAGATCCACTGTCTGAAAAGTAGCAATGGCAAGGAAGGCACATTGGGATTTTCGGAAAGCTGCAAACAAGAAAAAGATGAGCAAGCAACGAAGAAGAAATCCTTACCAGACATGACGATTGGAGGTTGAAGGAATGAACTGGGCGTTGCCGGGAAGATGATCGGAAAAGCACTAAGGTCTTCGGAATCGCAAAAACTTGAATTCGCAAAAGTTGTAGAGAGCTCCTGAAAATTCGATGACGGTAAAAGTGATACAACACCCACGGTTAGGGTTTTATAGGTGAAGAGGACAGTGGAAGGGACACTTCGATCTGAGTCGTCGAAGTTGAAGCGTTCTAATCTGGACCGTTGAGATGAAACGTGCGGAATGGCAACGGGCGTAATGATGAAACGGCCTGAAAAGCACTTTTCAGAAAGAACAGGCGCGAAAAACCAGGCACGAGTGCCGAAGACGTCGCTTCACTATCTGCTGCATTTAATGACTGGGGAGCCGGGGAGTCCCCTCGGATTTGGCAGTTATCCACAAGGCATCAAGGAAACGTGAACGAGAAGACTTGTACTAAGTGACTACGCCAAGGGAAGGATCCCTGACTCCGACGTCGGGAGGTCGGGAGTTAAAAGACACGACGAACTAAAAGTCCCTCATGTCTTGGGGGCAAATGATGGGTTCGACTACAGCCGTTAGGCCCTATTAACGGTGAGGAAACGGCAAATAGGCCCGGTGGGCCCTAAACGAAGGCCAAGATGGCCCAGGCAAAGGATCCCGACGAAGGGAGTCCGAGGATGAGAGGTCCCGACAGAGTCGGACCTGATAAGCGAGATGAACGCTCCCGACGAGCAGCCTCTGAGTAGGCCCCGATGATGAATCCCTGAGAACAATAGGTCCTGTCACGATGACGAGGGGCCCCGAGCGGTGACACAACGAGATAACTCTGGAGTCCCCGACGTTAGTCGGGACTCGCTATCAGAGGATAAGGCCGAGATACGCGGGGCGTGGCCGAGATACGCGGAACGTGGTTAAGATACACGGAGCGTGGCCGAGATACGCGGGGCGTGGCCGAGATAAGCGAGATCATGGCCTAGATAGGCGGGATCACACCCGAGATACGCGGGATACGGGCTAACCACCCCCAACGGTTCACCAGGTAACTGAGGCACCTCTTCGCCTATAAAAGGGCAGAGGTCACCTCAGATCAATTAAGCTGAATTACATTACTTGAGATTACTGCTTGCCAGTCCGTACAAGAGACTCATTTTAAGTATCAGAGAGGGATTCTGGGTCACCGCCCGGTCTATCCCCTCTTGCAGGATTGCGTGGAGCGAAGGAGCTAGGATCGCCGTCAAAGATCGTACCGGAGTTCCGCCGTGATCCAACACACTTGATGATTTCTTTTGGTAAAACTAGCTTTATGAGGATTAAAAGTAGCTAATTTGAATACCACACAATTTGTTAGGATGTTAACTAGCAGAATGCATTAATATGTTTGTCATGTTACCTAATGCGCATATGTTACTGCACTATTATATTTTACAATGTTGCCGCACGACTCTGTTAATCTAATCTTTAACTTTGCTTTCTATTAACGATATATGTTGATGACAGGCACACAATCAATATATAATTAGTATTATATTACCCTTCATAGAGTTAGTTCATCACCTTGGACCAATGTTGTTAAAAGGCGTTCGCCTTGTCGCCTGAGGCGCTGAGGCGATGCGCAAAATGAGGATTCCGCCTCTTAGGTTTCCTTAGGCGCCTCACTAAAATAGCACCTTGAGGCGCAGTGAAAATCTATGTCTGCTAGGGTTTTTCTAATTTAATTTTATAGAGAAGAAGATAGAAAGAGAGAGTAATTAATAACCATTAATGTGATAGAGAAAAGTGGTTTAAATTGTATTAATTCATCATTATCTGAACGAAAAAGTGGAGCTATTTAATGTGTCTAAAAACTTTAAAATTATATTAATTAGCTTAATTAAGCTTCACTGTTTCTCTACACAGTCAGATATGTTCTTTTCTCTTGAATTTTTTATGTGCGCCTCATTCAATGAGGTGCACATTGGCGCCTCAAATTTGAGGCGATAATTAGTCTCGGCCTCACATCGCCTTTTTCTTTTGACAACACTGCCTACTAGAGTGGTTGATTATTCAGCTGCCGGTCGGATCAACATGCTTACGTACAACTTATACACAACTTACGTACGTTCATCACCATCGACCTAGCTAGCTAGTCTGTTTATTAGATATATATGTATTTATTATATCAGCATTCACGTACATACGTATCGTGTCTCTGAACGATTATTGATACTAATTATAGACTTCTTTCTTGCTATATATATATTTTAATAATTGAGAACAATATATATATATATATATATATATGAACCTTTGTGTAATTTATAATTGAATAACGTTTTTATTATATTTATAAGTTGTAATTAATTATGCAAATTTCACATTGAAATCTTTGATGAAAAAATTGGGTGGCAAAGTTGAAAAATGTTTAATTTATATGCTATAAAAAATACCTAAACAAATGGAAATTGTTTATGAAGTAAGCATAGCGTAAGTAAGAAAATAACATATATATAGATCAAAAAAGGAAAATTTGAAATAAAAAATTGTAAATTGGAAAAAAAAAGTTTAAACTAAATCCAAATAAAATGGAAGAAAAAATAATTGTAGAAAATAAAAACAATAAATAAATATGCAAATAGTAAAAATTGAAATTTTCTTCAAAAAATTATGATGGGTGGTTTGAGTCACAAATGGAATGTCTGACCTGACAACTCTAGTTGAGGTGGCTGGGAATATATATGGGAACACGCCTAGCTATCTATATGGGCGAATCAATGATAGTAAGATCATCCGTAATTGTTGTGGAGCAACATAGCGTGGGACTTCTTCTAACGAAAAACTTGCACGTGGTTCCGACCGGAGGATCAGAACTCCCTCCACATCGTTCTTGGGCAGGAAAGCTAAAAGGTATGTGTACTAATTCCGCTGCGTAGATTAGATTTCTTGCTAGTACACGTTTAGCATTTTGTAGTATTACGTCCCCGTAATCCAACAAGAACACCATCACAGGTTTGCTCTCGACATCACCATCAAGCAGCGCAGTAAGAAGAATCTTCATCCAGACCGCTTCCTGTGCGTTCTTGGAGAGGGCTACAATTCTGATTCCATCGTGGACAGCGCGACACAGGTTTGCTTCTTGCTCGTCCATGAAATGGCGGCATTATCAAGGAGAAACACTCCTCCTGTGGTGGACTTACGATCTTCCGGATCGCCACCATGGTCGGCGTCACTGTAACTGGTAAATTCTAACTTCCCGCCCACATAGCATAGTGCGTAGTCGGCAGTACCTTTCAGATAACGAATAATTCGTTTTACAACCTATAAATGTTGATAGCCAGGATCTGATTGGAAACGTGCTACTAGGCCTACGACGTAACAGATATTCGGACGGGTGCATTGCATGGCGTAGATCAAACTACCGACCATGCTTAAATACTCCGCACCCTTCATCCGTTCACGCTCTGCCAGGTTCTTGGGGTCGTCACGTTTTGACAGTGCGCACCCAAACACCACTGGCGTATCCACGGGTTTGGCATCCTGTAATCTGAATCTTTTCAACATTTTGTTGATATAAGCTTCTTGAGACAGACACAATTTCCGGGTAGCCCGATCTCTACCAATTTTAATGCCCAAGATGTATGTGGCCTCTCACATGTATTTCATCTCAAATACAAATGACAACCATGACTTTGACTTGTTCATAAAACTCACATCGTTTGCGGCAATGAGTATGTCGTCCACGTATAAGGTTAAGATGACATACTTAGACCCAGAGGTCTTATAATACACACACGGATCCTTGTGAAGATTCACGAATCAGTTTCCTACGATTTCCTCGTGGAATCTGCGGTACCATTGCCGAGACGACTGTTTAAGACCGTAGATGGACCTTTGGAGTTTACAAACTTTACGTTCATTACCAGGAGTAATGAAACTCTTCAATTGCTTCATGTAGATCTCTTCCTCCAGGTTTCCGTGGAGGAATGCGGTCTTAACATTCATTTGGTGCAGCTCGAGATTGAGACTTGCGACTAGGACCATGAATGGCCCTAATGTGGTTTTACGCACAGTCAGTGAGTTTGTTTTGTCAAAGTCAACTCCGTGAAATGGGTATATCCTTTCGCATCAAGTCGGGTTTAGCACCTCCCGACCTTATCCATCAGTGGTGAACCTTCTTTCAGGACTCACCGTATCCTTGTGCCCCTGTGGTTAGCAGGTAAATCAAATATAGACTATAACGACTTTCATTTAGGTGATCTATCTCTTTTATTATTTTCCTCGATTTCTCCACTTGAGGTCTTTCCAATGCTTGTCAGCAGTTGTTAGAGCGAGGTTTTCACCTTGCTCGATGGGTTCGAAGCATTTGACTTTCGTCTAGGCTTGATTAATCCCGTCTAGAGTCTGATCATTTCTCCCACTCGGAACAATGCTTCTTATCAGAGCATTGTTTCCTTTGGGAACAAGAGCAGTGCTTGAACCTTGACCATCAACTTTCCTTTGACAACCTCTTAGTCTCGGGGTTTTACTTCCGAGATGAATTCTTTGATCACTAGGATCTGGAACCAAGTTTGGTCGGATCACTCCCACTGGAAACAATGGGTAGTAGAGGCAGTTGTGGCTTTCCCGGTTCAGCAATATGACAATCAGGTTCAACTTGATTCGTCTCTGCGGCAACAGTGATCTCATGTGGTAGGGTTTATTCCTCCCACTGGATTTACTATGAAAATGTTTCTATTATCATTTACCATGTCATTCACTTGAGTTGCGGTTCAAATCTCTCCCACTCGAATTAAGTGGGATCCGATTGTCAGTGATATCCTGCTCCGTTATGATCATGACTACTTAGATTTAAACTATCCGTGCATTTGGAATATTCGCCCTCAAGAGATGTAATGTCTTCATGTTCGATCACGACACCATTTTCAAAAGCTTTAAACAAGCATTTTCTAAGAGTAGTTATCATGCTCTTGTCCTAAATGCGTGTTTAGTGCGCAATTTAATGTCACAAGATGATATGATTTAACTCATTATCATTCTTTATCTTTTATGGCGACATGTTTTACCGATTTTATTGCAACACAATTTACATACATGTGAGTCATCTTTTTCATCCCTTAGGGAACACCTGATAGAGTGACTCCAACATTATGTTCTTAATTGTGCTTCTTGAAGTGTGTTTTAATTGATTTGAATGCCTAGCCTGACTTACCGTTCAAGGCGTTTGGAAGGAAAATCGTTTAACCGACTTAATCCTTCTTCGTTGCAAAATTTATCTCAGGGATTTTATCCCATCTCCGAACTGAGCATCTTGGGTTTTCACCCTATGCGTTAGCTGATACTTTTACAAGGTCGTGGAAGTTTCGAAGCCTAGTTCGTACCGACGTAAATGTTATCAATAAGTTGTTTCCGAAGGAATGCAAATGAAATTTCAACACCTAATCATTCAAACACTTCATTATTAAACTCATATATTGAAACGATGTGTTCCGTCTTTCGAGGTCCACTTGCGCGAGGCGCATTTTACCGAAGTTTTAACCCTTGGTTAAGTTGTTTCATTTCCGAATTTAATTTAATCCAATCGGTTTCGCACATGATTATCATTATATGTATATCATTATAGATTATTTTATTCAATGGAGTACTTAATAATAAAATAAGATTTATAACCGGTTCATTCTTAGAACTACGCAATCAATGGATTTTAATGGATTTTTTATTTTACTCAAAGAATTAGATGTAGGATAAAATGTATGGAGTTTTTTGATTCAGCTATTTCCAATAGCTTTATTGCTTCGGTTTTCTTACATTTCAGATCGATCTCGTTTCTGGCCGAGTCGATTAATCTTGATAAGCAGAACTCATTTCGAATTGAATGGTAACTACTTTATTCAATAAATCTGAAACAATAATAACCAGAATTCAAACAAAAATGAACAATAGGAAAAACCAACATAAACATTACTAGGGTCTCAAATCTCAAACTTGAAGCAGTCACGAAGAAGATTGATGGACAGGTCGTCTTAACCGATTTGTACCGTGAAGGTACTGATTATCGTTTAGACATTTTGTTGTCGGGGGTTACCAAGCATTTTAGCATACCAATGAATCTGTCATCGAATGTCTCGGGTTCTTTCGAAAAGTTTCCTTCTTTATCATCTGTTTTGAATAGGTCTATTGTCGTCTTAATCGATTTGATCAGACGCGTGAGCCCTTTTTCGTCAACAAACCATAAAAGAGGAAACATCCTCATTGCTTTCTGAGCCCTTGTCCATACGTCTAACTCGTCAGCGGAATCATGAAACACTATTACACCGTCATCACTGCATAGAATACTGTAATATTCTTCCATTAAGGCTCGTGCTCCAGCGGCCTTACCCTTGCCGAAGCGAAGGTATATGGCACACCAAAGATGCAACGCGCTGAGTTGTATAAACTCTCCTTCTACTTCAGCTGACAGTTGCGAGTGAATTAATTATCGTGCATTACGATCCTTCCTCAACCTTTTCTTGCCGTTGGTTTCATGCGGATTTCCATATTCGTCCAGACTTATCTTTTTCGCCGTCAGATTGACTTGATGGTCAAGATCCGCTGCGATCAGGAGATCCATAACATTGTCTCTCCATGCATCATAATCCATGTCGTCCAAAGTTGCAAGGTTCGTAGAACTGTATCGGTTCAGCCATGAAAACTAACACATTGAGAATCACGCATAATTAGGGAGACAATAACATTTTGAGAAAGAATTGCATACATCAAATATCTATTAAGATGGAATCCGACAAATAATGATTCATCAGTCATCTAAACCAACCGACCACCAGTAAACCAATGGAAGATGGTTGTGAAAGAGTTCACATTATCGTCGTTTTCCATCCAATATATAAGTCTTTTAAAACGGTTTTAATCGCAAATTACCGAAACGGGGATTTTAAAATAAGCATACCGATCTTGGCTTTCCCAATGCCCTTTTATTTTGAAAAAATATTCCGATGAATTCACTCATGCATATATAATTCTACTATCCACGTAAATTATCATACGCCAGTAACATTCATCATACAAACCACACTCATGCTTACGCGTCATGCGTCTAATGTTCCGAGGAAATCATGCTTGCATACATAATTCTACTTCTAAGTAAATTATCAAATGTAGCTACATCCTCAACATTCTAGCATACGTGTCAAACATGTAACGTTCACATCCATCATACACATTTGGCGACTGGTTTTGGATTTTAAAATAAAACATTAGGGGCTAATTTGCAGTTCATGCTTGTTCAATCATGCAGCATTCTAGACATAAATCCTAGGCATTTCCAACCATCACAGCATGTCTATCCTAGTGCGCATTCCATATATTTAACCAGGGCTCCGCCCCCAATACGCAATATCCAGCTAGCTTGACTCAGTCAAGACAACATTTCTAATCATGCATAAATATATATATATTGAATAATAAACAATTGAAATTCAGCCCACTAATTATACCAGACCCAAAAATATGTATCTCTAAGATCCATCCCCATAATCGAAACAAGGCATAAAGGTTATCAACCCTTGAGTACTGTGTAGGCCTATTAAGGTTCAAAACATTTGGATTTTAGAACTTGACCTCCCTATTTTAATTGACTTGAATCCGGTTCGGTTCAGTCAATTTCAATCTGATTTGGTCCGGTTCGATTCGGTCTAGGAAATCCAGTTCGGGTCCATAAAATCTGGTTCGGTTCGGCCCGGTTTTAATTTTAAAATCAAGTTCGGTACGAACCGGTCTAATAAAAATAGGGTTCGGTTCATCACACAAAACCGGTTCGGTTAGATCCACTTAGTTACCCCGGTCTGACCCGACCCGATTAGGTCAAACCGATTGAGAAAATCCGGTTTGGTTTTAATTTGTCCCGGTTTGACATATTGGACCGGCCCAATAATTAAAATATAAAAGGTTGGGCCGAAATGTTTACTTGTGGCCCAAGTACGGTTTTAAAGTCCAAAAATATTTAACTTAGCCACCAAGTAACATTAACTATAAAAATAATTTCCAATATTAATATATATATATATATATATATTTCGGACCTATTATAAACATATATATATTTAAATCAATCAACAATATATATATATATATATATATATATATATATATATATATATATATATATATATAAATTAGCACCTATACATAAATATATATATTATTTACTGTCAATATCTTAATTAGGGAAGGAAATATTAACAATATATTTTCTTAATATTTTAGGTAATTAAAATATATCAATAATATCTTTAACCTATTTAAATATTTAGATATATTGATAGTTATATATATATATTTCTATATATTAATGTGAATCTATCCTGATATTCTCAATTATAGATATATTGTTACCTAGAATAAAAATTAAAATATGGTAAATAATATTATTAACATATTCTGCCGAAATTATGTCCCTTGGGTGTCTAAGAAATTAAAAAAATTATACCTTGTAATTTACTTAGGGTTTCGGCCAAAAACACTAATTTGGAACAAATGGTCAAATTTTAAGATCAAATTTTAATAAGATCTACAATCCAATGTTTGATTTTGATAAATATCATCTTTTTCTTGAATATCATGAACATCAAATTACCTAAGAACATCATGAAAAATTCCGGTTTTACCAACAACCAAAAAAATTCGAAATTTTTAAAAAAATTTCATTTAAAATTTCGGTCCAAATATTAAATTTTCAAGAACAGCAATTTATCTAAATCATGAACTCCTAACACATGCTCTGATACCACTGATAAATTACAGGGAGTAATCACTACCGAAACTAAATCATGGTACATGCTAGTAATTGAAATTACGCAGCGGAAGATTTACACATACCTCTACAGTTGTCCGTAGTCCCAAGATCTTTGCAGGAGGGGTTCACGATACTCCGGTCGGCACCCGTAGGGGTTCTTGTGAAGGAAGCCATACGTGGTATATTTTTCACATTAAAGCCTCTGATTGATTCTTGGCAAGCGACATATATCCGGAGTGTTTGCTCGAAGGCAAATTGGCACACCCTAAGTGAATGTTAGGTTCGGCCGAATATGATGTTCTTGGGGCAAGGGTTTTCTCTCAAAACACCACTTAAAGGGAATTGTGATTCACACTAATAAAACTCCTAACTCCCCATATATATAGGAGGAGTAAAGTGGAGTTCACTTTACCTCCTCCTAAATTTCGGCCGGCCCATGCTTAGTATAGGGAGGCCCAATTTTGGGCTTTTCATGTCAATTGAGATTTTGATCTGTCCCAATGTCCTACAGTGACATGTACCCAAATTAACTTAGGTAACATATACATATAATGAGTTTCTATTTACGACGTACATAACCATATGCTTAGATTGTTCACATGTAACGAGAAGTAATACGAGAGTGAAGCGGCATGTACTTGTTGGAACTCGATGCAATTTACGGATTTGGTGAAGATGAGCTGGTGACCTAGCGCAATCGAGGTTATCATAGTGATGTTCTTTTCGTTGGCGATTTTGAGCAAACTGATCCGCAATGAACGGAATTCCTAATTCCCAGCTCATGCAGCGCCCTGACGTTTTAAGTTTTCTGAGATGGAAAATACTAATTTAGAGAGATCAAACAGAAAATTGATAAAGCTTAGCAACATCAAGGACGTCAATTGATAATGGGTCATCTATTTGGTGGAAAGATGAATACGTTCAAGGTGTTGGCATTAATGACAAAATTGTGCAACAGAAGTACCTAATTTTGGATGAATTGTTGGCATGGGTGGCCGAATTTGATCCTCATGATGGTTGCATCTAATTATTAATTGGAATTGAGAAATGAGGCAATTAATTAGCTAGGGAAATGGTTGATATATTAATTAAAATGTTAAAAACAAAGAATATCCGATGTTGGAAGAAGAAGTGCAAGAAATTGGTTTTTTTGTACTGTGTGACTTGTGAGGACTGAGGAGTATTGTTTATACGGTGGAATTGATGCCTTTTGAAATGACGGGAAAGTGTGATGACATAATTAAAGATGAGGACATATTTGAATATTCAGTTTTTTATTTATGTAAAAGATAATAGATGTAATAGACAGTGTTAACAGAACCGGACCGGACCGGCGGTCCGACCGTGTTCGAATCGGAACCGGGGCCTCAACCGGTCCGGTTCTCCAAAAAGACCGGGAAGGAGACGAACCCGGTTTTGAAACCGGTTTTTTTGTGAACCGGCCGGTTCTCGACGGACGGGCGGTCCGCCGGTTCAGTGTCGATAAATCCAAAAAAAAAAAAAAGAAAGGAAAACCCTAGCTAAAACCAACCTGTGCCGCTCTGAAAAGAATAGAGAGAAGATAACATTGCTAATTAGCAATTGCTCTTTGTCTTTGGAACGCCGCTTTGAAGAAAAGAAGGTCTCCACTCCGGTCTTCATCTTCACGCCACCAGCATCCAGCCAAATCTTCACGCCACCAGTCTTCTCGCGCTTCTCCAGTTCAGCCCCTTCTTCTCCAGTTCATCCCCCTTCATCAGAATTCACGCCACCAGGTAATCTCTTCTTCTATCGATAGCTACTTCGGGTTTAGGTACAATTTTGTTTGGGTCGTAGCTGTCGTTCATCTCGGGATTTAGGGTTTTAGGGTTCATGTTTGCCTTTTAGAGTATTAGGGGGAAAGCAACGGTGGTGGGACGTGGGTGTGGGTGATTTAGAGAGAGAGAACGGTGGGAGTCTAGATAGGGGATAGGAGATAGAGAGAGATAAGAGAAGATGAAGGGACATAACAGAGATAGTGTGTAAGAGACTGAGCTGCCGGACCGGGTTCGAACCGGGTTCGAACCGGCGAACCGGTGCCTTAGCCGGTTCGATGCCCGGTCCGGTTCTGATAACACTGGTAATAGATATATTAAAATTCTGTACGAAAGAGAATAGAATGATCAATTTGGAGCTGCCACCTCAGCAAGATTAACAAATTAGAATTTGCCACGCCAGCCTCCAGTATTATTATTAGAATCAGTTTTCGGTTTCGTATGTTGATCCCGGTTCATTATATATATATATTATTATTTTATTTTTTGAAGTATGCACAATCGATGCAATTTTTCTCGGGCAACAAAAGCCATCACAAAATCAAAGCATTTGACCCAGCTCTTTCTCTGTGCCTCACGAAGAACATTAATGGCAATCTCTTCGTTTTTTTCAACCTTCAATTATAGTCTTTTCGTTTCTTCAAATTACTCTTATATAAGAATTGAAGCATTTTCCCCTCCTCTTCCCTCTGTGCCTCAAGAATTATAAATTATATACAGACTTTCTGAGTACAAAATCTGGTATGTAGAATGTTCTAATTTCTATACAAAACCAGCACAAAATTACCTTGAGTACGGTAATTCCGTAGAAGAAGAGCCTACAATCAACGTAATGTACAAATTAAACCAGCTGGGCTCGAGATCGGACTTCTAGGAGCAGTGTTGGAGGATGATTGATCGCCCGTCGCTCATCTGTTGTTCGCACGCCCATATCGCAGCCCCTCAGCCGTTCGCACGCAACCGCCACATCATATGTTGCCCCGTCGCTGTTCTTTACCCGCCACCAGCCAGTAAGTCTTTATCCCGCACGTCAGTCCGCCGTTGGCCGCCGCTGCCGTTCACCCTCCATCGCCCAGTAAGGCGTCGCCCACCAGATCCCTGTCAGCCGTATGCCACTCAGCCTGCCCTTTGTCGCTTGCATGTCGTCTTTCACCGTTACCCACCATGAGCTCTTCTGAGACGCCTCACCCTCTTACTAATGTCAGGTGTTCACCAGATCTGAGATTCTCACTGAAGTTCACCGCACCGCCACAGCGTACAGGATCTGACAGCCCACCTGATTTGAGATTCGCTGTAACTCCCACATCCTACCAGCCACCAGATTTAAGATTCATGGAGTGGCTAGATGTGGTTGAGGATTGATGGGTTTCGATATAGCCGTTAGGCCCATTAACGGCGACTAAACGGCGAAGCAGGCCCACTGCGCCCCAAAAGAGGCTTAGAAGACCAATACGAGGGGACCCGACAAGGTCGGTCCCGATATATGAGCTGAACGCTCCCGATGATATGCCTTTGAGTAGGCCCCGATGATATGCCTTTGAGTAGGCCCCGATGATATGCCTTTGAGTAGGCCCCGATATTGAATCCCTAAGAATGCTGGCCCTGTCCCGATGACGAGGGGCCCCGAGCGGTGACCAAAGGAGATAACTCTGGAGTCCCCGACATCCGTCGGGACTTGCTACCAGAGAACGAGGCCGAGAAACACGCCCACTATCAACATAGTGGGGAAGTGGCCTGAAAAGACGGAACGTGAGCAAGTGGCCGAGATAAACGGAACGTGGGCTAACTGCCCCCAGCAGTTATCGCAACAGGTAACTGGGGTAACTCCTCCCCTATATAAAGGAAGGAGTTACCTCAGGATTGATACGTTGACATTCACATACTGATACTTGTCAGCCTACATCGAGATACTCATTTAAGCATCGGAGAGGGATTCTGGGTCATCGCCCGGTCTATCCCCTTCTTGCAGGATTACTTGGAGCGAAGGAGTTCGGACTTCCATTAAGAACGTACCGGAGTTCCAACCGTGATCCAACATTGGCGCCGTCTGTGGGAAACGTAACGAAAAGCAAAAATGGCTTCTACCCGATCGATGGCTGGCAAGCAAAAGAAGAAACAAGGACAATCCGGCGGTTCCCGCCACCCTGCTGGAACTCTGAATTCAGGGCCGCCGGAGCGCACTGTTGATCGGAATGATCCTCCCCCTGCTGTTTCCAAACAGGGGGGCATCATGATGATCGCGAAGATTCCATTCGAAACTCGTCGGAGAGCCGGGAAGAGATCCCGAGGAGGGACCAGGATGCACCTACAAAGCCGGACTTGGCAAAGGCTGTGATGGATTCCATGCCAATATTCCTGGAGGCTATGGAGGCTCTCCTGGACCGAAGGGAGGCCGCCAAGAAGAAGGAGGAGGAGTTGCCTCCGCCTCCGCCGAGGGAGAATTGGGACGGGCAGGAGGCCCAACCCGAGCACCAAGACAAGGGCAAGGAGCCCGCTTAGTCGGAGCAGTTTGTGATTGATGGGCCTGGACCGGTGCAACATAGGACCATCCCTCTTAGTGGTCCTATCACCCCCGACCAGGTGGTGAAGATTGTGAACATCTGTATGGGAGACCAGAAGAAGATGATGTCGGAGCTGAGGGATCGATCCACTCATCCCTTTGTCCCCCGATTGGTGAACACCACTGCCCCGCCAGGACTTGGTATCCCGACAATCAAGGAGTATGATGGCGAAGGAGATCTAGTTCGCCATGTCCAGAAGCATGTCATGGCTTGTCTAGGCAGAGCCCCGAATGACGATATAGTGTGCGTTCTGTTCCCGGGCACACTTGGTGAAAGAGCCCTGACGTGGTTCTTCAGCCTCCCTCCAGGGTGCATCTCTACCTGGACCCAGATGCATGATCGGTTCATCCAGCAATACCAAGGCCGTCGGCGTCTCCTGAAAAGCGCGAGGTCCCTGGCTGAGGTGGTACAGAGGCCCGATGAGTATCTGGCGCATTACTACCAGAGGTACACTGCCAGCGTGGCCGAGATTGATGAGGAAATGTCGGAGGGAGAGACCATCCGCACCTTCATTCGGAACCTGACAGCACCATAAAGTTCCGACCTGATGCACATCGTGGCTGAGAAGGCTGTGTGGAACATGGAGGCGTTGCAGAAAAGGGTGAAGCAACAAATCGACGTACAAGAGTCGAAGATAGCTACCGGAGACCTTGATCCTCCGAAATCAAACAAGGGGAAGCAGTCGTTCAAACCCTCGGACGATCGCAGGAGGAAAGATAAACCCGAGAGCAGTCGGGGTCGAGGCCGTCCCGATCGGAGGGAAGACAAGCGTACCTCGAAGTCGGACAAACGGGAGGACCGTTACACTCCTCTCGGACTCAGGTCGGGCGGGACTTTTCTTCCTAAGTCAGACTCAGGTTTTTTTGTTTTGTTTTTTTTTTCAAAAATCCAAAAGTATCAAGCCCGCCTGACTATATATATATTACTTAATTATAGTTGATGTAACTATACTACAGTTAAAGTCTTAATATTTATGTGGGATTTAAATTAAATTGGTACTTGGGTTAACAGCCCAAAACGAATTGGTACCTCCATTAAATTTTGTTGCTTTTTGGTACCCGAGTTATCCTGGGTGTTGCACCGTTAGAATTTCTGGTTAAAACTAACAGAATTCCATTTTTGGCGCATGAAAAGACCAAAATACCCTTTTTGCATAATAACTACATAATAGCAACTCAAAACTTTGGAACACAATATCTAACACAATCAAACCGTTGCTCTTGGATTTCAACACTTATGTTGAAGAACCAAATTGATATTATACAATTCATCCAATAGAAAACAAAAAATGAAAGTCTGTCGAATTAATTATTATGCAATATATAACTTACTGGAATTTTTCTTGATGTCTCCAATAAACTATACTAATGTGTCTCTAAATCAATAAGCGTCACTTCAAGAGAACATATGGATCTAAATATGATATGCTAACAATTTTTTGTTTATATATTTTGTGGACATGTTGAAAAATTGACCAGTTATGCAAGTCTTCGATTTTAAAAGTTTGACATGGTCCAGCATAAAATTGCAAATGGAAGCAGTTTCTGGCAATAACTCGAAAGAAAATTATTGGTTGTCTCTAGCCACATAATTGTAAAAATTATTTGTGTGGTTCTGTTCATGCCAGTTCATCTTATTTTCTCACATTATAGTCATCCCTCATGATACTGAGAGTATCAATTTCTATATGTAGATTAAATGAGAAAATAAACTAAATCTTCTTGGTGTCCATTCTAAAAGTTCTTCCAATACCCTACTTTTCCTATTGGTCTACTTCAAGTATGAAACATCTTTATCTAACTAAGATCCATATGTTCTCTTGCAATGACGTTTATTGATTTAGAGACACACCAGTATAGTTTATTGGAGACATCAAGAAAAATTCCACTAAGTTATAGATTGCATAACAATTAATTCGACAGACTTTCATTTTTTGTTTTCTTTTGGATGAAAAGTATAACATCAATTTGGTTCTTAAACAGAAGTGTTGGAATACAAGAGCACCAGTTTGATTGTAGTATTGGAATTCAATTAGTAAAAAAAGTGGGTGATCAAGGGTGATAAGTGTTAAAATGCGGTGAATTTTGATACAAAAAAGAATGAATTAACATGGAAAACGGTGTTTATTGGAAAAACAAAACTGGACAAATCACTTTACGGCTATTTGGGTTGCATAGATCTCGAAAAGTTATGCGGTTTCAAAAAAAAATTCGTCCAAAAAGATGAAGAAATGAGTTAGATATTGGGTTCCAAAGTTTTGAGTTGCTATTATGTAGCTATTATGCAAAAATGGTATTTTGGTATTTTCATGTGCCAAAAATGAGATTCTGTTAGTTTTAACCAGAAATTCTAACGGTGCAACACCCAGGATAACTCGGGTACCAAAAAGCAACAAAATTTAGTGGAGGTACCAATTCGTTTTGGGCTGTTAATCCCCAATTTGATTTAAATCCCTATTTATGTTGATGGTCTTTGATTTTTGATGTTTGAATTTGAAGTATCAACATTTGTGTTGATGGTGTTTAAACTTGGATGTATTTGAAATGGATGTGTTTGAATTTGTTTATTTTTCATATTTTTTGCTTAAAATTCGAGCTAGCCCGAGCCCGGCTTGAAGTTCCGACTCGGGCGGGAATTTTCCTTGAAATTCGGGCCCAGACTAATAAATTGTGTCCCAAAATTTTAGAAAAAAAAAAAAACACCAGCCGCCCTGAGCTCACCCTTAGGTTTTCTTCAATATATATATAGGGTTTAGGGTTAAATTTCAATTTTACATAAATTTTTCAATTTCACTATATTTGTACACTAGTTTTGATATAAGTTAAAGAAAAACCGAAGTGTCTTTTGTGGCTATTTAGTTATTAACCCTTAATGAATACGAATTTGCAAAATATTTGGAAAAAAAACTTGAATCAAACTTAAGTAAAAAATGATAATGAGCCCTTATTCGTATACTAAAATTTCAGCTTTTTCTATCATATTTCATAAGCAGTATTTATACTATTTTTATTACTATAATAAACTTAATTGTAATACAATTTTTTAAGCATCTTATTTTGTAATTGGATTAATTATAAAAAAAAAACTTAACTTTAAGTGTTTACAAAAAAAAAAAAAAAACTGGTATATTTTCTTTATAAAAAACAAATTCAACTTTATGAAACATGACAAAGTGCATCTATATTGATTTTTCTGTTAAAAATTAATGCAAATTAGACACACAACATCCATATAATGTATTGTAACAGAAACTATGTTGATTCATCTATCGTCTGTAACATGAAAATCATGATTTGATTTTTATGTGGGTGATTTATGTAACTTTTTAATTTAAAAATCAATTTAGTTTGCACTTTGTTATATTTTGTAAAGTTGAATTTATTTTTTTACATAAAAAAGTTCAATTTATTTTATTTAAAACACTTAAAATTGAATTTATTTTTTAGTACACATAGTATGATAGTATTCACATAATAACCCATAATAACGTCCTAAAATTCCCTTTGATTCCCTCCAATCGAAGCCCTAATTCGAAGGATTACGGCTCCTGCGCAGCCGAGCAAGAGGAGGAACGTCCATGGAGGACTGCGGCGAATCGACTGCGAAGCTGAGCATATACAGAGCCGCCAGGACAATTAAGCGGCGCGACAACAATATATACAATGCCTTGAGGTCCATATACGAGGATTCCATCTTTGTCGGCGAGATATCTCAGCTCTGGCCCGATCTCCCTCTCCTTGCCAATCTCCGCTGTGGCCTCTGGTACTCCTCCAAGTTCGATTCCCACTGCTACTTCAAATCCACCGATGGCCACAATAACAATTGGTCCTTCAACACCTCTCGCCTCAATCTCCACGTTGCTCAACTCGCTCGTAAGCTTTTTCTCTAATTGACATGCTCCGTCTGGTTTTGTCCAACCTCAATCACTGTCCAATTGGATGTCTTAAAACCTAGGACCAATGATGTTTGTTCGTTCAGTGGATGGTCTGTTTCATCCTATATTTCCCTGATGTTTTAATTCAATCTGACATTAAGTGGTCAAATTTGGTAACGATGTGATGTGCGCTTTGGTTTGATGGCAGTACAGAAAGGAGGGTGTATGATCATCGATTCAACTCGAAGAGGGAAGAGATTTCCCGACAGCATGTCTAAGACAATCCCGATTTGGACATGCGTTTTGAATCGATGCATTGCCAGATATAGGAGCAAAGTGAATAACAATAATGGTTCCTCCACAGATGAGGTTAGATTAATAATTTGTTTATTGAAACAATTTAACGAAGGTTGGTTCTAGCTTAAGTTGGTATATATAGATTAGATTGCTCTGTCATAGTTCATTGCATGATTTATATTTGTGAATTATCGGTAACCACTTGATCAACTGATACTGACGTTATTAATCTTGTGACATTTTCTTCATTGCCAACCTTTGCAGCTGTCATGGGACACTTCGTTACATCTCCCTCTGTGGGTTTCTGACACCGAACGAGGAGCCATTGAAGACCGCTTAGAAACATGGACTGATGAGTTGGAAGCTGTTGGAGCCGACATTGCATCCATAGCGTCACTAAAGAAACCTCTGCGCCCCTTATGGATCTCTCAAAGGACTGTCATTTGGTTAAACGAAGTGCCCGACCATGACTCCTGGGACTTCACCCCGATCATCCTGGTCAATGGTTCCTGCTCGTCCGGTCCAATTCAACAGATGACTAGTTCCGAGTTTAGTTGGAATTATATTTCTGGAGCTGGAGATGACGAGGAAAGTTGGTCAAGGGGCTTGTCACCTTCACTTTTCTGGGGCAATGTATATGATATCATAAATTCAGGCCCTGATTCGTGTAAACAAAGGGTAGCTGAGATTGTTGAGAAGGACCGGGTGCAACGTTCTCAAAGAGGACTTATCGCACCTCAAATTCGGGTCAAGGGTAACAAGTTAAATGGCAGTGTGGATGAGATTCCACTAGAAGTTAGTTTGGAATCTCAGGGTGATGATCGTGGTATCGCTTGGTTGGCTTCAACTAATGTTGCTGTTTGTTCGACATTAAATGGTATTCTCCCTTAACATCTATCTGAAAATGAGTTAATTTCAGCATTTGATGATACAAAAAAAATGGACACAGCTTTTTTGCTTATATATCAGTAGAGTTTAGTAGTTTATTCCTTGTAGATGTTGAATTTTTTATTGAATTGAACTGTTGGGTGCAGCCGATAAAGCTTCCAATGTCGACTGTGTGTTGAATTGTGCAAAAGGGTCCATTTCTGCATCCATGCCGAATGTGGAATCACATTTGCATCTACCGATGCTGGTACGTTGTTGATGAACTAATCATATTTTCCATTTGCAATATACATTTTCATATGTTCCAACTATTTATGTGCTAACTACATATGTATTTTTAGCAGAGTTCGAAGTTCGACCGGTTCTCATTACTAAGCAACCTTCCAGCTGCAGTCAACTTTGCAAAGGTTAATCTAAGCAAGGGAAAGACAGTACTTGTTTGCTGCCACGATGGTAAGGCATTCTCTTGGTCTCCTAATTCATGTATGTTCATACATGATATATAATATGGTTGAATAATTAGTGTGATTAACAGGGGAAGATATCAGCATCTGTGTCTGTCTTGCGATCTTGATATCATTATTTAGTGATCAAGGTATGTCCTTGCATATGCCATTATTAATAGTGTTTGTTTTGGTTATTTCTGCTCTGTTTATCTCCCCCATGCCATTAGAAAGCTCTTTTTTTCCGACATTTTAACCAACGGAAAGGAAAGGGTGTTGGTAAAGCTGAACTATTTGTATTGATTGAATCGATTGGATGTTATTAGGAATGTATGACAGTGGAAAATCATACGAAGAGGGAGCCGTCTCTAAATGGGACATGCGTCGACGACTCGTATTTATATGTCAATACGCAACAAATGCCCGACCGTCTAGAGGAAATTTAAAGCAAGTGTTTGCCTTTCTTAATGGTGGAAAGGAGGCTGCATCAACTTGCGTGGAAGCAGCTTAGGTTTGTTTTTGTTGTATAATTATGAGCATATGTGAGATTGAAAGTGTTCCTTTAAAAATATATATATATTTCGAAATTTCTCACAGTTTTGATCCTCTGTCACCACTTTCATTCCGGTCTTCACTTTGTTATGTGGTTCGATCGCAAATTGAAGGCAAGGCCTTGCTAGCTCCTAACACTGGGTTCAGGGTGTAGATATTTGATCTCGATTTGCTAATCAAAGATCAACTTAACTTACACACAAACACTCAACGAATTGAACTTGGGAATTAGGAACTGAGAGTCGCTACTTTCTTTGAAATGAAAACTCTTATGTTAACATACATCACAAAAAACCAGACTATGTACTAAAGTAACTACTTTAGTTTAAACTAAAGTAACGGTCATAAAAACAACTTAACTGCTCCTACAAACCAGGAGACGATGACATCACACTTAATCTTATCTAAACCAACAGAAACATTGACAGCATGTTTACACTTGCTTGACAGTATGTTTGCACTTGTTCCACTATGTTGACACCCTTGACAGCATGTTTACACAGCATGTTTGCACTAGTTCCACTATGTTTACACAGCATGTTTGCACTTGTTCCACTATGTTTACACATCATGCGTGTACTTGTATCTTCAAAACTTCAGCCTCTTTTTAACCTCAACACAGGGTCCACGTGGCCGCACTGAATAGGGTGTCAATCGAGAGATTGAGTTTGGTCAATATCGGACACGCCCCGCCGGTAAAACCTCTTCTCTTCTATGCACGTCCCATCTATCTCGCAGGGAAGGGCTCCGCGGATCTCCGTGCTAGGGACATCATTTAGAATCATCAATTCTAAATCATATTTCATCATATCTAAATTTAAATCCAAATTCGATTCATAAATTATATCGAATACAAATCACTATAAACACCTATTGTACCAATATATTAATTGTGTTGGATCCTCACCCTCAAAGGACACTTACACCTTAAATGATACCTCAAAGGACATCTAGAATTTAAATTGTACAATTTCCGGACCGGTATTATTTCTAAAATAAATTTCCAATCGAACTGGTCTTTAGTCGCAACAATTCCACAGAAGAGAAAAAGCCTCGCAATTTATGATGCCTCCCACCCTCCCACTCTCTGTTCTTTCCAAATTCCTGCTCACAAACGTTCGCCGCTCCCCGCCATCTACAACTCCCCACCGTTGGCCACCAGTCCGACCTAAGTCCCTACATCCCCTCATCCACCATCCTCTATGTTCCCACGACTCACAACGAAGAGAGCCACATACTCCGAGATATCCTCCAATTACAACTCAAGAATTCGTCCAGTGGACTATTTGTCGCTCTCCCTTGTTTCTCTCAGAAGTCGACTTGGCCCGTAATCGATGAGTGTGTAAATTTCCGGTCTTCTTACGATTAAATTTGGTATATAGTTGTCTAACGGATTTTAGTTCGACACATAAGTGAGGAGAAAAGTGATTGAGAACACGGTGGCTGTGATGTTGAAGGTTTAATCGGAGAACCTATTTATTCTTCCCTACGAGCTTCGTGGTATTTTTTTCATTCGGGTTTTGCTATAATAGTGCTCAACGGAAATTATCAATCTTTGAAAAGATGACATGGTTATATCTGTTAGCTTTTGCTGTAAGTTCCTCTTGGAGCCAACATGTCCAACTAGCATCTTAATTTGTGTTCGTCTGAAACCTTTGTGATTGATAATCGTTTGAAAAAGCAAGGCGTTTCTGGATTGAGGGAGCCAAATGGTATGTCTGCTTTCAACTACATGCACTTTCACTCTAGGAGTCTAATGTTACTGCCCAAAATATAAAAGATGCAGTACCCAAAAAAGAAAAAGTAATATCTGGTGGTCCAGTGAAGCTATAATCTTTTTTTTTTTTTTTTTTTTTTTTTGCTAAAGGAAACTATAATCTATTTGGAGCAATTCTTTGCGTAACTTTTTTTTTCCTTTTTAATCTCCTAACTTACTCACAATCACTCACACTCAGTTGGGTATGGTTTATAATCAAGGAATACTAGGACAAATTAAGAAATAGCTTGCTGTAGAAGAAGAAAATGAACTTGATTACTAATTGAATGATAAGAAACTGTTTGCAATGGCTTTATATAGCCTACATAACAACGGTAATGAACAGAAAAACGTGATAATGTCTCCACTAACAGCTCCACTAATCTAACTAAAAGAAATCAGCTAACAAAAACGAGAAAATCTATCTCTGCAAATCGCTTCGATCCTGCATATCCTGTTCTGGACTGGATATTAACTGAGCTGGATCGGAATTTATTGAGCCATTATTCTGGACCGGTTCGGAAATCACAACTTTAACTAAAATTACTAACTTCTTCTTCTTCAAACCTCCTTTATTTAAGCTTAAGTCTCAACATATTCTATATCCATTTGAACTTCGACATATCATCAAGTCGAGCATTGGTCAAATTGCATACGATTTTGTATTGGTGACATGTAAATTTACTTATTTCTAATTATAAATGTGTCTGAGTATAGAAACAGAGAATATCTTGACTTGGGAACAAAAACTTTTGATTGCAAGGGACGCGGCAAAAGGTATAAAAGTTCTGTAATATATTCTTAATTAATCTATACTCTC
Source organism: Clarkia xantiana subsp. parviflora (assembly GCA_036873135.1). NCBI lineage: Eukaryota > Viridiplantae > Streptophyta > Magnoliopsida > Myrtales > Onagraceae > Clarkia > Clarkia xantiana. The sequence goes on from JAPTYO010000004.1 coordinate 28,472,492, forward strand.
TTCCTTATTCTCACACACGAAGATGTTATTACCATACTGCAAGATATATAACACTAACCACGTCAGAAACATGCGTATGCAATTGCATGCGCGGAATCAACTAGTTGCATATTTAAATTCAAATACAAATTACCAAACTCATTATAATCCTTATTATTTAGATTATATATGTTATATTGCCCCTTATAGATTTACATAATATATATATTATATATAAAAGATATGCATGTTGAGTTCGCGGGGACTCGGATACATACCATATCCCACACGATGCGGGTTCGCAGAACCCTTACCTGTTAACCCATTGAAACCTCTTATTAACTGATCCGGTACAATACAAGTGATAGTTTAACTAGGTAGGAAACATACTATATGTAATGACCTAGAACCACACCACAGGAAAAAAAATTAGTCTTCTTCCTTGCATCCCCTCTTTTAGGTTTATTATTTTTATTTTTCGTATTTACAAGATTGCTTCCGCAGTTTCGGCCTGGCAGCGTTAATTTTAAAACCCTCCCCAAGGTGGCTTCTTCAGCAGGATTTGAACTCAGTCCGCCCCTGGGAACACAACTCGCTTTACCAAATACTCCTGGTCCACAACTTTACCAAACCAATTGTAGAGATCGTTAGTCTTGTTATCAAGTCCTAGTAGCTAGTTTACGTTGGTTTTGTACTCTTAGTTTTAACTTTTTAGAGAGAACAATCCATATTTAAAAAAAAATATAATTATAAATTGTTATTTGCAGCAGATTGATGGATATACACCCAATCACGACACGCCCACACGTTAAATGTAATAAATTTGAGCCAAGTCCTATTGTAAAAGTCACCATTAAGAACCCCAAGTTCGGCCAAGGCCCGAATCAGACTCCACCTTAAGGTGGAGGCCGGCCAGGGCCTGAACCGGACTCCGCCTCAGGGTGGAGTCCGGCATAGGTCCGGACTCCACTTCAAGGTGGAGTCCGACCTAGGTCCTGACCAGACTCTACCTTGAGGTGGAGTCCGGTCTAGGCTTGACCGGACAGAGCATCGTCTTAAGTTGGTGTCAGGTCCCGTTTTAGCCATGTACAACGCCCCACGCGCACACATCTAAGTTTAAGGGTCGACCTTATGAGAGCGACCATACTTCTCTCTATGTGGAAGTACCTCACCAAATTACCTACCTCGCTTCATTTGCATATGTCATTCTTTAGATTACCACTGTTCTATCTGTTATATCCCCAAATGATAAGTTTACAATCCTGGAATAAGATAACCTTATCTCGGGTTAATACTTATCCGAGAATGAGTGGCCCACATCTCTATAAATATCTCCATATCTCCATCACATGAAGGTTAATCATTTGTACTCTATTCTATTTGTTATTGCTCTACTTCGCTTACTCGGGTACTGACTTGAGTGTCGGAGAGGGTTCGTCGGGCCACCCCCGACTACCCCTTTCGTAGGTCACATTTGAGGAGCTCGACATGTCGGAGAAAATGAAATGGACTAACGGAGATCAAGATGCTCTAAGATGATCCATCTTTGGCGTCGTCTGAGCGATTCAACAAAAAATTATAGCTTACCTCATGGGACCAAGGGCTACCATCATCGTATCAAATGGATTCTTCGCAATAGGAAAATAAGAGGCAATACATGAAGAATGTATTCGTCTCAGATAGAGAGGAGACTAGCATCAAATGATACCCAACAGTAGAGAGGAGGGACACAATCCAATTTTCAAGAAAAGTCATGAAGCACGTCATCTCTACTAAACCAGTAGATGGTTGGCAAAACATAGTAAAGATTGGAGCTTCACTTACGAGGAGGATACAAATGATCTTATCATTCTATTGAAGAAATTATAGGGATGCCACACATGACTACCTCTCCCCCAAAAATGCCTTCCTTGGAGGCATGCACTGGAACCTTTAGAAAATAACTCAACACTATTCGTTACTAATGACATCAATATAGTAATTACCAATAGGTCATCATCCCATTGACAACCCGCCACCCCAGCGGAGGAAGCCCCACCGGTCGTCGATAAAAAAAACCGACTTGAAGAAGCCAACATAACTAGCCTTCGAGGAGAACAAACCCAACCTCAACCTAAACCATAACAATGTTAAGCGCATCCTATTGGTGGAATACTCCCACCTAACCTATGGCGTGAAAAATTCAGGAAGGAGGCAAAGAAAGCATAAGCATCAACATCTTATCCAAGGAAGTTGGGGAAGATTACAACGAGTCAAGAGAAGAAATGGAAGAACTAATCCAGATAAATTCACTCGAAAGATATGTGGTAAATACGTAATAAAGGGATTCAAACGAAGAAAGACAAAGAATCAATATTGCCAAACTCTAAAATATACTTACATGGATGAATTCGAGGGCATAACGCTTAGGGTGACAGGCAAAATCCAATAAGTGTACTCCAGGAACCCCTACATCAACATTAGAGTATGCCCAAGATGATGGACACACTTCAACAAGGGTACCCCTGGCACCCCCTACATCAACATCAGAGTATGCTCAAAGGGGATGGGCATACTCCAATAACGGTACCCCAAGCACCGCTACATCAACATCAGAGTATGCCTAAGGATGCCTAAGGGTGATAGACATACTCCAACATTCCAGGCACCTCTACATCGCTATACGTAGCTCAAACCACTCACCAACCCTAACCTCCTAGCAACACCTCAATACTATAATCAACACTAAGAGGAGAAAAAAGAGGCGGGGAAACAATGAATTCTCGCACCCACACCAACTGAATAAGCTATCTCCAAAAGGAGAGGGCCATACAAGTTCATCACCATACTAACGGTCAATACACAATGAATTGAAGACAAAGATGAGAGGGCGTTCACACACACCCTCAATAGTGGTCAATTGAAGAAATTCTACGCCAAGGAAAGCGTTGAACGCACAATTTCCATGTTCAACACGACATGGGAGGCAGCCAATCCCCCTTTGTATATGGTTAAACCTCCCACGACGATGGGAGGCAACCAATCCCCACCAAGAAATAGGCAACAATAATCGCCATCAAAAGGCGATCTACCCTATTTTTAAGTTTTACAATTAGCACGTTTATTCCTTATTAAACTATGATGTTCTATGACAGGAAACCACAAGACGCCGACAATCTGGCATTGAACAATCCCTACTTGAAAAAAACCCAAGTAGCGGACTTGTCCAAAGGCGCATTCTCCAAGCCCTTCTTGGGAAAAATCCAAGTAGAGGACACCTCCAACGATGTTTTCTCCAAGCCCTACTTGGGAAAAACCCAAGTAGCGCATTTATCCAAAGGCTCATTCTCCGAGCCCTACATAGGAAAAACCCGGTAGTGGACATCTCCAACAATGTTTCTTCAAAGCCCTATTTGGGAAAAACCCAAGTCGCACTCCGCCAAAGTCATATTCTCTGAGACCTACCTTGAAAAAACCCAATTAGTGGACTTTTCTACTAACGTTATCTCCAAGCCCTACTCTGGAAAAAAACCAAGTAGCGGACTTCTACTATCGCACTCGGCTATCGTCCGAGTGCCGAACAATGCATCCTTGAGTCCTACCTTGGAAAAAAAACCAAGTAGCTCAGCTCTACTATCACACCACTGGCTAAGCCCGAGTGCCGAACAATGAATCCTCGAGCCCTACCTTGGAAAAAATCAAGTAGCGGACCTTTACTATCCCACTCCGGGCTATCGCCCGAGTACCGAACAATGCATCCTCAAGGTCTACCTTAGAAAAAAAACCAAGTAGTAGACAACTACTATCACATTCCGGGCCATCGCCCGAGTGTCGAACAACGCATCTCCAAGCCCTTCTCTGGAAAAACCCAAGTAGCGGACTTCTAATTTCGCACTTCTAGCTATCGCTCGAGTGCCAAACAATACATCTCCGAGCCCTACCTTGGAAAAAGCACAAGGAGCAGACTTCTACTATCGCACTCTAGGCTATCGCCCGAATGCCGAACAAAGCATCTCCGAGCCCTACCTTGGAAAAACTCTAGCAATAGATGTTGGCATTTGGAGTAAATAGGTCGCCGTAATAGGAGCCCGTTAATATATGCCCAACATGCTAAGTAGAATTGGGGTATGACACATAAAGGATTTTGAGTCAGGCCAAACTCCCTATGAGCCATACATGGCCCAAAGGGCCAGTCCAATTCCCTTACTAGGTGCGGCCGAAATAAGGTGGCAAGCCCTAAGTGGATTTTGCTCACCTCCTCTTATAAATAGGAGGTGTTAGAGATTCTTGGGGTTGGTCACTCTTTCCCTTTAGTTGTCGGAAAAGAAATCCCCTATCCCTATTTTTCTATATGGTTCGGCCGAACCATATACATCACCAAGTAGGTGCCGAATTGTGACAATCAATTCACACCGGAGATCCATCCAGCAACCAGATTGATGAGGCTTTGCTGTGGAGACCATTGCCTGCAGGTTGCTCTTTAACCAGAGTTCCCGTAGGACACCGTCCGGCAGATCGTGAATTCCCTCGTGACGTCCTTGGGCTACGGATCACATAATCGCAATATAGGTATGCCCACTCCTGCGTAATTAGTTTACTTAGCATGTACATGTGGTTATGATCTGTATTGTTTATCCCATATAATCCAACAGTGGTATCAGAGCCTGTATAGTGCGTTCATGAGTTTTTAATAAAAACGTGATTTTTTTTTATCAAAATTGGACTTTGGATTTTTTATCGAGGTAAAAAAATTTGATCTTGAAATTGCCCAACAATCTCTAGGGCCGCGTGGCCTCCCACGGCTAAAAAAAAATTATTATTTTCAGTCGGCTAGGGTTCGCTGCGAAGTCAAATCGTGATATAAATTACTGATATATTACTTGGCAAAAAAAATTACCGATATATTCTATGCATGATTTTTGGGATATAGATATATTTGGTGATATATTACTTACCTAAAAAGATTGAGAAAATATATTTATTGATAGATTTTATCCCTAATATAGAATCTAGTAAATTACAGATATAAATTGCGCATTAAATATTTATTGGAAAATATCTATAATATTTATTATTACTTGACGGCTAAGTTAATTTTTAGTGGATTTTAAAGCCCTACTTAGCCGCCAAGTAACATTTCGGCCGAAACCCTATGGTTTAGTGGCGGATCCAAATGCGCAAACGGGTCGGGCCGACCGACTCGGATAACCCGTGGGATCCGAACCGGTTTGGGTTCGGGTCGAGTTCCACCGGTTCAAACGGGTCGGGTCGATCGACTCGGTTTTCTCAATTGGTCCGACCTGGATCGGGTTGGGTCGGACCAGGTGGGCTAATGGGTCGGGTCAAACTGACCCGGTTCGTGTAAAACTGAACTAAACGGACCGAACCGGACCATTCGAACCGGGTTGACCAAACCGGAACGGTTTGACCGGACTGGTCCGAGTCAACTGAAATTTAATCGGCTTCAATTAAAATCCAAATGTTTTGAACTTTAAAATTACCTATATAATGCGAAATATTTTGATATTTACACGTTTTAATCAAACCTGATGCCTAGTTTCGGTTATGGGGATGGATCTCGGAAAATGCATGATTATGAGACTGAATCATTTTGTGGGCGGAATTGCAATTGTTCTATATTGATATGAATGCATGTTAGAAATAAGACTTGACTACGTTAAGCTAGCTGGATATTGCATGCTTGGGGGCAGAGCCCTGTTGTCAATTAATGAGTTGCGCACTAGGATATACATGCTATGCTGAGTGATCTTGATAGGATCCATGTCTAGAAGTACACATGATTTTATAAGCATGAATTGCAAGTCAGCCCAAAATATTTTTAAAACGATATTCAGTTGCCGAATATGCATGTTTAATGTGGAGTGACTACGCATGATGCGTATGCATGATAGTTTCAGGATATGATCACATGCGATAATTTGTTAGTGAAGTAGAATTATGTATGCTTGAATGATAAATCCTCGAAACATTTTGAAAAGGTCTTGGGAAAGCTAAGATAGGGTGTATGTAAAAAAATCCTTGTTCCGGTTAAAGTAGCGATTAAACCATTTTCAAAGAGACTGATCTATTAGAAAGGAGACGTCGACAGTGTGAACTCTTTACACGACCCCTTCCATTAGTTTACTGGTGGTCGGTTAGGCTAGATGACCGAGGAATCATTGTTTGTCGCCTCCTATCTCATAGATATCCGATGTAAGCAATTCTTTTAAAAATGTTTTAAATTGTCACCCTGATTTTTGCAATTGTTTGTAAATGTGTTAGTTTCATTGGATGATAGAGTGCAATTCTACATTCCTCGCAATCTTGATGGTGTGAACTATGATGTTTGGAGTAGCTATGTGAAGTATCTCCTCGATGCTAAAGGCACCTGTCATTGCATTGATGCGAAAGCAGATAGGACAATGGCAGATGAATTTGGCATTCCGTGTCTAAATCAAGGGAGGAGATCCTTTGATGATCTGGAAGCAACTGTGGTGATTCTTTCAACCTTGACTCAAGCGGATGCAGAAGACTTCAAACACAACTATATTACATTACAACTTTAGTGTTCCCTTCGCATCCGCTTCGGTGGAGGCAAGCCGCTGATGCTAGAAATTGGTTGAGTATGATGATATTCTCTCCATGGATGCTAATGTAACAACCGCTCGAGACCTTCAGAATAAAATGTTAACATGGAGGAGAAAATTTCTCATAGTGAAAAGGTATCCCTTGTCATCGTTTGCTGACGATGAAGGACTCACATGCTTGATTGAATCAATTAGGCATACTATGAATCTCTTCAGAGGCAGTAACCAGGGCAACATAGGATCCACCTTCAAAAATCACCACAAGAGATCGAGGGAAGTCTACCATGATCTCCGTATATCATGGAGAGAACCAAACCACAGAGGTTTTAAATGAAAATCCGGTGGGTCACATCACCGTTGATAAAGCGTGTCCCACTATGCTCGTTTGTCATGTACATAAAGCCGTAAAACGTTTTATTCAAACGCAGATCATCTGATGTGATTCACTTGTGAATTTTTTCAGGTGTGGTGTTCGGCATGGCTCGGAGTTCAAGACTATCTTCTCTCTCATTGTTGCTGCATTATGATCAAGACCTTATTATTAACGTTTTAGCTTTCATTGTTCATTTAAATTAACAATTTTGGTTGTTTATGTTTCAGATTATTGAATAAATTAAATTTCATTGACTATGTGGTCCGTTGCACCTGAATCAAGAATCCAAGATGGATTTGAGTCAGTTAACATGACAGTTGAGGAAACTAAAGATTCCTCTACATAACCAAAGTCGCATACCTTCTCAGGGTGCGATCTGCTGGAACCTGCACCATTGCTTATTCGGCGTGGGCTGGTATTCCCGCATACTATCTCAGATTTTAATCTGGTACTGCCTTGTTTAGGCGTATTCAACGTTTTACTGTCGACCACCTGTTGTTTCTTTCCCTTGTTCCTGAATTTCCTTTTCTTACGGCCAGCTTGTCCTGCCACTTTCGGTTCTTTCGACACCGAAGTTAATCGAGTTTCTTCCATCTCGATTAGTTTCAGGACAGATGCAATATCAAACACGGAACTGCTAACAGTCAATATGGCATTGGTTGCTCTCCAAGACTTCGGGAGTATCCCTATTATGGCCTGAATTTTTTCCCAATCAGCCATTTGACTGTCATCTTCCAATGGTTTGAATAAGCGAAGGAGACCGCGTACTTTTTCAAGTATGCTTTTACTGTTGTTGTTCAGACAGGTTTCTAATGTTGGTATAAGTGGGTGCAATGTAACCGCCATGCCACTTCCATATTTCAGAAAGAGAGCATCCCAGATGTCCCTTGAAGTCGGATCATCCTTATATATGTCATAGAAATCCTGTGATATTTCAGACAGTATCATCTCCTTAGCTTTCTTGTCATCTTGCTCCCATTGAAAATGGGCGAATGCTAGATCCTTTATTAATCCGGAATTCGGACAATTCATGTCCATTTGAATGTGGTCAATTAGACCATGTCCTTCCAATATTGTAACGACGTGTTTGCTCCACGAGTCATAATTCGTCTCAACTAATAGCTCAGATGATAATGCCATCTATTCATTGATAACAATTCAAGGTTGGGAAGAGAACAACATTTTGACAGAATTGCAAACATCGGATTATCTATTAGGATGGGATACGACAAATAGTGATCATTCAGTCACTAAACCAAACCGACCGCCAGTAAACCGAGGGAAGGAGGTGTTGTGAAAGAGTTCACACCATTGTCGTCTTCAATCCAATAGATCAGTCTTTTGAAAACGGTTATTAATTTGCAAATTATCGGAACGGGAATTTTCAAATAAGCACACCCGATCTTGACTTTTCCATGGCCCTTTTTTAATTTGTAAAAATTATCCGATAATTTACGCATGCATAATACTATATCACGCCATAAACATCAACAAACCAAAACAACATGCTTACGCGTCATGCGTCTAATGTTCCTTAGCATACATAATTCTACTTAAAGTAAATTACCACACGCTTTCATTCATAGCATACGTATCAAAACATGCAACTTCCGCATACATCATGCATAATTGGCGACTGGTATTTTCAGTTTTGAAAATATTAGGGGCTGACTTGCAATTCATGCTTACAATCAATCATGCGAAATTTCTAGACATGGATTCTAGGCAATTTCAATCAGCATAGCATGTCTATCCTATTGCGCATACCATATATTTAAATCCCAGAGCTCAATGCTCGCAATTTAATATCCAGCTAGCTTGACTAAGTCAAGACGACAGTTCTAATATATGTTGCAGAAAGTAAACAATTGCAATTCAGCCCACTAATTTAATTCAGTCCCAAAAACATGCATATCCGAGTTCCATCCCATAATCGTAACCAGGTATTAGGGTTTTATCTGAAAACGTGTTAAAACGTAAACCCTAAGAGCACCGTTTAGGTTAGTTTTTAAAGTTCGAAAACATTTTGGATTTAAAATTTGACATCCTATTTTATTGAACATTTAAAATTTCTGAAAAATTTTAAAATTTGGTTCGGTCCAATTTAAAATCCGGTTTGAGTCGGTCCAATTTTAAAATCCGGTTTGGTCTGAAACGGTTCAATAAAATAAGATTGTGGTTCGGTTCATCACTCGAAACCGGTTCGGTTTAGATTCACTTAGTTACTTTGGTCCGACCCGACCCGATTAAGAAAACCCGGATTGGTTTAACCCGTTCCGGTTTTGCAAATTGGTCCGGCCCGATAAACCCATTGGGTTCGGCCGAAACATTTCTTTTGGGCTAAATAGACTTTTAAAGTCCACAAAAACTTAACTTAGCCCACAAGAAATATTAATTATGTAAAATAATTTCCAATATTGTTAATATATATATATATATATATATATAAAATTCGGCACTTATATATTATTAATATATATAAATATTGTCAAGATTCTATCTTTAAGATGTAAATCAATTAACATTATAAATATATATATGTAATTTTCGGCCAAATAAATATATATACATATAATTATTGTCAAATATATATTTAAATATATAGACAATATATCTTCTTAATCTTTTTAAGTAACCAAATCATATCAATATATCTTTATCCCTATCTTTTTGCTAAATATATTGATAGTTTATATATTTTACTATATAATGTGAATCTTTCCAATTTATAGATATATTGTCTCATTTTAATTAAATTAAAATATGGTAACAGATAAATCTAACCTAGGCCGGCCGAATTTTCTTTCTTGCACCCTAAGAAATTAAAATTTTACTTAATAATTCACCTAGGGTTTCGGCCATAACACCAAAATTGGAAAAATTGTCAAATTTTAAGATCAAACACTACTATGATCATGAATCCAAAAAGTGTTCTTGATAAAACTCATCGTGTTCTTGAAGATCATGAACATCAAACTTAAATTTAAACACGAATTTTCGGTTTTGATCTATAAAAACATTTAAATTCCGAAAATTATAAGTTTTTAAAGATCAAACATATGAAATTTGTTTAAAAAATTTCGGATTACTCATGGTGTTCATCATAAAAATTTCAGTTTTTATAAAATTTCAAGAACATCAGTTTATCAAAATTTCAAGAACTCATAACACTTGCTCTGATACCACTGTTGGATTACGGGGACGTAATACTACGGAATGCTAAACGTATACTAGTAAGTAATCTAATTACGTAGCGGAATAATGTACACATACCTCAATAGCTTTCCTGCCCAAGAACGTTGTGGAGGGAGTTCTGATCCTCCAGTCGGAACTCGTACAAGTTCTTCGTGAGAAGAAGTCCTACGCGGTATAAGCTTCACAGCAAATCCTCTGATCGATTCTTCAACAGGGACAGACCTCGGACTGATGTGCACCGAAAATCTCAAATTAGGGTGAGAGGGTTTCTCTCAAGTTCCTCAATGGAGGGACTTATTAATTTGATTGATGTGTTAAACCCCTTAGGAGACCCCTATATATAGCATTGGTGGAGTGGACAAAAGTCCACTCCCACCAATGTGGTACATGGTTCGGCCGAACCATGCTAATTAAGGGGGAGACCCAATTTTGGGTCTTCCATGTCAATTAGGGATTGAGTCTGGCCCAATTAACCTAATGTGACAATTACCTAATTAACTTAGGTAATTTCCTTAATATTGACGGGCTACCAATTACGACGTCATGTCACCACATGCTAACATATACTTATTTGAGGATAAGTGACACTGACACGCATCCCTATAAATATATCTACATCTCTATCACATGAAGGTTAATCACTTCCCATCTACTCTATTTGCTATTGCTCCACTTTGCCTACTTGGGTACTAACTTGAGATTCATAGAGAGTTTGCCGGGCCACCTCAACTACCCCTTCTCACATTTGAGGAGCTTGACAAAACGGAGAAAATGAAGTGGACTAACAAAAATCAAGCTATTCTAAGAAAATCCATATGATATATAAATAAAATTATCTTAAATAACGTTAATAGTATCAACCTGCTGGATCCCTCTATATTTTTACTTCCTCTTATTTCTAGCTAAGGCCTCCACAGTAATAAATATAAATAATAAAACTCAAATTAAAACCTTATGGCCGTTACATTTTTATAATATTATATAATATATTATATATTATGTATATAAATATTAAATATTATCCCACTTTTTTCAGATGTATGTATGAATGAGCGAGAAATTCTTCAAGGGAACGGTTCCAACACATGGCTCCTAGGTGTTGTCCCCACAACAAATAAAATTTTGACACGTGGTTAGGTGACAACAAATATTTGCAATTTGTCTTATTCTCATTGGGTGAATGTGCAACACCTAAGCTCCACTTGTTAGAGTGTATTGAAGAATTTTTCATGAATGAGCATAGGCAGTACATAGCCGTTGAAACAAGACATGAATGTTGGTGGAGTCCACTCTCTTGATGGGCGGCTTGTCACTTATATTCAGTGTTATCAGAACCGGACCGGACCGGCGGTCCGACCGGGTTCGAACCGGAACCGGTGCCTCTAACGGTCCGGTTCGAACAAATCCGGAGGATGTAAGCGAACCCGGTTCGATGGCCGGTTTTTTGACGAACCGGCCGGTTCTAAGCGGACCGGCCGGTTCTCCGGTTCAGAGTAAAAAAAAACAAATCAAATCACGCGCAGGAACAAAAACAAGAAGAAATCCAGGCACCGTGTCCGCCTCTCTCCGATTGGCCTTGCCCCGCACTCGTTCAGGCACCGCGTCCATCTCTCGGCCTTCCAAGCAACACCATCAGTTCATCAGTGACCTATCGGATGAGGTAGTTCATCAGTTCTCTGTTTTGTTTAACCATTTTGGTGCAATAATTGAGATGTTCCATCTTGAAATTAATGAAAAATTGATCGGTTATGAATTTAGGATGAAGGGGAGGAGGGCTATGATACCGAGGACGAGGATAGTGGCGATGATGTTGAAGATCCCCTTTCATGAAAGGGAAAAATTGATGCAGTTCTTCTAATCGCCAAAACTCGGCATATCATGCTGCACTGCAACCATTTTACTGTACTGGATGTCTAGGTGAGGTCTTCAATTCATGCTGTTCTTTTGCGTCAAGTGTTCATTTTGACAGCATTTTTTGTATGACAGCAAATGGATGTAGAGAAATGCAGCAGATAAAAGCTAGACGGCATCAAAAACCGTACTCAAGGATGGGGTGGATAATCTAATGGAGTGGAGGGAGGGGAAGTTGAGTGGGTGGGTGAAGAGTCAGAGAAGTGAAGTTGAGTGGGTGAGAGAAGAGATTTAGGAAGTGAGAGAAAGGAGATTTGACGGGGTGAAGTGAGAGAAGCTAGGTGAGGTCTGGTGAAAAGGACGATGGAGCTATGGAATCTGCTGGATTTAAGTGATTTTTGTTAACAATCGGTCGGACCGGGTTCGAACCGGGTCCGACCGGATGAACCGGAAACCGGACCCTTCTCCGGTTCAACGTCCGGTCCGGTTCTGATAACACTGCTTATATTTACATATAATATAATATTTTAAAAAATTAAACTAATCAACTTGAATATTTATTGTTTAAATTTTATGAGACATCATATATGTTTTACCGTTAGTATTTTATTAAAAATTGGAAAATAGGGATATTTTTATAAGAAAATAGGGATTTTCAAATTGTACATAATTTTTCATAAAAATAAAATTTGTACGTAACATCATCTAGAGTTTGTGGTTTAATTATTAAGAAGTTGATTTCGATATTCCACATTCCAATCCGTCAAAGGCATAACCTTTGCAGTTAGTTACTCACAATTCACATACCGCGTGAACAGGATTTCGTTATGTATGAAGTTTAACAAACGTCAAGTCGCCGGTCAACTTCTGATGACCGACGAAACAGAACTCCAGGTAAAGCCGGCACGGTGCTTATGTGGCACATCCTTATTGGCTAATGAAAGCTCATGAACCAGCACGTGTTAACGCCTCTTTTGTTTCTTCCTCCCAAAATCTTCTTCATTCCGCCACTTCCTTCCATCGTCACACCCAAAAGAAGCGCCTTTCCAGTTTTTCCTGCATAGAAGTTTCAACCCCATTTCTCCGCGAGACAATCTATCCCAACAATGGCTGAGGAGTTCGCGAAATCCGTCGACGACGGCATCCGCCTCTCCAAACGGCTGTACTTCGGCAAAGACCGGGCGGTGGCGCCACCCAAGCCACCACCGCCGATGGAGAGGTCGCCGCAGTTTTACCTACCTATGGCTCCAATGGTTTACGCCGTCATACCCGACCCGTCTATCGTCGATAACCCCGACATCCCCAGCTACCAGCCCCACGTCCATGGCAGATGCGATCCTCCTGCCCTAATCCCTCTCCAGATGAACGGAATCGAACTCCAAGCTGATTGCTTCCTCGACACTGCCCTAATTCAGGTCTCAGGCACTTGGAGGCTCCATTGCGTCATGGGCAGCAAACGTTGCGACTGCCGCATTGCGATTCCCATGGGCGACCAGGTCCGTCAACTTAATGTTCGAATCTTTCTGCAAATCAATTTCAGCTTTGAGTTCAAGATTTCATCTTTATAGTAATAATAAATAAGTTCAATTAAACCATGCATTGACAGTCATTATTCTAATTCATCATTAAGTATTTATATTGTTTCAGTTCAGTTTGAAATCTTGTCTTCTCAAGCAGTACTATTTGGCTAACAGGGTTCAATTCTAGGTGTTGAGGTAAACGTTATAAGAAAATCATACTCCACACAACTAATACCACTCGAAGAGAAGAAAGACATCGACAAGACAGCTCGAGTTGAGAATGGAGGCTTTCTCAAACAAAACATATTCACATTGAAAGTTCCTCAGGTAGAAAGTCAAACAATTGGCTTTCCCTAATGTGTTCTCGTTTCTTGTCTCTTATGCATTGGACATGTTCTGTTTTTTCAAGGTTGATGGCGGTGCAAACCTGTCCATCAAGATTATCTGGTCTCAGAAGTTGTCCTTCTCTGACGAACAGTACACCCTGAATGTACCATTTACTTTCCCGGAGTTTGTTATCCCGGCAGGGAAAAAACTGTCAAAGAAAGAAAAGATTGAGGTTAGCATAAATGCAGGTATCGAGGTTGGAGTTTTGTGCAAAGCAACAAGCCATCCATTGAAGGTACTGCAGTTTGATAAACTCCTTTTCAGAATGCATATATAGAGATTTATGTAGATTTATCTTTTGCAGCTGTTTAGAAGGAAAGCAGGAAAATTGGGCTTCTTGTATGAAGCAGAAGTGCTCAAATGGTCTGGCAGCGATCTCAATTTTTCATACGCTGTAAGAAATTAACGAACCTTGATAATGAATTTTATCAAACTGCAGATTCATTTAATGACACGGCTAAAAATCCTTATAGGTATCATCAAGTGATGCAAGTGGCAGCTTGCTCTTGCAATCACCATCGGTGTATGATGCTGATCAGAGAGATATGTTCTGTCTTTATCTTCTTCCCGGAAGCCAACAATCTAAGAAGGTTAGTTCAGTAATATTCTGAGATACATCAAGTCTTCAGTATTATAATAGTTGGGTCTGATTTTGCATTTTTATAGGTGTTCAGGAAAGATGTGGTATTTGTTATCGATATAAGTGGAAGTATGCGAGGAAAATCACTTGATGCTACTAAGAATGCCTTATCTGCTGCACTCCATAAACTCACCCCTGAAGATTATTTCAGTATCATTGCATTTAATGCCGAGGTTTACCAGTTCTCAACCTCCATGGAGGTTGCCACTACTCAAGCTGTTGAAAAGGCTATTCAATGGATTGACATGAATTTCATCCCCGGCGATGGCACTAATATCTTGCATCCTCTAAACAAGGTTTTTATATTTTTTTTCCTCATTATTATTATTATAGAGGCTAACTTGCAACTTGCGCTAGCTTAGCTGAACTTCAGGGGTTTGAGCAATTTGCTAACTAAACTTTTATTTTGGGACAAATTGCTATATGAACTTATGCAATTTCGCAATATGCTAATTCCATCTAATTTGCGACAAAATAGTGATGGGAACTTTAACTCTGGTTGTTTTGCTGAAACATAAATTTGTTATCTTGTTGTTTTTTGTGTAAATTCCCAGCTGAAATTTTGGAAAATGTGCAATTTGCAAGGTGAATTTTAGAAAGAATTTTATTTGCTTGCTGAACTTTGACAAAATTTGCAGGTTGCTAAGTTAATTCTAATGGCACGTGATAAGCACACGTAGCTTTGCATAAGTTTAGTTAGCAATTTGTATAAAGAATGAAAAATCAGATAGCTAAATTGTCCAAATTCTGCTAAAATTCAGCTAATAAGTTGCTAATTAACCATTGAAATTATTCCCATCAGTTGAAACTAAAAGTAAAGAAAACTAGAAACTTGTGACACAAGGCATTTGGCACTTGACCGTTACCTAGAGATGACTAAATCATTGGGGAAGATATATTTTGGTTGTTTCCCGTGTTTGATATATATATGTTATACCGAAGCACATCTCTAGTTTTTCAATATACAGCTACAAAGGCATGTATCGTCTGTTCCTCAAAAAGGGCAGACCGATCTGACCAATGTTCTCTTTACAGGCAATAGAGATGTTAACAGATCGCCGTGGTACAACCCCCATTGTCTTCCTTGTCACTGATGGCACCGTTGAAGATGAAAGACATATTTGTGATACAATGAAAAATAAATTAACGAATAACGGCACGATAAATCCGCGTATTTATACTTTTGGCATAGGTAGCTGCAACAACTTCTGATAGAACATAGATCTTGATTTATGCTTCTTGTCTATTTTTTTAACATTATGCGTCGGTAGAATATCAATATTTCACATGTTAATTTGACATGCTCAACTTTTCAGGTACTTTTTGTAACCATTATTTCTTGCAAATGCTTGCAAATATAGGCAGAGGTCGGTATGATGGAGCATATGATGTAGGTAAGTGGTCTAGGTTCAGTAGTTGATCGGATTCTGTTCCGAATGAACACATTTTCTCATAATTATCTCTTAATTTTCATTGTCAGATTCAATAGAGGCTCGAATGAATAGCTTGTTCTCCAAGGCCGCTTCAACCGTCCTTGCAAATATAGCAATCGACCAATTAGATGATCACGATTTGCAAGTCGAGGTACACTTGCATTGATTGTTGCATATAGAAATTTTAATAAAAAATTGCCTAAAAAACACCCTTTGTAATATTCTCCAAATTTACAGATGTACCCCTGTCGGATTCCGGACTTGTCATCTGAATGCCCCTTAACTCTGTTCGGTAGATACAACGGTGAATTTCCAGAGTGTATTAACGTCAGATGTATTGATTCCGATTCGAGAAGTCGTGTGATAGAGTTGAATCTTCTTAAGGCAAAGGAAATACCCCTTCCTAAGGTAAAAAAATACGGCTTTTACATGAAAATCAAGTTATTTTAGCAATCTTGGATGTATTGTAAGCATAGATTTTCTCATCTGCAGGTATTTGGGAAGCAACAGATTGATCAGCTCACAGCTCAGGCATGGCTTTCGGGAGATAAACAGCTTGAGGACAAGGTACGTTGTTTCTGCAGCCAATATAACCATATATATTGTAGAGACAGTCACCGATTTGTATACGGATAAATAGCCAAATTTCCCCTGAATGTTTGGGCGTTTTTAGTTATCCCATTAACTTCTTTTTTTTTTAAAGTTTTTTGCCCCTTTGAAGAAAACCAGGTGTTGCATCTCTTTAACCATTTTCCATAAGCTTATTCGAATGTCGCAATTGAACTCCTAAGAATTTTTTAATATGTTATGATTGAGTTTCGGTTCACAGATGTCTAATGAGATCCTGATCTGTGTGGGGACCCAGATCCGAACACCCTCGGTTAGGGTTTAATTGAATTTTGAAATCCAAAAACATAGTGGTTATGTTAACACCGAGTATTGAATGATGAATGTTGGGGTGTGTAGATTGTGAAACTTAGCATACAAACTGGCGTCCCTTCGGAATATACACGCATGATCCTTGAAGATACAGATGAAAGCAAATCCACAGACTCAGATGGTTCGGGAAAGGTACAATTTTTTTAATCTATGTTTTGGTGAATAAATATAAGAAGCATCAGGGGGGAGGGTTGATGATGCTAATTGGGTATATAAATGAGTAGGGTTTGAAGAAGAAACAGGACGGAAAACCTAAAGAAGAGAACACGAAGATGGTTCGGAACGTGTGTGTGGGGTTCGGGGACCTGACAGCAACAATGGAGGAGGTGCGTCCTGGTTGTGAACAAATAAAACTGCCGGAGGCTGCAGAGATGTTTGTGAAAGCGGCATCAAACTGCTGCAGTAGAATGTGGGGGCAGTGTTGTTGCATGTGCTGCATCCAGTGCTGTTCTAAACTCAACGACCAGTGTATGATCGCGCTTACCCAGCTCTGTACTGCTCTGGCGTGCTTCGGCTGCTTAGAGTGTTGCTCTGAGCTGTGCTCTTGTTGTGGACAAGAATGATAAATATACCCACCATTTGTACCAACCACGTTTTGGAAGGAGCAAGGGATGGATGGTTTCACGATGATTACTTTTGTGCCCTTCTTTCTTGATGTACAAATTCAGCTTAGTGGCATCACAGTAATTAATGGAAAGGAGGCTGTTTTTGTTGCAAGACGAGGCTGTATTTTCTACCATGTTCCAAAATCACATTGTAATATATGCAAACTTTAAAAGTATGAAAAAATATGACATTTTTTAATCACAGTTAGTATTAGCAATTTTCCTCTAGGGTTCACATTTACGGTAATAGAAAATACAGAAAAATGTATCAAAAGTATGGTGCTTTTGGAGCACGATAGAAAGACCCTATTTTGCTCACATTTCAATTATCATCCTGTTACTAGGTCGACGTGATAAGTTATCGCTGATCGGCAAAGAAAAAGGGCTAATAACCAAATTGCTACTTAAAGTTTGAGCAATTTGCAAATCATCACCTGGATTTTAATTTTTTTAAATTGGCTACCAGAACTGTTACTTTCTGAGCAAATGATATATTTGTTTCAATTCCCGTTAAATTAACAAAAACTAAACATGTTTCCACCACGTGGAGTTTTTTTCATTTATACCCATGAATGATTCAAATATAAATTGAAAGTATTGTAATGAAATACTTTCAATTGGATGGTCAATTAAACGACATTGTTTGAATTGGGCAGAAGTTCGATTGAACATCCAATTGAAGGTATTTCGTTTGAATGTTCTGATAGTCAATTTAAAAAAAAATTCAAAGTTTAAGCAGCCATTTGTGAATTGCTCAAAGTTCAGATAGCAATTTAGTTATTAACTCAAGAAAGAAAGATGCAAAATGCAACATTTTCCAAACATTAGGGCGCAGTTTGCTAATATCCCGTATTTAATGTCTGTGTTTTTCCCTTTTTTTTTTAATCGGGTAAAGACGTCTATCGTTAATCCGTTATCTCTATTTCTTTGCCTCCTCCGCCACGGTTTAAGTGCTTCCCTCTCCGGCAAGGTAACTAGTTCTCTTCTCCGGCGAAATGAGATGGCGACCACCATAGCTAGTAGCGGTAGTGGCAGTACTCGAGTCTCTGCCCTTGTCGTTCTCTCCTGCTCTTCCACTGAACAGTCCAATGCCACCTTCACCTACTCCAGAGCCTCCCCCGCCGTACGATGGCCTCATCTCAAGCTCAAACAATCTTCGACTCAGAAGAACTACCCTTCTTCTCCATCTCCATCCTCCACTGAGCCTCAGCCTAGGCCTCTCGATGCAGGCAACGTTGAGAACGTGGATTCCCCGGAAGAAGGAGAAGAAGAGTCGCCGCCGCACCAAGAGCGGTTGGGTCGCCCAAGCCGCACCACCATGAAGAAGATGAGTAAGTTGGCCCTCATAAGGGACAAGAACTGGAGGGAGCGGGTCCAGTTCCTGACTGATCGGATTCTGGGCCTCAAGCCTGAGGAATTCGTCGCCGACGTGTTGGACGAGCGTCAGGTCCAGATGAATCCTACCGACTTCTGTATGCTTGTGAAATGGGTGGGCAACTCCAACTGGCACCGTGCTCTCGAGGTCTACGAGTGGCTCAACTTGAAGCACTGGTACTCCCCCAATCCACGCATGCTCTCCACCATACTCTCAGTGCTCGGCAAGGCCAACCAGGAAGCCTGGGCGGTCGAAATCTTCACCAGGGCCGAACCTTCTGTCGGCAACACTATCCAGGTCTACAACGCTATGATGGGTGTGTACGCACGGAGCGGGAAGTTCAAACATGTCCGCCAACTGTTTGACGTAATGCGTGATAGAGGGTGTATCCCGGACCTGGTGAGTTTCAATACTCTGATCAATGCTCGAGTGAAGTCCAACTCTATGGAGCCGAACTTGGCCCTTCAGTTACTAGATGAGGTGAGGGCAGCACGTCTCAGACCAGATATCATCACTTATAACACTTTAATCAGTGCTTGTTCTCGGGAGTCTAATTTGGATGAGGCTGTGAGAATTTTTGATGATATGGAGTCAAGCAAGTGCCAAGCTGATTTGTGGACTTATAATGCTATGATCTCGGTCTACGGTCGTTGTGGGCTCTCTGACAAGGCTGAACAGCTCTTTAGGGATTTGGATTCCAAAGGTTTCTTCCCGGATGCTGTTACATATAATTCTCTGGTGTATGCCTTTGCAAGGGAAGGGAGAGTGGACAAGGTGAAGGAGATCTGCGAAGAAATGGTTAAGAAGGGTTATGGGAAAGATGAAATGACCTATAACACCATCATCCACATGTATGGTAAGCAGGGGAAGAACGATCTGGCATTTCAAGTTTACAGGGACATGAAATCGTCTGGAAGGAGCCCTGATGCAGTTACATACACTCTGCTGATTGATTCTCTTGGAAAAGCAAATCAAATCGCAGAAGCAGAGAATGTGTTGTCAGAGATGTTGGATGCCGAAGTCAAACCGACTATAAAGACTTATAGTGCTCTTATTTGTGCATATTCCAAGGCAGGGAAGCGGATGGATGCTGAGGAGACCTACAAACGCATGCGTAAGTCAGGAATTAAACCAGACTACCTTTTATATTCGGTTATGTTGGACATCCTGTTAAGATCTAATGAGACAAAGAAGGCTGTGACATTATACAAGGAAATGGTTAGTAGCGGTTGTACACCAGATCACGGCCTTTATGAGATCATGGTTCGAGTTCTTGTGAAGGAGAACAATTTCGATACTATAGAAAAGATGGTTGGTGATATGGAAGGGCTTGGTGGTATGAACCCTTCAACAATTTGTTCCATCCTTGTGAAGGGGGAGTGCTTTGACCATGCTGGTACCATGTTGAGACGGGCCATCACCGATGGGTTTGAATTAGACCGAGGTGATCTGCTATCTGTCTTGAGTTCATATAGTTCTTCAGGAAGGCATTTGGAGGCTCTGGAATTGCTCAAATTTTTGCAAGACAATGTTGGATACAGTGATCTGATAAGTGAAGCTTTAGTTGTTATGCATTGTAAAGCTGGGAAACTGGATGCTGCTTTGGAGGAGTATTCGAAAGCTATTGGCTTTAAGTCTTGCATCTTCTATGAATTACTGATTCAAAGCTGTTTGGAAAATGAGTTCCTTGCTGAAGCTTCTCAAGTTATGACTGACATGAGATTTTTTGGTGTAGAACCTTCAGAAAAGCTTTACAATAACATGGCACTTGTATACTGCAAATTAGACTTCCCCGAAACAGCCCATTATTTAGTTGATCAGGCAGCATTGAAAGGCTTTGAATTTGATGGTAATTCTGTGTATGTGACTATTATCGAGTCATATGGAAGACTAAAGCTGTGGCAGAAGGCAGAAAGCTTAGTGGGTAGTCTTAAACAGAGATGTACAGTGGAGCGTAAGATATGGAATGCTCTGATTCAAGCTTATGTTGAAAGTGGCTGCTACGAGCGTGCACGGGCTGTCTTCAATACAATGGTAAGAGACGGGCCTTCTCCTACCGTGGAGTCCATCAATGGTCTCTTGCAGGCATTGATCAATGATGGGAGGCTCAGCGAACTCTATGTGGTTATCCAAGAGTTGCAGGACATGGGTTTCCAGATAAGCAAGAGTTCCATTCTCTTGATGCTCGGTGCCTTTGCAGAATCTGGGAATATATTCGAGGTTAAGAAGATATATTCTGGAATGAAGGCAGCGGGCCATCTTCCGACCATGCATCTTTACAGGGTCATGATTGGTTTATTCTGTAAGGGTAAGCGAGTAAGGGATGCTGAAGCTATGTTGAACGAGATGGAAGAGGCAGGGTTTGAGCCCGATCTCTCAATATTGAACTCCATGCTCAAGCTGTATACAGGGCTTGAAAACTTCAAAAAGACGATCCAAGTGTATCAAAGGATTCGTGATGCTGGACTCGACCCAGATGAGGAATCATACAATACTTTGATCGTTATGTATTGCAGGGACCGCAGGCCAGAAGAAGGTTTGACTTTGATGAATGAAATGAGACGTGTTGGCTTGGAGCCCAAGTTAAGCACATATAAGAGTCTGATAGCAGCTCTGGGGAAGCAGCAGCAGCTCTTGGGAGAGGCTGAGGAGCTTTTCGACGAGTTGCTATCAAAAGGTCATAAACTAGACCGCTCCTTCTATCACCTAATGATGAAACACTTCACCGACTTTGGCTACCACTCCAAAGCAGAAAGGCTCTTCCTCATGATGAAAGATGCGGGGTTGGAACCGTCAACTGCCACAATGCACATGCTTATGGTTTCTTATGGAATCTCGGGGCATCCTCAAGAGGCAGAAAGAGTGCTCAAGAGTTTAGGTGAAACAGGTGCGGATCTTACTACATTACCGTACAGCTCAGTAATTGATGCCTACCTTAAGAACGGCGACTATAATATCGCAATTGAAAAGCTCGGGATGATGAGAGATGAGGGTCTGGAACCTGATCATAGAATATGGACATGCTTCATTAGAGCTGCAAGTTTAGCTGAACACACAAGAGATGCAATTGATCTGTTGAATGCTCTAGGAGAATCCGGGTTCAACCTCCCAATCAGGTTGCTGACACAGAATGCAACACCCTCTCTAGTTCCAGAAATTGAGCATTTTTTGGATGAGTTACAACCTATGGAAGATAATGCAGCTCTGAATTTTGTGAATGCTCTAGAAGATCTGTTGTGGGCATTTGAGCTCCGTGCCACTGCTGTGTCAGTTTTTCAACTAGCAATCAGGAAAAGTATTTATCGGCAAGAGGTGTTCAGGTAAAGTTGTTATTTTTATCATCATCCGTACAAAAAAAATGTCTGTTTTGAAAACGAAAATACCTTATATTTGGTTGATGCAGGGTAGCTGAAAAGGAATGGGGTGCTGATTTCAGGAAGTTGTCGGCGGGTTCGGCTCTTGTTGGTGTTAGTTTGTGGCTCGATCAAATGCAGGTAAGGCCAGAGCTTCAATTAGTAGTTTGCTAATAATGATGACTGTATGAATTTTTTGAAAGTTTTCTTTTAGATTTAATATATAGATAGTTCTTAATTACCAAACAGGATCATGAATTTTCAAGTATTTTTGCGAAAAACATACTAAAGTTTTTTGTTTTCTGGACAAACTCCACATTTTCCCTTACTTTTAACAGATGTTTGCAGTTTGGTGCAAATTATGTTTTTGTAACTGACCCAAAGTTGAGTGTGCAGTTAGTTAACCATATATAGATAATAATATACGTGTAGTATTTGTATTGACATGATGGTTTTTGAGTATGTGGCAGGAAGCATCTTTGCAGGGTAGTCCAGAATCTCCAAAATCAGTGGTGCTAATAACTGGAACCGCAGAATACAACCAGGTTTCCCTGAACAGCACGCTGAAAGCATTCCTGTGGGAGATGGGATCTCCTTTCTTGCCTTGCAAGACACGCAGCGGTCTTCTTATAGCCAAAGCCCACTCACTGAGAATGTGGCTCAAGGACTCCCCATTTTGCTTCGACCTCGAGTTGAGAGACGCGACTTCTCTCCCTGACCTTAACTCAATGACGCTCGTGGAAGGGTGTTTCATGAGGCGCGGACTTGTTCCAGCATTCAAGGACATTACTGAGCGGCTCGGTGTTGTTAGGCCGAAGAAATTCTCGAGATTAGCGCTTTTATCAGATGAGAAGCGGGATAAGGCGATTCAGGCCGATATCGATGGTGGTAAAGAGAAATTGGAGAAGCACAGGAGAAGAAGGGCTGAGAAAGTGATCATTAGTAATGCATCCATGCAAGAAGAAAGATAGCTGTTACTAGTATATGTAAATAGTGTGTATGCAATTTTGATACAAATTTCTATAAATTCTGGTTTTGAATCAACAGAAGATTTGATTTGGATGTGAATATTAATTCTTCTAACCTAGTTATAGATTTGGTTAAGCAGCTAGGTAGGTGGTCCTGGATACCCTAAATGAAATTAAACAACTAACCAAATGTTATCGATAATGGAGCAGACCAAGTGCCTAAACTAAGCTGAAGTTCCTTAATTAAGAAAAAACGAATATATGTATTGAAGAAAAGACCGCATGTACACTTCACTACTCCAATCATGGTCTTTCGAAAATAAGTCATTTTAGTTAGGCTGCACTAGGGGTGGAAATTTCGGATACGACACGAATACACAAGTTGTAATAAATCTGTTTTTTCACATCTCTGACACGATACAACACAACTCGTGTTTAAACAACTCTCTAACACTAATATACACGAATATGAGCATGTCCATGTAGGTCAGAGCTGCGTGTCCACGACTAAGACACGAATAGATATGGTTTCACAGCTAAACACGACACGATTATTTGAAATTTAATATTTACATATAGAACTCATTATTTTTAATATTGCAACCCCTTAAATTAATATATATTTACACTATTACACATATTCAGTGCACCACGGACCCGTAACATTTATAACTAATTAAAAATAAAACAATGATGAATTGTTCTAAATTGAATTTATTTGTCAAAATGTGACATTGGTTAATTTTGGATCATTTGTAATATTTGTAAAAAAAAATGGGCCAAACATGTAATATTAGTATTATTGATTTTCCTGAGAAAGCAGTTATCACGTCACACGGACATGACACGATTATTTGGTGACACAGACACGATACGACACAAAAATAGAGTGAACACGTTTTAATATGACACAAGTAGAAACGTGTGTCACTAGCAACACAACACGAATAGACACGACACGGTCCGATTGCCACCCCTAGGCTGGATTAGTTAATATTCGCACGCACGGGGTAATTTGTTATTATGTATAATTTAAAAAAAATTATATATTTAATATTTAGAATAATTTAGTTTTATATAATATTAAAAAAATAATGAATTTGTTTTTTTTTGGGCCAAATGAAAACATATATTAACGATTAACAAAGTCGATTACATTGCAGTGGGATAAAATCTCTATCCTCATTAATTAAAGCTAAAAGAGAGGGCATGGGTTGTATAACCCAATTGTCAATGCACGACCTCTTTATGGACTGTATAGTGATCCAGTTTGCACATTCATTTGCATTCCTCAGGATAGAACGCCAACTAACTTTGGGTATTTGGGAAGCGAGAGACTTAATATTGGCAACCCATGGATTAAGCTGCCAATGGATTTGGTGATTTTCCTTTGTTAGTGCTAGGATCACCTCCACCGCATCTGATTCAACTTCCACTCTATTCCGTCTTTCATGTATAGCCATCTGTAGTGCATCATGAACAGCAGTAGCTTCTAGAGCTAAGCTACCTAATTCATTTATCCTTCTATTGGCTCTACCCACAACTGATCCGTCGTAATCACGCGCTATAATAGCTATGACACTTGTACGTGATCTCCCGTCCCAAGACGCATCGCAATTTATCTTTACTGCTCCTCTCATAGGTGGACACCATTTCTGCTCTGGCATGGCTATAGAGATATTCTGGTCTGGGGGAAGACCTGCAACATGGAGTGACCAGAACTCATTATATTCCTTGAGAGCATGCATAGCTGTGCGATCCGGGTTAGGGTTCTCGTTAGCATACATAGCTCTACAACGTTCCTTCTAAATGGACCAGCACGTTACACCAATTAACGGCCATCTCGCCTCTTTCTCGAACTTTGTTAAGCCGTCCATTTTTCGCAGGTTCCGAAAACAGGACACAATGTTTTCCTCGTATTCCAATCCCAGTCTCACTTTCCGTGTAGCTAACCAAACCATTCTCGTCCATAGACATTGCATTAGCATATGATCAGAAGTCTCAGCATTGTCGCAAAACGGGCACCTCTCTTCGACATTCACTCTTGTAGCTCGCAATGCAACTCTCATTTATAAGGCATTAGTGTTTAACCTCCAAAAGAAAGATCTTACCTTTGGGATCATTTTCATTGCTCATAACTCTTTCCAAAACGAATGAGTGATTAGTGGTTGTAGGTGACTTGGTTCTGGAGTAGCAGCAATGTCACGATATATGGCTTTGACATCTGCATTACCAATTTTGGAAGATGGCCAAATAATCTTGTCCGGGGCCAAGCTTCTGCTAAGTGGAATCGCTCTAATGGCTTGCTCCTCCCTTCGCATAATTGAATGTTGGATATCATCTAGGTTCCATGATGGCTCATCGGTTTCTATACGGCCGAAACTTTGAGTTCTTGGGCATTCTCCTCCTGCAGGTTTGGACCTATACGGAATGACGAAAGTGTTGGAACCCAACGATGCATAAATACGTCTATTCTTGAACCATCACCGACAATCCAAAGACCCCATCCATGAGGAAATCTCTACCCGCGTGCAAACATGTCCAAGCCCATGATGCTCGACCCCCCTTAGTCGCTTTGCAAAAATCAGTTCTTGGATAGTATATACCTTTGAGTAGATGCACCCAATATGCACTAGGGTTATTCTCCAAGCGCCAAGCCATTTTAGTTAAAAGTGCTAGGTTTAAGACTCGGAATTCCTTGACTCCTAGGCCCTCGACCTCTTTCGCCATCGTTAATGTCTCCCAACTCCGCCAATGAATCTTCCTTTCGCTCCCCTTTTGTCCCCACCAAAATCCTGCAATCATTGCATTGATCTCGGAGCACCACGTCTTATGAAGCAAAAAATAGGCTCATTGTGTATGTCGGGATTGACGTCACTACCTATTTGATGAGCGTTTCACGTCCCGAGGTGCTAAGAAACAATTATTTCCAGCTGCTGATTTTATTATTAATCTGCTCCTTTAGGTAGCCTAGAGCCTCCCTCTTAGATCGACCCCATATTGTTGGAAGCCCGAGGTATTTGCTGGGGTTTTTCTATGCCTTGATTCCTATGATATCCTCGATCTCTCCTTCATTCATAATACTCACTCCTTGACTCCTGAAAGCCAACAAGGGCAATGAGACGCGATTACGCTATCAAAACTCAACGGGTGTCCGGGAAGAAGATAGAAGGACAAAGTTCGCATCTCATCATAAAAAGGTACTCGACACAACCCCTTCCCATTTATTAAAATAAGACTAATGGCTTATGTCTCGATGGCAAGTGTTGGGATATGATTCGAGATAACCTTTGATGGGTTGAGAATATTAAAAGTTGGGAATGTCTGAGTCGGGATTTCTAAAAGATAAGTCGACAACTACTTACGTTCCGAATAAGAAGACAAAGACAAGTGGTCGACGCCGATATAAAAAGATGTCGACAGCTAAGACAAACGCCTGAAGAATGGCGACGATTCTACTCAAAGACTCTCCCTCTTAAGGTATGAGTCGAGTCGGTGGTCCAGTGCTATCAAGAAAACCCTTCCCTCTAAGGAAGAGGTACCATCCGGCAACCTGCTTGCCACTTCGAAGAAAACCCTTCCTCCTAAGGAGGAGGTACCAGCTGGCGACCTACTCGCCACCTTTAGGCCCGAGGAAACCTCCCTCTCAAAGTAAAACTGAGGTGGAAACCTGCTTGTCACCAGGTTAGAGAAACCTTCGACATTAAGAAATGATGAGGTGGCAACCTGTTTGACACCTACTGACACTCCATCTTCCCCCCTCAACCAATCAGAAAAAGGCGGCCACCGCCACTGAACAGCAAATCAAAACATAGTTGCCGCCACTAAAAGGCGGTACAATCTCTCCCTATAAATAAGGGAGCACTTTCATTACTTTATAATCTAATCACATACTTCTTAAAGTATTCTCTCATATTCCATTGCTGACTTAAACTTCATAGTGGAATCAGGGGCAAATCCCCACCCCCTTTTCAGGTTCTCGCCCACCAAATACTCAAAAGGAAACTAAGTACCCAACGAGGTCGACATAGATACCTGGAAGAGTTAATCGAAGGCGAGACCTCGAAGTCCACTACCAGGAGTCGCGGGCCACGTTAACTTGATCCCAACAGGGCTGACTTGCAATTCATGCTATCAATCAATCATGTGAACTTCTAGTCATGGATCATAGTCAAGATCACTCAGCATAGCATGTATATCCTAGTGCGCAACTCATTAATTGAAAACAGGGCTCCGCCCCCAAGATGCAATATCCAGCTAGCTTGACATAGTCAAGACGCAATTCTAATCATGCATTTATATCAACATATATAACAACTGAAATTCAGCCCACAAAATAATTCAGTCCCATAATCATGCATTTTTTAGATCCATCCATAATCGAAACTAGGCATGTTTGAATAAAATGTAAAAATATCAAACCAATTTGCGTTGTGTAGGTAATTTAAATTTTGAAAACGTTTGGATTTTAAAATTTGACCAATCTATTTTCAGTTGACTCGGGTCGGTCTGACCAAAACAGTCCGGTTCAGTCAATTTCGGTCCGACCGGTCCGGTTCGGTCCAAATAGGTAATTCGGTTCTTCACGCAAACCAAGTCGGTTTGGTTTGACCCATTAGTCTACCTGGTCCGACCCGACCCGAATGGGTCGGACTGGTTGAGTAAACCCAGGTCGGTCGACCCGACCTGGTTGAACCGGTAAAACCCGACCCAGTTGGACCGGTTCGGGTTCCACTTGTTATCTTGGTTAGTCGACCAACCCGGATGTGCAAATTGGACCGGCCCATTTATCCATAGGGTTCGGCCAAAATATACTTAGGGGCTAAGTAGGGTTTTAAAATCCACTAAAAACTTAACTTAGCCAACAAGTAATATTAATTATAGATATAATTTTCAAATATATTTGTACTATATATATATATATATATATATATATATATATATATATATATATATATATATATTTATTTATTTATTTATTGTCAAGATTCTATATTTATGGATAAAATCTAGGGTTAAGAACCTATGAAAGGTCTGAACTATCACCCATGTTAACGGGAGAGGTCTGAAATTTAAAAGTTAATAACAGAGGTCTGAAATTTCAATTTTGTTGATTTGAGGTTTTCCGTCCATTTTTAGGGTTAAATTTAACAGAATTGTGTGAAATGACATTTTTGCCCCTTTAATATTTTGTTTTATTTAATATCTTATTTAAGAAAATGTGAAATGACAATTTTACCCCTAAAGTCAAATTAAAACCACCCAACTCCGGCCACCACCACCCGACTCCGGCGACCACCACCTCGACTCCGACGACCACCACCTCGGCTCCGGCGACCCGACTCCAGCCACCACCTCAGCAAAAAAGCTCCGATCGGGGCCAAAAAGCTCCGATCGGAGCCAAAAAAGCTCCGATCGGAGTCCAATCGGGGCCGGTGGCTCCGATCGGAGCCCAATCGGGGTCGGTGGCTCCGATTTTGGCCCAATCGGGGCCGGTGGCTCCGATTTTGGCCCAATCGGGGCCGGTGGCTCCGATTTTGGCCCAATCAGAGCCTTGGTGGTGGTCGCCGGAGTACGGTGGTGGTCGCCGGAGTACGGTGGTGGTCGCCGGAGTACGATTGGTGGTCGCCGGAGTACCGTGGTGGCTTCAAGGGCATTTTGGTCTTTTCACTCCAAGCATGTGAGGGGCACACTTGATAGAAGGGCATTTTTGGAAATTTATTTTATTTCCGGTCACATGCCAAGCATGTGACCAATTTCCGTTAGTTTTAACGGAAAAAACTAACGGAGACCGTTGTTATCAACAAAACAGAAATTTCAGACCTATGTTATTAACTTTTTAAATTTCAGACCTCTCCCGTTAACATGGGTGATAGTTCAGACCTTTCATAGGTTCTTAACCCTAAAATCTATTAACAATATATTTTCTGAATCTTAGCTAACTAATATATATCAGTAAATATTATAAATTCTCTAAAATCATGCTAGAATATATCGATAATTAATGTCACAATCTTCATGTGAATCTAACCCTAATTTCGGCTGAAATTCACTAACATGGTGCCGAAAATAATTTAAATTTTTTACATGTTATTTCGGCCAAAAACATAAATTTTAAGGTTAGTGGTCAAATTTCTAGATAAAAATTTACTAAGATCAATAATCCAATGTTTAATTTTGATAAAGATCATGAACACCGAGTTTTTACTAAAAACAAAAATCATGAACAATCAGTTTTACCCATAACTTAAGAACACATTTTATCAAAATCATGAACTCCCTACACATGCTCTAATACCACTGTTGAAATTAAGGGACGGTTACTACGGAAACAAAACCACATGGTACATGCTATGTAACAAATTACGCTGCGGAAAGAAAGCACATACCAATATTGCTTTCCGTAGCCCATGAACGATAGGGGGAGTTCATGATCTGTCAGACGGGTCCTGTATGAACTCTTGTGAATGAGCAACCTACAGGCTATAGTCTCCACAACAAAGACTCTTTTCAATCTGGTCGCTGGGATGGATCTCCGGGGTTATTTCTTGAAGCAATTTGTCACCTCTTTTGTGTTAGGTTGTTTTAGGCGAACCTCTAGTATAGGGGAGAGTGATTTCTTTTATCTCAACTTAAAGTCAGAAAGTGATTAACCTTAAAGAATCTCTAACACTCTCTATTTATAAAAGGTGGTGGGTTAAAACCCACCTTAGGGAATTACCCTAAGTTTGGTCGGCCTAGCAATATAGGGGAGGCCCAATTTTGGGCCACTCATGTCAATTGGGATTTAGGCCTAGCCCAAAATCCCTAATGTGACATTACCCAATTATGCTTAGGATGTTGGGCTTATATTAAAGGGCTCCTATTATGGCGGCCCATTCACCAAATGCCAACAGAGGCTGGGTCTCACTGAAATACAAGTTGACGCAACCACCAAGAGACTGATGTGGTCGAAGCGGAAACCAATGCTGAAGAATAGGTCTTGGACTTTGAAATCGGTGCCTGTGTCGGGCATATACAAACCATTTCCAAGACTTCTGATAAAATTGAAAAGAGATCTGCTACAATGGAAGGATGGATGAACGATGTCTAGAAGAAATTGAAGAGGAACCGGGCATCGCTGAAGGCCTTATGGAGGAAGATCTATCGACTGTTCAAGTCTTCCTTCGGGGCTCCGGATGAAGACCCCGATGCTGACCTCTTTAACACCTCTGGCGATGAGGAGTCGATGGATGCGGCTAACTTTCCCAACGCCGAGGACGAAGAATAGATTGTGCCTAATGGCAGAGAGGGTTAGGAAGAAGATGAACATGAAGGTGTAGATGAAGATGAAGATGAACAAGAACATGAACATGAAGATAAAGATGGAGATGACGATGAAGATGAAGATGACGACGAGGGAGTGACACCCGATGTTGAGGATGGCTCTTGAATTCAAATACCCGCTTTCAAAGAACTTTTATATTTGCATTTGTGAACTCTTTTGTTTCAACTTTTGTTTTGTCTTTAGACCATTTTATTCGACACTCTTGCATGCTGTGTTGTTATTGGGCTTATGTTATACTGTAGTGGTTGCATATTCCTAAATGATGTGTATGGTTTGGCCAGCCATTTCATCGTTTTGGTTACCGATGAAATATTTGTTGACATGGAATACAAACATTGTAAGCAGCTTTGTACTTGTGTGAACAGGTACATGTGTTGACATGTACTCTGTTTCTTTTGGGTTTGTTTAGTAACTGAAATGTAATGCATGTTCAGTACATATAAGTAGGTAATTTGTGAATAAACTTCCAATTGGAAGCATACGTTGATTGTACGATTATTTAGACCGTTCTATTAAAAAAGCACTTTGTACCTTCGTTTTCAAAGTCGTTGTGTTCATCAGAATCAAAAGGCGACCTATAATAATATTATTGACAAAATTTTCCTTACATTTTAGTACAAACCGTACTATTAATACTTGGGCCAAATTTGTTATAAAAATGAAGACAATTATTAAATGTGTATAGCCCAATAAATATCATTAGATGAGGCCCATTTACTTAACCAATAAATAAATATGTTGACACAAACTATATCAAGGGGTGTTACCATTAAATGTAGTTGTCTCTGCTGCAAACGTGCAATAGTTCTGATTAGATCGTACGGTTATGGTGGCATGCCTTCAAAACTATGTCAGCGTGCATTTATTGGTCGGTCGTTCGAGGTTCCGTGCCTCAGCCCATGAGTCTGTAGTTCAGCCTACTTATATATCTACAGTTTTTATTCGTGACAACAGCAACTTATGGAAACATATGGTGTAGTTGCAACTACTGCATACTTTTAGAACATATACAAACATAAACTTCATCGTAAATACCAAAAGGGTCCAGTCAGGCAACAAAAGCAACACATATTAAGGGCAAAGCAGAAGCAGTCAATCACAAGGTACTACAACCAGTTTAAGTCTTGACAAAGAAACCCAAAAAAATCAGGCAGTATAACAACTAGTAAATGGTGGCAACCAAAGTACCTTCACCAGAAACATCAAAGTGAACGAACATGTCCGGAGATAATTTGTTCGCTAGGTAAAACTTGTTCCAGCCTTTTCCTAAACTCGTATCGCAAATGAATTGTATCATCTGGTGGATAATTGTACTGGGGATTAGAAAGTCTGGATTGCACCGCTACTTTCCACCGTATTCCGAGAGGATCTATAATCTTCACTTCTCTCAAGCGGTCAAACCTGTTGACAACGAAAAATCTCTTTGGAATATTCTGCACATTAAAACGACTATATCGTTTTTTAACTAGACATTAGAATACAGTAAACACCTATTCATTATTCAATTAATCAGACGCGACACAAGGATTAAGATGTTACTTACGCATCTTGTCTTGCTACTGGTTAATTTGATGTTGCAGTGACTCCCACCTCCGTCGCCAGCACTACCCTCGTCTAAACAAAATTGGTCATCATTGGATGAACCGTCCGCTTCCTCACCAGATTAACTGTCTTCTACGTCCACATGTGCTTCTTTAAGAAAACCATGTTAATTTACGTTTCTACTGCGAACGTATCTTATTCCCTCAGTTTGAAGTGAATCATATCCAAAGGTGTCAGGTAGACATTGTGTGCAAATTGACTTCAACCGTCGCAAATGCTGTAATAAGTGGTGTTGGTGTAAGATTCTTGTTTTTTTAGCACTTTCACTACCCAAATATAACCTACCTGAAAACTTCCCACCCCATACGTGATACATAGTTTGTACCAACGATGTCTAAACATCCAGTTAAATTTCAATGGCAATATCTACAATTGAGAGTGTCGACATATATTTATGACCTTAAATCCCCAAACTGAGTTTAACATTGTATAACTCTATGACTAAACCAAAAGTAAATTCATATATTAGTGGATGCAGATCTTCTGCCCCACTTATCATGTCCCAGATCGTGCCTCACCGTTAAGATCTTGATACGTATCATGCGTGTAATGAATTTAGTGATTTATTTTCTAAAACCCTATTGGGATTGGTGAACCCTAGAATGAAAATATTAAATCTAAAGACACGTGTCAAAATCTTAACGGTGAGGCACGATCTGGAGCAAGAAAATTTGGGCAGGAGATATGAATACATATCAAGTACTTACCAATTCATCATTGTAGTCATCTGCAATGAGCACGCAAAATAGGGGGTATGTTCCGTCCATCTGACTTTCGAAGATTGTCAAAAACTGACCTAGGTTTCAGGGGACGAGTGACTTTCTCTATTGCAGGGTTGTATGGACGGGCAAGCCACTCTGCCTGATGTGTTAGCTGTTACGGGATGGTGTTTCCCGTGATTAAGGAAGGGAGCCACTACTAATGGCTTTAGTGTTTTCCGTGGCGATTAGGCTTTGTTAAATATTGAATAAAAAAATTAGTTCATGATGTGTTTCTTTTACTTTTAGTTTTTCGATAAAGGTAATATATGTGTTAGCATGTCCATTTTATGTGTCAACATATTTATTAGGTGTACAGTAAACATATTCATTGCAGACCAAAGTTTGTCTGTCTGTTCAAAATATCGGTCTGTAAAATGTTTCAACACCGGTGGGTCAATATTCGGTCTGAGAAAGGTGTGAGATTCCCTTACCTGTCTTGATACGTCAACTTTCAGTCTGGCATCATTAAATCCTACACACCGCTTCCTGACCGGCACAATCAGCGAAGAAAATCTGTCAGTAATAAGTATGGAGCGCATTTTTTTCATCAAATCGGATATAAATCGGTCATAATACGGTATTACATTCTTGACCGATAGATCGGTTGTTGGGATCAAAATGACGTGGCCTTGAACTTCTAGTAGTGGACTTCGAGGTCTCGCGGGGAGCTGACTCTTTAGGTATCTTTCTCGACCTCTTAGGTATTTAGTTTCCTTTAGGAGCTTTGTGCTATGCGAGGACCTGAAAAAGGATGGGGATGTCCCCTGATTCCACTCTGAAGCTTAAGTCAGTAATGGATTTAGAAAGAGTATTGTTAAGTATGAGAATCAAGATTGTAAAATACATATAATGTTCCCCTTTGGCGGTTGAAAGCATGTCGCCACATGTCCCTTTCCTTAAGATGAGGGTTTCTTCATGGCGGCTAGAGCAGGTCGCCACCTGTCCTTTCCTAGGAAGGTTTCTTCAGTGGTGTTTTGGCTATCAACTCGACTCGTACCTTAATAGGAGAGCCTTGAGTGATTTAGTCACCTTCTTTTGCTAGTCGTTCTTCAGAAGTCGACTTCTTCATATATGGTCGTCGACCATTTGTCTTTGCCTTGTCATTCCGAACAGAAATGGTATACGAATTTTCTTTAGTCTCGCCTTTAAACGTACTCACCTTCATACTATTCTATCCTTTTAATCGTAACCCAACACTTTCCCCCGAGACTTAAGTCGTCAACTTCATTCATGAAGAGGAGGTCTTGAGTCGAGTATAACCTCCAAGATCTATTGGCGAGATTCGGTATCCAATTTGGCCACCAGTTTGCGAACTTCTAATTTTTGAGGTTGAAAGAGGTGTCTTTAGTCGAGACGTGGCCCTTGGCTAATGAATTTTTGACCGTTGGGTGATTTTGGAGAAGCTTAAGAGTCGTCTCAATAAATTTACAACGGTTCTCTAGACAACGGTCACGTTGTCAGTGAATGCACCAATGAATGATGACCTAGGGAAGGATTCCTTTGGAAGTTATCCAAGCGGCGGAGACTTTAGTATAAATACTACTGTTTCACTTTCATTTTTCACCTTTGCTCTTGTTCTTCGTTCACTCGGGCGAACCAATATAGTGCTTTTTTCATCAACCCAAACTCGCCTCATTCTTGCGCTCCTGAAGAGAGGATTTTAATAGGAGACTGCTGGTCCTTCCGATCCTAATCGAGAAGCCTCTTTTCTCAAATCTCTCTCCAAGACTCCAATGGCCGCTCAATTTCCTGAAGGTAGGTTTCAAGGTTTTATTCCCTCTCTTAACAAACCTCTTAAGGAGAATAAATTATCGAGCGCCGCTTTCATAAAAGCTGTGAGGTTGGCTAACCTGAGCGATGCTGAAAGGCCTCGATATGGTGGTCCCATCGGGGAATGTCACCAAGCTCGAGCTGGGGAAGTCCCAGTTTACGCGGGCCAAATCGAGGCGGGGCTTCGATTCCCTTTTTGCTTAGAGTTGGAAGAACTTTGTGAGCACTATGGCATGCATCCCTGTCAGCTCACGGTTAATGCCATCCGTTTTTGGGTGGTCTTCCTTTGTTTGTGCGATACCTACAGCTGGACGTACACTCTTCAACTTTTTTTATGCTTATTCCAGTTGTTAAAGAGCGAATGATCAATTTTTGGCTTCAAAGGTCGATGGCCTCCTGCGGATGATCACTTTTCCTGGGAGTCGGCCAAGAAGTTGGTGATTGGGGTTAAGTCTTATAACGCCAATTGGAAACATTACTATTTTTTCTGTCGAGAAGGAGTTTCTTGGCCTGTGACTCCTCTTATCGGTACCGATGGTGCCCCCTCTCTACAAGGTTTGACTCCTGAGGAGTTTGCCACCGTCGGCGAGATCCATGCCGCCATTACATCAGGGAGTTTTGAGCTGTGGCGCTCTGTCGATGATATGACAGAGGAGGCTCTTATTCGAGCATCAATTCGACTTCGTCTTGAAGATCCCCCAATTAACTGGATAATCTTTCTTTTTTCATATTCGCATTTTTTAATCTTCTTTTGCTTTCTGTAGGTATTTTTACGAAGCTTTTTGATGCTCGTGATCAGGCGGCAACAGGGGTGCCCATGACTGAAGATTCTGTGGCGACCAACACCGAGGTCGCCCCTGAGCAACCTTCTCTCGAGGGAACTCCTACTGATGATGCTGAAGTGGTAGAGAAGACTCTCGAGGGAGAACAAAAAGGGCGGCGAACAAGGGTGGCGCCAAGCCCATTAAGAAGGCGAAGGTGACAATCACCACCCCTATCTCGGAATTTCAGGAGGCCGCCTCCTTGGCTGCTCCTGCCACTTCAAGTTCCCCTCCAGTCTCCAAAGGTATGAACTTTGTCGACTTCACTTTATTTCATCTTTCTTGAAGTATCTCTAATATTTTTCTTTTACAGAGGTCGACCCAAAGGGTAAGGGTCTTGCTGAATCCTTGACCTATCAAGCCATGACGGGCTTGAAGTTTGAAGGTCCTCCTTTCAATTGGAAGATGCTTCATTCTGCCCCCGAGACCTTCTCCTAGAATGCTGACTGGGATCCCCTTGCTTCTTTGAAGGGGTACCAGTTGAAGGAGGGTCATTCTCTCGCCAATCGAGATTTGGCCCTTCATCTTTTGAATGCTTCCATCCCTCCACAAGATCTCCCTCGCTTTCCCATCGAAAGAGCTAGCGAGGCTGCTAATTATTCTTGCACCGACAGGCCAAGGTAAGGAAGGTCATGTATTCCTCGGTTTTTCTATGTAGTTTTGAAGTCAACTTCTTACCAATTTGTCGTATTCCTTAGGCCACTCGGGATTTTCTGCAAGTTGGCCGTCTGATTCTTGACCTGGATGAGGAGGTTTCCTCTTTGAAAGGGAAACTCGCCACTGTGGAGGCGGAGATAGGAGAGACACAGCGTCTTCAAGAGGAGGTTACTCGACTGAAAGAGGATATCCTTCAATTGAACGAAGCTCTCGCCAATTCCGTTGATGAGCTTTCCATCTGCAAGGACACCCTGAAGACCTCCTTGGTTCTCAATGCAGAGTACAACAGTGTGCACCGCATTTCTACCGCCGTTCTAGAGAGTTTTCGCACCAAGGTGGCTTCCTGTAAGAAGGAAGTCGCCATTCTGGAGACTGAGGTCAAGAAGTACAAGGGACCTGCCTCGGAGATCATTGCTGGTTATAAGGCCAGTACTGATTTTCAGACCGACGCTGCCATGGCCAGTGGGCAAATGCTTCTTTCGACTTTCGCGTCGGTGGTTAAGGACATCAGGGCTATAGATCCCAATTTTCATTTCTCGAAGGTTGAGGCGCTTTGAGAATATTTAGTCGCCGAGGCTAGGGCTAGGGATAGTAGAAAAAAAAAAATCTTGTATAGATTTTCTTTTATCTTCCCCAACTTAATGTAAACCGTGTTTATCAATGATCAAAGGATGACCTTTTGACGACTTTTGTAGTAAATATCAGGTTTCTATTCGATCGATAATTAACGATGAAAATGATTTTATCCTTAAGACCTAACCTTCTTTTTGAGTCGTCGACCATTCTGAGTGATTTGGATGATATAAGATTTCTGGTTGTCGATAATTAATCTTCAAGAAGATCTGCCTCTTCAATACTTAACCTCTTTCAAGTAGTTAACCAATCTGAGTGATTTAGATGATATCAGATTTTTGATGGTCGACTCTTGATTCGGAAAAGTTTGTCTTCGATACTTAACATCTTTCAAGTAGTCGACCAATCCGAGTGATTTAGGTGATATCAGATTTTTTATGGTCGACTCTTGATTCGGAAAAAGTTTGTCTTGGATACTTAACCTCTTTCAAGTAGTTCGACCATTCTGAGTGATTTAGTTGATATCGTATTTTTTATGATCGACTCTTGATTCGGAAAAAAGTTTGTCTTCGATACTTAACCTCTTTCAAGTAGTTCGACCAATCTAAGTGATTTAGTTGATATCAGATTTTTGATGGTCGGCTCTTGATTCGGAAAAAGTTTGTCTTCGATACTTAACCTCTTTCAAGTAGTTCGACCAATCTGAGTGATTTAGTTGATATCAGATTTTTGATGGTCGACTCTTGATTCGGAAAAAGTTTTTCTTCGATACTTAACATCTTTCAAGTAGTTCGATCAATCTGAGTGATTTAGTTGATATCAGATTTTTTATGGTCGCTCTTGATTCGGAAAATGTTTGTCTTCGATACTTAACATTTTTCAAGTAGTTCGACCAATCTGAGTGATTTAGTTGATATCAGATTTTTGATGGTCGACTCTTGATTCGAAATTTTTTGTCTTCGATACTTAACCTCTTTCAAGTAGTTCATCCAATTTGAGTGATTTAGTTGATATCAGATTTTTGATAGTCGACTCTTGATTCGGAAATTTTTTTCTCTTCGACGTCATACCTCTGTCGACCAATCTGAGTGATTTAGATGATATCGGATTTTTGATAGTCGACTTCTTTGATTTTGAATGCTTGACGCCTTAAGGGAGGAACTCAGATATCTGGAAAAAAAATAGCCTTAAAAGGCTATATTTATTTATCCTTCCTGAATCTCTCACAAAAACATCATTAATAAACATTAGCCTTAAAGATAAACAAAGTTATTTCCTTAATTAGGCGTTGTTTCTATGACTTCTCTTTGATTGCGGCGTCGCATCGAGCTGACATAGCATCGTTGAGATGCGGTTTTATCTCCTCTTACCTCACCTATCCCATGTGGCGTCGAGAACTTCATTACTTGATGAGTAGTTGACGGGATTATCCAATGAGGGTTAAGAATAGTTCTTCCGATGATTGCATTGTATGCTGAGGCGGCGTCGACGACAACGAAGAGTGCATCTATCATCAAAGTCTTCTTCTCTTTTCCTAAGACCATTGGTAGTTTGATAGCACCCATTGGATAGGTGCTTCTTCCAGAAAAGCCGATGAGAGGAAAGTCGGCCTTCATTAGGTCTCTTCTGGTTAACCCCAAGTTTTGAAAGGCTTCGTAGAAGATTATATCCGTTGAGCTTCCGCTGTCAATGAGGATCCTTTTGACTTCGTATTCTGCCAAGGTGGAAATGATAACTAAGGCGTCATCGTGAGGTTGAGTCACCATCATGAGATCGTCTGTTGTGAAGCTTATGACCACTGGGTCGATTACT
Organism: Clarkia xantiana subsp. parviflora; assembly: GCA_036873135.1. Classification (NCBI taxonomy): domain Eukaryota; kingdom Viridiplantae; phylum Streptophyta; class Magnoliopsida; order Myrtales; family Onagraceae; genus Clarkia; species Clarkia xantiana. The sequence continues at coordinate 28,510,999 of JAPTYO010000004.1, forward strand.
TTATGTGCATTTCCCTTGTTTTCTGTCTTTGAGACTTGGGTGGTGTATACTTCTCCGGCGACGCTGGTCTCTCCTCCTAAGGCGAATCCTCCTGCAATGACGTTCACCGTCCCTCTTTGGATTGGGGCGGGATTGTCATGAAGGGGAGATCGAGAATTCCTTCGCGGGCTGCGACTTCGTTTCCTTGGAGATTTGAAAGGTTTCTCAATAAACTTTAATAGTTTACCTCTTCGGATCAACATCTCGATATCTTGCTTTAAGGCGATGCATTCATTAGTGTCGTGCCTCTAAACTCGATGATAACGACAGTAGTCGTTTATCTAGGATCCCATCGGACTCTTTCTGACTGGAGGAGGTCCAGCCTGAGTTTTTCCATTTCTTGGAGTACCACAGAAATATTATGCGTGAGAGGAGTGAATTTTGCCAAATAAGGGTTAATGTCCCTTTTTGGTCCTTGGCGACTTCCATGTCGGAAAGTCATTTCTCGCCTTTCATCTCTTTTTGGGGGTCGAGAAGCAGAACCCTCCTCGATCTTAGCAGGAATGACCTGCTTCTTGGTCTCCATGGGCGACTTCTCATGTGATCTTTCCAAGTCGATGTACTTCTTGACCTTAATGGCGAGGGCATCATTTTTTCGCACGGGATTCATCACCATGCTATCCTTCAAAGCTTGGCTCTGAACTCTGAGGCCTCTCCAGAAGGTCCTAATCAGCTCGCCATCAGTGGCGTCCTCATTCAGCTGCTGGAGTATCTTGTGGTATCTAGTATAATAATTGGCTAATGTCTCATCAGGACCTTACTCAATTTTATCTAGAAAGTCCATGCTCTTGAGGCGTTGTCTTTGGCCTATATGGCCTTCTATGAACTTGTTCTTCAACTATTCCCATGAGTCTATCGAGTTGTCAGGAAGACCATAGAACCAAGTGGAGGCTTCTTCTTTTAGAGTTGTTGGGAAGAGAGCTACATAATTGTCTGGCGTTGCCCCTCTCCTTAGGAGGGAAGAGTTATGGGCGTTGATATGGCGAACAGGATCTCCCTCGCCTGTGTAGTCATCGATGTTCCTTGCGAAAACTTGCGGAGGAACTCGAGTATTGACTAACCTTTTGGAGAAAGGGTGAGGGTGTGGTCACGAACAATCAGCAGATCATTTGCCCCTATTCTATTCTTCTCTAACAGTTCTTCTACCTGTCCTATAGTGAATAGGACAAGACATTTGCTCGCTGTCTCGATTTCGGGAGGGATCTCTTTTTCCAAGAGATTTTCCTCCGCAATCTTCACACTGGAGGCTACTTCTTCCTTCTTGGAGACTTCTCGGGTTGGTTCCTTTTTGTCGGGAACAGTTCCCGCCTGGGCTTGGTTCCAAAAGGCTATGAAAGCTACCATTACCTCCTGAGGGACAGTCCGGGGGACTGTTCTCGCCTCTTCTGGATTTGGTAATGACTTGGAGTGACTAGGATTCTCCTCACCACCAGTGCCATTTGTTTGAGGCACGAATGGATCTTCTTACGGTGTTGGTTTTGAAGTGGTGGGATTTGCTGGGGCTTCTCCCATCTCTTCAACCACGGAATTTGGCATCTTATTCTTCTCGGGAGCCATGACTTTTTCTATCACCGTTTTCCACAGGCGGCTCCAAATGTTGGGATCAAAATGACGTGGCCTTGAACTTCTAGTAGTGGACTTTGAGGTCTTGCCGGGAGCTAACTCTTTTAGGTATCTTTCTCGACCTCTTGGGTACTTAGTTTCCTTTAGGAGCTTTGTGCTAGGCGAGGACCTGAAAAGGGATGGGGGTGTCCCCTGATTCCACTTCGAAACTTAAGTAAGTATGGATTTAGAAAGAGTATTGTAAAGTATGAGAATCAAGATTCTAAAATACATATAATGTTCCCCTATTTATAGAGAGAGATTACCGACTTCAAATGGTGGCTACCCTCTTGGGAGGATTTCTGTCCAGAGTCGGTTTAAGCAGGTGACAAGTAGGTCGCCACCTCATATTTCCTTAGTCGGGAAGGTTTCCCTTTGGCGGTTGAAAGCAGGTCGCCACCTGTCCCTTTCCTTAAGATGAGGGTTTCTTCATGGCGGCTAGAGCATGTCGCCACCTGTCCTTTCCTTAAGAGGAGGGTTTCTTCATGGCGGCAAGAGCAGGTTGCCACATGTCCCTTTCCTTAAAAGGAAGGTTTCTTCAGTGGTGTTTTGGTTATCGACTCGACTTGTACCTTAATAGGAGAGCCTTGAGTGATTTAGTCGCCTTCTTTTGCTAGTCGTTCTTCAGAAGTCGACTTTTTCATATATGGTTGTCGACCATTTGTCTTTGCCTTGTCATTCTGAACAGAAATGGTTGGCGACTTTTCTTTAGTCTCGCATTTAAACGTACTCACCTTCATACTATTCTATCCTTTTAATCGTAACCCAACATCGGTAAGTAAACTCGTGGTAGATAATCATTAGTTTTTTTTTTGTAGAGTTATAACATAAACCGTATATATAGTAATCTAAAATATAAAGCCCATAATTAAGGGACCACATTAAGAAGCCTAATATCCTCTATATATTATATGAATTTTAGTACTAATTACAGAATGAAAACCTTCCACAAAACCAAGAAGAAGAAGGTATCCTTCTACAGTGCAGATCCTGAAAAAAGAATAAATGAATGAAATATCAACAAATTTAGAATAATATATAATTTAAATTTATTGCACTCTTTTTTCAAATATCTCTTATTTATTAAAAAAAAAATTATCAGACTGGATTAAACTAGCATACCGAATATTATATAGTACACAAATTGGGGTAAAGTGACAATCAAGATATATATATAGTTTGTCACCCTAACTAATATATGATATATATGCACTACTCTGAATAACAAGATCTCATCCAATATGATTCATTCAGGGTAGAATAAACTAAAACGTGGTGTGTTGGGGATATTGATTAGCTTTACTTTAGCTGGAAATGGGAAGTAGCCAATCAGCCATCCATCCTTTTGATGCGCACTTCACTTCACTAGATACAAGATTTAATGATAATATAAACAAATAATGCATAGGCAAAAGTGTACGAGGAGATGGGTTGGTTTATAATAAGATTACCGTAACAGATCCCATAGAGACACGTGTTGGTCGGAGGCAGTTCAGATCGGGGTAGTTCCAGTCACACTCACAGAGGTTGTCGGCTGCCACCGCCCACCTTTTGCTTAATTAGCTCTCACTCGCCCCAGTCCCCATCTCCCATCTTGAGGAGGACAACCCCCAAAATATAATTATATATATATAATAAAAACTCCAAATGATACTTAATAGAGTTATTTTCCCAAATTAAGCCATTTAAAAAAAAGTAGGGTTAAGAATACAATAGGGGCCTGAATGTTTGCCCATGTTGTCAAAAGGGGTCTGAATTGGAAAAACGTATTATTTAGGGCCTGAATTTTGAGTTTTGTGTATAAGTGAGGTCTCCGTCTATTTTTTCTGTTAAAAGTGACGGAAAGTGGTCACATGCTTGGCATGTGACCAAAAATACTTTGAAAACCCGAAAATGCCCTTTGACCAAAGTGTCTCTCTCATATGTTTGACCTAAAATGACGAAAATACTCTTTAAGCCACCACAGCTCCGGCGACCACCACCACCCAACTCCGGCGACCACCACCGGCCTCCGGCGACCACCACCGGCCTCCGGCGACCACCACCGGCCTCCGGCGACCACCACCGACCTCCGGCGACGACCGAAAAGCTCCGATCGGAGCTTTGGAGCTAGTAGAAGAATCCACGCACTCCAATGATTTGTTGATGACTCTGCAGGGCCTTTATGATCTTCGTGAGTGCATCAGAAGATGATCCAAAGAAAGAGTCGTCACTGCACATATCAGAAATCAAGAGCCGGAAGGGAAGACGCATTAATGTGGGTGGGAAATGGGAATGAACGGATGCAGTAATTAAAAGGCTAGAGTGGAAATTTGCAATTAATCAGCCTAGTTTAGGATAAGGATAATTGAATACACTCACCGGTTGAAGATTGAGGAAGGCATGAAGAATAACCGCATCAATTGAAAATTGGGAGGTTTTTTTCGTAGTTGAAGAAACAGATGAATTGAAACTGAAAGATCGCAAGAAACTGATGGTAGGTTTTTTTTCAACTAATAAGACGGAAGTTAGGAATGTAACTATTCACAGATTAAATTAAGAACAGAAGCTCTGGTGGGGAGAAACGGAAGCTGAGAAACGGGAGCCACAGAGCTCCGATTTGGAGCCCTGTGGCTCCGATCGGAGCTTTTTTGGCTCCGATCGGAGCTTCGGAGCTTCGGAGCTCTAATCGGAGCTTTTTTGGCTCCGATCGGAGGCCGGTGGCGGTCGCCGGAGGCCAGTGGCGGTCGCCGGAGGTCGGTGGTGGTCGCCGGGCGGTGGCCGGAGCGTGGTGGCCTTAAGGGCATAATTAGTGTGTAGGGGTATTTTAAACATTTCACATTTTATTAATTAAATTGATAAATTGTATAATAATTACAAAAGGGTATTTTTTGTCTTTTCACGTGGTTCTGTTAGATTTAACAGAAAATTTGGACGGAGACTTGAAAAAACACAAAACTCAAAATTCAAGCCCTAAATAATACGTTTTTTTCAATTCAGACCCCTTTTGGCAACATGGGTAGACATTCAGGCCCCTATTGTGTTCTTAACCCAAAAAAGTATAGGTGCGATTAGCTTTAATTTTGCAAATCTGGTCAAACTCTTGAAGGGCATTCGAGAGTTAATCCAAACCATTCGAAATGATCTGCTTAAAAAATATCAAACAATAGTATTATTATAATAATATAGGTAAAAGAATTGCAAAACTAACCTTATTATTAAAGAAATACGCCATTTTTAACATTGATTTCCGAACTAACCACGGCACTCTGACTGGAGTGTATATTCAGTATAGAAGTCGAAACTTAACATCATTTGCAGCATTAATATTAGGGTTAAAGTTACTTTTCACACTGGATGTTTGGTTTTGTATACTTTTGGTACTAAATGTTTGAAAAAATGTAGCTTTCGGTACATCTGTTAGTTGGCCGCTAAATGACATGTGCAAATCACGTGACCGACCCTAAATCTTTTATTTTGTTCAATTTAGTCCCTCAAATATATTCCTAAATTTTATTTAACTTAATTTAGTCCTAAAACTTCAAAATCGAACTCAATTGAACCAATCGAACCCAATTGGCATAGACCCAATTGAGTCCAATTGACCCAATTGGGGCTAGGTCAATTGGGATGTAGATTTTGAGGTTTTGAGACTAAATTAAACAAAATAAAAGTTAGGAATATATTTGAGGGACTAAATTGAACAAAATCAAAAGTTTATGATCGGTCACGTGGCTTGCACATGTGATTTAACGGCCAACTAACGGATGTACCAAAAGCCATATTTTTTCAATCGTTTGATACCAAAAGTATACAAAACCAAACATCCAGTACTAAAAGCGACATTCGGTTAAACATGTGGTGTGAAAAGTATATTTAAATAATCAAATTATTTGCCTACTCTAATTTTTTATTTTTATAAAATCGATAATGAAAAATTGCTAATACATATACTCATCTATACAAAACAATTGAAGGGAGAAGACATTAGAGTTATAATTGTACAATGTACTTTAAAACATTATAGAATATAGATAATTTATAATTGAATCATGACAGTAATTCTGCAAATATTTTTATTCAGTTTCAGCTTCCACAGTGATCATTTAATGTGTACTTTAAATGTAGCTTATGGTGAGCCTGGATGGAAGTTGAAAATCAATTTTGCTTACAACATTAACATTATAATTCGATGTCTATCATCCTCTACGTACCTACACTAATTTTCTTTCTGAATAATGTTTCATATTAAAAAAAAAAAAAAAAAACAAAACAAAAATAATTAGGGTTTAGGTTTTCGGGATTCGGGTTATACAGGGTGCTCCTGAGAACCTGTTACAAACTGGTGCAGCGACGACCTTATTATTATTATTTTTTTTTATAATAGCGCAGTGCCACTTAACTGTACATTCAAGTTCAATGGAGTAAATTATTATATTTTTTAAAGGGTTAATGTGTAAATTTTACAAACCCTAATTGCCAGGATCTTGATCATGCTTTATGAGGGATATAGAGAGGAATGACTTATAGAAGAATGAGAATTGTATTATTGATCTTATTTAGGGTAAAGTACATGTATCTATATATATAGATACAAGACTATATCTATAGCAATATAATAAGAAACATAATCTGATAATATACTAAGAATATATCTATTCCTAATCTAGATATATTTATCTAAATATAATAAGATATATTTATCTATAATATATCTTATTCCCTTATACGCCCCCGCAAGACGGACGTTCTGACAAGAATGCCGATCTTGATACGAAGAATATTGATGAATGCCCGAATAGTCCAATCGTCATCGACGGATGCCCGGAGATGTCCAGTCGGCAACGACGGAAGCCCGGAGATGTCCAGTCGGCAACGGCGAAAGCCCGGAGATGCCCAGTCGGCACGGCGGTAGCCCGGATATGCCCAGTCGGCACGGCGGTAGCCCGGATATGTCCAGTCGGCACGGCGGTAGCCCGGAGGTCCAGTCGGCAATGGCGGAAGCCCGGAGAGGTCCAGTCGGCATCGGCGGAGAAGGATTGAGGTGGACATGTCAATAGTAGGGATCATTGGTGAGGTGTCTTCGTCAGTTGGGGCTAAATCAGAGGACCAGCGCAGAAGTCGTCGACACGGAAGCAGGGATTTATTGTCCTATTAGAAAAGAAAGGAAAAAAAAAAAAAAAACTGAAATTAGAATTGGCCAGGGGGCGGCCGGCATGATATCTTCGTAATTGACGGCGGTGCCGACCGCCCCTGGACAGCGGCAATGGTGGGCGACGGCTTGTAAGTTGTACTCGTTGGAGTTAGAAAGGCTCTGATACCATATAGAAGAATGAGAATTGTATTATTGATCTTATTTAGGGTTGAGTACATGTATCTATATATATAGATACAAGACTATATCTATAGCAATATAATAAGAAACATAATCTGATAATATACTAAGAATATATCTATTCCTAATCTAGATATATTTATCTAAATATAATAAGATATATTTATCTATAATATATCTTATTCCCTTATATGACTTACCCGGTACTGATTCTGTTCTTCCTAGACTGACGATTCGTTTCCCTGAAGAACGGTTCTACTTCTCTCCCTTGTCCATCCTTCTGTCAGAGACCAGTTGATGGAGAACTGCTCTTTCTCTCTGTCAATTACTGGCAGGGAGAGAGGACCGTTTATAATATTAACCCTTTAATCTGGTACGTCCATCAAGTAACCAATTGAACGGTCTAGATTAAATACATTCCATAAAGACATATATTGATACAATATAATATAATACATTATTCAATATATCTATATTCATTAATATTATTTGGCCACATAATTAGAATATATATTCGAACATTAAATATATATTCTTACATTCTCCCACTTGGCCAGATAATCACATAAGTCTTACATCTTTATGGAATAACATAAGGCGCGCGTAAAATCTAATCTTTCCGTTCATCATAATCACTTACATTCAATAATCTGTAAATGCGGGTTATGGCGGTCATACACTTATTTAAGCAGCATACTCCCTTCCATATACCACGACAGTTACATCTTATCAAATGTAAGCCTGTAAGTAATATTTATAAACACATTAGGGTCCAAGTAAGGCTTTGCATAAGGTTTTCCCGTTATCATAAACATTATGTGTACACAATCATAATTAACAGGAAAACATTGGAGTCAGAAACATATCATTGAGCTCAGAGTGTCAAACATCATCATCATCACCATCAACTTTACAACTAAGACCCATTATTTGCATGCTTCTTTAATGTCATTAGTTGTAAACATTCATTTAAATACATCATTGTCAGCTTGGCCATTATGCTGACAGACACTCTTGTTTCTGAACTTTCTTATTAACGACAATAAATTTTCATTCCATAAGTTTGCACATTTTAATGCTTGTCGTTTTGACGAAGAAATAACTGTGGCGTTATTACGATAAATTTTCCAGCGACTTGGTAACGGTGTCGACAACCTCAAACCCTGAAATAAGTCCCACAGTCCTTAATGCATGATAAAACATGCTAAAACCTTACTTTACATTATTGATAACGACAGATAATTACCACTTTTCTATAATATTGTTCCAACACATAAAATGAACAAATAATTGAAAGTGGACTTGCAACTGTCACGATATCCCTTAAATCTAAATCTACACGAACATAAATGCATTCACATGTTATTGTAGGTGCATTATGACTTTATTTGCAGCATTCTTGAATTATACTCCGTCTTTAAGATCGTTTTCAATGTGAGCTTTCTGAGACAATCCAACTGTAATTGTGGCTAGATTAAAATTTTAATTTAATCTTAGTCACATAAATTGTCTCTCACATTAACTTTAACTTTCATCTTAATTTCAGAGAGAATCATAATACATAATCATTTAAATGTGAGCAATATATAATCAATTATACAGGTAAAATATCTGCGTACTCCCACTAATCTTATGGTTCACACAACGGTAAAGTAACTTAATAAACCATTCGTGGGAACATCAATTTTATCATATAAATTGATTTCTAAAATGACCATTCATTAATTGAGGAATATAAACTTCGTAACATAATATATTGTGGGAATGAAACCAAAAAAATATTTACTAATATCTGAATCCTACAAGTAAACCAACTTCCAGAATGACAAGTTTTCCTAATGTTATTCTAAATGATTTAACTTTATCAGATGATTATATTTTTCTTTCTTTATGAAGTATCATGTCTTTCGAACATTATCCCTTATGTTGAAATTTTCATTCAACTGATGGAACTATATTCCAATCCATGTGAATAATATATTCATACAGATAGACAATGTCTATCATTTACCATAATATCCACATCTTATTATTCAGACACTCCCACTAATTTCATTATTCTTAAGATTAACATAATTGGTTTCTACAATTTTTGGACTTCAGTTAAGAAAATAAGTTTTTATACCATTTGGATCTTTTAATGTTACTCCAGAGTAAACATTTCATTCAAGAATCCATTATTTAATGTGGATCATAAATATTTACTTTAACGTTATTAGACAACCTCAAACATAACAGTGTCTTAACCAAGCTCCCTTCCAACACACAGATCATTAAGATGTTGGAACTGCCTTTATGGGATCTCAGACTTAACTCATACATCCACAACTTAATGTCATTAATGGGTAAATAAAATTTACTTGTCTAACTCTTAACTGTAACTTTCAAAGTCCTATTATATTTCCCACAATACTATTTTCATAAATGTATGACATGTTCTTTTAAGAAGGCTTATTAATGAACTAAAAGTCATATCATATTTTTATACATTTCTCATGAAAGTCACCACACATAAGGACATTATAAGTTTTCACGTTTCTATCTAATTGCTTACTTTCCATCAAGAAAAAACACTCAGCTAAATAGATATGTCATACATGAATAACATTAATAAGCGTGACTAACTAATTTTCTTCATTAACTCTTAATACGGAAAAATAAACATAAATTCATAAGTTCAAGAAGATATACAAATTATCCCCCTATTCTTGACACTTATTAATTTTCCGCATAATAATCATGCAATAAGCGAGATATACAAAATATTACATTTTATTCATGTATGAAAAACAATTGCAGTAACCTTTTAGCAGCACTCCTTTATGCATGGTTGACATGTGACTTCCTTATTCTTCATAAACATACGAGCTAACTCAATATCACTTAATGAACACTTTAAAGTGCTCTCATAAATATTGAGTTATCTCTAGTCATCCTTAAGGTCTTTAATCTTGCTCCATAAATTAGTCAACTCAAACTTCTACATTCTATACAACTCAAAACTTAATGGTTGTAAGTTTGTACATACGAGTGACTTATTACATAATTTGTTCTTTCATCCACAAAACTTTATAATTTTCTTTATTTATTGTTTTTGGAATAAACCAAAATTATTCGCATTCGTGTTTATACTTTATGATTTGACTTTCTACTTAAGTTGTGTACCCGTAAGGATACTATTTAATTGTGTTAAGTCAGGACCTAGTAACTTTAGAGGAACCTGACTTACACAGTTTTGAAAGTCAAACCTATTAAACACAATAACAGAACATACATGTGAATTAACTATAATAGCTGCAAATTTACATACTTGTCAATCTATAAAATAAACTAATATAGAATCAACTAATCATTCAGAGTATATCATAATCGACCTTTGGGCAACAACTATAATATACTATCATTAAGTAAATGCCAATTAGTAAATAAACTATTATAGATTCAGATAATCAATAAGAGTATATCATAGTCGACCTTTGGGCAACGAATACAATACACTAATCTTAATTAAATGCCATAACATTATTTGGAAATCATCAAAGTATACTATAACCGACCTTTGGGCAACGACTATAGCACACAAATCTTAATTAAATTCCATAGCATTATTGGACAATTAAAGAAAATATTCGGTTAAATATACAAGTTATCTTTGGATATACAAATATATAGAACCAAAAGATCTTAATTATCCCATCATGTTTACAAGTTATAGAAAGTGATTCACCTTTGGGTAAATCCTAAAATTCTAGTAACAAGCAAACGTCAATTTATCCAATCATGTATACAGTAATAGGCATTTCATTATTATCATGGATAAATGACAATTGTATTATATGCATGAAGTAAATAAACATTCTAGATTAGCCACTTTGGTGACAATAATCTACTTAAAATATAAGTTCATGCATATAGTTATTGATCTTTCTTTAGACATTACTATTGTATTATACGTGATGGACATACGCGTGATTCGGGCTCGGTTTTAATTACTTGAACTTCATACACGCACGAGACCCGTCCGAAACCCAATTTCAAGCTAACCGGGGGAAACCGGGCAAGTTTCGAACTTGCCCGGCATCCCCGGGGGGCTTACCCGGAAAATTCCGGGTAAGTCCCAGCTTACCCGGAATTTCCGGGTAAGCTAAGCTTACCCGGAATTCCGGGTAAGCTTGGCTTACCCGGAATTTCCGAGTAAGCCTAAGCTTACCCGGAATTCCGGGTAGGCCTAGGCTTACCCGGAATTCCGGGCAAGCTCCACACCCGGGGGGTGTCGCGCACACCCCCCATTTTACCTCGGACGTATACGGAGACCCGATTTTTAACTAACTCCTATGTGTCCGAGACCTATGTTTCAGAGGCGCGCGCGTCCCGTTCATGACAGCCGCCTGAGACGCGCGTCAGAGCCCCTTTTCCCAAAGCTTACCCCTGCATCCCGGTTCACATTTCCACATTGAACCGGGTCAAAACCGGTTTACGGTCCAAGGTTGCCTATAAATAGCCACCTTGGGGGTGAACATTTCCAAGTCAATTCAATTCATTCCAAAATCACTTTGGGCAAGCTTGGGAAAAGCTCTGGCTTCTCTCTAAAAACCCTCTCTTTCTCTCTCTAGAAAAACTACTGATGTTGATCGTCGGAGTGAGCACGCCAAGCACCCCCCCCTCTCCACGGGAACTGCTTGGTAACGCTCCTTTGCAGGTGCCGACGGATGATCTGCTAGAGAGCCGGAAATACTTGCCCTCATTTGGAAGACAAAGCTAAAGCCCGCGCACGACACCAGAAGGCGGATTTAGCTCACACCTAACCTGAAGACCCCGACAAGTTATCCAGCGGACAGCCCGCTACAACTTGGTCGAAACACTTGGCGCCGTCTGTGGGAAACGCAACAGAAAGCCTGCGTTACTCAAACGAACAAGCAAGATGGAAAACACATACACCATACACGGAGGCTTCAGTGCAGGGGACGAAACCTCTTACGCAAGGGGCATACAATCATGAGACCCCACGCAACGAGCAGCCACCGCCGACTAAGACAAAGAAAAGACGACCAGGACGTCCAAGGAAAACTCCGACCCCGGAGTCAAGCATGAGACCTCCTCCGCAGAGAGCTCAGAGAGACCCCCCGCAGAGCCAAAGCGAGGCCTCAGTCGCCTCGTCTATGCCAACAAGAAGCGTACACTCTCGGAGTAACGCGCAAGGGGTCACACAGCAAACCCACGCTCCTCCGGGCTCCGCCCATCAAACCTTCAACACGCAGGAGCAATCATACGGAATGCCAAATGCTGGGACATACAATCAGGCACCAGGGGCACAGGCTGCGCCTGCAGTCACCCCAGAAATAATGGCGAAACTCGAACAGCTGCTTCATCTGAGAAAAGCCCTACACAACCAAGGATACGGGGCGCCTCCGCCCCCTCCCGCGCAACAAGCAAATATGCCCCTGACACCAACGCAGGCGCCTCCAATGAATGCACTTCAGCAGAGAGGCCCTACAATCTCAAAAACCCCGACCTTTCACGGGAATGCACAGCAAAGCAGGCAGTTCCCCCAACAAGGGACAAGACAGGAGCTCTCGCACTCCCAAACACCCTACCAAGCAGGGCCATTCAATGAAGGAGCCTGGAGGCAGCTGTCTCAGACATTCCAGGGATATCAAGTTCACTCCTCGCATAGGAAAAATCACTTTGTAATGGCAAGCTACCCCGGTCCAAAACCAGGAACAAGCCACATACGTCACCAACAAAGGCCCTAGCTCCATACGCAGAAAGGGCAAAAAACAAGAAAAGCCATCAAAAAGATATCAAAACAAGACTAAGCAAAGCTCATGCCTGTATTCAAAACAGAGGGAGCGCGACGCATGTAAGGAGTTGAAATACCTTCATCAAGGATGTGAACGTACTAATCTATTCACATCCTTGCAAAAAGTCGGGGGATAAGCGGATCATTGGGAATCCTCCCTCGCAAACAAATGCAAGTGTCGGACGTACTAATCTATCCACACTTCGCCATCATACAAGGATGTGAACGTACTAATCTATTCACATCCTTGCAAAAAGTCGGGGGATAAGCGGATCATTGGGAATCCTCCCTCGCGAACAAATGCAAGTGTCGGACGTACTAATCTATCCACACTTCGCCATCATACAAGGATGTGAACGTACTAATCTATTCACATCCTTGCAAAAAGTCGGGGGATAAGCGGATCATTGGGAATCCTCCCTCGCGAACAAATGCAAGTGTCGGGCGTACTAATCTATCCACACTTCGCCATCATACAAGGATGTGAACGTACTAATCTATTCACATCCTTGCAAAAGGTCGGGGGATAAGCGGATCATTGGGAATCCTCCCTCGCAAACAAATGCAAGTGTCGGACGTACTAATCTATCCACACTTCGCCGCAGTACAAGGATGTAGACGTACTAATCTATTCACATCCTTGCAAAAGTCGGGGGACAAGCGGTTCCGTAAGAATCCTCCCTCGCAAACAAATGCAGGTGTCGGACGTACTAATCTATCCACACTTCGCAAACACACAACTACATCAAGTATGTGAACATACTAATCCATTTACATCCTTGTAAAGGAAGACAAGCAGTTCAACATGAATCATCCTCCTTACAAAGCCACAGGCGCCGGTAATACTAATTCATCCGCACCCCACCACCAACAGAGATGCAATTTCCTAAGGAAAGCCATCGGATTAAGGAAATCGACCTGTCAACAGGGCTACACTCTTCCAAAAGAGAACAAGTTATAGAGACAGCAATAAGGGAAGATGCAAAATAATACTAAGTATTATATCTTTCTAACATCTCATGTCAGGCATATCTATATATAATATAGCAGGTCTAAAGAGTAAAGGCATCCAGCCAGCATAAAAAGTCAAGCTCGGGACATACCCCGCCAAAATCTCACCCATGCAAGGGGAGCGACCATATATACACAAGAAAAAAAAACAAAGAAAGATCAACCTGACCCAACGTCAGGAGCACCAGAGCCAAATGCGTCAGCCATAAAAGTATCACGCGCAGGGCTGCCGAAAACAACACGGCGATCGTCGCCAACAGGGACGGACACCTATCCCGTCAAACCACTTATAAGGGAGCGTGTATCACGGACACCTCGCTCCGCCCACATCGCCCGCTCGGATCCCCGCAATAGCCCCGAGGGCATAGCCAGTATATGGCCAAGTACTATGAAAAGGAAAATCGGGGGCAAGAGAGTATATCCTCCTGAAGCAATCCACAGAGAAAGACTCCATGTGATCATCACGTGCCTTCTCGAGAAGTTTGGAGTAATCAGCTGTAGTAGGAAACTCAACCATCCCAAGCTGATCACCCAGGACAACATGAGACTCCTTAGTCTCCTTCAGCACCACAGCATGTGCCGCCTCGTCAACCTTCTCCTGGCGCAATAAGGCAAACAGCTCCGCCTCCAGCTGAGACGCGCAATCCTGACTTCCCTTGAGATCAGCGGAAACCTTGGAAGAAGCATCTGAATATGCGCGCGCCTTCTCCAACAACAACACAAGCGCGTCACACACAAAGAAACCAAACAAACATGATAGATCCAACATAAAAAGAAAACAACGTACAGGAGCAAAACCGCGCGAGCGACTCCTTAACACACTTCAAAGCAGCCTCAGGGTCACGGGGGCACTTCTTGCGGTCAGCCGGCGGAACAGACCGCTGAACCACACGCACACCGACAGCAGGTGTGCTCAAGGAAACATCCTTGGAAAAGCAAATAGCAGACTGAAAGTAGGGAGTCCACTCGTTCCCGGACACATCCCAATCAAGCCGACACATCAGATCAGACTTGCGAAGAGCTGGAGGAATAGAAACAACTACACATCAAAAGCAAACACATTAGGAGAAGGCAAAACTGTACCAATACAACAAGAAGTCAACCACAGTCACCTGCCAAGGAAGGCACCTCCGCTGAACGGCCGTTCCCCGACCAGGGGGCAGGCATGGTCGAATCCGCATACATTGGCCCCTTCCCTTTGTCGCAGGAAGGAGCAAGAGGCATGCCGGCAGACGTCGACCTCTTAGGATCGCTCGGGGAACGGACGTCAGCATCATTCTCTCGGACAAGTACAACTCCCCCCGCCGTAGGGAGTACCAAGCCTGCAAAGACAACCACAAAAAGACCGTTAGCATGTTAGCTTGGGAAAAGTCTCAACCTTTAAAGGCACAAGTCCCATACCCGGGCTGTCAGGAGGAGTGTCGCCAAGGCCGGGAACAGTCTGAGGAAATCCGCCTGCGACTCCGCCCTGTACACTTGGCGTCATTTCCGGGAAACACAACGACAAGTCATGGCGTACCACTGTTATTCTAAGATCGTCAGTTTACAAGATTTGGGAGAGTCGTGTGAAGCACGTACACCTCCTACCAAACACGCACATCTGCAAAGCGCGTACACCTCCTACCAAGCGCGCATGCATCGACGCTCTAAGAGGAGGAGTAACACCCCTCGCTCAGAAACTAAGTATAGTAGCAGCGGACACTAGATGCAGCACTGCGCACACAGCATCGCAAGCCACACACATCAACCACATCCATCACAGTCCTTTGCAAGGACATCCAACCCAACGGACCAACTGTCCGCATACAAACAGCTATGGATCCTCCCGCTCGGGAGTCAAAAATCCTTATGCTCATCAAAGGCCTAGGCCACCTACTAATCAAATTTTCATACATTCGTGCAATGTGACACAGGTATTCAAGCGCTCTACAAAGCGACAAGTTCAAGAGCTAAAGAAATCAAAGACATACAAAATTGGTTATAATTACCAAAATGCCATCCGACCACCTTTCGATCAAATTTCATCCTCAAAATGGCTCAAGGCTCCGGGGGCACATACAAGCGGTTCCTTACGAATCCTCCCTCGCAAACCAGGTAGCAGTCGCTAGACACACTCTACCTTGGGGAAAATAAAGTGGCGGTCGCTAGACACACTCTACCTTGAGGAAAACCAAGTAGCGGTCGCTAGACACACTCTACCTTGGGGAAAATAAAGTAGCGGTCGCAGAACGCACTCTACCTTGAAAACACCAGGTAGCGGCAACAACATGGATAGGCAGTCGCCTCGCCGACCTTTGACCAACGCCATGAAAGGACACGTCGCCTCGCCGACCTCTGGCCTTCTCCCTACCTCGGAAACATCAAGTAGCAGTCATGGAATGCACCCAACTTCGGAACAACCAGGTAGCAGTCGTGGAATGCACCCAACTTTGGAAAAACCAAGTAGCAGTCATGGAGCACACCCTACTTCGGGAGATCCCAGTAACCATCAACATGGGAGACAACTACATATCTACGAGACTCGTTAGTCTCCACTTATCACATAGCGAACACCCTACGAGGGGGGCAACTCCCTGTTCATATCAACCACCATGACGACACCTACTATACGTCGACATCAAGCCTATAATAATAACATGCATGGCAACAGACAAGGAAAAAATTCTAAGTGTTGGAACAAGCAAGCGCACGCATACTCAGCTAGCACGCATATGGATGGTAGCATGGTCATGAAAGAAAGAGCCAATCAATGAACATTTTCTAAGTGTTCCACCATCTCAGCACTCAAAATGTGACGAGGTGTCGACCATCAAGGAACATTTGCTAAGTGTTCCACCATGTTAGCAGTCGACATATGACGAGGTGCCGACTGTCAGTGAATTTTTCTAAGTGTTCCACCATGTCAGCAGTCGACATATGACGAAGTGTCAACCATCAAGAAATACTTTCTAAGTATTTTCCTATGACGACAATCAATGGCAGTCGACAAAGATCAAACAACGACAACCATGGTGACGAGTCATTAGGCTGGCGCTATCACGTCACTACAAGCACCTCCACTCTGGGGGCAATACTATATCAACAAGGGTCTCGACTCTCGACACATACGCTGCAAACATACTCCGTTCGTCAACGACGCGGCGGATGCATCACACCCTGCAGGCTTAGGACCCGCGCGTCCGGGATACACGCTCCCTCATAAGTGGGTAGGTAACCCTTTACCTATCTCTACTTTTTTCTAAGTCTTTTAGTACATGACTATGCATCTTTTACACATACGTCATACACACGTCATCGTCATGCATTGCACATATCCATGATTTACATCCATGACTTTTCATATCATGTCCGTTGCATGTGATTTTCCAAACCTGGCATCATTTCATTTACCCAAAACCGTCGTCTCGCCGTTAAGACGGCTGTCTCGGACGACGGGCTCCCGGAAACTACCGTATTGCATGAAAAACATTTTATCAAGACTTGCATGATTTATTATCACTTTGATACATTTAGTCGTGGCATGAACTTTCCATATTGCTTGGATCATCGCATAAACCCGAAAAATTTCACGTGTGCTCACGCCTCATTTTTTCCAAAACCACATTTATCATATTACTTGTAGTCTGTTATGCTACTAACCCGTCACGCAGTTATCAACCGTGATCATCTCAAAAACTAAGGCAAGAAGCTCGTCTGAGCCGCACGCATCCACCCTTGGTAGGTCAAAACTCAAGGTGAGCGGACGGCCCGAATCACGCGTATACCCTATCTTATAATAGAGTTAAACAAAGGTCAAGCCGTTGTTTAACTCGGGGGCAAGTGATGGACATACGCGTGATTCGGGCTCGGTTTTAATTACTTGAACTTCATACACGCACGAGACCCGTCCGAAACCCAATTTCAAGCTAACCGTGGGAAACCGGGCAAGTTTCGAACTTGCCCGGCATCCCCGGGGGGCTTACCCGGAAAATTCCGGGTAAGCTAAGCTTACCCGGAATTTCCGGGTAAGCTTAGCTTACCCGGAAATTCCGGGTAAGTCCCAGCTTACCCGGAATTTCCGGGTAAGCTTGGCTTACCCGGAATTTCCGAGTAAGCCTAAGCTTACCCGGAATTCCGGGTAGGCCTAGGCTTACCCGGAATTCCGGGCAAGCTCCACACCCGGGGGGTGTCGCGCACACCCCCCATTTTACCTCGGACGTATACGGAGACCCGATTTTTAACTAACTCCTATGTGTCCGAGACCTATGTTTCAGAGGCGCGCGCGTCCCGTTCATGACAGCCGCCTGAGACGCGCGTCAGAGCCCCTTTTCCCAAAGCTTACCCCTGCATCCCGGTTCACATTTCCACATTGAACCGGGTCAAAACCGGTTTACGGTCCAAGGTTGCCTATAAATAGCCACCTTGGGGGTGAACATTTCCAAGTCAATTCAATTCATTCCAAAATCACTTTGGGCAAGCTTGGGAAAAGCTCTGGCTTCTCTCTAAAAACCCTCTCTTTCTCTCTCTAGAAAAACTACTGATGTTGATCGTCGGAGTGAGCACGCCAAGCACCCCCCCCTCTCCACGGGAACTGCTTGGTAACGCTCCTTTGCAGGTGCCGACGGATGATCTGCTAGAGAGCCGGAAATACTTGCCCTCATTTGGAAGACAAAGCTAAAGCCCGCGCACGACACCAGAAGGCGGATTTAGCTCACACCTAACCTGAAGACCCCGACAAGTTATCCAGCGGACAGCCCGCTACAACTTGGTCGAAACAATACGCATGAAGCAAATACACATTCTAGATTAGTCACTTTGGTGACAATAGTCTACTTAAAATATATGTTCATGCATATAATAATTAACTTTCTTTAGGCATGACAACACATTCTAGTTCTGTCACTTTGGTGACAGAAACTAACCATAAAGTCATGTTGATAGTAATGTCCCATTAAACCATAACCTTATCATTCTAGTTCAATCACTTTGGTGATTAGAAACTAACTATAAAGTCATGATGACCGTAAATGCCTCATTCATGCATAACATTATCATTCTAGTTCAATCACTTTGGTGATTAGCAACTAGCCATAAAGTCATGCATGTAGGCTTTAAAGTAATATTTCAATAACTAATTATAACCTGACGTAATGGTTATCATCATGATATTGAAACATCACAGAAAACATTACGTTTGGCTAAAATAAAATATTTTAACCCATAAAGTTAATAATTTTACTCCATAAAAACTATAATTTTCCTTAGGGATCAGCGGAAGCAATTAGCAAGGAAATTAAACAAGTAATCTTTCATGCAATATGCATTTTCATGCTTAAGTCAAACATACAAAATCTTTCATTGTTGAAACATAATCAACATTTAACTTAAATATTAGAACCACGTAATCTAATATGTCATTTATTCATCACTCATGCATAAATAATAACATCATCATGCTTTAGAATTCATAAACACATGCATAGGAGTAATTTTACATTATCATTAACATACATACCCCAAATTTATCATCATGTGTATATTTAGATTATTATAAAAATAAGGTTGTAATTCACCATTAAAGCACGTGATGAACTAAAATAGTAAACTTTAGAGTGGAAACTTTAGCAACCCTAATCCGGATACTATACATGCTAGTACGTGTTATTCTTGAAATTTGCAAACAGCGTAATTGCAAACTTAAATAACATAATTAAAATAATCTAGCATGCCATCATCGATTATATAAAAGAGGGAAAGTATACATACGTGAAACTCCAATAGCACGGCCACTCAACGAATTCGCATATACGTGATCATCATATCCGGTGCCATGAACAATTAAACATGAACAATTAAACAACTCCTCAGTTAAAGGAAAACAAATACGATTATGCTGGTACAATTCCACCAATTAACCATTACGAAGCACCAAATTCTTCCAATTACACCAATTCATCCAGTAAACCACGTGACATGATGCCGCCCGTTATTGGTTTTCTAATTCAATAGATAACCAAGCCAATTTTGGCAATTAATTATTGGGGCAGGTAATAGTCAATGAACAAAAATAATCAATTAGGTTTCGGAAGGGAAATACATGGGAGTAGAACCAGAATTGAGAATGTTACAGATGGAATGAATTAATAGTTAAACAAGTCTTCCACCCATTATCAATTATGAAGTCTCTAATAATTCTAATAAATATGGAATCTCCGCCGCATTAACAATCCACTGGTTAACAAAAGCAATAACTGCTTTAAAAACAAAAAATTCGTAACCGTGAAAGCAATTCGACATCAGATCGTAAGGCTTTGAATCAATTCAAGCAATTAAGGTGATTACGAATCAAACCCAAACCGGATCTATAATCCCGACATAAAGCATGATCAACAACGCAGGCTCTGATACCACATGTAAATTTTACAAACCCTAATTGCCAGGATCTTGATCATGCTTTATGAGGGAAAAGATATAGAGAGGAATGACTTACCCGGTACTGATTCTGTTCTTCCTAGACTGACGATTTGTTTCCCTGAAGAACGGTTCTACTTCTCTCCCTTGTCCATCCTTCTGTCAGAGACCAGTTGATGGAGAACTGCTCTTTCTCTCTGTCAATTACTGGCAGGGAGAGAGGACCGTTTATAATATTAACCCTTTAATCTGGTACGTCCATCAAGTAACCAATTGAACGGTCTAGATTAAATACATCCATAAAGACATATATTGATACAATATAATATAATACATTATTCAATATATCTATATTCATTAATATTATTTGGCCACATAATTAGAATATATATTCGAACATTAAATATATATTCTTACATAATGAACAAAGTCATTAACTTTGTTTAGTTTACAAATTGTTATCTAAACTTTAATTTTTTAAATCGACTATTCGAATTTTTAATTTTTGAGCAAATTAGTATATCTGTCTTAATTCCCGTCAAATTGGAAGATAGAGATTGATTCCGCCACGTGAAATCTCTTTATATGTACCCAAAATGTATTCATACATAATAAATTAAAAGTATTGCAACGAAATACATTAAATTAGATGCTCAATTGGACTTACATCTAATTCAAAAAAGTGTCTTCAAATTGAAAATCTAATTGAAATATTTTGTTACAATTATTTCAATTTATATTTGAATCAATCATCACAAATATACTAAAAAGACTCTACGTGGCGAAAACTTACTCAATTTATGTCCAATTTGATGAAAATTGAAATATATATAGCAATTTGCTCGAAAATCGAAAGTTCAAGGGGTCAATTTTAGAAATTAAGCTACAGGTAGCGTTTTGTAAATTAGTTAATTTTTTATTTTTTATTTTTCTACCATGCTTTGGGAGCACTATGCTTTTGGTTTTTAATACTATGGTGGATTTAATTGTAACATAAGTAAAACTTTAAATGTATGAAAAAATATAATTTTTTTTAACTACGACTAAGATGTGTATCATACTATTAATAATATCAATTTTCCTATGGGGTTCACCTTTAGGGCAATAGAAAAATAAAAAAATTAGTGGCAAAAACATGGTGCTCTAAGAGCATTGTAGAAAGGTCCAAGTTTGATTGTTAATCCATTTTTTTAAAATGTACAAATATATATAAAAACAGTATATATATACTAGTTATTTCTGCATGTGCTTTGCACATGCATGTTTCTAAGATTGTTATTTATATAAGTTGTTAATGTATAACTATGATAATTATATTAAATAAGGGTTAATAACTAATAAACTGTCTGAGGTTTGACCGTGTTGAAATTTGGTGTCTGAATTTTAAAGTTTTAAAATGGTGTATATGAAGTATGGACTTTGTTGAAATTCGGTCTTCCGTCCAAAATTGCTTTTAATTTTGACAGAATGTTGCGAAAAGTCAGAATTTCCCTTTCTACCAAATATGAAGTGACAAAATTACCCCTAGATTCAAAACAGCCACCACCCAACTCCGGCCACCCCCACTCAACTCCGGCGGCCACCACCAAATTCCGGCCGGCCACCACCCAACTCCTTTCGGCCACCATCCTACTCCCGCCGGGCACCACCCAAAAACCCTATAGTTGTTGATTTAGTTAGAATGGGTAATTTCGTAAATTCACTAGGTAATGAAAGGTCATATTTTTTTATGGAGGGGCATTTTTGGAATATCCATTTTATCGAGCTCACGTGACGGTCACGTGATACACTTCTATTCGACTTAACCCAAAAATAGAAGGAGACACCAAATTTTAACAAACACCAAACCTGAGACAGTCAATTTCAACGACGGACACCAGATTTCAACATGGTCAAACCTCAGACAGTTTATTATTAACCCTAAATATAATAAGTATATTTCTTTCTAGTAACATGTGTAGAATTTGGTGATGGGAAAAAATTGAGATTTTTGCATGATTGTCCTTTAATAGTTGGGACATCATATGTAACGGAACATAAAACGGGCAGCTTTATAGAGTGTGTTGTTCAAATTCTATATACATAAAAATAAACTTGTGACCCTAAATACGTTGAATCGTTGATACATCACATATCATCATATCTATTATATAATGGCCAAATGCCATTTTGTAACCGCCAAATTTCTATATGATTATCTATATTACTAAGGCAGAACTTGGTTTTACACAAATACCCTTCTGAATATTAGAAGAATTAATTAATGTAATCAATTAACTTAGGGTTTTGTAGTAATTTATAATATTTGAAGAAAAAACATTACAAATTGTCACTACAAAGAATCGAACCTATGAATTAATGCATAAAAGCCACACATCTTTACTATCTATGCTATTAAAGTATTTATTATTCTCTTAATACTTAATTGTATTAAACGGTTCGAATACTAAAATTAACTTAAATTGTGAAAAAAAAAAAATTATATCAAGTTTAAATATAATCTAAAAATTTAAAATAAATTCTAGATGGACCGAGAGAAAAAAAATCATAAGAATCGCATGATGATCATGTTTTGAAATTTAACTAACAATATTAATGTATTTCTAATGCATATCGTTGTAAGTTCATGATGATACGTTAAGAACCAATATTATTAATACATTTTCACAATAAATGTTATGATACAAATCATGATTTATTGTTGAAAAGTGGTTCTTTCATTTTCCTTTTCCACTTTTAGCGTATTTTTATTATTTCAAAAAAATTTAATTGATTTTGAATAGTGACATAAATATTAGCCCTACTATTATGTGCATATACATCTACAATTGCAAAATATAATCAAATTAACTTTTTCTTAATTGGCTTAAGTGGTTTTTCTTAATGTGTATATTAAATATACTGGTATATGCTAGAAGTGTGTGTATTGTCTTCTTGGGACATAATGAGTCTGGCTTTAAGGATTTACAAATGCATCATTAGCTCTGATAATATAAGAATAGAACTTTAATAAAAAAAAATCACGCACCAAGGGATTCTTCGTTGTTCAACGAAAAATGAGCAAAAACATATATCCACCTACGATTTAATGCATAAAAGCCATATGTCTTTACCATATATATATGCTAATAAACTTTGTTACTATCTTAATACTTAATTGTATTAACTGGTTCCGAATACTGAAATTAACTTAAATTGCGAAAAAAAAATATTATATCAAGTTTAAAAATAATCTAAAAATTTAAAATAAATTCTAGATGAACCGAGAGAAAAAATTATCGGAATCGCATGATCATGTTTGGAAATTTAACTAATAATATTAATGTATTTCTAATGCATATCGTTGTAAGCTCATGATGATACGTTAATAGCCAATAATATTAATATATTTTCACGAATAAATGTTATGATACAAAGTATGATTTATTGTTGAAAATTAGTTCTTTCATTTGTTTTTCGACTTTTAGCGTATTTTTATTATTTCAAAAAAACTTAGTTAATTTTGAATAGTGTCATAACTAAATTAGCCCTACTATTATGTGCATATAAATCTACAATTGCAAAATATAATCAAATTAACTTTTTCTTAATATGCTTAAGTGGTTTTTCCTAATATGTATATTAAATATACTGGTATATGCTAGAAGTGTGCGCATTGTCGTCTTGAGACATAATGAGTCCGGCTTTAAAGAACTACAAATTGCATTTTTAGCTCTGATAATATAAGACCAAAACCTTATTAAAAAAAATCACCCACCAAAGGGCTCTCAGTTGTTCAACGAAAAAGAAGCAAAAACACATTAAATGATTCTTAGTCTCTCGAGCATTATTATAATTTTTTAATAATTTGTTCAAAACTTTATATAATATGTTATATTTTACATAAATTAAGTCATTTTTTTTTTGCAATGCTCACGTATGTCTATAATCGTAAACAAAAGTAAATTGATATTTTAATCCACTTAAGTGGATTTCCCTAATGCTTATACTAGATATCTGCGCGCGCTACGCGCGTGCGCGTTGTCTTCCTGAGAATGTCGTAATGACATCATTAGAATGACTCCGAGAATGATACAAGATCGGCTCGATTCCTAGGATGATACAAGAACATAACCGTATTTTCTTAAAAAAATTCAATTAAACTATGTAACATACTGTTATAATGAAAATAAAAAAAAAATCTAAAAAATTTAAAGTAAAATGCTCGAGGGACCGGGAGCTCTATAGTGAATGTTCTTGCTCCCGGTCCCTCGAGCATTTTACTTTAAATTTTTTAGATTTTTTTTTAATTTTCATTATAACAGTATGTTACATAGTTTAATTGAATTTTTTAAGAAATACGGTTATGTTCTTGTATCATCCTAGGAATCGAGCCGATCTTGTATCATTCTCGGAGTCATTCTAATGATGTCATTACGACATTCTCAGGAAGACAACGCGCACGCAGATATCTAGTATTAAATAAGAGTTGAGATAACAAAAAATTTACGGATTTCTTTAGCTTTTTGGTTTTTATAATAGTGCCAGTTTGGTTCTATATTCTAAGTCCCTACTTTTTTTTTTTTTTTTTTTTATAAATTTTGCCGGTTTTGTAAGATTTCGGTCAAATCCGGTTTTATAAATAAAAAATAATTCAAACCAGGCAAAATAGTATGGTTTAAACTTTAGAAGGTTTTGATATTAAATTTAGAAGGTATGTAACTTTTTTAAAAGATATGTATGGTTGGAAGGTAGATGACTTTTGGGTGTGAGGACCCAACACAAATTATATATTGGTATAAAGATATATATAAAAGCCTAAAGTAAAAACAACGGAAGATTTTGGAAAAAAGAAAAAAACAACGGAAGATTATAAAAGAGATTATTACCACTGACCGGACTATGTTTTTCATTTTCATGGCAAAAAAAATAAATAAATATAATTACAACAGTTTATCCTCCCAGGTAACTCATTTTATTATCTCTACCTACCGCTGCAGCGCTGCTAATCAAAGCAAGAAAGTGGAGGATCAGCACATATGCACGTAAAGAGTGCACGAAATGATTCGACAGGATATTGCATATCAGATCTAACTAAGCTCATACAATCCAACTCGGTCTCACGATGCCCTTTATAACTGGGATTTGCAACCCTATTCAGAAAACCTATGCCAATCACAAATTCAATTTGACTAGTAAAATTAAATTAAATGTACCCTTATATATATGACTCCATCATGTAAATAAATGTAAAAACTTGAAAGTTTTGATTGATTGATAGGATATGAAACAAGGAAAGATGTGAGCCGTGCCAGACTCTACCATATGCCAATCTTAAACCCGGCTACATTAATAACACTTCAGAATAATATACAAATATATTTTCAACATAGTAAGTAATAATGCACAAACATCTCTTTCAGGAACCGGAAAAGAAACATGGGTCCAATCCAAACAATATGAACCATTTGAATATTTCCATTCAGAAACGACAATTCAATTTCAACCTATTGAATTGAAGAGAGAAAGAAAGAAAGGCTTTATATATATATATATAATAATAGAATAGTATGGGAACTTGAACAAGGGAGCATGGTGGCATGGCTTGAACTATGGACCTTCTCAAACCCCATGCATCCTTTTCTCACACCATCTCTATCAATCTAATCTATCTCTATTTAAGTCGGCAATAAGAAGCTCCCTTCCAATTTGGCTGCCTTATATCAACTAAACAAAACCTGGTGCCACCACCTCATATTTTTCTACCTACCAAAATGAAGGTAATAAGAAAAGTCTCCATCCACCTTATCATAAATGTATGCAGCAACTCAACTTATGCTTCCTTTCTTCCAATGCAGCAGCTCTTTGGTTGGTTAAAAAGCAAGATCAGTGGAGTAGCCAACAACTCCACACCTTCTACCTGTAAGTTATCTCAACTTTACTCAAATGACACCCCCCATTCGTTGCAATCAACATCTGTATGTATGTATGCATGTGGTTTCTATGATTCAGGTGAGATCACACAGAAAGAACCGAATAAAGAAGGATTCAGTGACTTACTCACCATCGGAACTCTTGGGGATAAAATTCTGAACAATATCCAACATCACCATGAAAATCAATCACCTTCTCCTTCTTCCTTGCCTCAAGATGGCCGTCTCCACCATGACCACAATTTTCACAGCCTTACTCCTGAAGAAATTGAGAAGCTGCACAAGCTGATTGACTTGTTCGGCAAAGATGAATTACCAGACAGTAATAAGTTGCAGGTTGTAAGAAACAGCAAAGATTATTGCATGGATGTAACCAAGAAAGCCACCATACAGAAAAAGCTTTCATCTATTCTTCTGAAGAAGGTTTTTGCCTGCAGAAGCAGGTTTCCACCTCTTCCTACCCTAAGAACATCTTCAGAATCACTAGAACCTAGAATCGGAAAGGTAATGGATTCAATCGTAGCACATTGTTAAACCTGCTTTATAACCTATATTTATTGCTAACAAAATATGTATTTGCAAATGCATATCCAGGTATTGAGGGCAATACTCAATAAGAAAATATATCCTCATCAGAGTTCATGTGGTCAGCCACTATCTCCGAGGAGATTGATAAGGGATAGCCCCATGGTCGGGTTACAAAGTGAAGACAATGACAACGCAAGCAAGTGGGACAAGACGGATTCGGAATGTAAGTAATCATATTTCTCAATTCCAAAATTGTTGATGCAGAAACCTACACAGTGAGTGCTTCTGAGATCTTTATAAAGAGCTGCAAATGAAAAGCGCAAGCTGAAAGCAGAATGAAAATATTCACTTCAATGAGGTGATATAAAAATTATGAATCCCCCTTCACGTGGAAGAAAAACTCCTAGGTAACTCCAATAGGTCACTAAATTCATAGATTACAATGACCTAAGTCTGTATAGGGTAAGTTACTTTGAAATTTAGACGAACAACTTCACCAATTGTCCAAGAAGCTTGAGCTAATAGGAGAAAGCGTGGTCCGACAACTATACTACTTACTATAGTCATACTTAATAGATCCCACAGTGAGACACTGGTTCATTCAATCCCTCATAAGTGCTAAGACCTTTGTTCATACATATATAGTATATACACTGATATTATTTATGTGGTAGAAATCAAAATGTGTATTGAGCTAGTTCTGCCTTGTAGATATTGTGCTAGAGATATGAATCATCCTCCAGTCATTTTGGACTACTTCGATAAATCAAAGGTAAAGATATACCAAAACTTACTTTTTAAGAAGCTTCAATTTTTATATAGAATAACAGAAGAAACCTTACTGATCTCCTCTTACACTGTTTTAACCGGCAGGGTATGTACCTCAGATGCTTGAACCTAGCTTGGGACAGACGATGATGCTTCAGAAGGAAACAAAGTCAACATTCAATTATAATTGAGTGCCAGGAAAAAATAATGAAGTGTATATGCAATATGTTAATCAGAATATCTTATACTACTGTTCTGGTAATTAGCAATAATAGAAACCTTATGTTGATTATCCATCAAAAAAGGATCCGAATTCTTGCCTCTCTCTGTCATATATCCTCCATATTTCTGTGATAAACAAGAAATTCAATATGGAAGGATATCAATAAGAAACGCAACATGGAAAGATAACACTAAGAAACACCAAACATGTGGCAATAAAACAGTTATTCTTCTGTCAACCCAAGTCACTGAAAAGTGGAAAATATAATAGTTTATCATCAGGGTGTAGCTAAGGCCAAAAAGTTTCCAAAGATGAAACACAACAACCCTTTAAACATATATTCACTCAGTGGAGTATGAGAATTAACAAAAGGCAAGAGTAACAAGTGTATCTTCTACATCAGCAACTCCCTTAGAAAAAGGCAATAACAAAGAGAAATGCCCAAATCCACTACAAGGAGGCTGAATTATGCCATAGAATTTCTGAACATCAAGGAAATTGCAAGTCTAGTGGGTGTCTATTATACTATGTGAAATATGATCTTCTGTTGTTCAAGCTTGCATGACTCTTTTGACAAACCCTTGCAGGGAACCACCCATCCCAGCGCTAAAAGCTTCAGCCAAGTACTTTGCCTGTCAATACCAGCGTATATATATTTTCTCAAATGTCTGCAATTGAGGAAGGCAAAGATAAAAACCACATAGTGAAGGTGTGCAAGAGAGACTACCTCTTGAATGGTTTTCCTTAGATCAAAAGCATCTTTAACTCTGTTATCCAAGAAACTCCAAGTATCACGGAATCCTGCCATACAATAAACAACAACAGCTAGGACTTTAATGCCAAGGAAAATATAGTAAAATTTCCAACGTACCTATTTATTTCTATTTGTTATTATGTACACTACTTCCTTTAAATGAACCTCCATCGGAAAGTGACCAGATAAGACCAATACCTATCAGAGGGTTTCCTTCATTTTGGGCATGGATAAGATAATTCTCACGTAAATGAAGATGCAAATTTCATTTCAGTTTTTAGGAGAACACAGCAGAGATAATTGGGACTCTTGTTTTGTTTGAATGAATGAGAAGTGTGAAAAATAATTCAGATTCATATATGACAAAAGCAGTTTGAGATCGAAGGCATCAGAATGTGAAAAAAATAATAAAAAGAACTGTTAACATGTAGCAATTGATGACAAATTAGCTTATATAGTGGGGAAACATAAAAGCATAACTAAAAAGAACTCTGAGTCACAAACCTGGGGAGCTATCAGTGAGCATGTACACTTCAGTTGTGGAGTATATAGCACCGAGAATAGTGCGTTTCACATACCAATCAACATCAGAGGATTCATCACCAGCACAATGCCATATCTCATCAACTAGCATGGCTCGCTGCTTGAAACTTGTTGGAGCATTCAATGGTTGGGACTGCAGAAAAATCCTCAATCAGAAACTTTCAATCAGGGCAGCAGCTTCCTACTTTCAAGTAAACAGAGATAGGACATCACCTGAATGGCAAGAGCTTCAGGCCATTTTGATATATACGGAGCTTGCATTTCAAGGCGAATCTTGACAAGCTTGGAGATCTTTTCACTAGTTATCAAGCCATTTGCCTCACCAGCATCAATTCTATCAATAAGCCTTTGCAAGCAGTCATCCATGAAAAACTGAAAATGAGGAGGAAATCAAATTATAAATCAGTGAAAAATATACAGATCAAGCAATTCTATCCCAAATTTCTGACCCGATACTTTAAAAAATAAGCAATTATACTTTCATATGCAACAGAGATCATAATAACCTAGCAGAATAGGTGTATGATGTAACGATTAAATGGAATCCAACTAAAAAAACACCCAAATATCAATTCCATGCTTAACTTATTGTCCGTCAATACCTACTTGCCAAGGCAGAGAAACAAGTCATTACGCATATGCCAGTGAAATCCTCAAACTAGAAACCTTACTCAGCCATAAACTAACCTAGAAAAGAATTTAAAGTCATCCACTACATAAATAATACCTGTAAACTCCAAATAAAAATAATACCAAAAGAAACAAACGTGATACCTGCTAGGTCCATCGTTAAATTAATATAATTTGTACCTCAACTAGTGCAGCTCCTTTCCTGGGAAAAGCACCAACAATGGAAGGGGATACGCCAACCTCCTTCGCACCAGCAATCATTGCCGCCTCGGACCAACCCAACCTTTTCTGCGAACCAACAAGGCAGAAGATTCAAACTTTATAGAAGATATTGATACTTCATACAATTCAAGTGCATGAAAGAACAGTCCCTGAAGAACTAATCAGCAAGAACTGAAATAATGCTCTGACAAGGTCCTCTGATTCCTTTAAATTGCATTCGAATTTGCACATAATGCATTTTTCTTTAGAACGATTTGACACAAAACTGAAATCATTTACCGGAAACAATACTTTGATAGTATGATGGATCATAGGATCAACAATATCAGATAAATAGTTTCTTCACTAATAAGCCGATCGCCTAATCTTAATTAACACAGAAGTCAATCTAACTAAGTTTCTGTTCCAGCACCTAATGCAGAGAACTGAGGCAACATACCACGTGGTGAAGCGATGCCTGCAGCACGCGCGCTTGCTCTTTCTGATAATCAAACGCTGGCCTCCTTCGCTGCTGCGGGGGAACTTCCTCTGCCATTGAAGACGGAGAGGCCGTGGAGCTGACGTAGAAAGGTGTTTCAGGCTGGGGTGCTGCTGAGGGATTTGTCTGCTGAATAGGGCTATCCACAGCGCCAGAAAACCGAGCGCACATTCTGGATGCCCGACCAGAATCCGTCACCGCGATGCGGTAGAGCAACGCCCTCCTCGCCGCTGTCCGAAGCATTTCTCTGTCTGCCTAGAGAGAGGCGCGAGAGAGAATGAAATAATGTTTCTCCGGCTTTGCTGCAGAGCAGATCGAAACATGTTTACGCTCATCCACGTGGATAATTATGCGCTCGTAACGTGTTAGAGGCTTAGAGCATCTATAAAATTTTATTAGTGTGGGCTCATTCCACTTTCTATAAAAGTTGAGTGGTGATACAAACTGTGAAATATGATGTGAAATTTCTATAGAAAGTGGTTTTGGGCCCCACCAATGACCAATACATTTGTTCCATTACATTCTCTTTCATACTTTCTCTTGAAATTTCTCACAGGTAGAAAATTTACTCATAAAATTTTCACATTTTGTAGCACCACTCATTCCTTAAAGAGTGGTACTATAAAATGTGAAATTTCCATAGAAAGTGAAATTGGTCCACAACAAGTACTAATACGTTTGTTTCTTTACTTTCTCTCATACTTTCTATTAAAAATTTACAAGAAATTTCACATTTTAAAGATTTACTCTTCTTTAAATTGTCACAATATTTGCTATGTAATCGTATTGCTTAAATATATTTTATTATTAAATTTTACAACAATCACCAATAAGATATTAACATTAATTAATTATAAAATGAATTAATTATAATTAAAAAAATTGATAATGTAATACATAGTGCATTCCTTAAATTTTAAAAAATAGGTTACCTAAACATATGTGAGTCTCACTTTTAATGAATACTATGTAAAACCATTTTAGCATGTTTTTATACATTTTACATAAAATAATACGTACTCACATTTAAGTAATACTATGTAATACCATTGTGGATGCTCTTAGTGGCAGTTTACACAAAGGGAAGAATTATTTCATGGCTTTGCTAGGACAGTAGTTCGCGCACGATATTATGACCAAGTTCTGTCAATTTTAACTGCAAATTTGGACGGAGATACCAAATTTCAACAAAATTGAAACATTGAACATTCTATTTTAACATTTCTAACTTTAGACACCAGATTTCAACATTAGTGAAACTTCAGACAATTTATAGGTTCTTAACCCTAAAATCAATTTATAGAGTTATTATGTAATTCACATCAATGGTCGTATGTTTAGGGTTAAATGTACTTTTCGTCCCATATGTTTGCTCTTTTTTGCTTTTGGTACCGAATGTTTTTTTTTTTGGGTATAATTTTTGTATCAAACGTTTGAAATTTGTATACTTTTGGGTCATCCGTTAATTTTTCGTTAGTTTTGGTCGTTAAATGGCATGTGTAAGTCACGTGACCACCCTAAACTTTTAATTTTTTTTTCAATTAAGTCCCTTTAGTACATCCCTAACTCTTTTTTTGTTGTTCAATTTAGTCCCAAAAAACTCAAATCGAATCACTTAGCTCGATGGACCTAGCCTTGGGCTAGGTCCGACCCTGGTCAGGGTCCCCCGACAGAGGGGAAATCGACCATGTCGGACCTAGCTTTGAGTTAGGTTTTAGCTAGGTCCAACTGGACCTAGTTTAATTGGGGTCATTTTGCCCCAATTGGACTAGGCCCAATTGACCTAGGCAACACCAACCGGGGTTCAACATAGCTTTGGGTTAGCTCGCGGCTAGGTCCATCGAGGATAGTGGTTCAATTTGGATTTTTGGGACTAAATTAAACAAAACAAAAGTTAGGGATGTAGTAGATGGACTGAATGGAACAAAATCAAAACTTTATGGTGGGTCACGTAACTTGCACATGTCATTTAACGTCCAATTAACAGATGGACTAAAAGTATACAAAGTTAAAACTTTTGGTACCAAACGTACACAAAAAAAATTACAAGTGGTACCAGAAAAACGGTCAAACATATGTGACTAAAAATACATTTAACCCATCTCGAATCATATTGGATCAAAATCTTTACATAGAGAGAAATATGAAACAATTATGAATGTTAACATTTTGTTTTTTAATTGATTGGAGACACTAAATTTTATCAAAATTCGTTTTATATGATATATCTTATTACATGTTAATTTATGATATTTATCTTTCGAAATAGTGAATGCATTCATTTTAAAACTTTTAAATCGGGCCAATGTTTCATATCACATACATAGGAGATGCCGATGTTTATTTGGTGAAATTAATTTATCTTAAAAAATAAATAAGAAAACAAATTTATTTAGATAGGAAAAGTTAGGGGGGCAAATAATTAAGCTATTGAAATATACAAAATTTCCTTCCTACAAGTAGAAAATAGTTTCTCTCTAAGTACACATATTGGGCAACCCTTTCAAGCTTGCACCTCTTCTATCCTTCTAATGGCCTCCCTCAAGTCGAGCCGGCTCCCGGGATCGCTCTCTGTGCACGAAGCCCCGATATGCAATAGCTTCACCATTTGGTCTCTGGAGCTCGAGGTCGTTGCAATTTCAGGGTTTATGACTTGGTCCTCTCGGTTTTCCGAAATCGCTGCTTTGACCCACTGTACTACATCGGTCCCTCCTTTCCCAGTATTAAGATATTGGGATGGGAATTTTCCGGTTAGAACTTCGAGTATAATAACCCCGAGGCAGTACACATCGCATTTCGGGGATATCTGACGCTTCTGTATTGATTCAGGCGCTCTATAAGCGAAAAATGCTTGTGGGGAATGTGCAGGGTTTATGAGTGGGTGTAAGGCATAATCGCACAACAAAGGCTCGTAGTTTTCGTTTAACAAGACGTTGCTGGACTTGAGGTTTCCGTGGGGCAAATCATAGGACGAAAACTCGGTGTGGAGGAACCCTAGTCCGCGAGCGATTCCTTGGATAATGGTTAGACGAGTAGGCCATGTAAGTTGCGCGTGACAAACTCCTCGATCACCTGAAATCTCGTAAGCATGGCCAGAAAAGATTATATAGTCTTTCTGTACATGATATTTGATTAAAGTTGACTTTTGGTACAATATCTTTTTTTTTTAACTTTTGGTGCAATATTTTTTTTTTTTGAGACTTTTGGTGAAAAACTTGCATTTTGTTAACTTTTGGTGTATTTGTTAGTTGACCGTCAAGTTTAACCGTTAAGTACTCATCTGCAAGTCACGTGATTTCCTCCTTAGTTTGATTTTTGTTTAATTTAGTCCCCAATTTATATCATTGACTTTTAATTTTTGCAATTTAATCACTAAAAAACCAAATCGCACCCTAACTCAAAATCAACATTGGTTGGAGTCGGCCAGATCCGTCGGCCCTACGAGGGTCCGACCCAGTCATTGAACGGACCTTGGCTGGGTCAATTTTGACTACGATCAGGCCCTAGGTTAAAATCAATAGTCTACAAACTTGATATGCAAGAAACTATACGAGGTTTCTTGTTGATCATACCGTGCAACATGTACAACAAGCTGCTGTTGGCCGCGTATTCTGACACCAACAGCTTCTCTTCCTCCCGGAAATGGTATGCGAGCGGCGTCAGAATATTCCGGTGTTGTAGACTGCCCATCCGCCGCATCTCCGCGTCAAACTCGTCTCTATTCAACGTATTCATCTCCCGCAACCGCTTCACCACCACGGCTAACCCATTAGCCATCACCGCCTTATAAGCCGACCCGAGCCCCCCACTCCCCAACACCTCTGCAGCCGCCTTCATCAAGTCCGACAACCCAAACATGCCTTTATGAAGATTCACCATCACCATCTCGTCTTTCTTCCCCCTCGAAGACCGCCTCTTCGACGACCCTCCACCGCCGCCGCTTTTCTTACTCGATGACGCCCTACTATGGTGTGAGCTCGCCACACTATGCCGCGAAGAACTCGACACGTGGACATCGATCACGTCATGCACCTTCTCCTTCCCCAACACCGTAAACTTGACATCTTCCCGCCTTCGAGAAGAACACACCGCCACCACCACCACTGCCAGCCCCATTAACCCTAACACCACCCAGGTCAATATTCGAGACTTGGTGTTCGGGTCGGGCGAATTCGAGCCCTTGATTTCGCACACCTGATCCAGTGACGGAGCCAGTTTTTTTATTTTTTTATTTTCAAGAGGCAAGAACTAAATTAGGGACAACTAACTATTATTAAAAAATTTAGGGGGCAAATGTAAGGTTTTAAATGATCAAAATGATAATAATTATAAATTTTAAAGTAAAAATTGCACATTACACAAAGTTGAGAGCGGACAATTGCCCCCCTCATCCTAATACTACATCTGTTCCTGACCTGATCCAACGGTTCCCCGCAGAGTCCACCGTTCCCATCGAACGCATCCTTTCCGAACTTTACTAAGCTCGTCGGAATCTCTCCTTCCAACTGGTTGTTCGAAACGTCGAGAGACACGAGCTTGGGGAGTTCCATAGTCGGGATGTTCCCTGAAAACTGGTTCCCCTCGAGGTGCAACTCGATCAAATTCTTAAGTTGAGCGACGGACGTCGGAATTGGCCCAGAGAAGCTGTTTTCTGATAGCCATACCTTTTTTAAGGACGCCATGTTGGTGAAGTAGTCCTTCGGAATTTCGCCGGAAAAGTCGTTATAAGATAGATAAAGGGCTTTTAACGCGCCGAGGCGATTAAACTCCGGGATTGAACCAGAGAAGGAGTTGTTGATCAAGCTGATAGTCCTAAGGGTAGGGATGGATACGAGGGGTTGGACGTCGATTTTTCCGGTGAGGCCGAGACCTGAGAGGTGGAGGCCGGTGATGACGTCGTTGTGGCAAATGGCTCCGACCCACTTGTTCTTGCATGGAGAGGAGCCGGTTGTCCAAGAGCTTAGTGCATTGTTGTTATCAGTGATGGTGTTCTTGAGCTGTAAGAGGGATTCTTCATCGGAAGCGGAGAGGGAGACGGGGATGAGACAGCACAGTACGAGAAAGACGGACCGAACAACGGCCATTACATGGCAGAGGAGGCACGGTGGTGCTGCCCAGCGAGGAACGTGGAAGAGGTGGCGACTGTTGATCAGATAGATAGATTCTAAGTATAGAAAGAATCTAGGCAACGGAAATGAAGAAGATCATAGGCGCGCGGAGGAGAATCAAGGGAAACAACGCTAAACTTTCATGGTCGATCTGTTTGACCAAACAACAAACAAATTAGGGTTTCTATTTTAGTAATAGAGATGTCCAACATCTTAGGAATCACCCAAATTTAATGGTTAGTTTTATTTCCCTGGCTAAACGAGATAACAATCTTTATTCGTTAATATTGGAATAAAATATGAAATTAAGTTTTCACAATATATGTACACTTTTCAGTATTTACATTTCTTTTTATATTTATTTATCTATATTTCTTTCTCGAACACTAAGAGGGTGTGTTGGTCTCAGTAGTTCACTAATATGTGTATTATCTAAGTTCGCATTAGGGATATTATAATACTTTTCTGACAAGTGATGGGTTTCGCTATGGTCGTTAGGCCCTTTAACGGTGAGGAAACGGTGAATAGGCCCATTGGGCCCTAAAAGGAGGTCAAGGTGACCAAGGCGAAGGGTCCCGACAGAGGGAGACCCGATGGTAAAAGGTCCCGACAGAGTCGGTCCCGATAGGCGAGCTGGGCGCTCCCGATGAGATGCCTTTAAGTAGGCCCCGATGACGAATCCCTGAGAATGATTGGCCCTGTCACGATGACGAGGGGCCCCGAGCGGTGACACAATGAGATAACTCTGGAGTCCCCGATATTGGTCGGGACTTGCTATCAGAGGTTGAGGCCGAGATACGCGGAGCGTAACCAAGATAGGCGAGATCATGGCCGAGATAGACGGGATCGTGGCCGAGATACGCGGGGCGTGGCCGAGATAGGCGAGATCATGGCCGAGATAGGCGGGATCGTGGCCGAGATACGCGGAACGTGGGCTAACCGCCCCAGCGGCTCACCAGGTAACTGAGGTAGCTCTTCGCCTATAAAAGGGCAGCAGTTACCTCAGGTCACATACGTTTTTGATATACACTCTTTGAGACTCTT
Organism: Clarkia xantiana subsp. parviflora; assembly: GCA_036873135.1. Taxonomy (NCBI): domain Eukaryota; kingdom Viridiplantae; phylum Streptophyta; class Magnoliopsida; order Myrtales; family Onagraceae; genus Clarkia; species Clarkia xantiana. Next base: position 28,547,365 of record JAPTYO010000004.1, read on the forward strand.
GTTGGCCAGTTTATTCGAAATACTCATTTAAGCATCGGAGAGGGATTCTGGGTCACCGCCCGGTCTATCCCCTCTTGCAGGATTACGTGGAGCGAAGGAGTTCGGATCGCCGTCAAGACCGTACCGGAGTTCCAACCGTGATCCAACATTGGCGCCGTCTGTGGGAAACGTAACGAAAAGCCGAAAATGACTTCTACTCGTTCAATGGCGGCCGGCAAGCAAAGAAGACAAGGACAATCTGGTGGTTCCCGTCATCCTGCTGGAACATTGAATTCACCACCGGAGCGTGCTGAGGACCAAAATCTCCCTGCTGAGGTTTCCCGAACATGGGGCACAACGAAGTTCCTGAGGATACGGCTAGACACCAAGAGAATAGAGAGGAGGATGCTCCCGGTGCTCCTCCAAATGCGGACCTGGCCAAGGCTGTGGCAGATGCCATGCCGATGTTCTTAGAGGCCATGGAGGCTCTCCTAGAGCGAAGAGAGGCTGCTAAGAGACAGGAGGAGGTGCATCCGCCAAGGGAGGTTCAGAATCCACAGGAGACCCGACCCTTGCCCGCTCAGTCGAAGCGATTTTTGATCGATGGGCCAGGACCAGTGCAACATAGGACCATTCCCCTTAATGGTCCCATCACCCCCGACCAGGTGGTGAAGATCGTGAACATCTGCATAGGGGACCAGAAGCCGATGATGTCGGAACTGAGGGATCGATCCTCTCATCCCTTTGTCCCCCGACTGATAGACACCCTTGCCCCGCCAGGGCTGGGGATCCCCACGATTAAGGAGTATGATGGCAAGGGAGATCCAGTTCGCCACGTCCAGAAGCATGTCATGGCCTGTCTAGGCAGGGCCCCGAACGACGACATTGTGTGTGTGCTGTTCCCAGGAACGCTCGGGGAGAGGGCCCTGACGTGGTTCTTCAGCTTGCCCCCAGGATGCATCTCAAGTTGGGCGGACATGCATGACCGTTTCATTCAGCAGTACCAGGGTCGTCGGCGCCTCTTGAAGAGTGTGAGGTCCCTCGCCCAGGTGGTGCAGAGGTCCGACGAATCGCTGGCGCGCTACTACCAGCGGTACACTGCTAGTGTGGCGGAGATTGATGAGGAGATATCGGAGGGAGAGACCATTCGCACCTTCCTTCGGAACCTGACAGCCCCCTATGGTTCCGACCTGATGCACAGCGTGGCTGAAAAGGCTGTGTGGAATATGGAAGCACTGCAGAAGAGAGTGAAGCAGCAAATCGACGTGCAGGAGTCAAAGATAGCTGCTGGAGAGCTGGATCCTCCAAAGTCCAATAGGGGGAAGCAGTCGCTCAAGCCATTGGACGACCATAAGCGGAAGGATAAGTCCGAGGGCAGTCGGAGTAGAGGTCGTTCTGATCGAAGGGAGGACAGACGTCCCCCAAGGAAGGACAAGCGGGAGGACTATAACATCCCTCTGAATAGCTCCATGGCGGAGGTGTTAGCGGTCATGGATCGACATGGTATCTCCAGGTACCCCCCGAAGAAGGAAAGAAAATTTTTGGGATCCCGCACTGATCGTTACTGTCGGTTCCACCGCGCCAGCGGTCACGACACTAACCATTGTCGGGAGTTGAAGAAGGAGATTGAAAAGCTGATCCAGAAGGGGAATCTTAAGGAGTTTGTGGCTGAAAGGCGGTGTCGTTCCCGCTCCCGATCTCGATCGCGGTCCCGTTCCCGATCCCGCGATCGGTCCCCGAAGAAGAAGAAGTCGGAGCCGGAGTCCTCTGGTGCCCGTAAGGAGAAGCGGGGCACCATCAATGTGATTCACGGAGGATTTGCCGCGGGAGGTGACACCACAGCCTCTCGGGAGGTCTACGCCTCTAGAATTTCCGCTGCTGTGGTGCTGGGTAAGAGGTCCCGATCCTGGACCGCGAAGGAAGAGATGGTGATTTCCTTTTCAGCGGAGGACCTGATAGGAGTGGAAACTCCACATGATGACGCTTTGGTCGTGACCCTGGACGTGGATGGGTACGAGATGAAGCGAATTTTGATCGACGGAGGGAGCTCCTCCGACATTCTGTTTATGGACGCGCTGGAGGCCATGGGGAAAACGGAGAAGGATCTGAAGGAGGTGACCTTCCCGAAGGTTGGGTTCTCTGGTATTACCTCCTATCCGCTGGGAATGATCACCTTACCAGTGGAATTCGGTAGCGGGTGGAAAGCGGAGAGGAGAAATGTGGACTTCGTGGTGGTTGAGTCTGCGGGGACTTACAATGCGATTATCGGGAGAACCACCATCAACCCCCTGATGGCTGTTGCCTCGACGGTTCACCAGAAGATGAAATTCCCGACTGACCATGGAGTTGGGGAGGTCAAAGGCGACCAGGTGGCCTCCAGGAGGTGCTATGTTAATGCCACTCGAAGGAAAAGACGGGAGGCTATGACTATCCTCCAGACCGATACTGATCCCAGAGAGGAGTTTGGGCGTCCCGCCCCTATGGAGGATTTGAAGGAGGTCGAGATTGACGGACCTCAGAGGAAGGTGAAAATCGGGACCGCCCTGTCCGACGAAAGGGCCCGAGAACTGATCGAGCTGTTGAAGGAGTTCAAGGAGCTGTTTGCCTGGTCCCCGATTGACATGCCAGGAATCAGCCCCGATGTGATTGAGCACGAGTTGAAGATTGATCTCGCGATCAAGCCTATCGCGCAGAAAAGGCGTCTGATGGGCGCGGACAAGAGGATCGCGATCCAGTAGGAGGTGGGCAGGTTGCTCGACGCTGGGTTTATCAAGGAGCTCCGATTCCAGACCTGGGTCGCCAAACCGGTTCTGGTGAAGAAGAGCAATGGGAAATGGCGGATGTGTGTGGATTTCCGCGACTTGAATAAGGCTTGTCCGAAGGATTGTTACCCGCTTCCGAGAATCGACCAGTTGGTGGATGCCACGTCGGGACATGAATTGCTGAGCTTCATGGATGCTTACTCGGGCTATAATCAGATCAAGATGGCTAAGGAGGATGCCCCCCACACCGCATTTTACGCTGATAGTGACATCTATCACTACGATGTCATGCTATTTGGATTGATCAATGTCGGGGCAACCTATCAAAGGATGGTGAACAAGCTGTTCGGGGACATGCTGGGGAAAACCATGGAGGCTTACGTGGACGATATGCTGGTGAAGTCCCGACAGGCTGAGGATCATGTTCACAACCTGGCCACGGAGTTTGAGCGGATGAGGCTTCATCAGGTTTGCTTGAACCCGACCAAGTGTGCCTTCGGAGTCCACTCAGGGAAATTTTTGGGCTTTATGGTAAGACAGCGAGGAATCGAGGTGAACCCTGAGAAGCTGAGGGCAATTGAGGAGATGCAGTCTCCGATAAATCATCGGGAGGTGCAAGTGCTGAATGGCCGACTGGCTGCAATGAATCGCTTCCTGTCCAAGGCAAGTGACCGATCTATGCCGTTTTTTGAAGTTCTGAGGGCCAACAAGAAGTTTGAATGGACTGCCAAGTGTGAAGAGGCGTTCCAGGCACTCAAGTAGCACCTTTGCACCCTCCCGCCATTGGCGAAACCGGTCCCAGGCGAGCCGCTTTATCTATATTTGGCTGTTTCTGAATTTGCCATTAGCTCTGTCATAGTGAAGATTGTCGAGGGTAATCAAGTCCCCGTGTATTATGTAAGCAAGGCGTTTGCCAAATCTGAAATGAATTATCCCGCCGTTGAGAAGTATCTCTTTGCGTTGATCATTACTGCTCGGAAGTTGAGGCCTTACTTCCATGCGCATGAGATTACTGTGTTGACGAATCAGCCTTTGAAGCATTTTTTGAACCGACCTGATGTGTCGGGGAGATTGGTGAAATGGGCAGTCGAGCTTAGTGAGTTCCGCATTCACTTTGCTTCGAGAACGACTATTAAGGGCCAGGCGTTGGCGGATTTCATAGCAGAGTCTACAGCCCCCGATCTGGAAGAAGCGGGCCCTGTAGAGGGGGCAACCATGGAGGTCCCGATAGCAGAGCAACCAGAAATGGCAGAACAATCAGAACAGTCAAATGAGGAGAATACTTGGGAAATGTATACGAATGGCTCTTCGAGTTCAGACGGATCAGGAGCAGGGTTCGTGTTGATACCACCAGGCGGGGGTGAACCCCTTCGATATGCTTTGGCCTTAACGTTTAGAGCCACGAACAACGAAGCTGAGTATGAGGCTCTCATCACAGGCCTCAAAATTGCCAAAGGTACGGGAGTTGCTCACTTACGGGTGAAATGTGACGCGGGCCTGATCATGAATCAAGTTCAAGGACGATATGAGGCGAAGAGCCCGATGATGAAAAAGTACCTTCGCGAGGTGCAAGTCTTGAAGGAGAGCTTCAAAAGTTTCGACATCGAGGCGATCCCAAGGGAGGAAAACGTGGAAGCAGATGCCTTGAGCAAATTCGCCTTGGGGGCACCCCTAGAGGAAAATCGGAAGGTGCACTTTCTGGAGAGGGTGATCTTGTCGACCACCGACCCATCGGAGGTGTGTGCTATTGAAGCAGGATCAGAGGAGGAACCCACTTGGATGACCCCCGATAGTCGCGTATCTGACTACGGGGGCAGTCCCTGATGATGGAGTACTAGCTGACAGGATACGTCGGATCGCGGTTAATTACGTGGTGGTGGACAATCAGCTGTACAAAAAGGGTTGGTTCTCGACTCCTTACTTGAAATGTGTGGCAGAGCCCGACACAAATCGGATCTTTAGGGAAGTGCACGACTTGTCATGAAGGGGCCCGATCCATTACGAGGAAAGTGCTGAATTTGGGCTATTACTGGCCTTCGATGAGCAAGGAGGCGACGACGTTAGTCCGATCCTGTGACGCGTGCCAGAGGTACGCCCCGAATATCGTGGCTCCGGCTGCTAATCTGATGTCCATCAAGAGTGCTTGGCCCTTCGCGCAGTGGGGTATCGACTTGGTGGGAACTCTCCCGCAGGCACAAGGTCAGTGTAAGTATTTGCTTGTGGCTATCGATTATTTTTCGAAATGGATAGAAGCTAAGGCATTGGCCAAGACGACGGGGAACCAAATCAAGTTTCTCCAGACCCACATTGTATCCAGATACGGGATTCCTAAGGTGGTGATCAGCGATGGTCCACCGTTTAACGGGGCTCAAGTGAAGGAGTATCTGGAGGAGTTGAATATCGAGCATCGGAGAGCCTCTGTCCATCATGCTCAGACTAATGGCTAGGTGGAGTCAGCCAACAAAATCGTGATGGATGGCCTGAAGAAGAGGGTCTATGCCTTGAAGGGCAAATGGCTGAACGAGCTGGAAAACGTGCTTTGGGCTGTTAGAACGACACCCAAACGATCAACTGGGGAGACTCTGTTTGGCCTCGTTTATGGCACGGAGGCCGTTGCTCCCGTGGAGATAGCTGTGGCGTCCCATCGGACGAGGTACTACGAGCCTTTGACAAATGATGAAATGAGACGTCTTGAATTGGACTTGCTCGAAGAAAAGAGGCGGGAAGCCGATGAAGTCCGGGCTCGAATGCGTTTGGCGACGGCCAGATATTACAACCGGCGAGTTAAGTCCCGACAATTCGTCGTCGGAGAACTAGTTTGGCGTCAGAACGAGTTCACCCTTTTGGATCGGATCAATAAGATGTCACCAAAATGGGAAGGACCTTATAAGGTCGTGGGGATGCCAGCTCCGAATGCGTACAAGTTGGAAGACCTCGATGGCAGAGTATTGAAGCATTCTTTCAGTGGCGAACACTTGAAGAAATGTCATGCTTGATGAAAAGTCGCCTTAAGTGTTGCCCGATGAAAAGTCGCATTAAGTGGTGCCCGATGTAAAATCGCCTTAAGTGGTGTAAGTTATTTATCGTTTGATTCGATGTAAGCGGATTTTGTGCCATCAATAAATAAAGAGGTTACTTCCAATCAGATTATTCTTAGATTTATTCTAAGTGTTGTTAAGTCGCCTTAAGTGGTGCACTTGGAAAAGTCGCCTTAAGTGGTGCACGAGGAAAAGTCGCCTTAAGTGGTGCACGAGATTAAGTCGTCTTAAGTGATGCATGGTTCTTGGATTTATTCTAAGTGTTGCAAAGTCGTCTTAAGTGATGCGGATTGAATTGCCTTAGTTGGCACGATTAAATCACCTTAAGTGGTGTGGGCTAAATCGTCTTAAGTGATGTGTTGAAATATCTTAAGTGGCGAGGTTTCGCCTTAAGTGGCATAGTTAAGTCGCTTTGAGAAGTGCAATAGAAAATCGGAACTAAGATAGTCTGATATGGGTTTATAGGTCATTTGGTACCCTATGTTTGCCCACTTTTGGCTTTTGGTACCACATGTTTGATTTTGCCTATTTTTGGTACCATATGTTTGCCAATTGTATACTTTTGGTCCGACCGTTAGTTGACCGTCAGTTTGACCGTTAAATAGTCACGTGACTTGCACATGCATAGCCTCAAATTTTGATTTTATTCAATTTAGTCCTCAAATTTTTTATCCTAACTTTTATTTTTTCAATTTAGCCCTTAAACATTTTCAACCACACCCTAGGACTAAATTGACCTAGCAATGGTTCGACTCATGGCTAGGTCGGACCATGGCTAGGGTTGCCGGACCTGAGCGACCCTAACCATGGTCCGACCTAGCCATGGATCGGACCATGGCTAGGTCAATTTAGCAATTGGGTCCAATTGACCTAGCCATGGTTCGACCCATGGTTAGGTCGGACCATGGTTAGGGTTGCCGGGTCCGGCGACCCTAGCCATGGTCCGACCTAGCCATGGGCCTAACCATGGCTATGTCAATTTAGTCCTAGGGTGAGGTTGAAAATGTTTAAGGGCTAAATTGCGAAAATAAAAAGTTACGAAAAAAATTTTGAGGACTAAATTGAACAAAATCAAAATTTGGGGCTAGGCGTGTGCAAGTCACGTGACAATATAACGGTCAAACTAACGGTCAACTAACGGTCGGACCAAAAGTATACAAATGGAAAACGTATGGTACCAAAAATAGGCAAAATCAAACATGTAGTACCAAAAGCCAAAAGTGGGCAAACATAAGGTACCAAAAAACCTATAAACCCGTCTGATATTGATGAGGGCTCAAAGGCCCGAGAATGCATTACAAGGAAGAGGAAAATTACAAGGACTATAAAGATAAAAGCATTTAAGCTTGGTCCTTGTTGACGTCAGCGGGAGCAGGGTCCACAAGATCTGTGGCAGAAGGCTCCACAGGTTCAGCTGCTGGAGTGTCGATTATCGGGGCGTCGGCACTTGGAGGCTCCGCCATGTCTTCAACACCCGCGGGAGTGTTCCCCTCATCACTCTCCTCTGAGAGGGCAAAGTATTTCTTCGCGAAGGGAGCGAGAGACGGAGACTTGTCGAAGTTGATGGTGTCACCGTACTCCAGATGGAGTTCCTCGACTGCATTGAAGAGGGTGTTCTCCACCTCCGCGCTGCAGAACTTCACCGCATCAGCTTGGAAGTCCTCGGACCCCCGATAATCCTCCCGGCCCTTGGTCTCAGCCGCGACCAGCTTCGAAGGAACCTCAGCAATTTTCTCCTCCAGAGCCTTCTTTTCAAGGACAAGTTTGTCCTCAGCAATTTGCCGCTCCTGCCGCTCCCGCTTCAGCAGCCCCTCGAAGTCACGAACCTGCTTTTGGAGGTCCCGAGTCTTTCGGTCGAGGATGGCCTGCTCCTTGGCCAGTTTTCCCCGCGAAGACTCGGAGGCCGCGAGATCCTCCTCAAGCTTGGCTATGACCGCGGGAGCCCCCTTTGCCCGCTCCTGCTCCAGGGCTTCCTCGAAGGCGAAGATGTACCCGAAGCAGCGGTTGATGTCCACCATCTCCTGCGAAGGGAAGAAGAGAAGTGTTAGCATATGAACAACCTGCTTTATTGATGAAGAGGAGGAAAATGAGAGTCTTACCTCTATCCGGCGGATAGACATTTCTTGGACATCCCGACGGATGCCCTCCCGATCCAGGGAAATCGGAAACCTCAGAGAGGGCAGGATTGAGCCTGCTAGCAGATGCGGGGCCAGCTCTGGGTATGAGTCCCCCTGTCGGAGCTGGACCCCTTGCAGCGTTTGGATCGGGGTCCAGGGAGCCTCCTTCTGCGCGGGGTCGTAGGCCTTGTAAAAACTCCCGTCGAAGGGGAGAGGAGAAGGACCGACTCGAGTCGTGGAGGGGCGCGCCTCCGACTCGCCCTGGGCCGGAGAGGGAGTAAAGTCATGGATGGGCGACGGCTGTCGCTGTTGTGAAGAATGTGAAGGGGGCAGCCCCTTGGAGGTTGGTTTCAATGGGGACTGCCCCGTCCTCCGACGATGAATCAGGGAGCCGCCCTCATCCGTCTCCTCGGAGGAGTCCAGATTCTCCACCCGACGAAATTGATCGCCGGTCGGGGTCTCTCCAGCCCCGAAAGGTGGTGCCCCTGCTGAAGGAGGCGCCCCTGCTGAAAGTGGTGCCCCCGCTGAAGCTCCAGCACCCGACGGAGTTCCCGAGTGACCTGCACCTAGAGGACGAGAGGCTTCAGAAACATAGTCAGGAAGTTGGTTAGGGCCCTTACACCAGACGACGCGCCGAGAAACATATTGATCTTTCCCGTGGAAGTTGTAGTAGCCCGCCTTCAGGACGCGGGGAGTTTCCCCTCGGAGGACACGTTTAATATCTTCGATGCGGGCCTCCATGGTCGAAGGGACCAACTCCTTAGGAACTAGCTTCATGTACGATTTAATAGCTAGGCGGAGCTTTTTACCTTCTTCATCATTTTGGACATCGAAGAGTCTGTCCACCTCCACGCGGCTCCGCTTTGTCCTCACCGCGGAGGGAGATCCCGACGGAGCAGCAGCTTTCTTGGCCGATTTCCTCTTCCGCGCGGGCCGGACAGTGTTGGTCTCCCCCTGCTTAAGGATGAGATTGGTCAGCACGGATACCTTCTTAGCTGCAAACAAATGGAAAACAGAGATCAGAAACGTTACCCAAGGAACCATATTGGAGGGGCCGTCGAAGAGTTGACCCCCAGAGACTATGTCGAGGAGACGGATCCCGGCATTCACCAGGTCCCGCTCCGCTAGAGAATTGGCATCGAGGGGAGTATAGGACTCCCCCCATCGGTAAAGCTGGATAAGATGAAGGGTCTGGAAGTCTTCATCAGAGTAGGTGTGGTAAGCGGGAGGAGAGTCCGCTTCCACCTCCCATCGGGGCCAGGGGATCGAAGAGTTCTTGATGAAGAAGTAGCTCCTCTTCCACCCACTGTTATCGGACCCCGTGTCGATTAGGAGTCCCCGACCCTTGACAACCTTCCAGGTGTCACTGGTCCAGCTGCACAACGCAAGTTGCGCCTTGTTCCACTTGGGCATCCGGGGGTAGAAGGCACAAACCCCCGCCTCGTTGCACTTCATCCCGTAGAAGGTTCTGAAGAGTTAGAGGCTGTAAACCCACTTCTTTCGGAAGCAGAGGACCTGGAAGGCATTCCATAGGCGGATGACATGGGGAGAGAAAGTATTTGGATGCGTCTTGTAGTGTTGGCACATCTCAACCAGGTTGCCGCAGAAGGGGAATCGAATCCCCGCCGATATTTGCCCCGTAGAGACAAATACCTCCCCTTTCTGGGGACGGGTAACCTCAAGGTTACTCGGGAGACGGGGCCAAGGATAAGGGAAGCGAGGCTCCCAGGTAGAAGTGATGCAGCCCTCCCGGAGAGCGGCCTCATAGGAAGTGCTGGAAATGTCGTTGGGTGCATAGTCGAAATTGAAGGGCTTTCTCCCCTCGGAACTGGATCCACTGTCTGAAAATCAGCCATGGCAAGGAAAGACACATTGGGTTTTTCAGAAAATTGCAAACGAACTAATCGAAGATGAAGGAAAAGATATACAAGCATCAGGGAAGAAATCCTTACCAGACATGATGACTCGAACTGGAAGGGATGATCTGAAAAGTCGCCGGAAAGTTGATCGGAGAGCAGAAAGCCAAGGAAGAGCTTGAGTTCTCAGAGTTGCAGAGCTTTTCGAAATCACAGAAACGGTAAAAGAGAAACAGTGCCCAGGGTTAGGGTTTTATAGGAGAAAGGACAGTCGAAAGGACGTTCTAATCTGGATCGTCGAAGTCGAAACGTTTTAATCCGAGCCGTTGAGATGAAACGTACAGAATGGCAACGGGCGTAATGATGAAACGGCCTGAAAAAGCACTTTTTCAGAGAAAGCAGGCGCGAAAAATCAGGCACGGGTGCCAAAGACGTCACTTCGTCATCTGCTGCATTTAATGGCTGAGGAACCGAGGAGTCTTCTCGGATTTGGTGATTATCCTCGAGATATCGAGGAAACGTGAACAAGAAGATTCGTATCAAGTGACGTTATCAAGGAAAAGGTCCCCGACTCCAAGGTCGGGAGGTCGGGAGTTGAAAGACACGACGAACTGTAAGTCCCTCATGTCTTGGGGGAAAATGATGGGTTTCGCTATGGCCGTTAGGCCCTTTAACGGTGAGGAAACGGTGAATAGGCCCATTGGGCCCTAAAAGGAGGTCAAGGTGACCAAGGCGAAGGGTCCCGACAGAGGGAGACCCGATGGTAAAAGGTCCCGACAGAGTCGGTCCCGATAGGCGAGCTGGGCGCTCCCGATGAGATGCCTTTAAGTAGGCCCCGATGACGAATCCCTGAGAATGATTGGCCCTGTCACGATGACGAGGGGCCCCGAGCGGTGACACAATGAGATAACTCTGGAGTCCCCGATATTGGTCGGGACTTGCTATCAGAGGTTGAGGCCGAGATACGCGGAGCGTAACCAAGATAGGCGAGATCATGGCCGAGATAGGCGGGATCGTGGCCCAGATACGCGGAGCGTGGCCGAGATAGGCGAGATCATGGCCGAGATAGGCGGGATCGTGGCCGAGATACACGAAACGTGGGCTAACCGCCCCAGCGGCTCACCAGGTAACTGAGGTAGCTCTTCGCCTATAAAAGGGCAGCAGTTACCTCAGGTCACATACGTTTTTGATATACACTCTTTGAGACTCTTGCTGGCCAGTTTATTCGAGATACTCATTTAAGCATCGGAGAGGGATTCTGGGTCACCGCCCGGTCTATCCCCTCCTGCAGGATTACGTGGAGCGAAGGAGTTCGGATCGCCGTCAAGACCGTACCGGAGTTCCAACCGTGATCCAACAACAAGTACAATATTTGGATGAACTCATACCAAATACATCATAATTATTATACAATGTTTTTGTTCCTTACAATCATAATTGACATACATAATAAAGTCATTAAAGTGACAAGAATTCTAAAATACCTGTACATTCATTTTCTAATGTAAATATTTTTACATGTGAATAATTAAAAAATAGATAAATTGACTAATGAGAATGTTAATCTCTACAAAAATGAGAATATTTTTACCTGTCACTTTCCTTAAGAGGAAAGTTTCTTTATGGCGGCTAGAGCATGTCGCCACATGTCCCTTTCCTTAAGATGAGGGTTTCTTCATAGCGGTTAAAGCAGGTCACCACCTGTCCCTTTCCTTAAGATGAAGGTTTCTTCGGATGGTGTTTTGGCTATCGACTCGACTCGTACCTTAATAGGAGAGCCTTGAGTGATTTAGTCGCCATCTTTTGCTAGTCGTTCTTCAAAAGTCGACTTCTTCATATATAGTCGTCGACCATTTGTCTTTGCCTTGTCGTTCTAAACAGAAATGGTCGACGACTTTTCTTTAATCTCGCATTTAAACGTACTCGCCTTCATACTATTCTATCCTTTTAATCATAACCCAACACGCGATATAAACTTAGACATGCTTATTAGGAAGCAAATAAAATAGCAGATCGCCTAAATTATAGGAGCCATGCATTTTGAAAAGCGGTTTGCTCAACTGCATAAAGTACATGTTGAATTAGCGATTATTATTTTTCTGAAATTTATGGTCATTTTTTAAAGTAGACTGTTCTGTCTAAGTCTTTGTAGTTACTACTTACTAGTTTAGTGTTGTATTTCCTTTCATTAAAAAAATAATTTGGTTGGGGTACGTGGGTAAATATTTCGAAGTACGAGGACTGTCATGTAGAGGACTGTTAGATAGCACACAAGATGCGACATGAAGATCACGTGACCTAAATTGGATAACATTTGTGGAGCCCAACAGAGCCCATGTTTTTCACCGTTCCTCTTCCACATGGTCTCTATTCATTATTTTGTAAAGCTCCATCATAGGGATGGCAACGAGGCGGGTTTTCACAGCCCAGACCCGGACCTGGATAGAGGTACCTCCCATGGTAGTTCAGTCGGGAAAAAAATCCCGTGGGTCGACCCGCGGGACCCCGACCCGCCGTGTGAAAAACTTTTTTTTTTCTTTTCACTTCTCAATATAACATATAATTTTTTTTTGCTAAAATATTACATTACATATAAATTTAAACCACAAGTCTAACACCAAATCTAAACATCAATCAGATACAAACAACAAACTCATTAAAAAATATAATTCAACACCAAATTCAAATTACTAAATCCTAATAATTTAAATTTACATATATTTATAATTTGGTCTTTATTATTTTATATAGGTACTATATTGACCATATTGTTTAGTAAATATTACATCAAATTAACATATATTATATATAGGTATTTCGGGGCGGGTGTAGGGGGCCCCGCGCCCCTAGACCCATACCCGTCCCGAACCCGCCTCGTGACATGCGGGTTGGCGGGTCAGCGGGTAAAAACCGGGTCGGGGCCTGCGGGTCAGCGGAAGTGGCAGATATAGGAACCCGGCTAAGTGGGTTCCTATTATTATAGTTTTTTTTTGTAAACACTATTACATTTTTTTTTTGTAATATTGATAATGAACCGGCCGGTTTCGTTATACCGATTTGAGAACAACGATTATACATAGTGAGCATAAATCAATATTTGTATAATAAAAATAATTGATCTTTGTGACCAAGTCAAGCAATAAGATAAATAAACATTCATAATACCGATGAAGAAGAAACAAAATCAATATCAAAATCAAGTTATCAACATGTGAGAATACATTGATTTGGGAAAAAAGGAAGAAGATAAGGCAAATAAACAATCATAATACTGATGAAAAAGAAACAAAATTCGAGTTATCAACATGTGAGAATACAGTAATTTGGGTAGAAAAAAAAAACTCGTGCGAGGAAGGAGACAGAGTAAAAAGTTAATGTTTGTGACTCTTTTTATATTTATTTATAAAAAAAAGTATGTTCTTTGATTTTAAAAGGATACTGTTTGCTATTTTTGTATAAATAAAAATGTCTATTTATTGGAGCAGATTTTTTTTTTTAAGAACTATAAAGAAAGCTGAAAAAAAGAACTAACAAACGAAAAAAAGTAGAAGAATAAAAAGAAAAGTTGTTCAGACACGGAGTAGAATTGGGGACTTGATATTAAAACAGCACGCATCGTACTAGCTAAGCTACTAGTACTTTCAAGATAACTAGTGTCCTTATGATTATCTAATCGGGTTCCTAAAAAATATTGTATAGAAATATACTCAATATTTAAAAAAAAAAATTATAAGCCAAGTAGTTGGCGGCCCGAGACCCGTTGCCATACTCGCCACTAGGGGTGAGCGGTTCCGGGTACCCAGTACTTTTAGGGTATCCCAGAACCAGACCAATACTAAACGGTTCCTAACTTTATTACCCAGAACCGTACCAGAACATTTAGGAACCGGAACCGTTAAGAGCCAATCGGTTCCGGGTACCCGTTAAGGAACCGGTTACAAATTTTCAAACTAAATAATATAATTTTATGTACTAGTTGGAACCGGGTTCTGGATACCCAGTTGGAACCGGGTTCTCGGTAGCCAATTGGAACTGAAATTTATGTTATACCAAGTGAATCATAAAAATAATTATAACATTTTCCACAAACCAATTTTAAATTTGTTAAATGTTTAGTGTTTTTTTAATTTATATATATATAACGGTTCCGGTTCCGGGTATTTGGGTACCCGAAAACTTATCCCGGAACCGGAACCGAAAATACCGGTTCTTGAAATTTAATCCCAGAACCGTACCAGAACCATTTACATCTACCCGGAACCTACCAAATGACCGGTTCCGGTTCCAACTGGGTAATTTGCTCACCCCTACTCGCCACCCATGTGAACGGGACGACAACCTTAAGGGATACAATCGGTATTTTACCCTAGTGCGGCGTGGTCCCCCTATGGACAAAATACAAATAGCTAGCTAGCTAGCCGACTCAAAAAACACGTGAAAATATAAAAAATTTAAAAATATAATATAGTTTTATTTTATATATGAAAAAAAGACAGAGGAGATATAGAGAGAAAAAGAAGACGTCGGAAGCTGACCATAAAATTTGCCCACACACATTCCTCGTGCTATAATTCCCCCCGCCCTCTAAAGAAAACCAATCCCAGACCAGAAAGATCCTAAACCAATTCCCCCCGCCTTCTTTCTTCCAATTAATTAAAACCCAGACCAGAAAGATCCTCCTTATTTTCTCTCGATTCCTGAAACATCCGTGAAGTAGAAGCAAGAGTTGGAGCTCAAGACATGTCTACCTCGTCGGAGCTCATGGGTTCCGGCAAGGTCACCGGAAGGACCAGTTTCAATCAGACCTGCAGCCTCCTCACCCATTACCTCAAGGAGAAGGGCAATTTTGGGGATCTCAGCCTTGGCATGACTTGTCCCGTCCAACCAAATGGTTAGTTCAATTCTTGGTATAATTTTTCATTTCCTAATTATTCCTTTTGGCAATACCCAGTTTGGATGCATGAAATCTCGAATTTCTGCTCTCTTGTTGGTGTCAATTAGGGGAAGCTTTGTGCTGCAGAATTCGTAATTTGTCAAACAGACCCTTGTTCTCTTGGTCTTAGATCCAGCTGAATACTGTTTGGATCTTGTTTAAAAAAAGATGTTCATTACTTACTATAAATGATTTACATGCATGTTGCTGAATTTAACACGAAAATTTCAAGGTTTCTTAAATTCTTTCATGTTTTGTAAAATATTACAGCAGCCACCGGCCGGCCTGTGTCAACCACCATGGATTTGTTTCCGGTGACCAAGAAGCACGACCAGGTCTCCTCTCGGAACTCAGTACCCATGGATTTGTTCCCACAGGAGGAAGAATTGTCTAAGATATCTGATTCCAGGTACATAGCCGCCAATTTTGTTTGATCTGATATAAAGTTGTGATTTTGGTAATTGATGATTTAGGAGTGTAATTTGATAGAAAGCACTTAGTTTGGGGTAGAAGAAGAAGAAATAGATATTACTTCCCAACAATTTAAAATATTAGATGAATTCAGATGGTGGTTGTGTTCATGCCAAAAAAAATATTGTTTACTTGTCAGAAATTGTGGTGATTATTTTTACCATAAGAAAGATAATATTGTTTGGTCAAGATTACATGATGATGGGTTTAGGTAAAAATGTTTGATTAGAGAGAGTTAAATTGTTGTGCAGCAAGACTGAGAAGAAGGAGGTGGAGGGAGTAGCCCAAATGAGCATCTTCTACGGTGGTGAGGTAATTGTGTTGAATGATTTCCCAGCCGACAAGGCAAAGGAGGTGATGCTTATGGCGACCTCATCCGTTGCCCCAAATTTGAACCCGATCAACCCAATTCCTCAAAGCTCGGTTGACCCAATTGCTTGCGGTACGTACGTAACTGAAGGCGTTGTTAATCTTCCAGTCATCTAGTATTTTCGGTGTTTCACATCTCTTATATTATTTTGGTTACAGATGTTCCAATTGCTCGGAGGGCTTCGCTTCATCGGTTCTTGGAGAAAAGAAAGGACAGGTAGGAACTTAATTACTTTTAGATGATAAAACTATTAACTGGAAAAATCTTAATTTGGTATTAGCTTGTTGGTGGTTTATAGAAATTGATGTTGGTTTGTGTTGCAGGCTCACTGCAAAAACTCCTTACCTCATGCCTCCTACCTCTCTGGCTCCTCCTCCAAAGACAGTGGAGAACAAGCCGTGGCTCGGGTTGTCGCCTCAGTAACGTAGTAGTTTGATGAGCTAATTAGAAAGTTAGATATATATGTGTATATGTATGATCGATGTTAGTATATTGGGTTAAGAACACAATAGGGACCTGAATGTTTGCCCATGTTTCTCGGAAAGGTCTGAATGTTAAAATGATATTATTAAGGGCCTGAATTTTGAGTTATGTTTGTATGAGAGGAATCCGTCTATTTTTTCTGTTAAAAGTGACGGAAAGTGATTATATGCTTGGCATGTGACCGAAAATAAACTGAAAACCCGAAAATGCCTTCCGACCAAAGTGTTTCCCTCACATGCTTGACCTAAAAAGACGAAAATGCCATTTAAGCCACCACGGCTCCGGCGACCACCACCTCGACTCCGGCGACGATCACCCCAGCTCCGGCGATGATCACCCCAGCTCCGGCGACCACCACCTGTCAGACCCTAAAAATCCGACCTACGGCGAATTACCGTTTTGAAAACGTGATTGATTTTGAAAGAGTCGCCACTAGTTAATAAATGCTAACTAGAATCCTAAATTACCTAGGTAAATAACGAATCAAATTTCTAAGCACATTAATCGTTCTACGATCCAAGATTTGAGTTCGGGGGTTCTGTTACGAATTAAGAAAAAATGATTTTCTAATTACGCCCTTTCGATACTTAATTAACATTTTGCCAATTTTAAAATTTAAATATGCGTTATATCGAGTTAATCTAACGATATCAAAAACTAAACTAACCTTCGTGCGAAAAATACTATTAACGACAAATATAAGCTAAAAAAAAATATTACATATCTAGAACTCCTAATTGAGATAAAATCTAATAAAATCAAGCATGCTCAAAATCATGATAATTTAATAACTATACGTCCTACACATATATACATATAGTAAAACACGTTACCTAATTAATCTACATCTAAATTAACTAATTAACATGTTCTAATAACAATAATAATAATGATAATAAAAATAATAAATAAATAAAAACAGAAGAATAATATTAATAAATAATTAATAGAATATTATTATTTAAAAAAAAAAAAAACAGCACAGGACTACTTGCAATTACCAGGAGGGAGGTGGTCAGGCAGATCTCAGATTCTGGCGGCCTCCAGCAGCGGACCACCGGACGAGCAGGGGAGGGGCGGCCCTGGTGGCTGGAGAACGGCGCAGCAGAGGGGCGGCGACAGCAGGAACGGCGGAGCCTGAGACGACTCCGGCGAAGGGATGGCAGATCTGTGGACAACGATAGCGGACGACGAAGGCACGGCGAGCCTGGGACGACTCCGGCGAAGGGCGGCGCAGGGTGAGGCGAGGCGAAGCAACTCGAAAAGGGGAGGAGCGTGTGGCCACCGGCGGAGCTCCGGCGTGGCCAATGGCTGAGTGTGCAGGAGGCACCGGGGAAAAAAAAACTTTTATTCACTAGGAGACAGAAATGCACGAATTTCGAGATCAGATGTTTATTATTTTTTTGTGGTGTCTTTTTACATTGACAAATGGTCCTTTTATAGCTAAATTAGGTCTCAATATTAGGAAAACAAATTTACCTAAATATACACATTATTTATTCCGAAAATTACATATATATATTTATGAAAATTGTCATAAATATATAATATATATTTTTCTGAATATTACATGATATTCAATGCATATATTCTATCCCAATTTAAGCTAAACCTATTTTTAGCAACCCTGTGACCTTCTATGTTTAAATATTTTCTTTTTTAAACGCGCAACACATAACATTTTTGAACGTGTTATATTCGTGTTGCGCGTACCAAAATTAGGTGTTTACAGCTTGCCCCTCTTTGGACGGACTCCCGTAGAATGCATTCGAGGGGGTTTGTCCAAAGACGAGTAAACACTAATTTTGGCTAGGAATTATGTCTTCAAGTCTCCAAGGTGGCCTTTGGCTTTATTAATGATGCGAAAAAGTTAAACTTTTGTCGGTGGTGCCCCTGTTGGCAGTGCTTCCATTGGTAGTGAGGAAAAGTAAAGCCTTGGTCGGCGGTGCCCCTGCTGGCGGTGCCTCCGTTGGCGGTGCAGAAAGTAAAGCCTCGGTCGGCGGTGCCCCTGTTGGCGGTGCCTCCGTTGGCATGCGAAAAATAGAACCTCCGTCGGCGGTGCCCCTGTTGGCGGTGCCTCCATTGGTAGCGCAGAAAATAGAACCTCCGTCGGCGGTGCTCCTGTTGGCGGTGCCTCCATTGGTCGTGCAGAAAATAAAGCCTCCAGTGGCGTGCAGAAAAGTAAAGCCTCCAGTGGCATGCGGAAAAGTAAAGCCTCAAGTGGCGTGCAATAAAGTAAAACCTTTGGTGATGATTGGTAACAGAAGACCTCTACATCAGACAGTACCAACAACCTCTGATGACGCCTCTAGTGGCGAGTGGTAACGGAAAAACCTCTTCGTCAGACCGTACCTGAGAACCTTTGGTGATGCCTCTAGTGGCGAGTGGTAACGGGAGACCTCTACGTCAGACCGTACCGGAAAACCTCTGGTGATATCTCTGGTGGCGGAAGACCTCTACGTCAGACCGTACCGGAGACCCTTTGGCGATGCCTCTAGCGGCGTATGTCGGAGAAGAGCCTCTAGTGGCGTCCGTTGGAGAAGTGCCTCTAGTGGCGCGACTTGCGAAGGCTGAATACTAAGGCTTCGTTCGTCGGGGGTGACTCTCAGAAAGCTGGAAAACTTCAGATCCTGATTGTCGGTTGTGACTTGTAGGAACAGACTGTAACAGTCCTACTCATCATTTGAGTGGTGACTTGCGAGAGCAGACTGTAACTGTCCCGCTTGCCGTGAAGTTGACTCTTAGGAACAGACTGTAACAGTCGTACTCATCTTTGAATGGTGACTTGCGAGAGCAGACTGTAACCGTCCCGCTTGCCGTGAAGTTGACTTTGGAAGGCGCTATGTTGCGTATGAATGTTTGTCCCTAATTTTTGCCTAAATTGTGCATTGTGCGACAACTTAGCGGGATCTTTTTTTCTCTTTTTTCTTTTTTCTTCTCTCTTTTTTTTTTGTTGAGAATTTCTCTTTTCCTCTCCTTTTGCCACGGCCGATTGAGAGATTTCCGACCGTGCCCCTCGGTTTTTTATTTCCTCTCCTTTTTCCATGATTGCAATTTCTGAATTTGCAACCATGCCCCTCATTTCCTGATTTTGCCTAGGCCGCCCTTTCGGGTTTTCAACCTAGCGGAAGCACTCTTTATTTGGTAGCCGATTAAACGGTGGCTGTGACCCGTACTTTATTTTCCGCCTCGATGCGGGAGTGTTTGTAGCCATTTGGAGGGTGGCTGTGGCCCTTTATTCCTCGTCTCTGATCCGGGAAAGACTCTCTGTATGTAACCATTTTGAGGTTGGTTGTGGCCCTTTCACTTAATATCTGCCATCGATGTTCCGGGATCGCTCTTTTGACTGTAGCCGTTTGAGGGACGACCGTGACCCTTTCTTTTATTTTCCCGCCCTCACCGGGTTCGCGAGATCACTCTTTTTGTGTAGCCATTTTTAAGGGTGGTTGTGGCCCTTTTTATTCTCCCGCCCTCACAGGGTTTGCGGGGTCACTTTTTTATTCGTAGCCGTTTGGAGGGTGGCTGTGGCCCTTTCACCTATTTCCCGCTTTTGATGTTGCAGGAGTGCTCTTTATCTGTAGCCATTTGAAGGGTGGCTGTGGCCCTTTCATTTGTAGACATTTTAGGGACGACTGTGACCCTTTTTATCTGTAGTTGATTTAGGGACAACTGCGACCCTTTTATTCACTGCTCTCACAAAATATGCATGAGCACTCTCTTTATTTTTATCGGTAGCCAATTAAAGCGCGGCTGTGACCCTAAATTTTTTTTTCTTTTTTTGCTTGCTTTTTTTTTTTTTTTTGCTTTTTTTGCTTTCTTTTTTCTTGCCTTTTTTGCTCTTTTTTTCTTTTTCTTCTTTTTTTTGAAAAACGAAAATTTAATGAAAATAATCAACAACAATTATGTACATGCCCCTAGTGGCAAATCTGAAATTTCTAATTCAAAACATCTTATAGAGAAGGACTCAGTTGATTGAGTCAAATTATGTCGATCGTGTCGACGCCCTGGATGGACCTTACAACCAATGGATGACGTAGACAGTGATTTCTAACCTCGGCCTCTCAAGTGCCCCGGTTATTGCTCAATCTTGTCTGGGGATGCCCCATGGCTAGCACCTACCGGGTTAGGCTCGTCGCATGCAGGATGAATGGCCTGGCCAATGAACATACATGGAATACGTGGAGTAGTCCGCATTGGGGCACATATATTGTGCGAGATAAATTCGGCAACTGACACAAGAATGGTTGGCGAGCAAAGGGTCGTGCACGAGATGTGCTCTTCAGAGGCTTTTATTTGGGTGATTATCCGACCTGCACAATGAGTAAGGGAAAAAAAAAAATCAAATTTCGGGGATATAATCGATCACGACTTCTCGTACCTGGGTGCCCGATATCTTTCATGGAAATTTGCTCCATATATGAATGGATATGTTGCATATTCCGTCTTTTCCTTCATATGGCGGTTGTGCTCGATCTGAACGGGGATATGCCATTTGGTTGCCACTGACTAGTTTAGACGTCACCGTAAAATGAATGTACGGCTTGGTTCGGGAAGGCGCATGTATTCCCTGTATGGAGATTTTGACCACTGGGTGATTTGAATCCTTCATCGGCCGCCTTGATGGGCTTGGTAGTCCATGACTTTATTTTTTGAGTGCTTTGCCAGGAACATCGACTCAAGAAAAGACTGAATTGTCAATCGACTTTCATCATTCCTAAAAAAAAAAACCAATTAAACAAACTCAAATATAGGGATTTATTTATATTGATTAGATCATGACAATATCCCTCTTTCCTATGCGGGGCTCATGATCTTGCCGCGCAAGGAGTACATAACTGAAAAGTTTATTCATTGCTAAAAAAACGGATGTAACACTAAGAGGTTTTTCGAGAGAAATCATGTAGACGAGGCCGAAGGGGTGTTGGCGCCAGCCGACAGATCTGCGTTAAGAATCAAAAGCTTATAGTCAATCAGATCCTGGATCATGTGCCTCAGACGCGAGAAATCCTCGGTTGAATGACCAATTATCCCCATGTGAAACTCACACTTCGAGTTTGGATCATTGTTGGGTATCCTTGAAGTAGTCTTCCAAACCTCAGGACCAATGAGACCCTGAGCAAGAGCTTTCTGATATACTTTGGCGGCCGATACTGGTAAGGGTGAGAACTTTCTAGACTCCCGCATCTTGTTCACAGCCCGGTTTTCAGGTCCACCTACAACGGGGGTTTGCGGAGCTTGCGTCTGGTAGACTGCACCTACCGTTGCGTCTTTGGATGACCAGTTCTTGGAGCCTCCCTTTTTGGTTATATCCTCTTGTTGACTCCTGGAGGGGTCTTCAAGTTTTCCAGTTCGAATGCCATGCTCTACCATTTCTCCAGATTTTACCAAATCAGCGAAGTTGGCTGAAACATGCCCTAACAAATGGGAGTAATATGCCCCTTTAAGAGTGCCGATGAACATGGACACCGCTTCTGCGTCTTCCAGTGGCGGTCGGACTCCAGCGGCTTTCTCTCTCCAAGCCTGCATATAGCTTCTAAATGATTGCCCCCCTTCCATCTCAATGCTTTGGAGGTCCATGCGGGTCGGAGCTGTATCCAAGTTGAACTTATATTGGTGAACGAAAGTGTTAGCCATCTCTTCCCACGTAGAAATGTCACCGGCTTTCAAGTTGACGAACCAAACCAAAGTCGCTCCCTTCAAGCTTTCCTGGAATGTCTGGATTAAGAATTTCTCATACCTCTGGTAAGGGGCCATCTTTGTGAGGTAAATCCGCAAGTGGACAATGGGATTACCGGTGCCATCATACTTATCAAAGTCGGGGATTTTGAATCTCTCCGGTCTTGACATGTCGGGGAAAAGGCATAAGTCGGAGTAACCAATGCCTCTATACTGCTCAAGTCCGGACAAAACCTTCATCTTTTCCTCCATTTTCTTCAAGCGGCGATCCTGTTCGGATTCGATGACAGATGATGATGTAGCCGCATTTGTGCCGATTGCATCTCCTTGGTTAACATGCCCGTACATTACGTCGGTTTCGGAAGGACATGCGGCTTTGATGCAGACTGATCAGGAATGACCAAAACAGGGGGTTGGTCATGAGGAGGTTGTACCGTGGCGTCGGGAAGCATGGTTGCAGCCGGCATTGGAGGTCCGGTATTTGCCACAGGTGTTGTGGAGGATTCCGGATTCGAGGTCGCTGTCAGCAAGGCTGGTTTTAGAGTATTGTAAGTTGATCGAGCCCCGAGGAGTTCCATGATGCGCTCCATGTTTGCCGACATGGATGCCATATCCTGATGCATTTTAGCATTAGCCGTCTCGATCTCGGCTATTCGTTCCTCTTGTTGCTGGATCTTCTGAGCGTCCTCCATGTTAGTGGTTTGTCGCGTGATGGCCAATAATACCTGCAGCGAGAAATGTGATATTCAGAATATGGAACACAAGATATCATGCATGATCGTTTTCAAAGTAATGTGTCATTCAACTCATCATCTTTTGAAAAAATGTTTTGTAACTAAAATACGTTTCTAAGACGCTTTACACAACTGCGAAACTTGGTCAAAACGTCTCGAGTGCTTGCCCCAAAATCCAAGCGAAGGTAATGCAATAAGATTTTTTTAAAAATGGTTTCACTTTTTACCAATTGTTCGGAATTTGGAACGAGCACTTAATTCTGACGTTTCTATTTTGAACGAAGCACTCCACTCTACGCGGTATCTCTTCGATAGTCTCGCTCTGCGTCCATCATGCTGGTCCGAATCTGGTCAAAGCCAGCCTTGAAAAATGGAAGGGCCGTGATACAAAGGCAATTGCGCAGTTTTCTCACTCTTACCGAAAATTGGGTGTAAAGCGTTTTAAAAACGATGATTTGAATGACACATTTTTTGGGAAAATATGATGCATGCTCGTAACGTAAATTTCCATTAATACGTGTTGTACAATTACATCTGGTACAAAAAATAAAGATTACATCGAGACCCATGTCCTATACATGAAAAATTCTAGGGGTCGAGAACAATTAGAATAAGAACACACGCAAGTACGCATAGCGGCAGGATCGAAGCTTCAGGTGTGTGTTTTTGCTTTGTTCTACAAGGTAGGCTCCACTGATAGGTTCCCGACAAGGTGGTTTCCTCACCCCATTATAGGGATCATAGGACCTTCACAAGCGAGTAGAGTTTTTCCGAGCCGTACCGGTGGCCCAGCCGCTCCGGTCGTACCGTACTAAACATCCGGGGTTCCTAGTCGCCCTGGGTTTTAGGCGTTTTGGTGATTACTCTAAAGTGGTGTGTGTACGGGTTCAACAAAGAAACATAAGTTAGTAAAATAAAAAGTTCCGCACCTACCACACAAAAACCCAAAGTTAGAATAACAGAGTTATACACAAATAAACTAAAAAATGGCAAATAAGAAAATATAAAAAGCTCAAACCTTCTAAGTCATCCCCAGCGGAGTCGCCAAATTGCCAGACCCTAAAAATCCGACCTACGGCGAATTACCGTTTTGAAAACGTGATTGATTTTGAAAGAGTCGCCACTAGTTAATAAAGGCTAACTAGAATCCTAAATTACCTAGGTAAATAACGAATCAAATACCTAAGCACATTAATCGGTCTACGATCCAAGATTTGAGTTCAGGGGTTCTGTTACGAATTAAGAAAAAATTATTTTCTAATTACGCCATTTCGATACTTAATTAACCTATTTGCCAATTTTAAAATTTAAATATGCGTTATATCGAGTTAATCTAACGATATCAAAAACTAAACTAACCTTCGTGCGAAAAATACTATTAACGACAAATATAAGCTAAAAAAAATATTACATATCTAGAACTCCTAATTGAGATAAAATCTAATAAAATCAAGCATGCTCAAAATCATGATAATTTAATAACTATACGTCCTACACATATATACATACAGTAAAACACGTTACCTAATTAATCTACATCTAAATTAACTAATTAACATGTTCTAATAACAATAATAATAATGATAATAATAAATAAATAAAACAGAAAAATATAATATTAATAAATAATTAATAGAATATTATTATTTAAAAGAAAAAAAAAAAGAACAGCACAGGACTACTTGCAATTACCAGGAGGGAGGTGGCCAGGCAAATCTCAGATTCCGGCGGCCTCCAGCAGCGGACCACCGGACGAGCAGGGGAGGGGCGGCCCTGGTGGCTGGAGAACGGCGGGGCAGAGGGGCGGCGACAGCAGGACCGGCGGAGCCTGGGACGACTCCGGCGAAGGGATGGCAGATCTGTGGACAACGATAGCGGACGGCGAAGGCACGGCGAGCCTGGGACGACTCCGGCGAAGGGCGGCGCAGGGTGATGCGAGGCGAAGCAACTCGAAAAGGGGAGGAGCGTGTGGCCACCGGCGGAGCTCCGGCGTGGCCAATGGCTGACTGTGCAGGAGGCACCGGGGAAAAAAAACTGTTATTCACTAGGAGACAGAAATGCACGAATTTCGAGGTCCGAATTTCGCGACTTGCCCGGTTTCCCCCGGTTAGCTCGAAATTGGGTAAAATGCGCGTGTATGAGGTCCGAATAATTAAAACCGAGCCCGAATCATGCGTATATCCATCAAAATATAACACTAACAATAAGGATCAAGACCAAGTATACAATTAGCATCTTCAAAGTAAAGTGATGAATGGAATATATTTAACAATTTGATGGGTAATAAATATATCTTAGTTTAGATTTATTAGAAAAATGCAACCACTCTACCAAACGACGACCTTGCTTGATTTGAGGCACGCGTTTTAGGAGCTTACACTTCGATTATAATATGATGGAATTCTTTTTTGTGGTAAATAATGATATGGCCTATTCATTCTATTTTGACTTTGAGATTTTAGGTGTCATGACATGTCGGAGACAGAATTGTACAATAAGAAAGATAAAAAAGTTATTTGAATAAAAAATCGTTTGCAGATTGAATTTGGACGAAATCTACCTATTCGGTAGCAAAATAATCAGGGAATATTATATAATATAAATCCATAGAACTGCATATTAGTTAAAGAAATTTTGCATCTTATATAATTTGATTTGATCTAATAAATGATTACAGAAACATGAAATTATGATTGATGGGCGCAAAGAGCCGCATATCTACTATCTACTATATTATATTAATTCGGTATCGGAAGCCCTCTGGTCGACACGTGGACAATCCACGCAGTCACCGTTTCCTAGTTTAATCGGAATTTAATAGGGGTTCTCTAAATTTAGATACATAATATTAATTGATTGAAAATTAAGAAGTATTTTTATTTTCTATTTTGGTCTCTACGCAATTTATAGAAACAAATTAATTGAAAGTTTCCATTTAAATAGTAAATCTATACAGTTTGGTTCCGGAAGCTCATAGGCCGCCACGTAAGCATTATATATAAACTAGATACTAACCCCGCGCACCGCGCGCGGATAAGAAAATCGAACAAAAAAAATTAAGTTCAGCATTAAAAAATAAAATAAAATAAATCATTGAAAACGAATTTGAGAAATAACTTACTATATATTGTTTATAGTCTACTAATGTTTCATTCTTCATATAAATATATTAAGTAACTGCAAATTTAGAAAGAAAAAAATTATCTCATATTTTAAGTTTTATATATAAAAAAAATATAAAAAAAAAATGAAAAGTTTCTATTTAAATGAGAAATTATGAAAAAAAGTACACGAGTTACACAAAGAATACCATATAGAGTATTAATAATACTATTTAGAGATTTTCTACATCGACAATATGAGTATTCTCTTACTTTACGTGTACGTTTTTCATAATCATTGTTTCCTAGTTTTATTAGACCGATACAAATTTAGATATAAAATATTGAGTAAACATAAATTCAAAAAAATAATTTATACCTTAGTTTAGTCTCTATATATAATAAAGAAAATATCTACATAAATAAAAAAAAATTATATTTAAATTTTATATCTATACAATTTGATTGTTATGTATGAAATAATAAAGGCGTACCTAATTAATCTTTAACATCTTATTGCACTAAGATTATAGTGATAATAATTAAAGTATTGACCATTGCTAAATTCTTTAATTAATCAACTGTAGTAATTCATACTATGAATTTCATAGAGGGGTTTTGGCAAAAAAAAAAAATCATAGATGGGTTCAAAGTTCATACGTGTTCACGTTCGTAACATGCATTATTTGAACCCATCTTTTTTTTTTTCTTTAAGAAAAAGGATGTTTATTTAGACTATACTAACATTATATAAAATAAAACATATATTTATATAATCTACTATATTATATTAAGTACATATATATTATAATTTTGGTGAGAATCTCTTTAAACCATAATAAATAAATAAACGTACATGTATATCAGTGAAGTTAGTAATTATATCGAGTAGAGTTGTAAAAAGCTTAAAACCGATGGAAATATTAAAGTAATAATAATAAATGCAACACATGTTGCTATAATATAATACATTTACCTATATAAATTAGGTCATTATCGACTCGATTATTAGCTTTTGTAGAGAGAAGTTTTACTCCGCGGCAAATTCATCACTTTGGTCAAGTCTTTCAATATCTCATCTAGAAATTGATCAGACAACAAAACCAAAAGATCGTAATCAACGTACTTTTTAATCTAATTCTATGAACAAGTTTGAAGAATATAACTTTTTTAATAACATTAAAAAAAATGGTCAATACTAATGAGATTCCACTTTTATTCGAAAAAAATTAACATGATTTATTAACAATCTACTATATTATAGATAAATTCCACTTTTTAGGATACATCGACAAAATAATAATAGTTTAATTAGTATATATAGATGTTGACTATAGTTTTTATAGTTTTCAACCTATATAAAAGTAAATTCCACTTTTACTCGCATTCCACTTTATCTCAACTTCCATGATGTAAAATAATCCTATATTATATAAAAACTGATACTAATGAGATTCCACTTTTATTCGAACCACTAATGCTGAAACACTTTTATAATTAACTAAAAATCTACCAAATTAAAATGATTTCCTAAGAACTGAAGCCACGTGAGATTTTATGCTTACCTCGTGGAAGAAATGTCGAAGCACAAATCCCTCAGTGTAGCTAGTACTTCATCCTTCATGGCAAATAAATAAAAGTAAATAAGACTTTTCTAATCAAGCAATCGTTGGAATTTAGAGTAATACTGGACCAATACTTGAGCAATACTGTACATAGCTAGTAATATTCACAATTGTTTACTATTTATGTACTTGTATTTACAACAATTTTTTTTATTTATTTAGAATCTTATAAGTTTTAAAGAATAAAGTTTAATATAGTAAACTAATATAAACTCAATCGGCAACTTATATATTTATTGGTCATACAAAAATATACATATGTATATTTAATACAAAATGTAGTGGACATTTTTACGAATTATATATATATAATAGTTTACATAAAGCAATGTCTTTTTTTTTTTTGGAAACATGAACTATACTGAAAAGCAATGTCTTTTTTTTTTTACCCTTAACAATACCATAAATTCTTAACAGCCATGAGACATCTGGTTTCTCCTATGAGGTCTACATATATATTGTTTGCAGAAAGCAAAGGTTTTGATATTTGCACATATAAATATAACACGCTTCGAACTTCGAAGTTCCTCATGTAATGGTTGCATGTAGCTTGCAATCCAGATCATCTCTCACATATATGATATATTTTCTCCTTTTAAAATAATGTTATAATAATGAATAAAAATGCAACATTAAATATAACTATGGTTTCTTATATAAACTATTTATCTAAAGGTATTTTTCCCAAAAAACCAAGAGAAAGATGTTTTTTTTTTTTAAAAAAAAATCGAATATAATGATTGATGTATTACGCAAATATTCCAAATACTTAAACCCGCATTTGAACCTATTCCTTATGTGAATACTAATTCTAATCATTATGCATATAATCGTGCACTTGAGCACCCCTTATTACGTGAATATACTCACAATTCTTACAATACCAAACGTGATACCTTCGTATGGGAGTATGGGACTCCCGTATGGAACCTTATGATACTCGTCTCACTGCTCTTATTTCCTGGTATCTTCCTCTACCACACGTATGTCACATCTAAATCCGAATCAAGTCAAAAGAAATTTTGGAAGTTGCAGCGGGAATGGATATAAATCGCATAAGTCGGGCTACTGTACATAAGGGAGCTAGCTTGACTTACATTGTGCCTACATCGTAATTAAGAGGCAAGTAAGAAACATGTGCATAATATATGCTAAAGAAGCAATATTGATAATGCGAGGTGGATTCTCATACTATAGAGTTCATATATCATACTACCGAGTCATAGAGTATTTGTATAAATCATGCCCGACTTTGAAGGTGGAATTAAGAAGATACTATTAAAGTACCTATATTTATAAGTCATGTAAAAATCACAGGTTAATATTCTTTTAAATTGGTAAAAATCTAGAATAGAAGTCTATGATTAAGTTGTGTTAACCTAACATAAAACCTAATCAGCTAATAATCAAACTCATTAACATTAAAATACAATGAGCTTTGATAGTATTGCCAGAATAATTCAAAATTCATCCATTACCTCACTGCTCCAGCTCTTTAACATCGAGGATATGAAGATTAAGTCCATAAAACATCGACTATATCTTGTTTTTCCATGCAAATCCTGCCAACAACAGAAGCATAAAAAGAGGATTGGAGTTGACTTGATCTCTTAATTTAATGGTGCGATGTAGAAAGCTGATCGATGTAGTCATTCTCCGCTTGCACGCACCACCATAGACTACTCCTTCGAGCATAGCTTCATTGCAAACACATGTAAAGCTTCCCATAACGTGTCAATATTAAAGCTAATTCCCATAACGTGTCAATATTGAACTTTGTATTTATATATTCTACATATATTATATATGTCAATGGTGGGGGCCGTCAATATTTAACTTTATATATATAGGTCGATTATATATATATATATATATTCTACATATAAGGCAGACGGTGTATTTAGGCCATTTAGGGTTTAAAAATGATGATGTAAAATAAACGGCTAAGATTACATTGTGTTTTAATTATTGACCGTAAGATGGACGATGCTTACGTGGCGGCCTATGGTCTTCCGGAACCAGACTGTATAGATAATGAATTTAAAAGGAAACTTTTAATTAATTTGTTTCTATAAATTGCGTAGAAACCAAAATAGGAAATAAAAATACTTCTTAATTTTTAACCAATCAATATTATGTATCTAAATTTAGATAACCCATATTAAATTCCGATTAAATTAGGAAACGGTGACTGCGTGGACTGTCCACGTGTCGGTCACAGACCCTTAATAGCAACATTTTTTTCAGACATTTCCGGGCAATATGGGCAAATATTCAGGTCCCTATTGTGTTTTTAACCTAGTATATATATTCACTAGCTACTAACCCCGCGCACCGCGCGGGAGAAACATTCCTAATAAATTAAGATTAAAACATCAAATAAGCAACATTATTTAAAAAAATTAATATATTTTTTTTATAGAAAGTTAATTACAGTAATGCATTAATTTAATTCAAGTATTTAATACAAATTGTTATTTAAAAATATTTCATAATAGTGAAATAATCAACATTATATATCATTTGTATAGACATCTAACTAATATATAATATATAAAACTTAAAATTTAACATTTACTTATTTTTATTTGTTGAGTAACTTTAAGTTTGTTCTTGTTTAAATTACTTAATTATAATTATAATATTAATTTAATTTTAAAAAAATTATGAACTTAATTTCACGATTATATAGGAGATATATAATATATATGTGTACATATTGACTAAGTTAGAATTATGTAACAAATTTAAGGATATATATATATATATATATATTTATTTATTTTTTAATCTATCTATTATATAATAAATACATAAGTATCTTTGAATAATATTCACAATATTTTACTATTTATATTATATCTATATGTACACAATTTTTTTTACACTTTTATTTACAAAAATTATTTGTTTAAAATCTTATACTTTTTTAAAGAATATAAAATGTAATATACTAAATAAATATAAAACCAGTCGGAAACTTATAATATTTATTAGTTATACCAAAATATATATACATATGCATATATAATACAAAATGCGGTGGACATTCTTAAGAATTATATATATGTTTATATATAATAATAACTTACATAATTTTTTTTAAGCATGGATGATATGGTCGTTTCTCCTAGGTGGTAGCTTTTGAATTACATGTAAGTTATTAAAAAAAGTTACTCTTAAATAAAGGTGCATATCAAGGTGTTAAGGATGAGCTCCTTGGTCTACCTACAAAAAAAAAATTAAATCGAGAGATAAACAATTGTACATAAAATTATCAAAATAATATAAAATTAAATAAAAAGTTTAGATAATCTTTTTCTTACCATTAATAAGTTTTGATATAACTAATTTTCTATTTCTCATCTCGATCGCGGTGGTGTCAATGTTGAGCTCCTTGGTCGAACTACAATTTTTTTTTAATTAAGATAAATTAGTAAAAAATATGTATAATTAAACTATAAAAAAAATAAGATTAGATATAAGTTTTTTTTAAAAAAAAAAACACTAATATAAGAAGTTTCGATGTAACTAATATTCTATTTTTACCTTGATAGAGAATGTGTTGAGATTGAATTTCTTGGTCCAGAAAGTGAAGCTCTTTTGGTCTATTGACAGAAGCTGCGGCAATGCTCATTCCGTTGATGCCATAATCATAGGTTGACATGCTAGTACACTTATAGTCCTTTTACTGTCGGAAAAGTAGTTGTGGTGTTGATTACTAAGTGGTGGTGATGCCTAACACTCTACATGTTATGGTTCCCAACATGTTGATCTTGGTGGTTAAGTATGAGATTTTATTGAGTGATCCAAAACACCGTAGAATTTTTCGATCGATAGATGCTCCCTACAAATACCGATTAATAACAAAAAATTACTATATGACCATTTTTTTTAAAGAAAAAAAAGTAAACTATCATGGATGATCAAATACAAAATTGTGCAAAACAAACTTCAAACCTGGAATCGCTCATGATGAAAAGCAGCACCCGTTTTGTCTTGATCTCTCATATATTCCGACACATGAATAATCTTGGTCCTTTCTAGAAAATATTCGCATATCAATAAAAATAAATGTCCGGTAAAGATAAATGTCCACATATCAGTAAAAATAAATGTCCGGTAAATACTAACCAAAGAATCATGTATTTCGAAGTAACATTAACATCATTAACAGCCAAAACTCGCGCAATGCATCCAATTCGCTGCATGTAATTAAACAAACAATCCATTCATATGTAATACAATACATAAACAACCTTTAAAAAAAATTTGTCGAGTATATAATTTGATGCATTAGAGTATAGATAGATGCTTCCAGGGAACGTGGAGAATTATATTGAAAGGAATAGTTAAAAAGCTAGCAAAATCTTCAATTTATAATCTTATCTAAGGCCAAACTATATATATTAGTATATATACTTAACTAAATATGCTATAAACACTTTAGTTTTAAATATAAAAATAAATGTAAATATTCACGTCCTATGCATATATGGAAAACCAATGTAATAATATTTTCTCCAAAATTTATATATCCTCTATATATATTATAATTATGAGTTACTTTATAATAGTCTATTATAATGCAAACTTATATATAGCCATACCTCTATATATATATATATATATATATGAGTTTAGACTTAATAATATATTATGCACAGTATATATAAATTATATTTTTATACATTTTATATAAAATATTATGAAATTGGCGTAAATTATTATGATTATTATTATAGGTTATAGATCCTAATCTATTACTGATATGATCGCCAAAGTCAAGCAAACTAATGAATATAAATTTAATTTATTTAGAAAAATAAATTGCATAGTATAACTACCATACGTAGCATATTCCTTTATCTTCTCTACAAATCACGATAATATGTTGATCAAGAACAGAGATTGTTAAAATATGTGTACATCAAAAAGTTAGAAAGTGTATATGTGGAAAACATATATAAGTATATTAACTCTAACTTATTCTTTTACTACTACCATATATATTCTAGCATATAAATTATACAATAAAACGTAGGAATTTTTATTTCTATGGCTTTTATATAAAATAATTAAATAAAAATATATATATTGATGACGTGGCGGCTAATGGTCTTCCGGAACCAAACTGTATAGATTTACTATTTAAAATGAAATTTTTAATTAATTTGTTTCTTTAAATTGCGTAGAGACCAAATTAGGAGATAAAAATACTTCTTAATTTTCAATCAATCAATATTATGTATCTAAATTTAGAGAACCCCTATTAAATTCCGATTAAATTAGGAAACAGTGACTGGACGAACCGTCCACGTGTCAGTCAGAGGGCTTCCGCTACCGAATTAATATAATATAATAGATATGCGTCTGTATTTTTTAGAGCTGTATCTTTGTTTGTCTTGGCTAAGATTTCGTACTGACTATCAATTTAATTAGTGTATTCATCAACACATGAACAATTCGAGTTTCCTTCTATACGAGTGAAAAATCTTGACGTAACGTAAGCTTGCGGAACATGACCGGGTACACAATGGAGGCTAATGTGAATATTATTTTTAGTGCCTCAGGTTTGAGTTTTTGATTAAAATAGAGTTATATGGACAACTAAATATCAATATAGGCTAGAAAAAAAATTAATTACAAATATAGGGCTGGCCGGGTTGGGGGAACCCAGCCAACTGAATTTTTTTTCTTTTTCGGAAAACTGTGAATAAAAAAAAAAAGAAAAAAGATCTCACTTGGCCGGGTTGTCCCAACCCAGTCAAATATGTTTTTTTTTTGTTTTTTTTTTGTTTATTTTTTTTGCTTTTTGAATAGAAGTTGTAAAAATTAATGGTTTTGTAAATTTTTTTTTTCCTTAGGGTTTAGGGTTTAGGGTTTAGTGCAAATTGACAGACATTTGCCAATAGATTTTTCAGGAAAAAAAAAATTACAAAACCATTAATTTTTACAACTTCTATTAAAAAAAAAAAAAAAAAAAAACATATTTGGCCGGGTTGGGGCAACCCGGCCAAGTGTTGGTCGGGTTCCCCCAACCCGGCCAGCCCTATATTTGTAATTGGTTTTTTTTTTCTAGCCTATATTGGTATTTGGTTGTTCATTTAACCCTATTTTGGTCAAAAACTCCTCAGGTTTACCTCATATTTCAGTTTTGTATCTCATGATTAAATTGTTAATATTTGGTGTCCTAGGTTTCAGTTTTGTTGCGATTTAGTTTTCTGTCCAATTTTGGGTTAACTTTGACAGATTGAGATGAAAAGACAACTTTGTCCCTCATACTTTTTTTCCATAGCCACCTGTCCGATTTCGGTCTCCCACCTCCGATTTCAACCACCCACCTCAGATTCCGCGCCAACCACCTCCGATTCCAGGTTGATCCGATTTCGGCGATTCCGAGCATTTTAGGGGGTAATTTAGAGATTTTAATTTTATTCCAAGTACATGACCAGTTCCTGTTAAATTTAACCAAAAAATTGACGTAGACATTAAATAGTAATAAGATTGAAATATGGAACAATCAAAGCAACAATTTAATTTTAAGACACTAAATTAACACATGGAATAAAGTTGAGACATTAAATAGGTTATTTTCCGTTATTTCATTCACCTTCCTCTCTTCACGATTGAGTAAGTAGTAACGAATGGGATATTTTTGGAATAAATAGATACGGAAATTTAAAGTATGCAATATGGTATTATTTAGTCAAATATGTTTCGACCAAGTTACTGCGGGTTGCCCGCTGGATAACTCGTCGAAGTCTTCGGGGTAGGTGTGAGCCAAGTCCGTTCTCTAGAGTCGGGTACGGGCCTTGACTTCGTCTTCAGAACAGCGGTAAGTCCTTCAGAACAGCTGGGGCTTACCTGGAATTTCCTGGGTAAGCCCCCCGGGGGTGCCGGGCAAGTTCGCGACTTGCCCGGTTTCCCCCGGTTAGCTCGAAATTGGGTAAAATGCGCGTGTATGAGGTCCGAATAATTAAAACCGAGCCCGAATCATGCGTATATCCATCACTTGCCCCCGAGTTAAACAATGGTTCGACCTTTGTTTAACTCTATTCTAAGATAGGGTATGCGCGTGATTCGGGTCGTCTGCTCACCTTGAGTTTCGACCTACCAATGGTGGATACGCGCGGCTCAGACGAGTTCCTTGCCTTAGTTTTTTTTTGAGATGGTCGTGCTTGATAACTGCGCAAAGGGTTAGTAGCACAACGGACTACAAGTAATATGATAAATGTGATTGTTTGGAGAATGAAGGCGCGAGCGCACAAGAAATTTTTCGGGTTTGTAAGATGGACAAATAAATATGGAACGTTCATGCCACGACTAATTGTATCAAAATGATAATAAATCATGAAAGTTTTGACAAAACGTTTTTCATGCAATATGATGGTTTCCGGGAGCCCGTCGTTCGAGGCGGCCGTCTTAACGGCGAGACGACGGTTTTAGTGAATGAATTAATGCCGGGTTTGGAGAATCACATGTAATGGACTTGATATGAAAAATCATGGATGTAACGTTTTCAAATAGTTGAGACCATTTGAAATGACTTAGTTAAATTTAGCTAAGTCATTTGATGGTGAAAATCCAAGTTATCAACAACTTTAAAAAATGGAGGGTGGATGTGAGTGTACCTCTTGGATGTATGGTACTTACTAGGTTGTGTAGTCCACCTCCTTTGTGATAGTTTATAAAACTATCCACATTTGAATTGGTTGTTGAGAGAGTTTTGGAGGGGCTAAGGTAGTGATTTAGGAATTCACTTTAGGGTGCTAGTGAGACCCCATTTCGGCCGGCCACCACCAGGAGTACCACCGGCAAGGTCACGGCGGCGGCGAGGCGGCGGCGACAGCGGCAGGAGCGGCGGCGGCAGCGGGCAGGCGGCTGCACCATTCGCGGGTCGATTTCGGGCTCAATTCGACCCGTTTTCGAGTCCTTCCTGTCGGGTATCGATTGGTAACGTCATCCCCTTCCTTTTCTTGATGTTAATTGGACCTTTAGGCTGCACATTTTGAATTTCAATAAGGTGCATGGTAGGTGTTTGATGAAATGCCTAAGTGAAATTTTGGCTTGATTTTTCAAAATTTGTTTTTGGCCAAACTCTAAATGTAGATAGATAGAGTTAAGGATAGTGAACTCCCTTTGTGAAGAGGTCCTTAGGTTCCGATCAACCGAGGGGGAATCGTGGAGGTTCAAAATCGGACTTATTCGCGCGAAAAGTTCGACCCTTTGTATCTTGATATGGGTGGCTTGATATGATGCCCCCCATTGTGATAATGGCCCCTTGATTGTTTGTGAGTGGATAGCCATGCCCCCGGCGTTTAGGTGATCGCTTGGTAGTTCGCGTTTATCGGTGGCTTATTTGACCCGAGTGCTCTTCGGATTGTTCGGTGAGAGGTAAGTCTCCCCGTGACATGTAATGGGCATGCTTAAGTGCATTTGAGCTGCTTGTATGTGCCCCCGGAGCCTTGAGCCGTTTTGGGGATAAAATTTGATCGAAATGTGGTCGGATGGCATTTTGGTAATTGTAACCAACTTGGCATGTCTTTGATTTCTTTAGCTCTCGAACTCATCGCTTAGTGGAGTGCTTGAATACCTGTGTCACATTGCACAAATATATGAAAATTTGATTAGTAGGTGGCCTAGGCCTTTGATGAGCGTAGGGATTTTTGACTCCCGAGCGGGAGGGTCCCTAGCTGTTTGCTCGCGGACAGTTGGCCCGTTGGGTTGGATGTCCTTGCAAAGGACTTGATGAATGTGCTTGATGTGTTGCCTTGGTTTTTGATTGAGTTGTGTATGGTTTTTGTAGGGCTTGGTTGACGGGCTTGCAGGCGCGCGACTTTGATACTTAGGAATTTTCTCAGAAACTGTCACCCCCGAACCGCTGAAATGAGTGAGTCTCTCGATCCCCTTCTTTGCATATATTACTTTTCTTATGATGGTTTGGAGATAAGCGAGGACACCCCCCTTTTACTCCGACTCGATTTTCCCGGGACAGGTGCTAGCCATGAAGCCATCGCGATGACTCAGACCTATCCTCCCAATCGTATCACGACTGAGGAGTTTGTGGAGAGCGTAGATAAGTCGGGGGTCTGTCCTCTTTCTGAAGCATTCTTCCCGTTTGACGTATGCAAAGATGTCGAAGTCGGCTCAGTTACCGTCCCTCCTGTGGACCTAGATGTAGTTTACACGGGACAGATAGAGGAGGGCTTGCGTTTTCCTTACTGCAAGGATCTTGTCCGCTTATGTCGTCATTTCCGCATCTCGCCCCTTAATCTCTCCCCTGCTGCTTTTCACGCGTGGACCTGTTTTCGTATTCAGTGTCACAAGCACTCATGGGCTTACTCCTTGATTCTCTTCCGGACCTTCTACCGCCTGGAGCGACGAGACAAATCGGGGTTGTCCACCTTTTGCAGTCGGTGGCCTTACCTTTCCTCATTTGACCTTGGGGGCGCCAAGTGGAAGCCGAGCGGGCGGTTCGCCACCCCTTACCCTCGCTCCCAGGAATGGCAAAATCACTATTTCTTTGTGAGCGACGTCGGGACTAAGTGGGAGACGTGTCATGTCCTGGAGCGTGACCCTGTTCCTTCCTTATCCGAGTATACCCTTCAGGATGAGAAGGCCTTTCGCGAGATCTTTCGCGACAATCAGGCGGGGGTTATAGTCCCTTTGACTCAGGGTTCTGAAGAGGAGTTGCTTGCCGCAGGCATCATCGTATCTTCTTCCCAGGGTGTCTTGGTATGCTTTCGAATTTTTATACCCTTGTCTTATGTTATCCTGTAGGTTGGTTTCTTAACAAGCGGCCGGCCTTGCAGACTGATGCTACGCGAGGGCTCCCTATTGCTGCTCCGGCCCCTGTTGACGGGTCTCGTCATGGGCGAGGAAAAGGACCTATGGGTAAAGTACTTCTCCCTTTTTATCGTTTTCGGCTGTATTCTGTTTGTAGTTCCAATGTTTTCTTTTTCCTGCTTGTAGGTCGTACGTCTGCTGAGAGGGAGCGGGCGGAACCCGTTGTTGACTCTTCTCGGCGCCCCTCCACTAAGAGGACCGATGTTGCGGCGCGTGCCTCGAGTGATCCCAAGCGCTCGAGAGTTGAGGGAACGTCTGCCTTGCCTTCTCGTGATAAGAGGAAGCAAGTTGCCGAGCGCGTCCCTCCTGCCCCCGGGCCGAGGCATGGGACGGCGGACGAGGTCCCCCCAGGTTCACGTATGTCTTCACGTGACAAGAGGAAGCATGTTGGTGAGCGCGTCCCTCCTGTCCCCGAGCCGATGCATGTGACGGCAGAGGAGGTTCTCCCTGTATCAGGTGTGCGAAGTCTCTTTTTATGTACTTAGCATATTTTGCATGTATGGTTGCTTATGTTTGTGCTTTGCAGATATCCCTCCACTTCCTTCGCTTCGCAGAAGTGATCTTGTTCGTCGTTTTGAACGCGACGTCACAGATGGTGTGTGGGTGCCCTATTCGGGTACGCGCCTTCGTTTTCCTAAGGATGCGTCCTTGAGCATTCCTGAAGTTGACGTTCGGGTGGAGCAGAGGTCTGTTCCTCCTGCTGACCGGAAGGAGTGTCCCCCGAATTCTGCTAGTGCGCGCGCCTTTGTGGAGGAGAACATCGGGGTCTTCGCTCCGGTGAATGTTTATTCTTCTTAGAATTGATTCGTTCATTGTTGCATTTGTTTCGATAGTTATACTCTTTTTGATGCAGGTTAATGTTGATATTGCCAACTTATCATCTTTTGTCATCGAGCTTTCTGATGAGAAAGATCAGCTTCTGGAGAGCCATGAGGAGCTAGTTAAAGAGCAGGTCTCTTTGACTGAGGATGCGAAAGGCCATGCTGGGGAGCTTCTCATATTATCTGATGCGCTTGCCTCGAGTCAGGTTCGCGTTGCCGAGATTCGAGATCAGCTGTCTGCTGTGAAGGGTCGGATGGCCCTTCGGGAGGGGGTGCGGGCTGCCGAGTTGCAAAAGGCGAGGGAGGACGGCATTTCGGAAGGCAAGGCCGACTCTTTTAAGCGGTATCCTCAGAGCGAGCCTTTCCTTTCCGCCGTCCAGGCGAGTTATGAGTCTTTGAAGAAGGAGTTTCTCGATGACTTCGTTCCCCTAATGCATCGTCTTGCCCCCCAGTTTCCCTTTGAGAAATTGGATGCTCCTGGTGTGATTGGTTTGAGTGATTGGGGGGGGGGGGGGGGGGGGGGGGGGGGGGCTTCCTCTCTTCAGGTGGAGGACACCATTAGTGCAGATGGTGAGCCGATGTTTAGCTTTGAGCGGGATGCTGATATCTTTGGTGATACCCCTGCCTGTGATCCCTTTGCGACTGAGGACTGCGATGTTGATGTGCGCCATCTCCTTGACTAGGTCGATATGGACCCTTTGTGTGTTTGTTTATTCCTTTGCATGCGTAGTATTTTGGCGAAGGACTTGTTTAGGGCTCGTCTGTCGTTTGATGTTTGGATTTGCTATCGTAGACCTGTTTGATCTTATATATATATGCTTGTCATGAATGCATTAGATAGATGTGATAACTGAATTTCTCCTTGTTATTTTAGTCATAACATAGGATAGTAAAGTGCGGATAGATTAGTACGTCCGACACTTGTATTTGTTTGCGAGGGAGGATTCCTAATGATCCGCTTGTCCCCCGACCTAATGCAAGGATGTGAATAAATTAGTATGCTTACATCCTTGTATTGTGGCGAAGTGTGGATTAGTACGTCCGACACTTGCATTTGTTTGCGAGGGAGGATTCCATTAATGATCCGCTTGTCCCCCGACTTTTTGCAAGG
Organism: Clarkia xantiana subsp. parviflora; assembly: GCA_036873135.1. NCBI lineage: Eukaryota > Viridiplantae > Streptophyta > Magnoliopsida > Myrtales > Onagraceae > Clarkia > Clarkia xantiana. The sequence continues at coordinate 28,586,291 of JAPTYO010000004.1, forward strand.
ATGTGAATAGATTAGTACGTTCACATCCTTGTATTATGGCGAAGTGTGGATAGATTAGTACGTCCGACACTTGCATTTGTTTGCGAGGGAGGATTCCTAATGATCCGCTTGTCCCCCGACTTTTTGCAAGGATGTAAATAGATTAGTACGTTCACATCCTTGTGTTGTGGCGAAGTGTGGATAGATTAGTACGTCCGACACTTGCATTTGTTTGCGAGGGAGGATTCCTAATGATCCGCTTGTCCCCCGACTTTTTGCAAGGATGTGAATAGATTAGTACGTTCACATCCTTGTATTATGGCGAAGTGTGGATAGATTAGTACGTCCGACACTTGCATTTGTTTGCGAGGGAGGATTCCTAATGATCCGCTTGTCCCCCGACTTTTTGCAAGGATGTAAATAGATTAGTACGTTCACATCCTTGATGAAGATATTCCAACTCCTTGGATGCGTCGTGCGTCCTTTGCTTTGGTTTGTAGTGATGAGCCTTGTATAGGTTGGCTTGTTGTCACTGTTGTTGTTTTGATGCCTTGGTTGTAAGCTTAGGCGTTGTATGTGAGTTAATAGTGTGCCTACAAGGGACATGAATTTTGTTAGATATAACTTCATTTGATACGCAAGTATGGAGTTACACATCTCCTTCTTTTGAAGTAATGAATACTAAAGAGCTTGATACGACGACCTTTAGTTCTATGGTTTCCTTTCTTGTTTATGCATGGAACTTCTTCAAGTGTCCCCCGCTGAAAGTGTTAGGTAATTCATTCCCGTCAACATCCTGGATGCGGTATGCATTAATGTATGGGACCGCTACTATCTTGTAGGGGCCTTCCCACTTGGGGGAAATCTTGTTGATTTGGTCCAGGTGTGAGAATTCGTTTCTTCTCCACACCATTTCTCCCACATGGAATTGTCGCGCCTTGACCTTTCTGTTGTAGTATCTGGATGTGGCTAGGCGCATCTTTGCTTGAACTTGTTCTGATTTCCATCTTTGTTCGTCTGTTAACTGAAGGTTGAGGCGTCTTTCTTCCTCATTGGTTTGGGGGTCAAAATGCGTCGTTCTGTATGAAGAGACGGCGATTTCGACAGGTGCCACTGCCTCGGTTCCATAGACTAGGTTGAAGGGTGTTTCACCTGTTGATTCTTTGGGTGTTGTGCGCACGGCCCATAAAACACTGCTTAACTGGTCCACCCAACCTCCTTTCAGAGCATGGACTCTCTTTTTTAGTCCATCCAGGACTATCTTGTTTGCTGACTCGACCTGGCCGTTTGTCTGTGCGTGATGCACTGATGCAAAACGGTGGTCTATCTTGAGACGTTCGCAGAAATTTTGCATATTTCCACTTCTGAATTGGGCACCATTGTCGCTAATGAGTATCTTCGGGACACCGTAGCGAGCCACTATGTAGTTTCGGATGAAGTCCATGATTTGTGTATCTGTGATGCGCGCCAGTGGCTTAGCCTCAATCCACTTTGAGAAGTAGTCGATTGCGACGACTATGAATTTTGCTTGGCCCTTTGATTTTGGGAGTGGACCGATCAAGTCAATGCCCCATTGTGCGAATGGCCATGCGCTTGCAATTGGGCTTAATTCTGCTGCTGGAGCTGTGATGTTCCTTGAATAAAGCTGGCATGCTTCGCATTCTGCCACCATGTTCGTTGCTTGAGCTCTCATTGTTGGCCAATAGTAACCCAAGTTCAAGGCTTTGCGGATTAACGCGCGAGCTCCTTCGTGCGAGGCAGCCATTCCTCCATGGAGTTCTTCTAGTACCGTTGTTCCTTCTGTGCTTGTGATACACTTTAGGTAGGGTGTAGAATAACCCTTTCTGTAGAGCTGTCCCTCGATCAAGGCGTAGTTTATGGCTACCCTTTCGATCTTGTTTGCTTGAGTCTTGTCTCGCGGTAGGATCCCTCCTGCGAGGTATGCTTGGATTGGTGTCCTCCAGGTTTCCTCTTCGTCAATGGCCAATACTTCGAATTGGTCTATGACGGATATTATCCTGTTTTCCACAAAGTGTGTCTCTTTGCCTTGTTCATTGTTTTGGGCATACTTTCTTAGAGCATCGGCTTCCTGGTTTTCTTCTCGTGGAACAGAAGTTATATTGAAAGTTTTGAAACTTTCTACCAACTCCTTTGCTTGTGTCAAGTATCTCTGCATGTTTTCAGACTTTGCAGTGTACTCTCCTTTGACCTGGTTGACGACCAGTTGTGAATCACACTTTACTCGTAAGTGTTCCACTCCAACTCCTTTGGCTATCCTGAGGCCTGTTATTAAAGCCTCATATTCTGCCTCATTGTTCGTCGCTCTGAATGTTAAGTTCAAAGTGTACTTCAAGGGGTCTGAGCCGTCGGGTGGGATTAGTAGTAATCCTGCCCCCGCGCCTCCGGTGTTGGATGATCCGTCCGTGTACATTTCCAAAACTTCTGCGGGTGGGACATTTGTTTGGACTTCATCTTGTGGCTCGGGCTCGATTCCTGTGAACTCTGCTATGAAGTCTGCCAAGGCCTGCCCTTTGATGGCTGTCCGTGGAGCGAAATGAATGCGGAATTCACTTAACTCTACAGACCACTTCGTCAATCTCCCTGACATGTTTGGTTTTGCAAGGATGTGCTTCAAAGGATGGTCTGTGAGGACCGTTATTTCATGCGCGTGGAAGTAAGGCCTTAGCTTGCGTGCGGCTATCACAAGCGCGTACAAGTGCTTCTCAATTGGTACGTAATTGACTTCATATTTGGCCAGAGTTTTGCTCACGTAATAGACCGGGAGTTGCGCTCCTCCTTTTTCCTTTATTAGTACAGAGCTAACTGCCGTGTTACTAGTTGATATGTAGAGAAAAAGAGGCTCCCCTTGCAGTGGCTTTGCTAGTCTTGGGAGCGTCTTCAAGTGTTGTTTGAGTTGTTGGAATGCTTCTTCACAGGCATTTGACCATTCAAACTTTTTGTTTGCGCGTAACACTTCGAAGAAAGGGAGGGCTCTGTCTCCGATTTTGGCCAGGAATCTGTTCAGGGCTGCGAGGCGCCCGTTGAGTTGTTGTACTTCTTTGTGCTTTGTTGGAGAGGCCATTTCTTCAATTGCCTTCACCTTCTCAGGGTTTTCTTCAATGCCCCTTTCACTCACCATAAATCCGAGTATTTTTCCTGACCAAACCCCGAAAGCGCATTTTGCGGGGTTTAGTCTTATTTGGTACTTACGCATTCTCTTGAAGATTATGCGTAGGTCATCTGCGTGGTTCTTTCTTTTCTTGGATTTCACGACCATATCATCCACGTATGCCTCCATTTTGTCGCCAATCAGATCTCCGAAAATGAGATTGACCATTCTTTGGTAGGTTGCCCCCGCATTGATTAACCCGAAAGGCATAACTTTGTAGTTATAAATTTCGCTGTCAGCGTAGAATGCCGTATGTGGGGCGTCCTGCCAAAACATTGGGATTTGGTTGTATCCCGTGTATGCATCCATAACTGTCATCAGTTCATGGCCCGCAGTCGCATCTACCAATTGATCGATTCGTGGGAGCGGATATGAATCTTTTGGGCATGCATTGTTGAGGTCTCTGTAGTCGATGCACATTCTTGACTTGCCATTTGGTTTAGGAACAACTACAGGGTTGGCTACCCAAGTTTGATACTTGGATTCTTCAATGAAACCTGCATCAAGCAGTCTGCTAACTTCCTCGCGAATGGCCAACTTCTTGTCTCCTCCTATCGACCTTAGCTTTTGTTTCACTACTCGAGCATCTTTGTTGATGTTGAGTTTATGGCAAATGACATCTGGGCTTATTCCTGGCATGTCCTTTGGGGACCATGCGAATAGGTCTTTGTATTCTGTTAGGAGCGCTGTGATTTCAATCACTTCATCTTCTGATAATGATGCTCCTACGCGCACCATTCTTTCTGGCTCATCGATTTTGAATTCACGGAGTTCGTCCATCGCTGTAGGCCTCCCGTAGTCATCTCTTGGGTCTTCGTCGATGGTGGGTATTACTGGCATGTTTCCCCTTTGGTTTTGTTGTAGCGCGACATTGTGGCATTCTCTTGCTACTTGTTGGTTTCCTCTAACTTCTCCCACACCTGCAATGGTTGGGAACTTGATCTTTAGGTGGGCCGTTGAAGGCACCATTCTCCATTCGTTCATGGTCGTGTATCCGAGGATGCCATTGTAGGCGTTTAGCTTCTCGACTATTATGAATAGTACATCGATATTCAGACGTCTTTCTCCTTCGCCCAAAGTTACCGGAAGGGTAATGGTGCTCAGCGGGTAGCTAGCATCTCCCATGAATCCCACTAGAGGTGAGTTCATTGTTTGTATGGCCTTCTTTCTTCCGAGTGCTAGGACAATGTCTTTTGTTAGCACGTTTGGGGCGGAGCCTCCGTCTACCAGAATTCGCCTCACTTCCATGTCATCAATAGTCATTTGAATGACTAAGGCGTCGTTGTGGGGGAACGTTATGTGTTCTCTGTCTTTGGCTGAGAAACCAATGACGTCCTCCATGATTGTGTCTTCCCCGTCTGGCTCCTGTGGTTTTTCACTTTTCCCGGCGGCGTACCTCTCCCTTGCGTAAGAGGTTTCGCCCCCTGCACTGAAGCCTCCGTGTATGGTGTATGTGTTTTCCATCTTGCTTGTTCGTTTGAGTAACGCAGGCTTTCTTGTTCGAAGCCCGCAGACGGCGCCAAGTGTTTCGACCAAGTTACTGCGGGTTGCCCGCTGGATAACTCGTCGAAGTCTTCGGGGTAGGTGTGAGCCAAGTCCGTTCTCTAGAGTCGGGTACGGGCCTTGACTTCGTCTTCAGAACAGCGGTAAGTCCTTCGGGCTCTCTAAAACACCGTCCTTCTGCACCTGCGAGAGGAGCATTACCAAGCAACACCCGTGGAGAGGGGGGGGGGTGCTTGGTGCGCTCGCTCCGACGATCAACATCAGATGGTTTCTAGAGAGAGAAAGAGAATTTTTAGAGAGAGGTCAGAGCTTTTCTTGATTCTCACCCCGAAAAAATGGCTTTAAAATGTTTACCCCCAAGGTGGCTATTTATAGGCAACCTTGGACCGTAAACCGGTTTTGACCCGGTTCAATATGGAAATGTGAACCGGGATGCAGGGGAGAGCTTTGGGAAAAGGACTCTGACGCGCGTCTCAGGCGGCTGTCACGAGCGGGACGCGCGCGCCTTTGAAACATAGGTCTCGGACACATAGGAGTTAGTTAAAAATCGGGTCTCCTATACATTCGGGACGAAATGGGGGGTGTGCGCGACACCCCCCGGGTATTAAGCTTACCCGGACTTCCGGGTAAGCCTAGGCTTACCCGGAATTCCGGGTAAGCTTAGGCTTGCCCGGAAATTCCGGGTAAGCTGGGGCTTACCCGGAATTTTCCGGGTAAGCCTAGTTTACTCGGAAATTCCGGGTAAGCTAGGCTTACCCGGAATTTCCTGGGTAAGCCCCCCGGGGGTGCCGGGCAAGTTCGCGACTTGCCCGGTTTCCCCCGGTTAGCTCGAAATTGGGTAAAATGCGCGTGTATGAGGTCCTAATAATTAAAACCGAGCCCGAATCATGCGTATATCCATCAAAATATAACACTAACAATAAGGATCAAGACCAAGTATACAATTAGCATCTTCAAAGTAAAGTGATGAATGGAATATATTTAACAATTTTATGGGTAATAAATATATCTTAGTTTAGATTTATTAGAAAAATGCAACCACTCTACCAAACGACGACCTTGCTTGATTTGAGGCACGCGTTTTAGGAGCTTACACTTCGATTATAATATGATGGAATTCTTTTTTGTGGTAAATAATGATATGGCCTATTCATTCTATTTTGACTTTGAGATTTTAGGTGTCATGACATGTCGGAGACAGAATTGTACAATAAGAAAGATAAAAAAGTTATTTGAATAAAAAATCGTTTGCAGATTGAATTTGGACGAAATCTACCTATTCGGTAGCAAAATAATCAGGGAATATTATATAATATAAATCCATAGAACTGCATATTAGTTAAAGAAATTTTGCATCTTATATAATTTGATTTGATCTAATAAATGATTACAGAAACATGAAATTATGATTGATGGGCGCAAAGAGCCGCATATCTACTATATTATATTAATTCGGTATCGGAAGCCCTCTGGTCGACACGTGGACAATCCACGCAGTCACCGTTTCCTAATTTAATCGGAATTTAATAGGGGTTCTCTAAATTTAGATACATAATATTAATTGATTGAAAATTAAGAAGTATTTTTATTTTCTATTTTGGTCTCTACGCAATTTATAGAAACAAATTAATTGAAAGTTTCCATTTAAATAGTAAATCTACACAGTTTGGTTCCGGAAGCTCATAGGCCGCCACGTAAGCATTATATATAAACTAGATACTAACCTCGCGCACCGCGCGCGGATAAGAAAATCGAACAAAAAAAATTAAGTTCAGCATTAAAAAATAAAATAAAATAAATCATTGAAAACGAATTTGAGAAATAACTTACTATTTATTGTTTATAGTCTACTAATGTTTCATTCTTCATATAAATATATTAAGTAACTGCAAATTTAGAAAGAAAAAAATTATCTCATATTTTAAGTTTTATATATAAAAAAAAAAATAAAAAAAATGAAAAGTTTCTATTTAAATGAGAAATTATGAAAAAAGTACACGAGTTACACAAAGAATACCATATAGAGTATTAATAATACTATTTAGAGATTTTCTACATCGACAATATGAGTATTCTCTTACTTTACGTGTACGTTTTTCATAATCATTGTTTCCTAGTTTTATTAGACCGATACAAATTTAGATATAAAATATTGAGTAAACATAAATTCAAAAAAATAATTTATACCTTAGTTTAGTCTCTATATATAATAAAGAAAATATCTACATAAATAATAAAAAAAAATTATATTTAAATTTTATATCTATACAATTTGATTGTGAACCCTCCAAGATCGACATGTATGAAATAATAAAGGCGTACCTAACTAATCTTTAACATCTTATTGCACTAAGATTATAGTGATAATAATTAAAGTATTGACCATTGCTAAATTCTTTAATTAATCAACTGTAGTAATTCATACTATGAATTTCATAGAGGGGTTTTGGCAAAAAAAAAAAAAAAAATCATAGATGGGTTCAAAGTTCATACGTGGTCACGTTCGTAAGATGCATTATTTGAAGCCATCTTTTTTTTTCTTTAAGAAAAAGGATGTTTATTTAGACTATACTAACATTATATAAAATAAAACATATATGTATATAATCTACTATATTATATTAAGTACATATATATTATAATTTTGGTGAGAATCTCTTTAAACCATAATTTTGGTGAGAATCTCTTTAAACCATAATAAATAAATAAACGTACATGTATATCAGTGAAGTTAGTAATTATATCGAGTAGAGTTGTAAAAAGCTTAAAACCGATGGAAATATTAAAGTAATAATAATAAATGCAACACATGTTGCTATAATATAATACATTTACCTATATAAATTAGGTCATTATCGACTCGATTATTAGCTTTTGTAGAGAGAAGTTTTACTCCGCGGCAAATTCATCACTTTGGTCGAGTCTTTCAATATCTCATCTAGAAATTAATCAGACAACAAAACCAAAAGATCGTAATCAACGTACTTTTTAATCTAATTTCAGTTTAAAATATTCACTAAATATAGGATTTATCCTCAATATGGGATGTTGATGTATATCATAATAAAAGTGAAAATTTCTAAAATAATATGATACCATATATTAAAATCAATAAAAAAAAATATAAATAAAATTAATCGACAATGATACCATTTATTAAAATCAGGTTAATAATCTAAATTAATATATTTACGTTGTATAAATTTAATATCTTTCTCAAGACACAAACTTATAAACATATCATACTATAGTGACTTTAAAAAATGTATCAAACTAAATATTATGTAGATGTTATAATAATTGCAGTGCGATCTAGTAATAACTCCTAAAAAAATATGGTCAAACAATCTTCATCAAACGTAAAAAGCGACAAACCTGGCTTTTAAATTTATTTATGTGAGCTGTCAATGCCACATCTCTTGATTTTTGTGAAATACCAAGCACCACCATTGTCACCCTTGGTGGGTACCTAAATGTAGATATACACAAATAAAAAGTGAAGTTTAGATGAATACAGATTAAAATATCTAGAATATACTACAACAACATACAATATTTTTATCAGAATTGCCGACTGAATTGTCCAAAAAGTAATGGCTTGATTAAATTTGAATCGTTTCCAGTAGTAGTTAGTGGTCGTTTAGAAAGTACGTGAAGTAAAAGAAAATAACACATAGAGATTTAAGATACGTACTTGTCAAGGAAAAAAAAAACAATTTTATTGACCAAGCCTCAAGTTTACTATCACTGCTTCAACAACTTTGTAGCTTCTCCACGAAGATTGACCACCCTGCTCTTTGATAGCTACTCAAATTTGACACTTCTCTTCTCGTAGCATCCAACAATTCTTATTATTAATTTTTTTTTTTAAATAGTTGAAGCTATAAAATACATATGAATAAAAAATTAGTGGAACTATCAAATAAATATAAAGCAATATGAAATAAATAAGATTATCTAACAAAAACGAAAAATACAAACAACCACGGGGTCCATCCATCGCAATGGTGTCTCTTCCGTCTAGGAGCTTGTTGGACTTGGGATAAACAAATTTAATTTATCTCTATTATCTTTATACCAATATAAAATGTGAGAGTTGTCCTCACCCCCAAAAGGTACCTCTTGAACATTTTTTTTTAATTTTATTATTATTATTATTATTATATATGTTATATTTAGTTCCTATATTTTTTATTGTATTATATATATATATATATATACGTGTTATATTTAGTTCCCCTATTTTTATAAAATGGCGATTTAGTCTTTTTATCTTTCAGACCCATCTATTTATTACTAAAAAAACCATTTAATTACATTTTGTTATTTTTAGTTTTAGGTCGCTTAATTGTTAGGTCAGCGTAGTTATTATTAATTTCTCCATCAAATATATATCAATTAGAGTCAACCATGCATTTCATAGGTGCAAATGTCAGGTAGATGCATTTTTTCATTCACTATATCACTGATTCGAGGATGTTCCGCTTGTTAACATTTTTGTAGCAAATAAATTAGTCACTTGCTAATTCAAATAACATATCAAATATGGATCAAACGTGGTTCTTGAAGTTTGACTTTACATATAAGATGTTACTGAATGTTTAATACTTATTGATTCGAACTATCGATTTAGTTATTGCGTTTGTAAATTCAATCATATTAGGTATCTCCTAAATGGTAGTTGAATAAATAGTTAAGTTGAATTCAAATATAAACTTTAGACATTAGTGTTTTAAAAAATTGATGATTTAGTCCCTACAATATTTTTATAAAATGGTGATTTACTCTTTTTATCTTTGAGACCCATCTATTTATCTTTACTATTTATTACTATAAAAACCATTTAATTACATTTTGTTATTTAGTTTTTTAGGTCGCTTAATTGGTAGGTCACCGTAGTTATTATTAATTTCTCCATCAAATATATATCAATTAGAGTCAACATGCATTTAATAGGTGCAAATGTCAGGTATATGCATTTTTCCATTCACTATATCACTGATTTGAGGATGTTCCGCTTGTTAACATTTTTGTAGCAAATAAATTAGTCACTTTCTAACTCAAATAACATATCAAATATGGATCAAACTTGGTTCTTGAAGTTTGAATTTACATATAACATGTTACTCAATATTTAATACTTATTGACTCGAACTATCGATTTAGTTATTGCGTTTGTAAATTCAAACATATTAGGTATCTCCTAAATGTTAGTTGAATAAATAGTTAAGTTGAATTCAAGTATAAACTTTAGACATTAGTGTTTTAAAAAATTGATAATTTAGTCCCTACAATATTTGAGTATTACTAAAAATTTCATTAGATAAATTGCATTAACTTTTTTGTTAAGGTCGCTTAACTGACATGTTACATAATTATCATTAACTCATTAATACAATATACCTATAAATTTGAGCCACCCATAAAGTATGATATGTACTCAACTCGTGCAAACTTCGAGTACATGCTGAGATTTTTTTTGTATCACGTAGATCAGTCACTTGTCAAATCATATCAATTGTCAAAATATGGGTCAACCACGGTTCTTGAATTTTGACCTTTTACGGATAACCTGGTACTCATCGTCCAACATTTAGGTTCTTGAATCATTAATTTAGTTATTCCGTCTGTCAATTAAATCAAATTGTGTACAATAAATAAGTAATTGACATAAAATCAAGTATAAATTTTAGATTTTAATGAATTGAAATTTCCTTTAGCATTAAATCAATTTTTGTTGGTATTGTGATATAAAATTGCATGAAAAGTGTATAGTTACGTTTGTATATGTCAAACTGCTCCACCGAAGACTCTAAGTGGTTAATTGCGGGCTTACATTCTTCACTCCTCAAGTTGATAAATTAGATACAACTTTGTCGTTAATAACTCACGTCATACTCAGTCCAACTCATTATTAGTTATAACAGTAAATAAGTATCGTAATTTAAAACAATAGTTAATTTTTGACTTAATTATCTTCTTCTATTTTTCCCGTTTTGAATTACTTTGTGTCGGTCTTTTCGATCACAGATTCATTTCTCGCAACCCCTAAACTTGACAATGTATTAGTTACATATTATCATATTAGAAAACTGTAGATAAATTATGTATTTTGAAACTTAGACGATTTATGCGCGTGCAACGCACGCGCTAATAACTAGTATATATACATGTATATTTGGTTATATAATAATATTTTATTGCCATGACCTATAACCCTTATCATATATAGCTCGGTAAAATTATATGTTTAATTAATATATTTAGCAACTCTTTCGTTTGCTTATAGTAAGTATATAGTATATTATATATTTTTATATTATTATATGTTATACATCCTTTATTCGGTTTCTATTATAAATGTATATGTTATATATACGGTGCTCTATTGCTTTATATTATATTTAATGGTCAAAATAAAAGTTTACGTGGTGAGAAGGTTTATATCTAGTAATTAATTTATTAATCCATATATATAGTTTTAAATGTAATATATAAATTTATTATTATCTATATATACAGTGATGACGTGGCGGCCTATGATCTTCCGGTACCAAACTGTATAGATAATGAATTTAAAATGAAGCTTTTAATTAATTTGTTTCTTTAAATTGCGTAGAGACCAAATTAGGAGATAAAAATACTTCTTAATTTTCAACCAATCAATATTATGTATCTAAATTTAGAGAACCCCTATTAAATTCTGATTAAATTAGGAAACGGTGACTACGTGGACTGTCCACGTGTCGGCCAGAGAGCTTCCGAAACCGAATTAATATAATATAGTAGATAGGAAACGGTGACTACGTGGACTGTCCACGTGTCGGCCAGAGAGCTTCCGAAACCGAATTAATATAATATAGTAGATAATTTATTAATCCATATATATAGTTTTAAATGTAATATATAAATTTATTATTATCTATATATACAGTGATGACGTGGCGGCCTATGATCTTCCGGTACCAAACTGTATAGATAATGAATTTAAAAGGAAGCTTTTAATTAATTTGTTTCTTTAAATTGCGTAGAGACCAAATTAGGAGATAAAAATACTTCTTAATTTTCAACCAATCAATATTATGTATCTAAATTTAGAGAACCCCTATTAAATTCTGATTAAATTAGGAAACGGTGACTACGTGGACTGTCCACGTGTCGGCCAGAGAGCTTCCGAAACCGAATTAATATAATATAGTAGATAGGAAACGGTGACTACGTGGACTGTCCACGTGTCGACCAGAGAGCTTCCGAAACCGAATTAATATAATATAGTAGATAATTTATTAATCCATATATATAGTTTTAAATGTAATATATAAATTTATTATTATCTATATATACAGTGATGACGTGGCGGCCTATGATCTTCCGGTACCAAACTGTATAGATAATGAATTTAAAAGGAAGCTTTTAATTAATTTGTTTCTTTAAATTGCGTAGAGACCAAATTAGGAGATAAAAATACTTCTTAATTTTCAACCAATCAATATTATGTATCTAAATTTAGAGAACCCCTATTAAATTCTGATTAAATTAGGAAACGGTGACTACGTGGACTGTCCACGTGTCGGCCAGAGAGCTTCCGATACCGAATTAATATAATATAGTAGATGCGTAGAGACCAAATTAGGAGATAAAAATACTTCTTAATTTTCAACCAATCAATATTATGTATCTAAATTTAGAGAACCCCTATTAAATTCTGATTAAATTAGGAAACGGTGACTACGTGGACTGTCCACGTCGGCCAGAGAGCTTCCGATACCGAATTAATATAATATAGTAGATAATATATATATAGAAGATGGCGGCAATTTAATATTATAGATGTTAAACATAAACTAAAGTAATATATACATACATACATGTTTGTAGATGAATAATACATCATTCAATCTCTAAATATATAATAATAATAATAACATACATCGATATGCATAATGGTAAAGCTAAAAAATAAAAATAAAAAATTGTATTTAAATGATAAATCTATATAATTAGATTATTAAATTTTCGAGACAGCCACTTAAGCAAGACACCGGGTAATATTGACATAAATTAGATTAATAATTTAACAATGTAATCTAATATACAATTGATGATACAAAATTTACGTAAGAAATAAATAATATATATATATATATATACATATATTTATAAAGAGGATGACAACAATATAACGATTAAACCTAAATTAAATAATTTAACAATATAAAAATATATCATATATAAATAAAAAAGATGGAAATAATATTATATATGGTTTGATCCTAAATTAAATAATATAAAATATAATTAATATACATATAAGTAGATAAATATTAAATCAATATAACTTTAATAAAATTAATTATATACAAATAAAATATATTAAGAATACAACTATTGATATATATAAGTAATAAGATAAATATATATATATATATATAAGTATTACTCTGTAATTTAGAAAGAAATTTTATAATTAGAAATTATATTAAATAAAATATTTTACGCGGTGAACAAATGTCAAAAAAAGGAATGGATATATATATATGCATGCATAATTCTATGAGCAGCCACATGTGCAAATAAATAGAGGGTTTATGGACACAAGAAAATGGATGAAGACAGAGATAGATGTAGTACGCTCAGGCCGCAGACTACTCGAGACCGTAGTAACTATCATACTCTCTATTAACGTAATAGTGATGAAGTAATTATCACAAGGCTTGCATAAGGTGTCGAGAAACTTCAAAACATGGAGCGTTGAAGAGGTCGGCCATAGAATGACGAATTTGGTATCGTCGGTCTTTTTTAATTTATTTTTATTATTTAAATTATATTAAGTACTAACAAGTTTGTGTGTTTTGACGACAGATTTTTTCCCTAAGGTACCATCTAAATTGGATGCTAGGGTTCTATGTTATTATATATTTTATTTAATAATAATTGGATCGTTTTTATTTTTTATGTATTATATTCTTTTTATGTTGGACTACCACCAAATTTATTAATCTCTTGCTATTTTTTATTTGTATTGTTAAAACTTTTTATATTATTTATTACATCTACCTCATACCCATACACGGTTGAGGCTCTTGGCAGATTTTAGGTATAATAGGTGCACATCTACAAACATTGCGTAAGTTAATCTCATCCCTTAGTAATTAATTAAGTAAATCATATGTACAGTAATTCAACTATAGTTTTCTTTCATCATTAATCTTTGGAAGCTCTAAGCCATCATAAATTTGCGAAGAATATGTTACGAAGGATCTCGAGCGACAAATATAATTGTTTAGAACAGAAATAAGACTTTCTACATTTGTTTCAAAGTCCGGGAACATATGCTTTGTGCTAACATAGTTTGTATAGAGAATAGTTGGAAGGTAATAATGTTTTATAAGCCACTAAGAGTTTGGCTTCGTAAAATAATTGAATGTATATTTTTATTTTAATTATTTGGTTAGATTATATATAATTTTAATATTATTGAAAACGGTTGTTTTATCATAATGTGTGTGTTTTCATGATGGTACTATATATCTATATCTATATAGTAATAAAATATATGTGTTTTAAGTTTAAATACATAATCTCTATTATTGAACTTTTTTTCCAAAAAAATAATAGACATAGTCTTTTGAAGAAAGTATACTTACGTATAATAATCAATTACAATATTTATTAAACTTTATTTTTCCACAATTAATCAATGGACAAGAAATTAATCTTTTATATAAAAAAATAAAGTAGTAATAATAATATGATCGACTAAGAAAATATAATAATAACTTTGAGGTACATCTATTTTTACCAAGTAAAAACTAATAAAAATGATATATATTGTTGATTATTTCACTACTATTAAATAATTTAAATAATATAAGTATTACATACTTTAATCAAATTAATTAATTGTTATTAATTAATTTTCTATAACAAAATATATTAACATTTTCAAATAACTATTGATATATAGTTTCATACAATAAATTAAGATAACTTCATTTTTTAAATTTTTTTTTTTAACTAATTTAATTTTTTATATTGAAATTTTTATACTAGATCTTGGAAATTCTAATTCATTATTATTATATTGTAATATCATTTGTTCCCGCGCGGTGCGCGGGGTTTAGTATCTAGTTAATAATTAAGGAAGTTAGCATCTTATATAATTTGATTTTATCTAAGTTTAGAAATTTTATCTTATGTAATTTGATTTTATATAAGTTTAGAAATTATAAACATGAATTTATGGTTTAAATTTTACAAGCTCGAGCTAACTCAAAATCATATTCGACGAGTTCGAGCTCGACTCGGCTCGATAAGTTTATAATTGTTCTATTAAATCATTTAATGGTGCACACCTTAGCTCGAGCTCGATTCGATAAGACTTTTTGCTTAAGTTGAGCTCGAACTCGACACAACTTGAATTGAATATATATATATATATATATATTATGTAAAGTTCGAATAAGCTCGAACTCGATATCGACTCGAATAGGTAAAGAAAAAAGTTCGAGACTCGCGAGCCTCCACTAAACTCATACTCGACTCGGCTTCAGAAAAATCGACTCGACTCGACTCGAAATTTAGCGAATAGAACTCGAATATCGACCGAGACGATCTCGAGTAGCTCACGAGTAGCTTAACTTGTTTACACCCCTAGCAGCAAGCTAGCAACATTGTGTTGGAAATATGAGTTTTTCCCAGGAAAGCAGCCAAATTACAGAAGCTCTCTTCCGGATGAAGAAGTCAATACTTATCATAGCAGTAGAAGCAGCCAGCAACTATGCTCTAAAGAAGAGAAAATTGGTGAAGAAAGAACAGAGCGACATGCAGAAATTAGGGTGGATTTTTTTTTGGCGAACGGGAAATTTTATTGATTAAGAAAATAAACATCAATCCGGAGCATAGTCAAGCAACATAATAGAAATAAGAGGAGATGAGGGTATTGAAACCCAATTTAAAGGACACATCTTCTTCCTGAATTGTATAGCAATCCAATTCGCACATTGATTTGCGCTACGACGAATGAATTTCCAATGGATCTCCAGGATATGATTTTCTCTTAGAAGAATGGTACTAATGATGTTGGCAAGCTTCCAGTTAATTTCGGTATCTCCATGGATTTGGCGAACGATGTACTCCGCATTCGACTCAATGACTACTTTCCCCCATCGATGATAAACGGCCAACTCCACTGCTTGCAATATGGCCATAGCTTCAACATTTGTTGCATTGACATCTCGACACGAGAAATGGCGTTCCGCTATAAGTCTACCCTCACAATCACGAGCGATAACACCGGTTCCACCTCGTCCCGTTCCCGACATCCAATATCCATCACAACATATCGATATGGTATCACCCTGTGGGCGAAGCCACAGATGGTTCGCAACATTATAGTGTTGTTGCACGCCCATCTCATTCCGACGGTTTCGAGCACTCCACATTCCGGTGGATTTGATTTAATTTAGGGTTAATAGTTCAGATATTGTAGTTTTATCCTTAAATTTCTTTGGATTGTTAAAACTGTCCGCGATTATTTTACAGCTGATTGATATAACTTTCGCTCTGAATCCAATTGACACCGAATCTTTATTTAAATAATTATTTACATTATTTATTCTTTTTTCATGTTATACAATTATCTATCTTACGTGTCATAACACCTCATCATGAGACAAAAAATTCAGAGTCATGATAGAAAAGTCTGATATGATGGATAAAAAAACGTGGAGACATATATAGACAAAATTTGTATATTATTGTAACAGAAATATATTATTAAAACGCGAGCGGCGAACCATTTCTACACCAATTTGCAGAGACCATACAAGTTGGACACGAAACAATATATTCACGTCAATTAGAAATTTTCACTTTTTTCAAATATATATATATTCATCTCTCTATAATAACTAAAGGGTCAATACGTTTTTTTTTCTATAATATATGTTTAACACTTTTTTGTTTTGTGCAGCATGTTTGGAAGTTGTACATTTTTTTGTATATTCGTTAGTTAACTGTTAACATTGACCGTTAAATAGTCATGTGGCTTGCATCTAGCCCTAAATTTTAATTTTATTCAGTATAGTCCTCCAATTTATATCACTGACTTTTTTTTATTTATTTATATAATTTAGTCAGAAACTTGTTCCAATCGTACCATTGGCTCGATTGACCTATCCCGGGTCGAGCCTAGGGCTAATTCCGACCATGGTTATGATTACCTGACCTAACCGACCCTAACCATGGTTTGACCTAGCCTAGGCTCGACCCGGACTAAGGTTTATTGGGACCTAGGTCCGATTGGGGTCTAGGTCCCAATTGACCTAGCTCGGGTCGAGCTCAATGCTATGTATGACCATGGTTAGAGTCAGCTAGCTTAGCTAACCCTAACCATGGTCGGACCTAGCCCTAGACTTGACTCGGGCTAGGTCAATTAACTAATGGGCTCGATTAGCCCTAGCCTAGGCTAGAACCAGACTAGGGTCTATTGGAACCTATGTCCGATTGGGGTCTAGGTCCCAATTGACCTAGCTCGGGTCGAGCTCATGGTTAGGTCAGAACCGCACTTCATGGACATCAGAACCATGATGTCGCAAGCTCAACTTCTGATCTCCTTCTGGGGTGATGCGTTGTTGACTGCCACTCATGTAGTAAACCTTGTTCCTTCAAAATCGGTGGACACGACACCATATGAGCTGTGAACTGGTAAATAGATGGATCTTACCAGGCTGCAACCTTGGGGTTGTGCACCATACACGCATCAAACCGACAGCCGATTCGGCAAGTTGGGATCTATAGGCCTGAAAAGTATCTTTATAAGGTACTCCGAGAACTCTAAGGGATACGTGTTTGTGGCGGCTCAGGAGAATGGTGGCGTGGCCGAACATGATTCCAGAGACGTTACGCTCCTTGAGGAAAAATTTCCTAAGCTTGGTAACATCAAAACGAATTAAGTCTTAATTGAATTAGAACAAGATGATGATAATCATGTCCCACTTACTTCGAGTGGGAGATTTGAGGTGACAACATCAGTGAACGACATGGTAAATGAGAATGGAGACATTTTCATAGTAAATCCAGTGAGAGGAGTCAATTGAACCACGCAGATCACTGTTGATGCGGGTGCGAATCAAGTGGAAAATGATCATCATGTTGCTGAACCATTGGATGAGAATCCTATAACTCATCAACTACCTGCTGGTAACAGTGGGAGCGGGACAACTAAATTGGTTCCTGGTCCTAGTAACCGTGAAATTTATCTCGGAGGTAGAATTCTGAGACCAAGAGGTCATCTAAGAAAAGTTGTAGGTGAAAGTTCAACTAACGCCCTTGTTCCCAGTGGGTGTATTGTTCTGAGTGGGAACATTGTTCATAGTAGAGTGTAGTTCAAGTTCAAGATGGGAATATTGAGCCTAGACATAGTCAAAGGCACCGAACTTCTCCAAATAAGTATCTCATCGAGACTGGTAAATTGTTCACCCTGACTTCGGTTGATGAACCGTTAACGGTTAAAAAAGCTTTGGAAGGACCTCAAGCGAATGAATGTAGGAAATTAATGGAGGAAGAGATCGCCTGTATGAAAGCCAATTCGGTATGGTCGTTAGTTGATTTGCCTACTAACCGCAGAGCTATAAGGGCAAAGTGGGTTCTGAAATTGAAATTCACTACCGATGGAAACGTTGAGCGCTACAAAGCTCGATAGGTTGAGAAAGGATATACCAAACTCCATGGAGTGGATTTTGATGAGACATACTCACCGGCTGTCCGTTACACCACAGTCCGGGCCATCCTGGCCCTGGTTGCTAGCCTCGATCAGGAACTGCACCAAATGAATGTTAAGACTGCATTCCTTCATGGGAACTTGGAGGAAGAGATCTACATGAAGCAACCAGAGGGTTTCGTAACCCCTGATAACGAACGTAAAGTTTGTAAACTCCAAAGATCGATCTATGGTCTTAAACAATCGTCTCGGAAATGGTACCGCAGGTTCCATGAGGAAATCGTTGACAACAGATTCGTTAATCTTCACGAGGATCCCTGCGTGTACACGAAGACCTTTGAGTCGAAGTATGTTATCCTGACGTTATACGTCGATGACATACTGATTGCCGCGATCGACGTGGGTTATTTGAATGTATCAAAGTCATGGCTTACATCTGTATTCGAGATGAAGGACATGGGAGAAGCCACGTACATCCTAGGCATTAAGATTTCTAGGGATCAGGCTACTCGTAAACTATGTATTTCTCAAGAAGCCTATATCAAAAAATTGTTGAGAATGTTCAATCTCCAAGATGTCAAACTTGTGGATACGCCGGTAGTGTTTAGGTGCATGTTGTCGAAACATGAGGGCCCAAAAAACCAAGTGGAGCGTGAACAGATGAAAAGTGCAGAGCACCTCAGTATGGTTGGTATTCTGATGTACGCCATGAAATGCACTTGTCTGAATATCTGTTACGTTGTGGTCTTAGTAGCATGTTTCCAGTCAGACCCTGGATAACAACATTTACGAGACGTGAAACGAATTATTCGATATCTGAAAGGTACTGCCGAGTACGGACTGTGTTATGAGGGTAGTGTTGGCATTTGGATACTGGGCCGCCGTAAAAAGGAGCCCATTAATATGAGACTGTTATCTAAGTCAATTAAGTAATGTCACATTAGGGATTTTTGGCTAGGCCTAAAATCCCAATTAACATGAGAGGCCCAAAATTGGGCCTCCCTCTCTCACATGCGGCCGTCCAAACCTCAAAGAGTGGTGATGTGGGTTTTGACCATCTCATCTTATAAATAGGGAGTGTCAGGGTTTAATTTGAAGCTAATTACTTTATTCCTTTGTGGTGAGACAAAAAGAAATTCATCCTCCCTATTACATAGGTGTTTCGGTTGAACCACTCCTAAGCCTTGGAGGTGCCAAATTGCTTCGAGCAAATTTCTCTGGAGATCCATCCCTGCAAAAAAATCGACAAGAGGCTTTGCTGTGGAGACAAATCCGCGTAGGGCTTCCTTAACCAGAACCCTTACGGAACCGTACGGCGGATCGTGAACTCCCCTAGAAGATCCTGGATCTACGGAAAGCACTGTAGGTATGTACGCCATATTCCGCTGTATAATCTGTTTACATAGCATGAAGTATTTATCCCCTATAATCCTACAGGTAGTAAGCTTGAATTGACTGGGTTCAGAGACGCCGACCATTGTGGCGACCCGGATGATCGTAAGTCCACCTCAAGATGAGTATTTCTCCTTACTAAAGTCGTCATTTCATGGATGAGCAAGAAGCAATCATGTGTCGCGTTGTCTACGATGAAATCCGAATTTGTATCCCTCTCTAAAAATGCACAGGAGGCTGTCTGACTAAAGAGACTCGTAAATGCTTTGCTTGACGTCGAGGACATGAGTAAGCCTGTGAGGATTTACTCTGACAGTCAAGCAGCGATAACGGCAGTTAAGAATCCAAAGTACTATAATAGGACGAAACACATTGATGTTAAAAATAATTATGCGAAAAGTATGGTAGAAGACAAAATGATCACATTAGAATACTTTTCCTCTCAGAGTATGGTGGCAGACCCATTGACAAAACCTTTACGCATGGAAGTTTTCGAAAAGCATGTCAAAATGCTTGGACTGCGTAAGGTTTATGAGGCTTGTATTGTGTCAATAACATATTGATCAACTTTAAAAAAAAATATTTTGAACAAATGAACTTCAATTTGATTTTATGATTTTTACGACGTCATAATGGCTAGATTACATCGGATTTACGGTCAATAAACTAGTCGTTAGAGTGTAAAACCTCCAAATAAAATATGTCGAATGTGGGCCTTGCCTCGTCACACATGCATGTTCGTCTTGATGGAGGGGGAACCTCTACCATGTCAAGACCGGCTAAGAACAACGGTGTTTCGAAAGATAAACCTGGTTAAGAACGATCATTTGGTTTCGGGATAACAGGACATGATCATTGTTTTGCGGATCGCCGTGATGAACTTTGTTCGTCAGAAACCACATTCTGGGCCAGATGAAAATATTCGATAGCGTACGACATTTTCCACTCCGGACAATATGTATGTTCAGGTTATGCTATCGACGCGCACTTCATACTGCGCGTGGCACGTTCAACCATGGGGTCAGACTCGGTTGTGCTAAGTGGAATCTTCCGAGATTTTGATGGGCGCAAACTTCTTAACCTTGATCATGTGACTAATCCTGAGTGCTTAAGGAGAACCTGAAGTATCCTTACCACTCATAACTCATATATAAAGTCAGGCTCAATGGTCGCTTCCAGGCGTACGAACGCAGTGCTGAGCAAAAAGGCCCAGTGACCTTATTTTGGGAACCTGTTGAGATTGACTGAGGATATGAGCAATGGGGATGGTCATGTACACCTGTAATTCTCCGATTCTTGTATTCACTAGGTGACCACCAACCGGATATTAGTTGAAGGTTGTGAATACTTGTACGAATGCCTTGGAGAAGTGTTCATATGTGGAAACTAGGCAATTGGAGAATAACAGTTGACCAAGGATACAGCGCGGCACATAGAAGTAACAAGTTGATAACATGTTGGGAATCAACATTCTGCGGACTCTACAACACTCTTAATCGATGAGTAGCACGATGTCCGTTGTGTCTTCTGGTCGCACAACAAACCTTGTATGAACAATTCGGAAGCTGGACTGGATCGAAGAATAAATGTTGATGTGTTGGTCGACAACATATTAACAGGCATCCTCCCATCCCGGCGAGTGGGAGTTGTTGGCATTTGGTGAATTGGGTAATGTCACATTAGGAATTTTGGGCTACGCCTAAATCCCAATTGACATCTGATGCCCAAAATTGGGCCTCCCTAATTAATTGATGGCCGGCCGAACTAGGGTAATTCCCTAGGTAGGTTTTGCCCACCTCCTCTTATAAATAGAGAGTGTTAGAGATTTATTTGAGATTAACCACTTTCTCTCTTTGTGTTGAGACAAAAGAAATCCCTCCTCCCTAAATACATAGTTCGGCCGAACCCTAGAGAAGGAGGTGACAAATTGCTTCGAGTAATTACCCTAGAGATTCATCACGCGGACGAATTGAAAATAGACTTTATTGTGGAGAACATTCCTCGTAGGTGATTCTTTAACCAGAGTTCCTACAGGAGCCATCCGGCGGCCCACGAATTTCCTGTCACGATCTTGGGCTACGGAAAGCATTGTAGGTATGTGAACCTTATCCACTGCGTAATTAGTTACATAGCATGTACCTCGTTTTTGTTTCTGTAGTGATTATCCCCTAATTCTAACATATATAATGAATGGATATATTGCATTGAAAGAAATATAAAATGCAACTGTAAATTCAGTGTAAGAATATAAGAGTAAAATAAATATGATTATTCTTAATTCTTGATCACTAGGATCGTAATATCGAATATTCAGGATCTGTCATTCAAAGAATGCATTTTTCTTAATTGTAATATCCCAATATTAACCTCGCTAAGGCTAGAATTTTCAAATTATTATTTACCTTCCCAAAATTATCATTCTTCCATATCAATTAGACTTTGCATTGTTTTCATGCATTCTTTATTTGTATGATGCATCATCGTTCTTATTAATTTCATAATGATGCTAATTATTTCATCTTGACCATGTCCATGACCGTGGTAACTATAATAAAATTGTACTCTTCATATTCATAAAATGCAAAACTCACTTCAGAGAGTGGAATATACTCTCAGTGAAATCATACACTGTAGTGCTCAAATCAAGGAGTAGAAATGATATCATCATTATAATCACAAACTATAACACTCACTTCAACTAGAGTGGAGTACATCCTTATTTTAATCATAAGTTGCAACGCTCACTGCAGGAATGAAATATATCTAATGGTTGAAGCGTATAATTTTTTGTTTACCATGTATTTACGTATTAATATTTATCAGCCACACTATTCTATTTTGCATTTAACTCATGTGCTACACTACACTAGCTTTAAGGAGTAAACCATATTCTTACATATAATTTTATGTATGAAAAAGTAATTCACATATGCACGTGTATTCAATTTTTATACTCCACAAATAAATTAATAGTTTTTTGGTATATACAAGATTACTTTCGCAATTTCGAGCCGGGAGCTTAAGGTTAACATTAATAGTTTATAAAATGTCAATTGTCATCATTCGTAAAATCGAGTATGACGATGTCTGACATATTGTGTGATGTCATGTGCCGTAAAACGAAGTCATGCAAATTTGACATATTGCTAACACATAGTAATAATGTTAATTAGAATATAAAAACAAATAATTAACTGACTTTATTAATTGAATCATAAATAATAATAATTTCCCAATTGATTTTCACATGTATTCGTTTTCTCAACTTATATGTGAGCGATAAAGAGATAAAAAAAGAAATAAAAAATTCAGCTTAGTAATTTTTCACTTCTCCACGACTCATTTTAGGAAAAATTCTTGTGTAGACTTGGTATTTACACCAAGTGAATATAAACATGACAAGTGTCTTATGCTCCCACCATTCTAGAGTTCATTTTTAGGGTTTTAGAAAAAAAAACCACCATAATAGTATGTCACTTGTCATGTTTATATTGACTTGTTGTAAACACTAAGCCTACATAAGAATTTCCCCCATTTCAGAGTCTACGATCAGATGATGATCAAGTTGCACTTATACAAATATAAAATCAAACGTTTAGCATATGAAATAAATTAATAATAATAATATATAATTATAGGAATTCGAAATACATGCACGCTAAAACACACACGTTAATAAGACATGAGATCGTAAAAAGGATACGACACTTACTTCGTTCGATGTGGCGGCGTGCGGTTGCGGAAGCGTAGATCGTTGGTGTTAGCTCGGAATCACGGCGGTGGGATGCCGGTCAGAGAGGTACTTCACTAATACGGAGCGTACCTCGGTCTCCACGGTTGATGACCCATAGACGAGGTAGACGGGCACGGAGCTCCGACATGAGAAGACGACGTTGAAGACAAACTCCGGACTCCACACTATCACTCACTCGTTTTTATGCATATGCAGGTGCTCTATATTACATACCCATCCATATAGATGGATATATATATAGGCACGGGGCGGTGACACACTTCCGAAGTGTGTAACTTTAGTCCCGGTCTTACCGAGCCGTGCAAGAGCACCCCATATGGATGCACTATTTCCTACATCTCCCACTCACACATAATGGGAGTGCTTAGTTGCATGAATAGTGATATACCTCTCTACATTTCCTTCGTCTTTCATACAGGGCTCAACCGTGCGACCGACATACTTTGTGAGAGCTAGTTGTTGTATATCTGTTAGGAGTATATAACATCTCATTGAGGACAACCTGCAATAAGAAAGTATGCTTGTACCCTAGATCGTCGAACCTCATTCAGGTATCTACAAAGATCTCATTAGTTATACCTTGTATCCACAACCACGAAACTAATTCATGATTGGTGTGCACCGTGAATACAATTCTAAAAGAGATTTCGTTGACAATCATCCTCTTCTCACGATTCTATCAACACCAACCCGACTCGCTTTTCTAGACATGTCCCGCTAGGTCGAATCTGTAGGTGGCAATTTGGAAACACACTAAGCTAGCGAACATCGTGTCAGGTCTCAAGTCTCTGATCGGAGTCGTGAGAGCACACAATTTAGGAACCTCATAAGGATCTGGGTCTCACACTACAACAAGCTGAGATCATGCTTGTGTAAACCCGTGGTCGCATAGCACACACGGTATGAAACTTGTGTCACAACACTCTTCTCCTTTTTCCTGGAGCGTATGTCATTTGTCTCACTCAAAGACAGTGTTGTGCAAAAAGAGATAACATCATATCAGGATCACTCAACAAGGCATGCAAGAATCACTGTTCATTATACTTACACATGTTACACTCAACTTTCTTATTAACCAAATTAATTAAAGCAAGCATGCCCCGGAGTCAAAAGTTCACTATGTTCCCAATCATCTTCCAAAGTACATGCTTAGCGAGAACTAATTTTAGCCAATAATCAAGTCAAGTTCCGATCACATTGATTACTTCAACATGCAATCATGATTACAAATACATGAATGTCTAATAAAACACGTGTTGACTTACACATGGATTCTAAACAAATCATCATCATGCATCATGTTTGGAACACAACAAACATAAATTATGCGAGCATTACGTGAATGATTTGCATGGATATGACATCAATCCAATATATCATGCTAGCATGGATATTAAATATTCATATACATGGATAACACATAAATCAACATGTATCATGCTTAGCAAAATAAATATCATGTCATAATCAGCAAGACATACATGCTCAGGATATGCACTAACACATGGATGTTAAACAAAAATAACAAGTATCATGCTTAATATATAACTAAAATCTAGCGCCCCATTCCGGACTTTAGTAAGACTAACTCGCATCAAAAGTTCGTTTAAAAGACTTAGGGACTGTCATGTAAATTCTCAAAAGTTACGTTTAGAGGAAAATTCCCAAGTGGACCGAAGGGTTTGCGAGACAGGCCCCAGCACTCCCGTTTCTAGACAGAACCGTAGTTCCCAAGCCGGGGAGGAGGGGGCGCGGTGTCAAGTTTCCACTTCAAGCTCGGTCTTTCTAGACATAATTTATTTACTCAATTTCAACTCAAGAATATTACAAGCACATCTCATAAGACTTTGCGAAACATATTCGCTTGTAGTTGAAACACATTCAAACTACGGGGGCCAACATGCAATTTTATTAAACATAATGCTAAACAAAATAACACCCTAAGCAAGATACTAATAAATTTAAAAACAACCTACACAATGGGTGCACTATTTCCTACCATAATAAATGCAAAATAACACTTCACATATATTACTCCACTGGAAGGAATCAGTTATTATGACAATATGGCATTCGTATTAATGGATTAGCATGTTCGACGAGTAGATAAGTAGATGAACGAGTTTGTTTTTGTGAAACTAGGCAAGGAAAGAACAGAGCAATTTAATGATGTCTTATTTCATGTACAGTCTTTACATAAGAGTTACATAACCTTAAAGAGTAAAAAAATCTACATATAATATATGCTGATAATAGTAATATATACCGATAATATTTTTATGTAGATAATGAACAATTTTTAAAATATATTCATAGTACAAACTAAAATTCACAAAAATGGATTATACCCCTACAGATTCTAATTGGAATTGGATTTGGAAAATTATGGGTTCATGTAATTGTTAGCCCCGTTAACAGCCAATGGACGGCGAGTAGGTCCAATGGGCCTCGTGAAAGCCTGGAAGACCCAGAGGCCCAGTACGAAGGGTCCCGACTTAAGCGGTTCCGACATAAGAGCTGAACGCTCCCGACAAGAAGCCTCTGAGTAGGCCCCGATATGCCTTAGTAAAGGCCCCGACGCGCCTTAGTAAAGGCCCCGATAATATAGCCCCGCAGAGGCTGGACCTGTCCCGTAGAGACTGAAGGTCCTGGGTGGTGATCTAGAATGAGACAACTCTGGAGTCCCCGACAGGAGTCGGGACTTGTGATCAGAGGATAAAGACCGAGAAACCCGCCTATTAGATAGAGTAGTGGGAGACGGTTAGAGATAAAGATAAATCCCCCGAGATACGCAGGGCGTGCCCGAGATACGCGGAGTATGGGTAAGATACGCGGAGCGTAGGGCGAGATATATGGAATCCCAACCGAGATATACGGAATCGTGGCGAGATACACGGAATCATGGGTACAACGGCCAAGCATGGTCACAGGTAACTGGGCAACTCTTCCTCCTATATAAAGGAGGAGGTTACCCCAGAAAACACATGCTCTTTAATACGCATTGAGATTACTGCTATCACCCCCATTGATCACATACTCATTTAAGCATCGGAGAGGGATTCTGGGTCACCACCCAGGTCATCCCCTTTTGCAGGATTACGCGGAGCCCAGGAGTCCAAGCCTTCCGTCAAGGAGGTAACGGAGCTTCGCCCGTGATCCAACATTGGCGCCGTCTGTGGGAACGAACAAAAAGTCAAGATAGTTTCTACCAGATCAATGGTCGGTGGTGGCAAAAAGAAGCAGGTTCAGGCGAGTAGTTCTCGTCCCGCAGGAACTGTGAATTCCCCGTTACCAGAACGTGTTGCTGAACAAGGTGAGAACCCCGCTCTTTCCCAGACAGGGGGGCATGGTGATGGTTATGAGGTCTCAGTCCGAGACACGGAGATAAACAGGCAAGATATCCCGCGAAGGGAGGAGGACGAGGCTCCCCCGAACCCGGTGGGGCGTAGAGGAGAAGGAGTCCCGCGAAGGGAAGAAAGGTCGTCTTCGAACTCGGAGTTAGCCAAGGCAGTAGCAGATGCTATGCCCATGTTCTTGGCTGCCATGGAGGCCTTGCTGGACAAGAGAGAGGCTGCCAGGAGGACAGAGGAGTTGCCTTCGCGAGAAGAGCTACCTCCACCCCCTCCGAGGGTGGTCCCAGAAGAACAAGAGGTTCAGGAGGTTCCGCCCAGGAGCAAGGGTAAAGAACCAGTGCACCTGGAGAAGTTCGTGGTCGACGGCCCAGGACCAGTGCAAAACAGGACCATTCCCCTGAATGGCCCCATCACCCCCGATCAGGTGGTGAAAATCGTCAGCATCTGCATGGGCGATCAGAAGCAGATGACATCGGAGCTAAGGGATCGGTCCAGTCATCCTTTCGTTCCGCGGCTGATAGATACCGTTGCCCCGCCCGGGCTAGGTATTCCGACCATCAAAGAGTACGATGGTGAAGGGGACCCAGTTCGCCATGTTCAGAGGCATGTCCAGGCCTGTATGGGCAGGACTTCGAACGATGACCTCATATGCTCATTGTTCCCGATAACCTTGGGAGAGAGGGCCATGACTTGGTTCTTCAGTCTACCGCCAGGAAGCATCACCTGCTGGGCCGATATGCACGACCGCTTCATCAAGCAGTACCAAGGTCGAAGGCGTCTCCTGAAGAGTGTAAGGTCCCTAACCCAGGTGGTACAGAGACCCGATGAATCGTTGGCATACTACTACCAACGGTTCACTGCTACTGCCGCGGAGATTGATGAAGAAATCTCGGAGGGAGAGACCATCCGTACTTTCCTGCGGAACTTGAGCGCTCCGTACGGTTCCGACCTGATGCACAGCGTAGCCGCGAAGGCTGTGTGGATTATGGAGGCCCTTCAAGCGAGGTTAAAACAGCAGATCGACGTCCAGGAGTCGAAGATTGCTGCAGGAGAGCTTGATCCTCCGAAGTCGGGAAGAGGAAAGCCATTGTCCAAGTTGTCAGATGATCGCAAGAGGAGCGACAAATCGGAGGGAAGTAGAAACCGTGGTCGCCCCGAGAAAAGAGAGGACAAGCGTCCCCCGAGGAAGGACAATGGAGAGGGTCGGGCCGTTCCCATCAATGGCTCGATGAATTCTGTGCTAGCTGTGATGGACCGGCAGGGTCTCGCCCGATACCCTCCGAGAAAAGAAGGCGAATTCCTAGGAGGCCGCCCTGACCGTTACTGTCGCTACCATCGAGCCAATGGTCACGACACTGAAAACTGTCGGGAGCTGAAGAAGGAAATTTAGAAGCTGATCCAGAAGGGAAAGCTAAAAGAGTTCGTCGGAAGGGGACGGTGCCGATCCCGTTCCAGAAGTCGGTCACGATCCCGTTCCAAGTCCCGTGACCGATCCCCGAAGAAGAAGAAGGTTGAGCAAGAAGCCTCAGGTTCAGGTGCCCGTAAGGAGAGGCGGGGAACTATCAACGTCATCCACGGAGGAATGGCGGCGGGAGGTGATACCTCTGCTTCTCGGGAGAACTACGCTTCCCGCATATCTGTCGCTGTGGTGCTAGGCAAAAGGTCCCGGTCGTGGACCCTGAAGGAGGAAATGGTGATTTCTTTCTCGGCAGAAGACCTGGTAGGCGTGGAGAGCCCTCACGGCGACGCCTTGGTCGTGACCCTGGACGTGGATGGATTCGAGATGAAGCGGATCCTGATAGACGGAGGGAGTTCCTCCGACATCCTTTTCATGGACGCTCTGGAAGCCATGGGAAAGACGAAAAAGGACCTGACACAGGTGGACTTCCCGATGGTGGGATTCTCTGGTTCCACTTCTTACCCGTTGGGAATGATTACCTTACCGGTGGAGTTTGGTAGTGGCTGGAAGATGGAGAAGCGAAACGTAGATTTCGTCGTAGTGGAGTCTGCGGGGGCATACAACGCTATTATCGGGAGGACCACTATCAACCCTCTCATGGCAGTAGCCTCGACGGTCCACCAGAAGATGAAGTTCCCGACTGACAACGGAGTTGGAGAGGTCAAAGGTGACCAAGTGGCATCGCGAAAATGCTATGTTAACGCTACCCGAAGGAGAAGGAGGGAAGCCATGACTATCCTTCAGACTGATGCCGATCCTCGAGAGGAGTATGGGCGTCCCGCCCCCATGGAGGATCTGAAGGAGGTTGAGATTGATGGGCCTCAGAGGAAGGTGAAGATCGGGTCTGCTTTGTCGGAGGAAAGAGCCCGAGAGTTGACCGAGCTCCTGAAGGAGTTTAAGGAGCTGTTTGCCTGGTCTCCGAGTGATATGCCAGGAATCAGCCCCGACGTGATAGTGCACGAGCTGAAGATAGATCCCGCGATCAAGCCTATCGCGCAGAGAAGGCGTCCGATGGGCGCGGACAAGAAGATCGCGATCCAGCAAGAGGTGGGCAGACTGCTCGACGCTGGATTTATCAAAGAGCTCCAATTCCAGACTTGGGTTGCTAACCCAGTCCTGGTGCGAAAGAGTAACGGGAAGTGGCGGATGTGTGTCGACTTCCGCGACTTAAACAAGGCCTGCCCGAAGGACTGCTACCCGCTTCCGAGGATTGACAGTTGGTGGATGCCACATCAGGACATGAACTGCTGAGCTTCATGGATGCCTATTCCGGATACAACCAGATCAAAATGGCGAAGGAAGATGCCCCCCATACGGCTTTCTATGCCGACAGTGACGTCTACCACTACGACGTGATGCCCTTCGGATTGATCAATGCCGGAGCAACTTACCAGCGGATGGTGAACATGTTGTTCGGAGACATGCTGGGGAAAACCATGGAGGCATATGTGGATGACATGCTGGTGAAGTCCCGATAGGCAGGAGACCATGTCCAGAACTTGGCGGCGGCGTTTGAGCGGATGAAGTTCCATCAGGTTCGGTTGAACCCGGACAAGTGCGCTTTTGGAGTAAACTCGGGCAAGTTCCTAGGGTTCATGGTGAGCCAGAGAGGAATCGAGCTGAATCCGGAAAAGCTGCGAGCAATCGAGGAGATGCAGTCCCCGAAGACTCATCGGGAGGTTCAGGTGCTGAATGGCCGGTTGGCCGCGATAAATCGATTCCTATCCAAGGCGAGTGACCGAGCCATGCCATTTTTTGATGTGCTGAGGGCCCACAAGAAATTCGAATGGTCCGACAAGTGCGAGGAGGCGTTCCAGGCACTCAAGCAGCACCTCCGTACCCTTCCGCCGTTGGCGAAACCGGTTCCAGGCGAGCCGCTTTATCTCTATTTAGCTGTTTCTGATGTGGCTGTTAGTTCTGTTTTGATTAAGATTGTCAAGGGCAACCAAGTGCCCGTCTATTATGTAAGCAAGGCGTTTGCCAAGTCTGAAATAAATTATCCCGCTATTGAGAAGTATCTCTTTGCGTTGATTATTGCCGCTCGAAAGCTACGACCTTACTTCCATGCCCATGAAGTCACGGTATTGACTAATCAGCCCCTGAAGCACTTTTTGAACCGACCGGAGGCGTCGGGGAGACTGGTGAAATGGGCCATCGAGCTGACGGAGTTCCGTATTCATTTCGCTCCGAGAACCGCTATTAAGGGCCAGGCATTGGCAGATTTTATAGCTGAGTCTACGGCACCCGATCTGGAAGTAACGGGTCCCGCAGAGGGGGCAACCATGGAGGTCCCGACAACAGAACAGTCAGAACAGCCAAAGGAGGAGAACACTTGGGAGATGTACACTGATGGTTCATCAAGTGTAGAAGGATCGGGGGCAGGATTCGTATTGATACCGCCCGGTGGAGGCGAACCCTTGCGATATGCTTTGGCCTTAACATTCAAGGCCACCAACAATGAAGCGGAGTACGAGGCTCTCATCACGGGCCTTAAAATTGCCAAGGGTACGGGGGTCGACCATTTGAAAGTAAGGTGCGATGCCAGCTTGATCGTGAATCAAGTCCAGGGGAACTATGAAGCCAAGAGCCCGACAATGAGGAAGTATTTGCACGAGGTGCAGACTTTGAAGAGGAGCTTCAAAAGCTTCGATATCGAGGCGATCCCGAGGGAAGAAAACGCAGAGGCAGACGCCTTGAGCAAGTTTGCTCTGGGAGTGGTCCCTGAGGAGAATCGGAAGGTGCATTTCCTGGAGAGAGTGATCATCTCAAACATCGATCCATCGGAGGTATGCGCTGTGGAAGCAGGATCGGAGGAAGAAGAGAAGCCCACCTGGATGACCCCGATGGTCACATACCTGACTACGGGGGCGCTCCCTGATGACGATGTGGCAGCTGTCAGGCTGCGTCGAATTGCGAACGACTACGCGATGGTGGACAACCAGTTATACAAGAAGGGGCATGTGAAGCCTTTCTTGAAATGCGTGGCGGAGCCTGATACAAATCGGATCTTGAGAGAGCTACACGAGGGAGTCGCGGCCTGTCATGAAGGAGCCTGATCCATCGTGAGGAAAGCACTGAACCTAGGCTACTATTGGCCTTCGATGAACAAGGAGGCGACAACAATGGTCCGATCCTGTGATGCATGCCAGAGGTACGCTCCAAATATCGTGGCTCCCGCCGCGGACTTAAAGCCCATCAGGAGTGCATGGCCCTTCGCGCAATGGGGGATTGACTTGGTGGGACCTCTTCCCCAAGCGAAAGGTCAGTGCAAGTATTTGCTCGTGGCCATCGATTACTTCTCGAAATGGATAGAGGCTAAGGCATTGGCCAAGACGACAGGACAGCAGATCCTCAAGTTCCTTCAAACTCAGATCATATCCCGGTATGGGGTTCCTCGAGTGTTGATCAGCGACAATGGCCCTCCGTTCAATGGGGCTCAATTGAAGGAGTACCTGGAAGAGTTGAACATCGAACACCGGACCGCTTCGGTCCGCCATGCTCAGACCAATGGGCAAGTAGAATCAGCCAACAAGATCGTGATGAATGGCTTGAAGAAGAAAGTCTACGCCTTGCAGGGCCATTGGCTGGATGAGCTGGAAAATGTGATGTGGGCTGTTAGAACAACACCCAAACAATCAACAGGAGAAACTCCGTTTGGCCTGGTCTATGGCACGGAGGCAGTCGCTCCCGTGGAGATAGCGGTGGCATCCCATCGCGCGAAATATTACGAGCCTCTGACAAACGAGGAAATGAGACGTCTAGACTTAGACTTGCTCGAGGAGAAAAGATGGAAGGCTGATGAAGTCCAGGCTCGGATGCGTCTGGCAACAGCCCGATATTACAATCGGCGTGTCAAGTCCCGACAATTCTTCGTTGGAGAACTTGTCTGGCGGAGGAACGAGTTTGTTCATCAAGATCGGATCAACAAGCTATCACCGAAATGGGAGGGACCTTACAAGATCGTAGGGATGCCAGCACCCAATGCATACAAGCTAGAGGACCTTGATGGCAAGACGTTGAAGCATTCCTTCAGTGGCGAACACTTGAAGAAGTATCATGTTTGATATTAAGTCGCCGCAAAGGGCGCAAGTTATCTATCAATCCGATGTAAGCAAAGCTTTGAATTATCAATAAAAGAAGTTGCTTCCGATCAAATTATTTTAGATTTATTCTAATTGTTAGTAAGACGTCCTGAAGGGCGCGACAAAAAGCCTTCCGAGGTATGATAAAAAGCCTTACGAGGTATGCGTAAGTCGTCTATATGACGCGGCCAAAAGCCTTAACAGGTACGGACAAAAGCCCTACGGGGTATATGTAAGTCGTCTATATGATGCAACCAAAAGCCTAGGTACGAAAAGGCCCTAATGGGTCCGCGTAAGTCGTCTATATGATGCGGCCAAAAGCCTTACCGGGTATGAAAAAGCCTTAACGGGTCCGCGTAAGTCGTCTATATGATGCAGCCAAAAGCCTTAACGGGTATGAAAAAGCCTTAACGGGTCCGCGTAAGTCGTCTATATGATGCGGCCAAAAGCCTTAACAGGTACGAAAAAGCCTTAACAGGTCCGTGAAAGTCGTTTGACAAAGACGCGATAAAAGCCCTTAAAGGGTATGATTAAAGTCGTAAGATTTGGCGCGGTAAAAGCCCCAAGGGGTGTGAAAAATCATCTTAAAAGGTGTGAAAAATGGCCTTGAAAGCCAGGGATGAGAAACCTTAAGTGGTGAAGTCCCGATTGGACAAGAAACCTTAAGTGGTGAAGTCCCGATTGGACAAGAAACCTTGAGTGGTGAAGTCCCGATTAGACGAGAAACCTTAAGTGGTAAAGTCTCGAGTAAAGCGTCGGAGGGACGTATGAAGTCATCTTAAATGGTGCATCGGAACGCTCTGAGCAACGAGTCTAAAGTCGCTTTAAATGGCGCAAATAACTATCGGAATCAAAATAGTTGGAATAAACTACTTATATAAAGGCTCGAAGGCCTAGGAGTTCTGATACAAAAGACGAAGGGGAAAAACTACAAGGACTAAAAAGATGTAACATTAGACTTTGTCCTTGTTGGAAGATGGATCCTCAGCAACATCGGAGGGAGCAAGGTTCGGAGGGGCCTGGGCAGAAGGCTCTACGGCCGGCGGAGTCGGGTCCACGGCAGCAGCCTCTTCACTCTCCGCGGGGAGGTTGAAGTACTTCTCCGCGACGGGGGCGAGAGTCTCGGACTTCGTGAAGTCAATGGAATCCGCGTAGGCTGTATAGAGTTCTTCGACAGCGTTTTACAAAACATCCTCCACCTCGGACTTGCAGAACTCTACAGCATCCACCTTGAATTCTTCAGAATTCCGATACTCCTCGCGGCCCTGTAGGCGACCTTCCGCACGACCCTGCTGGAGACCTTCCTCGCGGCCCTGCAGGCGGCCCTCCTCGTGGGCCTGAGCCTTTGCCTCAGCCATCTTGGCAGAGAACTCAGCCCTCTCGGCCTTAAACCTCGCCTTGGTCTCCGCGAGAAGATCCGCGAAAACGCCTTTCTCGCGGAGGAGCTGCTCCTTCTCCGCCTCGTGCCGTCGATGCTCCTCCTGCATCATCCTCTGCTCCCGACGCAAGACGACCTCGTGATCTTGAACCTGCTTAAGCAGGCCCTTGGCCATCTCGTCAAGGAGAGCCTTCTCCTTGGCCATCTTATTCTTGGCCGCCACAGCCTCGTCGAGGTCTGCTTGGAGCTTGGCCAGCACATCGGGGTCCGACTTGGCTTGTGCCTCCTCCAAAGCACTCATCAGACTTAAGGCGATGGCAAAACAGCGTTGCTGGTCCGCGGTTTCCTAAGGCGAAAGGAAAAAAGATTAGAATTCGATGGTCGAAGGTAGGGATAAGGAAGAAAACAAGTAAAGCTAAAGTATTACCTCCATCCGACGGACGGCCATAGCGCGGAACTCCTCTTCGATGTCCTCCCGTGCCAAGCAAAGCGGCTGTCTCAAAGCGGGAGTAATTGACCCTGCCAGCAGATGCAGGGCCAAGTCAGGCTGAAGATTCCCCCATTGAACCGAAAACCCTTGGAGGGATTCGATCGTACGCCAGGGAACTGTCGCCTGGTCGGGGGTGTAAATCTTGTAAAGATTTTCATCCATCGGAAGAGGAGGGATAACCTCGGCATCATCAGTGGGAGGAGCTACCTCAGTCGGAGGAGGCTCAGGAGTAGGAGTGCGGAGCTCGGGAGGAGGACTCCGGGACGCGTCCCTCACGGCGGGCCTCAGGTTCCTTTGTCCCGACCTTCCGCGGGGAAGCAGGCCACCCTCGTCAGGCTCTTCGACAGAAGGAGAGGCCTCCAAATCAGTCACCCGACGGAACTGGGCATCCACCGGGACATCCTCCAGCATCAGTTCTTGCGGAGCCGCATTCTCCGCTGGAGTGGCAGCCTTCGTCGGAGCAGGAGTCTCCGATGGACCTGCGGTGGCAGGGCGAACATAGTCAGGAAGAATTCCACCAGGACACCATAGAATTTGACGTTCGAGATGCTGGTCCTTCCCAAAGAAGTTGTAATATCCCGCCTTGAGAACGCGGGGGACTTCTCCTCGAAGGATGTATTTGATTTCCCGAACCCGCGATTCCCGATCAGCGGGGATAAACTCCTTGGGAACTAGCTTCTTATATCTTTTAATGGCACAACGAACGCGCTTACCTTCCTCGACGGTGGTAGCCCCGAAGGCCCGATCTATCTCCTCCCTCCTAGCCTTCTTGGCCACGACCTGTTCTTCGGTCAGGGGTGCAGCAGATAGGGTGGCGGAAGAGGAAGCGCCCTTCTTCACCAACTTGCGCTTCCTCTTAGAGCTACCAGGGACGGCATCAGTCTCGCCCTGCTTCATAATGAGATGAGTCAGCAGAGAAGCCTTCTTGGCTGCAAAAGTAAAAGACAAGATGGTTAGAAGTGTTACCCAGACGACCAAATCTTTGGAAACAGAGTCGAGGAGTCGGACTCCGATGTAGATCAAGTCCTTCTCCAGGAGCTTGTTGGCGTCGAGGGGTATGAAGTTGTCTCCCCAACGGTAGAGCTGAACCATTTGAAGAGTGTTGAGGTCATCCTCAGTGTAGTCTAGAAGCTTGGGGGCAGGGTCCGCCACGACCTCCCATTGAGGCCACGGGACGGAGCTGTGTCGGACGAAGAAGTAATACTTCTTCCATCCGCTGTTGTCAGACCCCGAGTCGCGAATCAGCACCCGATCCTTGTGGAACTTCCAGGTCTCGCTATCCCAGCCGAAACGTGAAAGTTGCTCCTTTGTCCACTTGGGGAGTCGGGGGGAGAAGGAGCAGACACCAGCCTTATTGCACTTCATTCCATAGAAAGTGCGGAAGAGCAGCAGACTGTACGTCCACTGCTGGCGGTGGCATAAAAGTTGGAAGGCATTCCACACGCGGATGGCGTGTGGAGAGAAGGTACAAGGATGCGTCTTGTAGAAATTGCACATCTCCACCAAGTTCCCGCAGAAGGGAAACCAAATCCCCGCGCTTATTTGTCCGGCAGAGACGAACACTTCCCCCTCTCGAGGACGAGTGACGATGTGCCTCCTTCGGACGGCAGGCTGAGACTCATAGGGAAAACGAGGCTCCCAATCCGAGGTAATGCAGCCCTCTCGAAGAGCAACCTCGTACGAAGCCTCAGAAATCTCATTAACGGCCAATTCAAAGGTGAAAGGGGCCCTAGCCTCAGAACTAGCCTCGTCTAAAAACGGTTACGAACAAGAAGATTTGAGAAAATAAGAGCAAACATCAGTAAATCAGGAAAATAGAGAAGAAGATCCTTACCAGACATAATGGATGATTGCTGAAAGAAGATGAAGAATGGCTCGAAAGATTGAAAGCCTTGGATCACTTGAACAGCAGGAAGAACTTGGAGGAGAAGCTTCGAATGCAAGAACAGCAGAAATTGAGAGAGTGAAGAAGAAGTGAATAAATGCCAAGGTCTCAGCTTTTATAAGCAAAAGGACAAATGGAAGGACTTAATCTCGACCGTAGAAGATGAAACGATTCGATCGTGATCGTTGAAATGATGAAGACGGTACGGAAAAGACAGCTGGACGGGCCTAATCTGGACCGTTGAAGAGGAAACGACACGATCTTAATCGCCGAGATTATAGGATACAAGTACGGAAGGGACGTGAGTGACGTCACAGCTGCTTTTTCAGAAAGCAACAGTCACGCCGATTTAAACGTCGTTCCCTTATCCCCAAGCATTTAATGCTACAGTAACCGAGGAGTCTCCTCGGATTTGGCAACTGCCCATGGGGTCTGGTGGGCCCAAGGTAATCATGAGTAAGAAGCTCTGTCGCACAACAATCACGCGCAAGGCAAAAGCCTCCGATAGAGATATCAAAAGGCCTGAAGATAAAAGCCTCCGACGGCGGTATCGGGAGGTATAGAGACAAAAGCCTCCGATAGCGAGGTCAGAAGATCTAGAACTGGAAGACACGACGAACTAAAAGTTCCCCATGTCTTGGGGGCAAATGATGGGTTCCGATGTAATCGTTAGCCCCGTTAACAGCCAATGGACGGCGAGTAGGTCCAATGGGCCTCGTGAAAGCCTGGAAGGCCCAGAGGCCCAGTACGAAGGGTCCCGACTTAAGCGGTTCCGACATAAGAGCTGAACGCTCCCGACAAGAAGCCTCTGAGTAGGCCCCGATATGCCTTAGTAAAGGCCCCGACGCGCCTTAGTAAAGGCCCCGATAATATAGCCCCGCAGAGGCTGGACCTGTCCCGTAGAGACTGAAGGTCCTGGGTGGTGATCTAGAATGAGACAACTCTGGTGTCCCCGACAGGAGTCGGGACTTGTGATCAGAGGATAAAGACCGAGAAACCCGCCTATTAGATAGAGTAGTGGGAGACGGTTAGAGATAAAGATAAATCCCCCGAGATACGCAGGGCGTGCCCGAGATACGCGGAGTATGGGTAAGATACGCGGAGCGTGGGGCGAGATATATGGAATCCCAACCGAGATATACGGAATCGTGGCGAGATACACGGAATCATGGGTACAACGGCCAAGCATGGTCACAGGTAACTAGGCAACTCTTCCTCCTATATAAAGGAGGAGGTTACCCCAGAAAACACATGCTCTCTAATACGCATTGAGATTACTGCTATCACCCCCATTGATCACATACTCATTTAAGCATCGGAGAGGGATTCTGGGTCACCACCCAGGTCATCCCCTTTTGCAGGATTACGCGGAGCCCAAGAGTCCAAGCCTTCCGTCAAGGACGTAACGGAGCTTCGCCCGGGATCCAACAGAAAATACCCACTATACCTCGAATACACTATTTCATTTGGCTTGGATTCAGGAATAGATTTGCCACAACCTCGCTTCTCACTCGACGAGGATGCAATCTCTCCCCCATCTGTCAGGTTTGTTCTAGGGATGTCGAGGACACTAACCATATTTTTAGGGATTGCTCTCCTGCAAAAACAATGTGGGAAAACTGCCCCATCCCAAATATTTCGTTAGCTTCTTTCAACCTTCCCTTGAAATAGTGGACACACTTGTTCAAAGGGTGGACTGGAGAACAATTTTTTGTTATTGCTTTTGGAATATTTGGAAGAGTAGGAATGCCTTTGTTTTTCAAGGAACACATGTTACTAATGATGTTTTTAGTGTTTCTCTTGTACAAGCTAGACATTTTCAGGAGGCCGTGGAGAAAGAAACTCCTAAAGCTCCGACCTTGACCATCCAAGTGAAGTGGATTCCACCTGAGCACGGATGGGAAAAACTTAATACGGATGGAGCTTCACATGGGAATCCGGGAAAAGTAGGAGCCGGAGGAGTGATCCGTGATTGTAAAGGGAATTGGAAATCAGGATTCTCTCGCAACTTAGGTGTTACTAATAGTTTACTTGCAAAGTTTTGGGCCATCAGGGATGGCCTCTCCCTTGCGCTCCAGTTGGATATCAAGTATCTACACGTCGAGACGGATGCGTTGATTGCCCAACAACTTATCTCTGAAACTGAAGAGCTCAATTTGAAATTCATGCCTATTATTTTGGATTGCAGGAATCTCTTGCTGCAGTTTCGCAAATACAAGATTAGACACATTTATCGAGAAGCGAACTCAGTTGCGGACACCATGACTAGGATTGGAGCACTCCAACATTCTAATTTTTTTTTGGCATTGTGTACCTCCTAGAGAGGCTCGTCTTTGTACGTTCAATGATATTGTTGGGGGTATGTATTCCCCGTATTGTTAGAAACGACAATGTGTAGGTGATATATGGTTAGGCGGTCGTTTTGTTATCACACGTCGCCTAACATATCTATATTTATCTTATTCCTTTTTCTTACCAAAAAAAAAAAAAAATGGTTACATTTTCCAGAATAATTACATTTTGGTAGTCACACAGAAGTAGTTAAAAAAACTAACTAATCCCCATCCAAAATTTCCACATTTTTTTTCTTCTTTTCTTTGCTCTTCACAATTCTAAGATACATCATATATTTTCTTGTATGTATGTATTATATTTTCTAACTATATACTATTTCCGAAATTAAACAACATTTTATTCCGCGTTAAACTGCTAAAATCCCCGTCGAGAAAATCTGTCCCTCCGTGTACGGCGAAGTCGAAAGATCAACAACGGCCCTCAACGCGTCCGACCGGCACCTTTCCCTACACTCATCGATTGTAATCTGCATCGATCGACACTCAGTGCTACAAAATGCTTTCTCCCCTCTGCATAAAATAAATAATCAAGCCCCCATTTAAAAAAAAAATTAATCATTTAAATCTAATCATTATCGAAAAATTCATTAGTAATTAAATTTACTAATTTTGTTTAAGTCTGGTATGAATAATTGTCTAATTAGTTAAGTACCTATACATGTATATGTCTTCTCCATGCAGCTTCTTGCCGCAAGAATGGCAGGAGCTTAGGAAATCCAACTCGGGAAACGCCTCATGACTCGGTCGTGACTCAGTGACTCCGCCGCAGCAGAACTCGCCACCGTCGTAGTAGACCTTCGTGAATGACTGGCAATTCGGTCCGTAACACGTCACGTAAGTGTAGTTCTCCGTATCGTCGTCCCTGCTCCGGGTGGGCCCGGTGCGGCTGACGCGCGCCCTGAAGACGTCGTCGCCGGTCGATCTCTCGAGGGCGGCCACGATCCCGAGGTCGTCGTAGTTTTTAGGGCCACGGGGGGAGTGAAGAGCTTTTGGATCGAGTGGGCCCCGGGGGCTGGTGGCCGAGAGATCGAAAAGGGCTCTACGGCTGCCGGAGACGAGGAGCTCAGAGAGCTTCCCGATGACGGAACTCTGGCGCTTGCCCAACATGGCTGTCGATTTCGGCCCTGTGGTGAACAAAGGGGATTTTGGAGAGGCAGGGGAGAGTCTGAAATCTCCACAAAATGAAGCTGAAGCTAGCTCTTCAATTATTACGACTTTTTGAAAAAAAAAATAAAAATGAAAAATAAAAATTATTACGACTCAGTCAGTGGTTGTTGTTGGACTGACCCTTGATTTTTTTTTCCTTATTAGTCTTTTCATGTTTATAAAATAAAATTACTTATTTGTTATTATTATTATTATTATTATAAATAAAAGGAAAATTGGGAGAACTAGGCCGATGACCAAATCAGCACCCAATCTTTTGAAACTAGAAACTTTTAAACCATAAATAATATTGAGAGGTACATATTGTCTTTGTTACCGTAAGTACAAGTTGAGTCATCTTTGATCTTTCGGGTAACCAGCTATGTTCATGGTTAGAATTATTGTGTCCAGTAACAACTATGTAAATAATGTCATTTACACATGTTGGATCACGGTCGAAACTCCATTACGTTCTTGACGGAAAGCTTGAACTCCTGGGCTCCGCGTAATCCTGCAAAAGGGGATGACCTGGGTGGTGACCCAGAATCCCTCTCCGATGCTTAAATGAGTGTATGAACGATGGGGTGGTAAGCAGTAATCTAAGTTCGTATTAGAATGTGTGTTTTCTGAGGTAACTTCCTCCTTTATATAGGAGGGGAAGTTACTCAGTTACCTGTAACCGCGCCTGGCAGTTTTACCCACGTTCCGTATATCTCGTTCGGGATTCCGTGTATCTCGCCCCACGCTCCGCGTATCTCGCCCATGTTCCGCGTATCTCGGGCACGCCCTGCGTATTTCGGGGGAGGTTATCTGTATCTCAACCGTTTCCCCACTACTCTATCTAGTAGGCGGGTTTCTTGGTCTTATCTTCTGATCACAAGTCCCAATTCATATCGGGGACTCCAGAGTTATCTCATTCTAGGTCACCACCCAGGACCCCTCGTCCCACGGGACAGGTCCAGCTTCCTCGGGGCTTTATTGTCGGGGCCTTCTCAAAGGCATATCGGGGCCTACTCAGAGGCTTCTCGTCGGGAGCGTTCAGCTCATATATCGGGACCGATCTCGTCGGGACCCTTCATACTGGGCTTCTGGACCTTCCAGGTCTCTTATAAGGCCCACCGGGCTTACTCGCCGTCTATTGACTGTTAACGGGGGCTAACGATTACATCGGAACCCATCATTTGCCCCCAAGGCATGGGGGACTTGCAGTCCGTCGTGTCTTCTAATTTCAGACCTCCGGACCTCATCGTCGAAGGCTTTTACCTTAGGTACAATTCTTGAATAACAGAGCTTCTCACTCATAATTCCTCAAACTCCAAGGACAGTTGCCAAATCCGAGGAGACTCCTCGGTTACTGCACTATTAAATGCTAGTGATAATGAAACGACGCCTAAACCGGCGTGACTGCTACTTTTTGAAAAAGCAATAATACGTCATTAACGTCTCTTCCGTACTGTCCCCTATAATCTCGGCGATCCAGATTGAGTCGTTTCATCTTCAACGGTCCAGATTTGAGTCTGTCCAACTGCCATTTTGCCTATAAAAGCCAAAATCTTGGCACTATTCACTCATTCCCTGCCATTCTGATTTCTGCGAATTCTACCATTGTCAAACCTTGAAGCTTTTTCTCCAAGTTTCGTCTGATTTTCCGGTGATCCAAGGCCTCCAGCCGTCAAGATCTTTCTTCGTCTTCTCCGATCAACCATCTACGATGTCTGGTAAGGTTTCCTTCTCTGCTTCTATGATTTACTGAATTTGTCTGCTTTTCCTCTCCTGAGTTTTCCTGTTATGGCCGTTTTTAGACGAGGCCAGTTCCGGAGGAAGGAACCCCTTTATCTTTGAGCTTGCTACTAACGAAATTTCTGAGACCTTGTACGAGGCTGCTCTCCGAGAAGGCTGTATTACTTCAGCCTGGGAACCCTGCTTCCCCTATGAATCCCAGCAAACCACCAGGAGGAAGCACATAGTCACGCGTCCTCGGGAAGGAGAGGTGTTTGTCTCCACGGGGCAGATAAACGCCGGGATCCGATTCCCCTTCTGCGGGAATCTGGTTGAGATGTGCAACTTCGATAAGACGCATCCATCCACCTTCTCCCCACACGCTATCCGCGTGTGGAATGCCTTCCAGGTTTTGTGCCTCCGCCAGCAGTGGACGTACAGCTTGCTGCTCTTCCGCACCTTCTACGGGATGAAGTGCAACAAGTCGGGCGTCTGCTCCTTCACTCCCCGACTCCCCAAATGGACCAGGGAGCAACTTTCTCGGTTCGGCTGGGATGGTGAGACCTGGAAGTTTAACAAGGATCGGGTGCTCATTCGTGACTCAGGGTCCGACAATAGCGGATGGAAGAAGTATTACTTCTTCGTCCAGATTAGTTCTATCCCATGGCCCCAATGGGAAGTTGTGGCGGACCCTGCCCCCAAGTTCGGAGTCTACACCGAGGATGACTTCAACACTCTTTAGCTGGTCCAGCTTTACCGTTGGGGGGAATCTTTCACTCCCCTTGACGCCAACAAGCTCGTGGAGGGGACCTGATCCAGATCGGAGTCCAACTCCTCGATTCCATTTCCGAGAATTTGGTTATCTGGGTAACATTTCTAACTACTTTTTATTTTCATTTTTGCAACCAAGAAGGCATCTATGCTGACCCATCTCGTGTTGAAGCAGGAGGAGACCGATGTTGTCCAGGGTGGCAGCGGAAGTCCCTGGAGAGGGGAGCCTCCTCTTCTGCTGCTCCTCCGACCGAGGAACAGGTCGGGATGGCCAAGCGGGCCAGAAGAGAAGAGATAGACCAAGCCTTCGGTGTCACCACTGCCGAGGAAGGTAAGCGCGTTCGCCACGCTATTAAGAAATATAGAAGGTTGGTTCCCGAGGAGTTTATCCCTGCTGACCGGGAGTCGCGGGTCCGAGAAATCAAATATATTCTTCGAGGAGAAACCCCCCGCGTCCTCAAGGCGGGATATTACAACTTCTTTGGAAAGGACCAACACGTCCCGCGCCAAATCATCTGGTGCCCAAATAATACTCTACCTGACTTCATTCGTCCCGCAACCGCAGGTCCATCGGAGGCTCTTACTCCGACGAAGGCTGCTACTCCAGCGGGGGCTGCGACTCCACAGGAGTCGATGACCGAGGATGCCCCGACGGAAGCTCAGTTCCGTCAGGTGACCAACTTGGAGGCTTCCCCCTCCTCCGAGGAGCCAAATGAAGGCGGCTTGCTTCCCCGCCAAAGGCCAGTTCGAAG
Organism: Clarkia xantiana subsp. parviflora; assembly: GCA_036873135.1. NCBI lineage: Eukaryota > Viridiplantae > Streptophyta > Magnoliopsida > Myrtales > Onagraceae > Clarkia > Clarkia xantiana. The sequence continues at coordinate 28,629,200 of JAPTYO010000004.1, forward strand.
CATCCTGAGGCCAACTGTGGAGGAGGACGTGTCTCGGAGTCCTCCCCTGGATCTGCGTTCTCCAACTCCGGAGCCCCCGACCGAGGCTCCTCCGACTGAGGCTTCCAAGGTCATCCCTCCTCTCCCCGTGGATGAGAACCTTTACAAGGTTTACACCCCCGATCAAGAGACGGTTCCCTGGAACCCGATCGAGTCTCTTCATGGGGTCCCACTCCATCGGGGAGACCTTCAGCCAGAATTGGCCCTGCATCTGCTGGCAGGGTCAGTTCCACCAGCCTTGAGACGCCCGATCTCTTTGGCACGGGAGGATATCGAGGAAGACCTTCGCGACATGGCTATCCGTCGGATGGAGGTAAAACTTACTCTCGCTTTTATTCTTGCCTTCGTTGTTCTTGTCTTCAATTATTGGACCTTAATCTTTTTCCTTTTGCCTTAGGAAACGGCGAACCAACTGCGCTGCTTTGGTTACATCCTGGCTCTGAAGGGTGCTTTGGAAGAGGAACGGGCCAGGTCGGACCCCAGAGCCTTGGCCAAGCTCCAGGAGGACCTTGACAGCGCTGTGGCGGCAAGGGAGAAGATAGCTAAGGAGCAGACCCTCCTTGGCGAGAAGGCTATGGGCCTGCACAAGCAGGTCCAAGATCATGAAGCCGTGCTGCGTCGAGAGCGGAGGATGCTCAAGGAGGAACAGCAGCGGCACGAGGCAGAGAAGAGGCAGCTCATCCTCGAGAAGAACATTCTCGAGGAAGCTAAGGCGGGACTTGAGGCCGGGAAGGCTGAATTTCCTGCCAGGCTGGCTGAGGAAAGGCTCAGGGCCACGAGGAGGGTCGCCAGAAGGATCGCGAGGAGGGCCGCGAGGAGTATCGGAACTCCGATGATTTCCAGGCGGATACCGTGGGGTTCTGCAAAACCGAGGTGGAGAACGTTCTGTTCAATGCCGTCGAGGAGCTTTACACGGCATACGAGGATTCCATCGACTTCAAGAAGTCCGAGACCCTCGCCCTTATCGCGGAGAAATACTTCAGCCTCCCCGCGGAGAGTGATGAGGCCGATCCCCCTGCAGGTGTCGCGGACCCGACTCCACAGACTGCGGAGCCTTCTGCCCAGGCCCCTTCGAATCGTGCTCCCTCCAAAGCTGCTGAGGACCTAACTTCCAACAAGGACCAAGCTTAATACTTTATTCTTTAAGTCCTTGTAATTTCCTCTTTGTTTCCTCCTTGTATCGGAACCTTTAGGCCTTCGAGCCCTTATAAGAAATTCCTTTCATCTATTTTGGTCTCGATAATCGTTGCACTACTTAAAGTGACTTGACTCGTTACTTAAAACGTTTCGATGCATCACTTAAGATGACTTCATACATCCTTCCGATGCTTCATTCGGGACTTTACCACTTAAGGTTTCTCATCCATATCATTTAAGATGATTTCACACGTCTTTCGCGACGCTTTCCTCGGGACTTCACCACTTAAGGTTTCTCGTCCTTGCCGTTCAAGGCAATTTTGTACGTCACTTAGGATGATTTTATCATACCCTTTAAGGCTTTTATCGCGCCATTCTAGACGACTTAATCGTACCCCTTAGGGCTTTTTGCTGCATCATATAGACGACTTATGCGGACCCGTTAGGGCTTTTTCATACCTAGGCTTTTGGTTGCATCATAAAGACGACTTACTCATACCCCGTAAGGCTTTTGTCCGTACCTCGAAAGGCTTTTTATCGCGCCATAAAGGCGACTTAATCGTACCTCATAAGGCTTTTATCGCGTCCTTTAGGACGTCTTACTCGTACCTCGGAAGGCTTTTAATCGTACCTCGGAAGACTTTTATCGCGTCCTTCAGGACGACTTACTAACAGTTAGAATAAATCTAAAAGCAATTTGATCGGAAGCAACTTCTTTTATTCATTAACAACTCAAAGATGGCTTACATCGGATCAATCGATAGACAACTTGCGCCATTCGCGGCGACTTAACATCATGCACCTCTTAAGGCGACTTAATATCAAACATGATACTTCTTCAAGTGTGCGCCACTGAAGGAATGTTTCAACGTCTTGCCATCAAGGTCTTCTAGCTTGTACGCATTCGGGGCTGGCATCCCTACAATCTTGTAAGGTCCCTCCCATTTCGGTGATAGCTTGTTGATTCGATCTTGATGAACGAACTCATTCCTCCGCCAAACAAGTTCTCCAACGAAGAATTGTCGGGACTTGACTCGCCGATTATAGTACCTGGCTGTTGCCAGACGCATCCGAGCCTGAACTTCATCAGCCTTCCACCTTTTCTCTTCGAGCAGGTCCAAGTCCAGACGTCTCATTTCTTCATTTGTCAGAGGCTCATAATATCTCCTGCGATGGGACGCCACCGCTATCTCTACGGGGGCAACTGCCTCCGTGCCATAAACAAGGCCAAACGGAGTCTGCCCCGTCGATTGCTTGGGTGTTGTTCTAACAGCCCACAACACGTTTTCAAGCTCATCTAGCCAATGACCCTGCAAGGCGTAGACTCTCTTCTTCAAGCCATCCATCACGATCTTGTTGGCTGATTCAACTTGGCCATTAGTCTGGGCATGGTGGACGGAGGCTGTCCGATGCTCGATGTTCAATTCCTCCAGATACTCCTTCAATTGAGCCCCATTAAACGGAGGGCCATTATCGCTGATCAACACTCGAGGAACCCCATACCGGGATATGATCTGAGTCTGGAGAAACTTGAGGATCTGCTGCCCCGTCGTCTTGGCCTACGCCTTAGCCTCTATCCACTTCGAAAAGTAATCAATGGCTACAAGTAAATATTTGCACTGACCTTTTGCTTGTGGAAGAGGTCCCACCAAGTCGATGCCCCACTGCGCGAAGGGCCAAGCACTCCTGATGGACGTCAAGTCCGCGGCAGGAGCCACGATATTCGGAGCGTACCTCTGGCACGCATCACAAGATTGGACCATCGTTGTTGCTTCCTTGTTCATCGAAGGCCAGTAGTAGCATAAGTTCAACGCTTTCCTCACAATGGATCGGGCCCCTTCATGACAGGCCGCGACTCCTTCGTGCAACTCTCTCAGGATCCGATTCGTATCAGGCTCCGCCACACATTTCAGAAAAGGCTTTACATGCCCCCTCTTGTATAACTGGTTGTCCACCATCGCGTAGTTGCTCACGATTCGACGCAACCTGACAGCTGCCACTTCATCGTCGGGGAGTGCCCCCGTAGTCAGGTATGCGACTATCGGGGTCATCCAAGTGGGTTTCTCTTCTTCCTCCGATCCTGCTTCAATAGCGCATACCTCCGATGGATCGATGGTTGAGATAATTACCCTCTCCAGAAAATGCACATTCCGATTCTCCTCGGGAGTTACACCTAGGGCAAACTTGCTTAAAGCGTCTGCCTCCGCGTTTTCTTCCCTCGGGATCGCCTCAATATCGAAACTTTTGAAGCTTCCCTTCAAAGTCTGCACCTCGTGCAAATACTTCCTCATTGTCGGGCTCTTCGCTTCGTAATTCCCTTGGACTTGATTCACGATCAGGCTAGCATCACACTTCACCTTTAAATTATCAACTCCCGTACCTTTGGCGATTTTAAGGCCCGTGATGAGAGCCTCATACTCAGCTTCATTGTTGGTGGCCCTAAACGTCAAGGCCAAGGCATATCGCAGGGGCTCGCCTCCACCGGGCGGTATCAATACAAATCCTGCCCCCGATCCTTCTACACTTGATGAACCATCAGTGTACATCTCCCAAGTGTTCTCCTCATTTGGCTGTTCTGGCTGTTCTGCTATCGGGACCTCCATGGTTGCCCCCTCTACAGGACCTGCTTCTTCCAGATCGGGTGCTGTAGACTCTGCTATAAAATCTGCCAATGCCTGGCCCTTAATAGCCGTTCTCGGAGCAAAATGGATACGGAACTCCGTAAGCTCGATGGCCCATTTCACCAATCTCCCCGACGCCTCCGGTCGGTTCAAAAAGTGCTTCAAGGGCTGATTAGTTAACACCGTAACTTCGTGGGCATGGAAGTAAGGCCGTAGCTTTCGAGCAGCAACAATCAACGCAAAGAGATACTTCTCAATAGCGGGATAATTCATTTCAGATTTGGCAAACGCCTTGCTTACATAATAAACAGGAACTTGGTTGCCCTTGACAATCTTTATTAAAACAGAACTAACAGCAACTTCAGAAACAGCCAAATAGAGATAAAGCGGCTCGCCTGGAACCGGTTTCGCCAACGGCGGGAGGGTACGGAGGTGTTGCTTAAGTGCTTGGAATGCCTCCTCGCACTTGTCGGACCATTCAAACTTCTTGTGGGCCCTTAGCACATCAAAAAATGGCATGGCTCGGTCACTAGCCTTGGATAGGAAACGATTCATCGCGGCTAATCGTCCATTCAGCACCTGGACCTCCCGATGGGTTTTCGGAGACTGCATCTCCTCGATTGCTCTCAGCTTCTCAGGATTCACCTCGATTCCTCTTTGGCTCACCATAAATCCCAAGAATTTCCCCGAGTTCACTCCGAAAGCACATTTGTCCGGGTTCAAACGAACCTGATGAATACTCATCCGCTCAAACGCCGCCGCCAAGTTGCGGACATGGTCTCCTGCCTGTCGGGACTTCACCAGCATGTCATCCACATAAGCCTCCATGGTCTTTCCCAGCATGTCTCCGAACAACTTGTTCACCATCCTCTGGTAAGTTGCTCCAGCATTGATCAGTCCGAAGGGCATAACGTCGTAGTGATAAACATCACTATCAGCATAGAAGGCCGTATGGGGGGCATCCTCCTTCGCCATCTTGATCTGGTTGTAACCAGAATAAGCATCCATGAAGCTCAGCAGCTCATGGCCCGATGTGGCATCCACCAACTGGTCAATCCTCGGGAGCGGATAACAATCCTTCGGGCAAGCTTTGTTCAAGTCGCGGAAATCGACACACATCCGCCACTTCCCATTACTCTTCCTCACCAAGACCGGATTAGCAACCCAAGTCTGGAAGCGGAGCTTCTTGATGAATCCAGCGTCGAGCAGCCTGCCCACCTCCTGCTGGATCGCGATCCTCTTATCCGCGCCCATCGGACGCCTCTTCTGCGCGATAGGCTTGATCGCGGGATCAATCTTCAGCTCGTGCACTATCACGTCGGGGCTGATTCCTGGCATATCGCTTGGGGACCAGGCAAACAGCTCCTTAAACTCCTTCAGGAGCTCGATCAATTCTCGGGCTCGTTCCTCCGACAAAGCAGACCCGATCTTCACTTTCCTCTGAGGTCCGTCAACCTCGACTTCTTTCAGATCCTCCATGGGGGCGGGACGCCCAAACTCCTCTCGAGGATCGGCATCAGTCTGAAGGACAGTCATGGCTTCCCTCCTTCTCCTTCGAGTGGCGTTAACATAACACCTTCTGGATGCCACTTGGTCACCTTTGACCTCTCCGACCCCATTATCCTTCGGGAACTTCATCTTCTGGTGGACGGTCGAGGCGACTGCCATGAGAGGGTTGATGGTGGTCCTCCCGATAATAGCGTTATACGTCCCCGCAGACTCTACCACAACGAAATCCACGTTCCGCCTTTCCACTTTCCACCCACTACCGAATTCCACCGGTAAGGTGATCATACCTAGCGGATAGGAAGTAGAGCCAGAGAATCCTACCATCGGGAAGTTCACCTGCGTCAGGTCCTTCTTCGTCTTTCCCATGGCCTCCAGGGCGTCCATAAACAGAATGTCGGAGGAGCTCCCTCCATCTATCAGGATCCGCTTCATCTCGAATCCATCCACATCCAAGGTCACGACCAAGGCGTCATCTTGGGGCTCTCCACACCTATCAGGTCCTCTGCTGAGAAAGAAATCACCATTTCCTCCTTTATAGTCCACGACCTGGACCTCTTTCCTAGCACCACAGCAGCAGAAATACGGGAAGCATAATTCTCCCGAGAAGCGGAGGTATCACCTCCCGCCGCCATTCCTCCATGAATGACGTTAATGGTTCCCCGCCTCTCCTTACGGGCACCGGAGGATTCCGGCTCAACCTTCTTCTTCTTTGGGGATCGATCGCGGGACTTGGAACGAGACCGCGATCGAGTCTTGGAACGAGATCGGCACCGTCCCCTACCAACAAACTCCTTGAGCTTCCCCTTCTGGATCAGCTTCTCTATCTCCTTCTTCAGCTCCCGACAGTTATCTGTGTCGTAACGATCAGAGCGACCTCCCAAGAATTCACCTTCCTTCCTCGGGGGGTATCGGGCGAGACCCTGCCGATCCATCACTGCTAGCACGGAGGTCATTGAACTGTTGAGGGGAACATTACGACCTTCGCGGTTATCCTTCCTCGGAGGACGCTTGTCCTCCCTTCTATCGGGGCGACCACGGCTCCTACTTCCCTCCGATTTAACGCTCCCTTTGCGATCATCCGACATCTTGGATGATGGCTTTCCTCTTCCCGACTTTGGAGGATCAAGCTCTCCGGCACCAATCTTCGACTCCTGCACGTCAATTTGCTGCTTCACCCTCGCTTGCAAGGCCTCCATACTCCACACAGCCTTTGCGGCCACACTGTGCATCAAATCGGAACCATACGGAGCGGTCAGGTTCCGAAGGAAAGTGCGGATGGTCTCTCCCTTCGATATCTCCTCATCGATCTCCGCGGCACTAGCAGTGAACCGTTGGTAGTAGTATGCCAATGATTCGTCAGATCTCTGCACCACCTGGGTCAAAGACCTCACACTCTTCAAGAGGCGCCTACGACCCTGATATTGCTTGATGAAGCGGTCGTGCATATCAGCCCAGCAAGTAATGCTTCCCGGCGGTAGGCTGAAAAACCATGTCATGGCCCTTTCTCCCAAGGTGATCGGGAACAGCGAACACACGAGATCATCATTCGAGGTCCTACCCATACAGGCCTGGAAATGCCTCTGAACATGGCGAACCGGGTCCCCTTCACCATCGTACTCCTTGATGGTCGGGATACCTAGCCCTGGCGGGGCGACAGTATCTAACAGTCGTGGAACAAAAGGATGAGTAGATCGGTCCCTCAGCTCCGATGTCATATGTTTCTGGTCGCCCATACAGATGTTGACGATTTTCACCACCTGATCGGGGTGGGGCCATTCAGGGGAATGGTCCTGTGTTGCACCGGTCCGGGACCGTCAACCACGAACTTTTCCGAGTGCATGGGCTCCTTACCCTTATTCCTGGGCTGAACCTCCTGTTCTTCTTGAACCTCCCTTGGAGGAGATGGGGGCAACTCCTCTCGTGGAGGTAACTCTTCTCCTCTCCTGGCAGCCTCTCGTTTGTCCAGCAAAGCCTCCATGGCCGCCAAGAACATGGGCATAGCATCTGCTACTGCCTTAGCCAACTCCGAGTTTGAGGAAGCACCTACCTCCCTCAGCGGGATTTCTTCTCTGTGCACCACTGGATTTGGAGGAGCATCCACCTCCCTTCTCGGGATATCCTCCCTGTTCACCGCCGTGTCTCGGACTGAGACCTCATAATCTTCACCATGCCCCCCTGTCTGAGAAACAGCAGGGTGGTCACCTTGTTCAGCAACATGCTCCGGCAACGCGGAATTCACAGTTCCAGTAGGGCGAGAACTGCCGGCCTGGACTTGCTTCTTCTTGCCACCACCAGCCATCGATCTAGTAGAAACTATTTTGGCTTTTCGTAAGATTCCCACAGACGGCGCCAATGTTGGATCACAGTCGAAGCTCCGTTACGTTCTTGACGGAAAGCTTGAACTCCTGGGCTCCGCGTAATCCTGCAAAAGGGGATGACCTGGGTGGTGACCCAGAATCCCTCTCCGATGCTTAAATGAGTGTATGAACGATGGGGTGGTAAGCAGTAATCTAAGTTCGTATTAGAATGTGTGTTTTCTGAGGTAACTTCCTCCTTTATATAGGAGGGGAAGTTACTCAGTTACCTGTAACCGCGCCTGGCAGTTTTACCCACGTTCCGTATATCTCGTTCGGGATTCCGTGTATCTCGCCCCACGCTCCGCGTATCTCGCCCACGTTCCGCGTATCTCGGGCACGCCCTGCGTATTTCGGGGGAGGTTATCTGTATCTCAACCGTTTCCCCACTACTCTATCTAGTAGGTGGGTTTCTTGGTCTTATCCTCTGATCACAAGTCCCAATTCATATCGGGGACTCCAGAGTTATCTCATTCTAGGTCACCACCCAGGACCCCTCGTCCTACGGGACAGGTCCAGCTTCCTCGGGGCTTTATTGTCGGGGCCTTCTCAAAGGCATATCGGGGCCTACTCAGAGGCTTCTCGTCGGGAGCGTTCAGCTCATATATCGGGACCGATCTCGTCGGGACCCTTCATAGTGGGCTTCTGGACCTTCCAGGTCTCTTATAAGGCCCACCGGGCTTACTCGCCGTCTATTGACTGTTAACGGGGGCTAACGATTACATCGGAACCCATCAACACCCATGGACCAAGTTATAATTTTATTTTAGAGGCAAATTGTAAGGTATTATTAAACAATAAAAAAATTACATGAAGAAATATAAGAATTTAAGACCCAAATATAAAATAAATATGTTTTTACAAGTTAAAATTGAATAACCCAAAAAGTTAACGAAGCAATTATCTCACATCTAAAAGGCCTTCCTCCATTGCTAGATATCTTTCTTGCTATAGATACTCATATTTGCATGATAAAAAGATATATGACACTTATATATTTAAAGTTGTTAAAACTTCGTAATTTTTATTGGTCAATTCAGTGAAGTTTAATTATTTAGCAAAAAAAAAAAGTGAAGTTTAATTATGATGCTCCTTTAAAAAAAATAGTGTAAAATTAACTATTAAGTAAAAATTCCATTCTTAAGAATTAACATAATGAATTGATTCCTTATGATCATCTATTTATTATGTACTAGGTGCTGTACCCGCGCATCGCGCGGGTTATTAGTTATTACGTCAAATAAGCTAAGACTTTAGAGTTTAAATTATTAACAATAAAAATAGATTAAAAAAAAATGGAAAATTGATATCATTTGTTAATATATTTATACTATATATATATATAGATATGAAATTTCTGTTACTAAGAGATAATAGAAAAATGAAAAGTTCAAAAGTAAAAATTTCTAACTTGACAAAATAATTATATAAAGGCTATTTTTTATTGACAACATCTTAAAGGCTCTTAACCTTAATAATAATGATAAGATATTTTATATGAATCACTCAATATTATAAACCTTAATGCCTAGAATTTTTAAACGAAATAAATAAAAGAACATTGTCTAAAATTTGTTTAAATAGAATTGAAACTAACAAATTTATTTTGAATCAAAATCAATCAAAATTGATTTAAAAAATTTAGTTATGAAATGATTAAAAACTATTTTCCTACAGTAAAAATTATACATAAGAGCATCAACAATGGTATTACATAATACTACTTAAATGTTTGTTTAATATATTTTTTATGCAAAATGTATAAAAACGTGTTACAATAGTTTTACATAGCATTACTTAAAAGTGAGACCCACCTACTTTTACGTAACCTATTCCTTAAACTTAAGTAATGTATTACGTACCCGGTTTTTAATTATAAATTAATTCATTTTAAAATTAATGCTAATATATTATTGGTGGTTGTTGGAAAATTTAATAATAAAATATATTTAGGGAATATATTTAAGTAATACGACTACACAACAAATATTATTTACGTGTATCTTAACTTTACGTATTACTTAAAGTGTACATAAATGTCTACGTGGCAGCTTTAAAGAATACGATTTAAGTAAAACCATTGTGGATGCTCTAAGGTATTAATTGTATTTGATGAAAAGTACTTGATAAATTTTTTTTTATAATATTTATCGATTTGAACTTTATAAAAAATATTTTAAAATTACAATATTAAAACAATATATGCATCTTATTTTATTTAATTTTTTTATCATAAAATATATAAATTAGAGCTATATATATATATATATATACATTAAAATACTACATAATCGCAAAAAAGTAAAAAAAAATATATATATGCATTAATATACTACAATCTATTATTTAAAAATGGTAATTTTATTGGTTTATTTGAAAATTTGAAATTACCGATTATGTTATGTATTAAATATTTAAATTTTCTATTTCATATCACTTTATTATTTACTTTAAGTAAACCATATTATTTATCTTTAAATTAAATTAATATGCAAGATTTTTAGAAGTGGAAAAAATTCCATTATAAAAATATTATTTTTTAGAAATTGCTAAAAATAATAATTGGTATTATTCATTGATACAATAACTTAATAAGACAATAATTACTAATTTTGTGTGAATTTAAAATGTTGTCTTGTTTACCACACATTATTCAGTGCAGCCTAGGCCCATTTACAATCCTTGCTCATTAAAAAAAAAAATTCTCTCATGGCACAGATATTTACTACCTTTCTCTTTCTTGCTGATTAACCGTACCAAATTCTCCTTGCGCAGACATAGATAGAAGCTTCATCCTCTTCTTCCGATAGAAATCTCCGGTAGCCACCTTTAAACCCACGCAACCTCCATCCTTTGAAGTTTGTAGGTTAAATGCACTGTGCCCGAAATCTGGATAAGAACCCCCTTGATCTAGGTTCGAACCCCCTCAGATATGGGTTAAAAACCCGAGATCCGAACCACTACCGTCAATTGTGTCAAGCATCGAGATGGTGTCCGTTGGAGATGGGTCAGCGGGGAAAAGAACTTGGAGAAAGCATGCAAAGTGCTGCAGAGAAGAAAAAAGTCAATGACAGGGAGATGAAGGAAGGAGGCATCACGTTTCTCTAAATCGACATGTATTGTGAGAGTTGCGCTTACAGAATCATGAAATACAATTAATCTGTTCAAGGTACTATTTTTACCTTCATTAATCATATATTCCTTCATTGGGTACGTCTCTCCACGAATCCGGTCACCTCTCCGATAAACAAAGTTGTCACAGGCCACACTTCCGCGGATGAGTCGATGTTAGTATATGGAATTCTATATATATATTTTGGGAATATGAACTATTTCGTGATAATTTCTAAACTGGAACTTTTGGCCAATTTTTTTTTTTTTTTTTTAAAAAAACACACAATGAATGATAGAAATTGTTCTAAATGGCAAATAGGAGGAGGATTCCAGATTTTCGTCGCATTTGTTTTTTTGGATAAGTTGATAATTTTTCTCCAAAAAACAAAACACAGGAATGCCCACTCTTATCTCTACCCACCACCCGCAATCAATTAAAAAAATTGTTAAATAATACTTCAAATTTAAACCGAAACTGCATATGCAGAAACTCATAAATTAATATTTCATTACCTTGATATTCTTCCATATGTCTTCTTTTGTTCCTAAAATACTGTTTTGAATTATGATGCTGAGTTTCTAGAAATTTTGCTCTGCAGATTTCCGGAGATTAGATTGTAAAAGTTGAATTCATAGATGTAATGGTGAAAGATCTACAGAAGCAGTGTGCCTTATATACATTGGTTCCGGAACTGTAATTAAAGACAGATCGTTACACCATTTGGTGTTCCATTTTCGAGCACAGCCCTTGTGTAGAATTGAATCGGCGTTTGGATGACGTGTCAAAATCACAGTGAACAGATACCATCCGTATTAGAGTTCTGGGAAGTTTAAAACGCTGTCGTTTTATTTCATGTTTAGCATTCGAACTTCAGCGACGTCGTATGAAACGTGAACTTGAGTGAAAATAGGTGTACAGGTGGATCATTCATGAAGGTGGAGCCCATTTGTTTTAATAGGTGTACGTCGTTTTGGAAAATGGTTGTCGTTTTGGAAAGAATATTGCATTGCCATACGTGGATATAACATACGTGGCAAGTTATAATGAAGAGGTAATCAGGGATAGTATAATATATAGACTATTCAAGCTATACTCTTCTGCATTTTTCCTACTTCATTATCAACTTCCATGCCTAATCATGAAATTAACATTTATGTTGATAGTTGAATCTATATTTTAAAAAATAAAAATAAACTTGATACAATATTGTAAAAGTTAATACAAGTAAAACTTTTGTATGTGAAGCTGAAATGACATCTTAGAATTGATATTATTTAAAATTATTTTTTGATGTGAAGCAAATATATAATGAATATTGATCTCGCAGTGAGAATTCGTTAAACCGCCCTTAAAAAACTGTAAAATAAATAAATTACCTCATTTTGATTGTGTACGTAATTCAAGTTAATATTTTTCAAATGAAAAAAATAAGGGATGTCTTAGTATTTCAGTGTGTAATTGAGGTGAGGGGTATATTATTTTCTTTGTATGCTTTAGACTTTGTAACACCAAAAAAGAACATTGAGCTTTTTTGCTAATTATTGTTATTATTATTATATTCTTTTTTAAAGTCACTATCATGCGGGGCCAGTTTTTTACGTCCACTGTCTAGTATTAGGAGAGGGCCCCAGCTTTCGGTGTCTTTTTCCAAAATTTTCGTAGTGAGTGGGCCCACCAAAAGATTCCAAACTCATTGAAAACCATCGAGATCTACGGACACGCGGCACCCATCCAATGGCTATCAAGTAGTGAATGATTGCTCGAGAAACCAAGACAGTTGGCCCACCGGTACAGGCGGACCCCAGAGAAAGGGACACGGCCAAGACCTTGATCCAACGTTATTTTGTTGGCTTGGCTATCCATTGAATTTTTTTTTTGTTTTTTCTTAGATTTCTTTTGCTCATTTCTCTTTTACTTATATTTTTTATCATTATATTAATTATTTTTCCTTCTATTTTGAAAAATCGCTACCCTTCTTGTGATTATTAATAACCGTTAGGCCTATATTTGAGAACACAACAAATTGCGGTACTTTATGTTAGATGGTGATGGCATGCATTGCATATCTATAGCGTTTTCCATAGGAAGATGTTTTCACCTATTTGGTGGAATTTTTTACCAAAATAAATCCAAATAAACAACCAAATACCAATATAAGCCACATTAAAAAAAAAAAATTACAAATCTAGGCCTGGCCGGGTTGCCCTAAACCGGCCAACTGATTTTTTTTTTTTTTTTTTTTACAGTTGGCCGGAAAAAAAAAATGGTTGGCGGGCTGGGCCAACCCGGCCAAGTGTGTTTTTTTTTTCGTTTTTTTAATAGAAGTTGTAAAAACTGAAGGTTTTGTACTTTTTTTGTTTCTAAAAACCTATTGGACATGGTGAATCCTAGAGTAAATTGACAGACATTTGCTGTTTACCAGTTTTCGTAAAAATTTTACAAAACTACTAATTTTATATTTTTTTCTAAAAATCTATTAAACATGGTGAACCTAGAGAGAAAATTGACATTTCACGGAATTATCTTTTTTTTTTCTTCTAAAAACCTAATGGACATGGTGAACCCTAGAAGACAAATGTGTCAATTTGCCCTCTAGGGTTCACCATGTCCAGTATATTTTTAGAAAAAAAAATTACAAATTAGTTTTAAATTATTTGTACAACTTCTATTAAAAAAAAAACACATTAGGCTGGGTTGGGGCAACCCGGCCAACCAAAAAAAAAATCGATCAACTATAAAAAAAAAAAAAAAAAAAAAAAAAAAAAAAAAATTCAGTTGGGTAATTTTTCTTGATATGTGGCCTATATTAGTATTTGGGTCTATTTTGGTCAAAAAACTCTATTTGGTGGCAGTATTTTCTTGATATTTAAATATATACTATTTAGACCAATGTTTTAAAACTAGACCGGATTTCGATTTCCAATCCAACCGGTCTGATTCGGTTCAACGCGGTTGGCTAGTTTACATAAAAAACCTAAATCGCCATCACAATTCAATTTTTTGTATTTTTTAAACCGCCCAACTGATATTAGACCGAGTCAGTCCAACCTAATTTTCACCACAACCTGATTCATTACGAACTCTACTATTTAAAAAGAACTGGACCACATATATATGATTGGTTCACGATTCGATTCGGTCTGACCCTCGATTTTCCAAACAATGATTTAAACTATCATCTAGTTAATCTTAAGAAATTTTATAAACAATGGAACTTTGTACTTTATATACTTAATTCATATTTAAAAATTAATCATTAAGTCACTAATTATGCAAAATATTACTTGAAAACTTAAGTTATAATAACATCACTAACTCGTGATTGACACGAAAAAATATATGTTATTTATTCTTAAATTACATAATAATACGTTAGAAATATGTGATATCATATGTTATTTAAAATATTTTCTTATCTATGTTCATATGAAAAAAATGTTCGTAGATAAAAAATATCATAAAAAAAGTGGATAATAATATATATAATAAATATAATTAAACATATGTATGATAAATATATTCAAAAAATTTGTCGCTACACAACGATGAAATGATTTGGCCTTTTGAACATGGTGCAGTGGCCACTGTCCGCTGGGTCTAAAAAAAATTACGGTCGGGCCAACTTCTTCAAACGCGGTCCTCCCAATATATTTTTGTGACAACACTTTTTTTATTAGAATAATATATCGTTTCAATTAGATATTGGGATGGTATACTCAATATTTCTACACGACATACGATAAAATGTGTAAAATGTCACAATAGACATAATCTATAACAAGGACACAATATTATCACGATAACATTCGTCGCAATATACCAAAAGTCTTGTAGTGTTGGTGAAGAGAAATGAAGGTCTCGCCCTCCTACAAGGGCATGGGGACAGCAATATACCATCATGCGTTCGTACGCTTGGAGGCAAACATTGAGCTCAAACATGGATATAATATTTGAGTGGTAAGGATACTTCGGGTGCTCCTTCAGTAAGCACCCGGAATCAGTCACGCACTCGAAGTGAAGAAGTTTTCACCCATCAGAATCTCGGAAGATTCCTCCTAGCACAACCGAGTCTGACCCTGTTGTCGAACGTGGCACACGCAGTATGAAGTGCGTGTCGATAGATAACCCGAACTTACTTATTGTCAGAAATGAGAAGTGTCATATGCTATCGTAAATTCTCATATAGTCCAGAATATGGCGATTGACGAACAAAGTGTTAGCATTTGGACAATGGGCCGCCGTAATTGGGAGCCAATTAATATAAGCTAGTTACCTAAGTAATAAGCTAAAGTCACATTAGGGATTTTGGGCTAGGCCTAAAATCCCAATTAACATGGGAGGCCCAAAATTGGGCCTCCCCTAGGGCTAGGTCGGCCGAAACTAATGAGAGGACAAAGTGAAATTTTGTCCACTTTGCTCATCTTACAAATAGGGAGGTGTTAGGGATTTATTAGAAGCTATTGCTCTCCTCCTTTGTGGTGAGATTAAAAGAAATTCCTCCTCCCTATATTAGCATAGTTTGGCCGAACCACATCTTAGACCTAGGAGGTGCCAAATTGTGTTAAGTAATTTACTCCGGAGATCCATCCCGCGAAGAATCGACTGAGACTTTGCTGTGAGGCATAATCCGCATAGTGCTTCTCTAACAGGAACCTATACGGGAACCGTCCGGCGGATCAAGAACTCCCCTTCAAGCGATCAAAGGTACACAGAAGCAAATTAGGTATATGCAATATCTTCTGCTGCGTATTAGTTACCTAGCACATATCTTGTTATAGTTTCTGTTGTATCTACCCCGTAATCCTACAACGGTATCAGAGCCTGTGTTAGGGAGTTCATGATTTTGATAAAATTGGTGTTCTTGGATTTCTTGGAGTTGGCCGAAAGTTTTAAAAGGATGGAATTTTAAAATTTTCGATTTTTTACAATCATGATGGCCGAAATTTTTCAAGATGTTCATAGTGAAGTTTTATGTTCATGATCTTCAAGAAAAATAAGACTTTTATCAAAACTAAATATTGGATTCTTGATCTTTGCAAGATTTGATCTTAAAATTTGACCACTAGCCATAATCTAGTGTTTCGGCCGAACTTCCTTTAAGTGAAAATTTTAATTTCTTAGTCCACAACTAACCCTTAGTGACCGAAATTTTTTATATATATTTTGATATGTTTCGGCCGAAATATTAGTGCCTATGGATTAGTCCAAAATTAGGGCTAGGTTCACAAGATAATTGTGGATTGTAAATATCAATATATCTAGCACAATTTTAGGAATGTCGATATTATTGATAAATTTCGTTGCCTAAAATATTGAGAAAATATATATTATTGATAGATTATATATCCCTAATATTGAATATTGAAAATAATATATATATAGTGTTGCCAATCCTAATGTCAAATTTATAACTTCTAATTGGTCCATGTAAAATCCAAAACTCTCATTCTTATGAGGCATGACATGTGGCTTAGTTCAAAATGTTCCAACACTCATTATTTACTCTCAAAGTAAGGTAGAAATGTTACACGTATTTTGTAACACCACATCTATTTATTTCACATGCATAACTTTCATGATATTAATTTTATGATTTTTTTAAAAGTTTTTTTAAGTATTAAATTTTATGAAATAATAAAATACATATTGTGAAAAATTAGTATGTTTAGATTTTTTTAATTTTATACTAACATAATAATTATAAAATAATTTAATATAATAACTAACAATAAATAAAAGACAAAAAAAATTAGGGTTTTTTTTTGGGCGGAAGGGTTTAAGGTGGTTGTCTCCTTCTTTTTCAGTATCCCAAAAATCAAAGATTCTTTATTTTCCGGCTTCCGCTCCGTCAGCTGCTGCGGCAGATGCTCAATCTGCGCCCCATTCTTGAGAAACGACGCACGCAAATTCAGATACAACTTCTCCATCGAATCCTTTAATGAAGTGGGGACAATGTACGTACCCGGTTCTGCGGCGGTGCAGCCGTTGCGGTAGAACCCGACCTTGACCCGGCCGACGGTGTAAGCTGCGCAAGCCTCCGGCACCACAACCGCCTTTTCCCTGAAGTGTGCCGCCACAAGGGCCTCGAGCCCCTTGGGCTGCTTGTCGATGAGCCATGTCATGGACTTGCATGATAGAAGGAATACGGCTTCCGTATACTCCTTGGATTTCTTCTGGTGGTCCAACAAGGGGATTAAAAACGGCTCGTTGTAGTAGGGTTCCTCGTTCAGAACCAAACCTTGTATCGATACCGGAACCTGATGAAATCAGAGCCCCAAATTTATTATATTTAAAATTTCTTCCATCATCAAATTTATTAATTATATATACTTGGATCGATGATAACAGTAGTATGTTGGAGTTTTGGGGGTCCCACCGCTCCGATGGCTTACTTCCAATCCAATCTAAGTGTTGAAGAATGCTAGGTGAGTCCCACTTTTAAGGAATGCTAGCACGTTTTTATACATTATACATAAAAAATATGTTAAATTCACATTTAAGTAATACTACGTAATACCATTGTGGATCCTCTTATGGAAGAGAAAGGAAAGGAAAATCTCAGAATATATAGATATAAAAAAATAATTGTTTCTCTTAATTAATTTCCTTGGATTTTTCCAATTTGCACCATTCTATGTATCTCATATGCATGAGGCGATAGAGAAATGAGGCAGAAAGGAGATGTGCACCCGATTCTAAATTAATTTTGGATGAAAAGTTGAGTGAGATATTGAAGCAAAAGCAAAACAACATCTCCGATCAAATCAAATTAATTACAATCCAAAAGTTGAGTGAGATATTGAAGCAAAAGCAAAACAACATCTCCGATCAAATCAAATTAATTACACCCCTTTTTTTGGCAAATTAGAATCTGCGGGCTTGAAAGTGACATTGATCAAAATAATAAGTGACATTTGGTGTTACTTGTATCCAAGTGTTTGAAGAAGTCACTTATTTTTGGTATTTTATGACTATAATGTACGTATCTGTCTTGGGAGAAAAATAAAATAAAATATAATTGGAAGGTTTAAATTTAAAAGTTTGGTACCAATTTGTTATATGCAATAATAACCTTAACTTAATTGAAGAATATACATAACGTTAACTTAATGTTTGATTCAGGGATATTATCTACAACTAGCTAGGTAGTTTTTGGTTTCCATACATAGGCCGGGTTCTGGATGAGAAGAGAAGCCATGCTACACTCTCTCTTCCTAGCAATTAGGCTAGGGTGTTAACGGGACGGGTCGACCAAAATTCGAATTTATATATTCAAATTTAACTCAAAATTCATTAGAATTTTTATTATTTTGACAATATAATATATTATCTATATAGTTTTATATAATATACATGTAATATATATAAAAATGATATACATGTGCGGGGCGCGGGGGGTTGACCCCAAAACCGTACCCACCCCACGGACCGTGAGTTAGCGAGGCGAAATCGGGGCGTGGGCCCACGGGTTGGCGGGTACCCGTTGCCACCCCTAAATTAGGCACCACTTGTTTCTCGAGTCCAATGAGAGGACATTCTAGCAAGACTAGGAAAATGTGAATCTTATTCATCAAGTAAGTTATCATCTATAAAAGTTTTACTTTATATACCTAGCTAGTATCTAGGATAACTAACTTCAACTAACTTGATAATTAAGTTAGCTTGTCAAGTTTCAAGTATGATGGGTTCCGATGTAATCGTCAACCCCGTTAACAGCCAATGGACGGCGAGTAGGTCCAGTGGGCCTCGTGAAAAGCCTGGAAGGCCCAGAGGCCCAGTATGAAGGGTCCCGACTTTAGCGATCCCGATGTGTGAGCTGAATGCTCCCGACAAGAAGCCTCTGAGTAGGCTCCGATACGCCTTAGTGAAGGCCCCGATGATAAAAGCCCCGCAGAGGCTGGACCCGTCCCGTGAGACAAGGGGTCCTGGATGGTGACCTAGAATGAGATAACTCTGGAGCCCCCGACAGGAGTCGAGGCTTGTGATCAGAGGATAAAGACCGAGAAACCCGCCTACTAGATAGAGTAGTGGGAGACGGTTAAAAATATAGATAAGTCCCCCGAGATACGCAGGGCGTGCCCGAGATACGCGGAGTATGGGTAAGATACGCGGAGCGTGGGGCGAAATCTACGGAATCCCGAACGAGATATACGGAATCGTAGCAAGATATACGGAATCATGGGCAAAACGGCCAATCACGGTCACAGGTAACTGAGTGACTTCCCCTCCTATATAAAGGAGGAAGTTACCTCAGAAAACACATCTATCTAATACGCACTTAGATTACTGCTGCCACCTCATTGATCATATACTCATTTAAGCATCGGAGAGGGATTCTGGGTCACCACTCAGGTCACCACTCAGGTCATCCCCTTTTGCAGGATTACGCGGAGCCCAGGAGTCCAAGCTTTCCGTCAAGGACGTAACGGAGCTTCGCCCGTGATCCAACATTGGCGCCGTCTGTGGGAACTAACAAAAAGCCAAAATAGTTTCTACCAGATCAATGGCCGGTGGTGGCAAGAAGAAACAAGTTCAGGCCGGCAGTTCTCGCCCCGCTGGAACCGTGAATTCCCCGTTGCCGGAGCATGTTGCTGAACAAGGTGAGTACCCTGCTGTTTCTCAGACAGGGGGGGCATGGCGATGAGGAGGTCTCAGTCCGAGACACGACACTGAACAGGCAAGATATCCCACGAAGGGAGGTGGATGCTCCATCAAACCCGGTGGGGGCACAGAGAGGAGATCCCGCGAAGGGAAGCAGGCTCTTCTTCAAACTCGGAGTTAGCCAAGGCGGTAGCAGATGCTATGCCTATGTTCTTGGCGGCCATGGAGGCTCTGTTGGATAAGAGAGAAGCTGCCAGGAGAGCGGAGGAGTTACCTCCGCGAGAAGAGATGCCCCCACCTCCTCCGAGGGTGGTTCCAGAAGAACAGGAGGTTCAGGAGGTTCAACCCAGGAATAAGGGTAAGGAACCTGCGCACTTGGAGAAGTTCGTGGTCGACGGACCGAGACCAGTGCAAAACAGGACCATTCCCCTGAATGGTCCCATCACTCCCGACCAGGTGGTGAAGATCGTCAACATCTGCATGGGTGACCAGAAGCAGATGACATTGGAGTTAAGGGATCGATCCAGCCATCCTTTCATTCCGCGGCTGCTGGATACTATCGCCCCGCCAGGGCTAGGCATCCCGACCATCAAGGAGTACGATGGTGAAGGAGACCCGGTCCGCCATGTTCAGAGACATGTTCAGGCTTGCATGGGAAGAACCACGAACGATGACCTCGTGTGTTCGCTTTTCCCGATCACCCTGGGAGAAAGGGCCATGACTTGGTTTTTCAGCCTACCGCCGGGGAGTATTACGTGCTGGGCGGACATGCATGATCGATTCAGCAAGCAATACCAAGGACGGAGGCGTCTCCTGAAGAGTGTAAGGTCCCTGACCCAGGTGGTGCAGAGACCCGACGAATCGTTGGCATATTATTACCAACGATTCACTGCCAGTGCCGCGGAGATCGATGAGGAGATATCGGAGGGGGAGACCATCCGCACTTTCCTTCGGAACTTGACTGCTCCGACCTGATGCATAGTGTAGCCGCGAAAGCTGTGTGGAGCATGGAGGCCCTGTAAGCAAGGGTGAAACAACAAATCGACGTCCAGGAGTCGAAGATTGCTGCCGGAGAGCTTGATCCTCCAAAGTCGGGGAGAGGAAAGCCATCGTCCAAGCTGTCGGACGATCGTAAGGGGAATGACAGGTCGGAAGGGAGTAGGAACCGTGGTCGCCCCGAGAGAAGGGAAGATAGACGTCCTCCGAAGAAGGACAACCGCGAAGGTCGTAGTGTTCCCATCAACAGTTCGATGACCTCCGCGCTAGCTGTGATGGATCGGCAGGGTCTCGCCCGATACCCCTCGAGGAAGGAAGGAGAGTTCTTGGGAGGCCGCCCGGATCGTTATTGTCGGTACCATCGAGCCAATGGTCACGACACGGATAACTGCCGGGAGCTGAAGAAGGAGATAGAGAAGCTGATCCAGAAGGGAAAGCTTAAGGAGTTCGTCGGAAGGGGAAGGTGCCGATCCTGTTCCAAAAGTCGGTCACGGTCCCGTTCCAAGTCCCGTGATCGATCCCCGAAGAAGAAGAAGGTCGAGTCGAAGCCCTCTGGTTCCGGTGCCCGTAAGGAGAGACGGGGGACCATTAACGTCATTCACGGAGGAATGGCAGCGGGAGGTGACACCACCGCTTCCCGGGAAAATTATGCTTCTCGCATCTCCGCTGCTGTGGTGCTAGGCAAGAGGTCCCGGTCGTGGACTCTTAAGGAGGAAATGGTGATTTCTTTCTCGGCGGAGGATTTGATAGGCGTGGAGAGCCCCCACGATGACGCCTTGGTCGTGACCCTGGACGTGGACGGATTCGAGATGAAGCGGATCCTAATAGACGGAGGGAGCTCCTCCGACATTCTTTTCATGGATGCCCTGGAGGCCATGGGAAAGACAAAGAAGGACCTGACGCAAGTAAACTTCCCGATGGTGGGCTTTTCCGGATCGACTTCCTACCCGGTGGGGATGATTACCTTACCGGTAGAGTTTGGTAGTGGCTGGAAGATGGAACGGCGGAACGTGGATTTCGTCGTGGTAGAATCTGCGGGAACGTACAATGCTATCATCGGGAGGACCACCATTAACCCTCTCATGGCGGTCGCCTCGACAGTCCACCAGAAGATGAAGTTCCCGACTGACCATGGTGTCGGAGAAGTTAAGGGCGACCATGTGGCGTCACGAAAGTGTTACGTCAATGCCACCCGAAGGAGAAGGAGGGAAGCAATGGCGGTCCTGCAGACCGACGCCGATCCTCGAGAGGAGTTTGGGCGTCCCGCCTCCATGGAGGATCTGAAGGAGGTTGAGATTGACAGACCTCGAAGGAAGGTGAAGATCGGGTCTGGTCTGTCGGAAGAAAGAGCCCGAGAGCTGATCGAGCTCCTGAAGGAGTTCAAGGAGCTGTTTGCCTGGTCCCCGAGTGATATGCCAGGAATCAGTCCCGACGTGATTGTGCACGAGCTGAAAATTGACCCCGCGATCAAGCCTATCGCGCAGAGAAGGCGTCCGATGGGCGCGGATAAACGAATCGCGATCCAGCAAGAGGTGGGCAGACTGCTCGACGCTGGATTCATCAAGGAGCTCCGATTCCAGACATGGGTTGATAACCCAGTCCTGGTGCGAAAAAGCAATGGAAAGTGGCGGATGTGTGTCGATTTCCGTGACTTGAACAAGGCCTGCCCGAAGGATTGCTACCCGCTCCCGAGGATTGATCAGTTGGTGGATGCCACATCGGGACATGAGCTGTTGAGCTTCATGGATGCCTACTCCGGATACAACCAGATCAAGATGGCGAAGGAGGATGCCCCTCATACAGCCTTCTATGCTGACAGTGACGTCTACCACTACGACGTGATGCCCTTCGGATTGATCAATGCCGGAGCAACTTACCAGCGGATGGTAAACAAGTTGTTCGGAGACATGCTGGGGAAGACCATGGATGCTTATGTGGATGACATGCTCGTAAAGTCCCGACAGGCAGGAGACCACGTCCAAAACTTGGCGGCGGCATTTGAGCGAATGAGGTTTCATCAGGTTCGGTTGAACCCAGACAAATGTGCTTTCGGGGTGAAATCGGGGAAGTTCCTAGGGTTCATGGTGAGCCAGAGAGGAATCGAGGTGAATCCCGAGAAGCTGCGAGCAATTGAGGAGATGCAGTCCCCGAAGACTCATCGGGAGGTTCAAGTGTTGAATGGCCGGTTGGCCGCGATGAATCGATTCCTATCCAAGGCGAGTGACAGAGCCATGCCATTTTTCGATGTGCTAAGGGCTCACAAGAAGTTCGAATGGTCCGACAAGTGCGAGGAGGCATTCCAAGCACTCAAGCAGCATCTCCGTACCCTCCCGCCATTGGCGAAACCGGCTCCAGGCGAGCCGCTTTATCTCTATTTGGCTGTTTCTGATGTTGCTGTTAGTTCTGTTTTGATTAAGATTGTCAAGGGCAACCAAGTGCCTGTCTATTATGTAAGCAAGGCATTTGCCAAATCGGAAATGAACTATCCCGCCATTGAGAAGTATCTCTTTGCGTTAATTATTGCCGCCCGAAAGCTCCGACCTTACTTCCAGGCTCACGAAGTTAAAGTGTTGACAAATCAGCCCTTGAAGCACTTTTTGAACCGACCAGAGGCGTCGGGGAGATTGGTGAAATGGGACATCGAGCTTACGGAGTTCCGTATACATTTTGCTCCGCGAACCGCTATTAAGGGCCAGGCATTGGCAGATTTTATAGCTGAGTCTACGGCACCCGATCTGGAAGTAACGGGTCCCGCAGAGGGGGCAACCATGGAGGTCCCGATAGCAGAACAGGTCCCGACAACAGAACAGCCAGAACAGCCAAATGAGGAGAACAGTTGGGAGATGTACACTGATGGTTCATCAAGTGTAGAAGGCTCGGGGGCAGGATTCGTGTTGATACCGCCCGGCGGAGGCGAGCCCCTGCGATATGCCTTGGCCTTGACATTTAAAGCCACCAACAATGAAGCGGAATACGAGGCTCTCATCACGGGTCTCAAGATTGCCAAGGGTACGGGGGTCGACCATTTGAAAGTAAAGTGCGATGCTAGCTTGATCGTGAATCAGGTCCAGGGGAACTACAAAGCCAAGAGCCCGACAATGAGGAAGTATTTGCACGAGGTGCAGACTTTGAAGGGAAGCTTCAAAAGCTTCGATATCGAGGCAATCCCGAGGGAAGAAAACGCGGAGGCAGACGCCTTAAGCAAGTTTGCTCTAGGAGTGGCCCCCGAGGAGAATCGGAAGGTGCACTTCCTGGAGAGAGTGATTATCTCAACCATCGATCCAACGGAGGTTTGCACTATTGAAGCAGGATCGGAGGAGGAAGAGAAGCCCACCTGGATGACCCCGATGGTCACATACCTGACTACGGGGGCACTCCCAGATGATGAAGTGGCAGCTGTCAGGCTACGCCGAATTGCGAACGATTATGTAATGGTGGACAACCAGTTATACAAGAGGGGGTATGTGAAGCCTTTTCTGAAATGCGTGGCGGAGCCTGATACGAATCGGATCCTGAGAGAGTTACACGAAGGAGTCGCGGCTTGTCATGAAGGGGCCCGATCTATCGTGAGGAAGGCATTGAACCTAGGCTAATATTGGCCTTCGATGAACAAGGAAGCGACAACAATGGTCCAATCCTGTGATGCATGCCAGAGGTACGCTCCAAATATCGTGGCTCCCGCCGCGGACTTGATGCCCATCAGGAGTGCTTGGCCCTTCGCGCAATGGGGGATTGATCTAGTAGGACCTCTTCCCCAAGCGAAGGGTCAGTGCAAGTATTTGCTCGTAGCCATCGATTACTTCTCAAAGTGGATAGAGGCTAAAGCATTGGCCAAGACGACGGGACAGCAGATCCTCAAGTTCCTTCAAACTCAGATCATATCCCGGTATGGGGTTCCTCGAGTGTTGGTCAGCGATAATGGCCCCCCGTTCAATGGGGCTCAGTTGAAGGAGTACCTGGAGGAATTGAACATTGAGCATCAGACCGCTTCAGTCCGCCATGCTCAGACCAATGGCCAAGTAGAATCAGCCAACAAGATCGTGATGGATGGCTTGAAGAAGAGAGTCTACGCCTTGCAGGGCCATTGGCTGGATGAGCTTGAAAATGTGCTGTGGGCTGTTAGAACAACACCCAAGCAATCGACGAGGGAGACTCTGTTTGGCTTGGTCTACGGCACGGAGGCAGTTGCTCCCGTGGAAATAGCGGTGGCGTCCCATCGCGCGAAATATTACGAACCTCTGACGAACGAGGAAATGAGACGTCTAGACTTAGACTTGCTCGAGGAAAAAAGATGGAAGGCTGACGAAGTTCAGGCTCGGATGCGTCTGGCAACAGCCCGATATTATAATCGGCGGGTCAAATCCCGACAGTTCTTCGTTGGAGAACTTGTCTGGCGGAGGAACGAGTTCATTCATCAAGATCGGATCAACAAGCTATCGCCAAAATGGGAGGGACCTTACAAGATCGTAGGGATGCCAGCACCCAATGCATACAAGCTAGAGGACCTTGATGGCAAGACGTTGAAGCATTCCTTCAGTGGCGAACACTTGAAGAAGTATCATGTTTGATATTAAGTCGCCGCGAATGGCGCAAGTTATCTATCAATCCGATGTAAGCAAAGCTTTGAGTTATTAATAAAAGAAGTTGCTTCAGATCAAATTATTTTCAGATTTATTCTAATTATTAGTAAGACGTCCTGAGGGACGCGACAAAAGCCTTACGAGGTACGAGTAAGTCGCCTTTATGGCGCGACAAAAAGCCTTAACAGGTACGGACAAAAGCCCTACGGGGTATGCGTAAGTCGTCTATATGATGCGGCCAAAAGCCTTAACAGGTACGGACAAAAGCCCTACGGGGTATGCGTAAGTCGTCTTTATGATGCAACCAAAAGCCTAGGTACGAAAAGGCCCTAATGGGTCCGCGTAAGTTGTCTATATGATGCGGCCAAAAGCCTTAACGGGTACGAAAAAGCCTTAGCAGGTACGCGTAAGTCGTCTATATGATGCGGCAAAAAGCCTTAAAGGGTACGATTAAGCCGTCTAGTAAAGGCGCGATAAAAGCCCTTAAAGGGTACGATTAAAGTCGTCAGATTTGGCGCGGTAAAAGCCCTAGGGGGTGTGAAAAATCATCTTAAGTGATGTGGGAAATGGCCTCGAAAGGCAGGGACAAGAAACCTTAAGTGGTGAAGTCCCGATTAGACGAGAAACCTTAAGTGGTGAAGTCCCGATTAGACGAGAAACCTTAAGTGGTGAAGTCCCGATTGGATGAGAAGCCTTAAGTGGTAAAATCCCGACTGGATGAGAAACCTTAAGTGGCAAAGTCCCGAGTAGACGAGAAACCTTAAGTGGTTAAGTCCCGATTAGACGAGAAACCTTAAGTGGTAAAGTCTCAAGTAAAGCGTCGGAAGGACGTATGAAGTCATCTTAAAGGGTGCATCGGGACGTTCTAAGTAAACGAGTCTAAAGTCGCTCCGAATAGCGCAAATAACTATCGGAATCAAAATAGTTGGAAGATGAAAGAAATTGCTTATATAAAGGCTCGAAGGCCAAAGAGGTCCGATACAAAACATCAAGAAGAAAAACTACAAGGACTAAAGATATAGAGCATTAAGCCTGGTCCTTGTTGGAAGAAGGGTCCTCAGCAGCATTGGAGGAAGCAAGGTTCGGAAGGGCCTGGGCAGAAGGCCTCGCAGTCCGCGGAGTTGGGCCCACGGCATCAACGGGAGCTGGGTCCACGAGGTTGGTAACAGAAGGCTCTATAGGGTTAGCCGTTGAAGGATTGACTATCGGGGTCATGGGATCGATGAGTTTCCGATGAAGAAGTAGCTCCTCTTCACTCTGAACTTGTGGTATGCATTTCCGGCCTTGAGCATCGGTTTCTTTGGTGGAAATGATACATCCTTCCCGGAGAGCTACATCATAAGCATTGCTGAAAATTTCGTTCAGAACATAGTCGAAGTTGAAAGGCTTCCTTCCCTCGAAACCAGATCCACTGTCTGAAATCAGCCATTGAAAGGAATGATTCGGAAAACCACAATCAAGCTAAGTAAAGATGAAGGCAAAACAATAGGGAAGAAAACCTTACCCGACATTGTAAAATCTCGGATCACTTGAACAGCAGAAGAAACTTGAAGGGAAAGCTTCGAGTGCAAGAATGGCAGAAATTAGGAGGGTGGAGAAGAAGAAGTGAATAATGCCAAGGTTCCGGCTTTTATAAGCAAAAGGAGAAACTGGACGGACTTGATCTGGACCATTGAAGACGAAACGATTTAATCTTGATCGTTGAAGACTGAGGGACGGTACGGAAGAGACGTGGTGACGCAATAAACGCTTTTTCAGAAAGCAACAGTCACGCCGATTTGAGAGTCGTTTCATAATCCCTAGCATTTAATGCTACAGTAACCGAGGGGTCTCCTCGGATTTGGCAACTGCCCATAGAGTCCAGTGGGCCCGAAGTAATCATGAGTGAGAGATTCTGTCATATGACAATTGCACGCAAGACAAAAGCCTCCGATCGAGGTACCAAGAGGCCTGAAGACGAAAGCCTCCGACGGCGGTATCGGAAGGTATAGAGACAAAAGCCTCCGATAGCGAGGTCAGAAGATCTGGAACTGGAAGACACGACGAACTAAAAGTCCCCCATGTCTTGGGGGAAAATGATGAGTTCCGATGTAATCGTCAACCCCGTTAACAGCCAATGGACGGCGAGTAGGTCCAGTGGGCCTCGTGAAAAGCCTGGAAGGCCCAGAGGCCCAGTATGAAGGGTCCCGACTTTAGCGATCCCGATGTGTGAGCTGAATGCTTCCGAAAAGAAGCCTCTGAGTAGGCTCCGATACGCCTTAGTGAAGGCTCCGATGATAAAAGCCCCGCAGAGGCTGGACCCGTCCAGTGAGACAAGGGGTCCTGGATGGTGACCTAGAATGAGATAACTCTGGAGCCCCCGACAGGAGTCGAGGCTTGTGATCAGAGGATAAAGACCGAGAAACCCGCCTACTAGATAGAGTAGTGGGAGACGGTTAAAAATATAGATAAGTCCCCCGAGATACGCAGGGCGTGCCCGAGATACGCGGAGTATGGGTAAGATACGCGGAACGTGGGGCGAAATCTACGGAATCCCGAACGAGATATACGGAATCGTAGCAAGATATACGGAATCATGGGCAAAACGGCCAATCACGGTCACAGGTAACTGAGTGACTTCCCCTCCTATATAAAGGAGGAAGTTACCTCAGAAAACACATCTATCTAATACGCACTTAGATTACTGCTGCCACCCCATTGATCATATACTCATTTAAGCATCGGAGAGGGATTCTAGGTCACCACCCAGGTCATCCCCTTTTGCAGGATTACGCGGAGCCCAGGAATCCAAGCTTTCCGTCAAGGACGTAACGGAGCTTCGCCCGTGATCCAACAAAGTACATCACTTGCTCAATGAATAGTTATATGCAATAATACTCAAATTGACTAAAAGGTAAAGTGACTTGTATTATCAATCACAAACCGAGTTTAATTTGTTGAATCCGGTAAGTGGAGATGCATGCCTCGTCATTATTGTTCACGTCATATGAAAGCTTAGTACAAATGTGGTAAATAATTTACATAATTATTTTTAGGGTTAATATTAGAGAATAAAATATATTAGTAATATTTTATTATCTTCTAATAAAATTATATTAGAATTATATATATTTTTAATATATTATCATATTAGGTTTCTTATTATAATGTTATATAGATTAAATCTTGTATATATATATAGATACATGTACTCATCCTAAATAAGATCATAATACAATTCTCATTATTCTATATGGTATCAGAGCCTTCATTCCTCTAACAAATATAACTTACAAGTCGCCGCCCACCATCGTTGCTGTCCAGGGGCGGCCGGCACCGCCATCAGCTATGCAGTTGTCATGCCAGCCACCCCTGCCAAATTCATATTCCAGTTTTTTTTTTTTTTTTTTTTCTAATAAGACAACAAATCTCTTCTTCCATATTGACGACTTCTGCGTCGATCCTCTGATTTAGCGCCAACTGACGAAGCCATCACATCGATGGTCCCTACTATCGTCATGTTCGCCTCAATTCTTCTCCGTCGATCCCGACTGGATCTCTCCGGGCTTCCGCTGATGCCGAATAGACCATCGGGCTTCCGTCATTGCCGACTAGACCTCCGGGCTACAGCCGTGCCGACAGGACATCTTCGAGCTTTCGTCGTTGGCGACTGGACCTCTCTGGGCATCCGCCGATGACGACTGGACTATTTGGCATTCATCAATTCGTATCAAGATCAGCATTCTTGTCAGAACGTCCGTTTTGCGGGGCCTATTAGGGAATGAAATATATTAGTAAAATATATTTTATTATCTTCTGATAAATTTATATAAGAATTAGATATATATTTAATATATTATCATATTATGTTTCTTATTATATTGTTATAGATTAAATATTGTATCTATATATATATATATAGGTATATGTACTCAACCCTAAATAAGACCATAATATAATTCTCATTCTTCTATAGTTAATACCTCAACTATAATTCAATTATAAATCACTACCCGATTTTTTTAATATTTCTTTTTTTAAAAAATTGGGCTACTTAAATTTTCAAATTTGGAGCAAATTGTTATTTATGTTACAATTTTCGTCAAATTAGATGGAAAATAAGCATGTTCTAGCCATTTTGGGTCTTTGTATACTCAAGATTGATTAAGAAGATTCCAACAAAATATCTTCGACTAAACTCTCAATAGAACTTCTATCCAATTTCAACGTATCGGTATTATGGACTTAATTAATAATGGTACAACAATAATTAAGATACATGTACTTTGGGAATAAACAAGATTTTGTTATATATAGCCGTAATTGATCAAATCTATAAGTAGGTGCATGCTTATTATAGAAACTGGCCAATGGAAGGCAAATTAAACCTAAACCACAGATAATAAACAAATGAATTAACAACCCTACTCTCATCTTGTTATATATTTTACCCACCAATTGATCCCAAAGGGTGGCCAAAAAAAATTGACCCCAAAGGACGACGATACCCCAAAAAAAACTAAAATGGAAAAACAAGAGTATTTTCCGAAAGAAAAATCAAAAAGCGTGATCGCGTGGGGGATCAATGTCCTCTTGGTAATCATCCTGGTTTCCTTAATTATATCCGTAGATAGCGTGCATGGGTTGGATGAGCAAGTGATTGACTCACCCCTGCTGACCAAAAAGATCGCCACGAACCGAACCATTAAGGTCGATCTTGAAGGTGCCGGGGACTACAAGTCGATACAGGCTGCCATCGATTCCGTCCCTGCAGGAAATTCCGAATGGATCATCATCCATGTCAGGAAAGGTGTTTATAGGTAATTACCTATATATTTTACTCGATCCCTGAAATTTTTTGTACTAAAACGAGGAGTTGGGATACCAAATTTCAAATTTGGCTAGAGACGAACTAAGTTCAAATTTCATGAGATGCCACATTTGGAGTGTTTAACATTAGCACTCGCCCAAATTGCTAAAGCATGAAGCAATATTATTAAATAAATAAAAATATTGATGATTTGGGTGGCAGAGAGAAGGTTACTATCCCAAAAGATAAGCCCTTCATTTTCTTGAGAGGGAATGGAAGAGGAAGATCCATTGTGACGTGGTCTCAGAGCTCCACTGATAATATCGAGTCTGCAGTTTTCAAGGTTGAAGCTAAAAATGTCATCGTTTTCGGCATGAGCTTCAAGGTATATATATATAGATATAGTTGATGATTTTATATAAGGAAAACATAAAAAATGACACATACACAGAACGATGCTCCGACAGGGGTAGCTTACACATCACAGAACCAGTCAGTGGCGGCGTTTGTGGGGGCAGACATGGTTGCCTTCTATAGCTGTTCATTCTTTAGCACCCACAATACTCTCTTCGACTACAAGGGTCGCCATTATTATGGAAATTGCTACATCCAGGGTTCCGTTGACTTCATCTTCGGTCGCAGCACATCCATCTTTCATGTAAGTATATATATATATAGAATCACTTACTTGTCTTTAATGAAAATAATAAGAGTTACGTGGATGCATGGGGGGGATGCAGAACTGCGAAATATTTGTGATTGACGACAAGAGGCTGCCGATCCCGGGATCGATAACCGCCCAAAACCGAGAGAGCGCGGAGGAGAAAAGTGGGTACGTGTTTGTGAAAGGCAAGGTTTACGGTGTGGGGGACAATGTGCATCTAGGACGCGCCAAGGGTGCTTTTTCCAGGGTTATATTTGCCTTAACTTACCTCTCCAAAGCCATTACACCAGAAGGATGGACTAATTGGAGCTGCCATGCCTCCACACAGTAATTACCTACTCTTCTTCAAATTAATATATTAATTAATTAATTAATAATGATTTTACTTGTAAATAACAAAACAGGAACCTGTTCCATGCCGAGTACAAGACACACGGACCTGGAGCTAATGCGACAGCAAGAGCTCCATGGGCGAAGCAGCTGTCGGATAAAGAAGCTCAACCCTTCATCTCCATTGACTTCATCGACGGCAAACAATGGCTTCCTGCATGGCATTAACTTCCCTCCCTACATGCTTTCAAAATTTAATCAAGGGAACCAACGACCACAACCTTATATATCTATCTATATGGGGATAATAAATAAAATGCATGGTTTAATTAGTGTGCCTCATCAGTGGGAAAATGGTGTACAAATGTCTACTTTTAACCTCCTAATATAATTAATTAATAATAATTAAGGTCTATTTATGTGATATTCAAGGAAATATATTGCTTTTCTTTTGTTCCCATATATTATATATGTGATCATCAAAAACTACGTACAATATATATATGATGAGCTATATAGTGTCGCTATCATCAACCTACCACCCCTACCAGTCACAACAAATAGCACCAAGCATGAGAATTCATATGCTTTTTTCCATGATAAAAAAGATAAATAAGAGTTACTTATTACATGATTACAATATTCAACTATAAATAACATTATAGTAAAAATCACACATATTTATATTAAAATTATATAATATTATTTAATGAAATTATTTTTTATGTGTTTTATAGTTCAGAATCATCGGTTGTGTCACATGTCACAATAATACGCACTTAGGCTCAGAAGTTTTAGAATTGATGATTTTAAACCCCAGGAATTATATCATATATATCATTATCTAAGTCTGGTGGTTAAGAACACTTACTTACTCCTATGTAATTTGGCTCCAAATTCCCAAGATTTAAACCCCGCTGGGAGTCACCTCGGTGACTTGATTAAAATATCGGGTTCAGCGTGGCTCATTTACCGCGTCAGGCACAAGAGTAGACACCGTGCTTAACCTGCCAACATCTTTATTATACAAGGCTACTGGTGGTGCTATTTCTTAGTAAAGTCTCCCAACTATATATGAAAATGAATTTGTTATCCATAAAGATAAATAAAGCTTTCTTGTAGTTCCGCTTCTTGCACTAAAAATAAGGAAACACTTTTTAGAAATCCCCGAGCGAGTTGAACGAAAGGGTTGGTGTGGTCATAGCTACAAGCCTACAACTACTTGCGCTGCAGCTACGCTAACAGAGTAAGTGCATGCACTTGTTGTTCACTGAGTCCAGTTGGAAACAACTTTAAAAAGGGAGCAAGATGACCCGAACATTACGTAAATGGATGAGTTTAAATCCATCACTACTATGCCCAACCCTTTTCCGGGAAACTGAATTATATTTCCATAGATTTGGATTAGAGACTCTAAATTCCAATGTATCAACCCTAATTCCACGTAAATACAAATCTAAGGAAAGAATATTAGTGTTAAGAAAAGAATATATATATATATATATATATATATATATATATATATTACCAAAAAAGAAATTCAAGAAAAGAAAATGGGCCGAACTCATTTAGAGGCTCATTAAAGTTTACGGGCGCAACCCATTTAGCGGCCCATTTTTTGCAGCGCTCCGTAGCTGTGTTGTGTGGTACGCCAGTTCTTCATTTGGTGGGTGTTTCAGCTTCAATCTCGGTTACCTCACCACGAACTTGCAGCCAGTTGAAGCAGAATTAGGGTTCCAGGAAGCTATTTACGTAGAGCTTGCGCGCGCTTCTATTCTGAGCAATGGAGGGCGGCGACGAAACGGTGGATAGAGTCGAAGACTCTAAGGACTTGCAGCAGCAGAGCAAAGCTTTCGACAAGCTCACCGACCGTGTCGAAGATCGCCAGCTTGATTCCACCCGTGTTCAAGAGGTGCAGTTTCTTCTTCACGCCAATAGTTAAATTTTCATTTTTTTAAAATTATTTTGAAGTAATTTTGGCGATGCAGCATGCGATAATTGGAGCTGCATTGAGTTTAATTGTATTTTAACTTGTCGTGAATTTCAGTTTGGGATTCTTAGGTGGTGGAGATGGCCTTTGTCTATCTTGTTTGTTCTAATTTTGAGCAAATAGATGTTTGCAGCTAGATTAGACTGATTTTGCATTTCTCATACATTTAAATTTGTCAGGCTATGGCGTCCATTTCTGCATCAGCAGAAGCAGATCGAAATGCTATGAGATTGAGGTACACTTTTGCATCTTTCTACTTCTGCAGGACCAAAAATAGCTTAGATTTTTAGTTAATGCACTGAGGCTCATGATCAAGGTGTGAGAATAATGATGGCATAGACTCTAGCAGAGCAAGAGTTAAATGGCTTTTGAACGCAGCTACTTTTGAACTCAGATTATTATATTTAGGTGTTCATTGGTTTACATTCATAATTGATTTCATAAATATCAGTGTCTTAGTTTTGAACCTTGTTTGGTTATGATCTTAAAGGAAATAGAACAATTAGGTTTCACTGTTAGACTACTGAAATAGCAGAGTTCCCTTTTTGAGGCATAGTGCATAGGAAGTTCTCAGGAACTGGTGATGCTAAATATGAATCTTGGAACAAAATAAATTAGTAAGCAAATGAGTATTCATTTTTTCAATGTTACGTATTTCAAGTATGAAATATCTGGCCTACATTAGAAGATCGATGAAAACTAGTATTCAGGTTATTTAGTTTCTAACAAAATCCCACTCGGTTCTGCAAACAAATGTACCTTCTCTTTTTAAAGCTCTCTGTTAAGCAATCAATCACTAGAACCTAAGTAATAAAGTTATAAACGTGGGACACTGTGTTTCAGGGAGAAAGAACTAGCAGCTGTTAAGATCAATGCTGGTGATGTTGACATTATTGCCAATGAACTCGAGGTTAGTCTCTGCCATACATACCTGTGTTGTTTTGGCTGCAACATTGTAACACTAAATATCTCAATGTTTGAGACAGTTGGACAAAAAGGTTGCTGAGAGGACGTTGCGTGAACACAAGGGTGACGCTGTTGCTGCCATCCGGTCTTTGCTCCACTAGAAAAAAGAAACAGATTTTTGTTGCCTAAAACATGTGGTCTGGATCAGTTTGTGTTGTCCAGATTAAAACCTCATGCACTTGTTTCTTCACCAACCACGATTTGTGGTGCTAAAAGAACCGGGTAGTTGTACATTCACTTTCTAATCTCCATCAATCCTTTTAGGGTTTCTTTCGGTTGGAAAAGGAGTGGACCCGTTTGAGAAATATTGGTTACCAATGGTCGTAGATGGATGTTGACAAGCGACAGTTTGGGCACCTCTAGTTGGTTAAGTGTGTAGAAAGGTAGCAATTAGCATTGATGATCTTTAATGGAGCTTGATGGGTTATTTTTTTTTTGTTTTTTGTTTTTTTTGTGTGTAATACAAGATTGCTTCTGCAATTTCGGGCCATGAGCAGCGTTAATGTTAAAGCCCTCTCTAAGGAGGCGTCTCCAGCGGGATTTGACATCGGGTAGTCCCCGTGAACACAATTTGCTTTACCAATTGGTTCAACCAACTTTGGATTGCTCGATGGTTGATACTTGTGGTATATAAAATAACAACAAATGAGATTGTGTCACCTCATTCAAAACATCTTCCAATAACAAACAGAAGTATGTTTCTTGGGTTGGGTCATTATTACAAACACGACTGGCCTCGACGGAGTTTCATTAGAAGACATGAATACTATGCGTGTAAAGAGATTGAATCAAACTCTATCTAATGTCAAACCAAAATTGGAGATTTTGCTTCCTCCTCTATAAGTAAAAAGCAGTTACGAATAAATGGGTGTGAAACGAGCCTTCAAACTAACCACAATCAAGTTAGTAAGTAACGCAGATATTCATTCCCCTTTCCTTTAGTATCTTTGTCATGAAACCCGGCACACTTGATGAAGACCAAACCGAACAAGGTATGTATGTATGTAGACACTCACTCTAACTCCACCAGAGAGAGCAGAGCAGTGATTGATCATGGCTGGTCTCTATGGTGGTTATCTACATTAGCAGAGCGGGAAGCTTGGACCTGAAGCGCGTATTGCCTCTGCACATCTTTCAGCTTTTCAAGAAGCTCCTGGAAGCTGGGTCGACACTTTGGATCGCTGAAATCATCAAATTTATCATTTAATTTTATTTATTAAAACAACAACAGAAGAATGTATATACTCACTTGTGCCAACAGCTCTCCATTATGGAACCCCACCGTGGATCCACATCCTTGGGGACGTCAAGTCGCTGATTCATAAACCCTACTGCTCCAATTATCTACCAACAACAATCTCAACATAATTTCATCATACACCTACCTTTGGAGGTATGGACACTTTTGACAACTCTTCTTCCTTTTTTAAACAATTAGCTAACTTTACTATATTTAACTTACAATTTGCTACTTCTCTTCAACTTTTCAGCTAATTCAACACTAATTAGGCGTGCAACTGCAGTTTTCCATCAAGAATTAACGAAAAGTTGGACAAAGCTAGCAAATTGTTAAACAATAAAGCTCGTCTGTCCAAACTGAAGTTGCACTCCAAACCTTAATTCTTCCACACAAAAGAAAAATAATAAATTACAAGGTTGTAGAACAATCTATGAAGAGAAAAATAAAATTTACCTGCATTGAGTTGAGATTATCCCAAGGGATCTTCTCAGTTGCTAGTTCCCACATTATCACACCAAAGCTGTAAACATCAGACCTACATCTCCCAAGAAACATGATAACATTAACGAAAAGGATCAGGAATTAGTTATTTTTGCATTCAGATTTAATTACAAGTCAGAACATACTTCTCGTCTGAGGGTTCATTACGAAGAACTTCCGGAGCCATCCATTGAGGCTGCACTTAAAAACAAGAAATCAGATAATCTTGCCTTTTATGTTCAGGAAAATCTGAATGCTATATATATACATATACATACCGTTCCTTTTCCAGTTAATGTGCTAAGGAAAGATTCAAGTTTGAGACGAGATAGGCCAAAATCAGCAACCTAAAAAATTAATGCAAAATTTAAGACATGGATGATATAGGCTGAAATCAGCAACCTAAAAAAATAATGCAAAACTTAAGACATGGATATGAAATTTAAGATGATACGATCTTTAAATGTAAGGAAAATTTGAGGAGCCCAACCTTAACATTCCAATTCTTGTCCACTAGTAAATTTGAGGACTTTAAATCTCGATGAATTATGGGCGGGCTGCAATGATGCAGATAATTCATGCCTCTTGCCTGCACAATAACATTATTGCAAAATTTGGGTTTAATCGTTTCAATATTATATACAATATGTATAAATCGGAAAGGTCAATACAAAGAGTTAAACACTCACAATATCCAGAGCCATAAGAATACGCCTTCTCCAATCGAACTTCACAGCATTCCTCTGTAGCAGCCGGAACAAACTTCCACTGCATCGACAAGTATAATATTTTTTTAATAGTTAATACTTGATGTAGTGCTTAATTTGAAAAGTGTATTGCAACAAAAAATTTCTTAAAAGAAAATCAAACGAAAGCTGAGGCAAACCGTGGAAGGAACTCCGTGACTATGCAGAGTCGTTCTGGTGAAGCCACTGCTCCCATGAACAGTAAAATATTTGGATGCCGAAGTCTTTTCATCAGCGATACCTTCATGAAAATTAGTTTTTTTTTTTTTTTTTATCTAGTTGGGTGAAAATCTATCAACATCAGCAATTTTCAAACTCAAAGTGACATGTCAAAAACATGACACCTAATATTACCAAAAAAGAATGATGGAAAAGTTACATACCTCTTGTCTGAAAGAAAGTATCACATCTTCGGAATACTCTTGTTGGGAGAATACCTTGACTGCGACATCCTACAATAAGATGAAGAAACTTTTTTATAGCACAAGAATTGTAATATGAACAGTGCACGTACAGAATTAGTATCATGGTCCTAAAAAGCTAAATTTATGGATTTGAGTGATAACTTTATGGAAAATAACATGTTTGCTATAGCACAAACCAGAAAATGTAATATTTCATCAAGTATGATCCCTCATATACCCAAACTTTAACTGCAATGATGATAGCTAGTCTAGCATCAAGAAATCCAACAAAATAAAACCTAAAGGAGGAGCAAGAGAACATACTGATCCATACCACAGTGCATGATAGACGGTTCCACAAGAACCTGAGACAGGGAACAAAGTAAAAAAGACATCAGAATGAACGAAAAAGAAGTAATCCATTGTATCACCACACAGCAGTTGATGCATTAGACAGGTATAATGTTTGGCGGGTGTAAAGGTAATAGACCAAAGAGTGTTCAGTATATATGCATGGCGCAGAATCCGACTGTACCTTTTTTACTTTCTATCTATCTAAAATTTAAGAGTAATGATCATGAAATATAGTTACCTTGGCCAATCTGTTCTCCAATTGTCAAATCTTCCCACAAAATCTCATAGTCCAAGCAGTCAGAATCTATATCCACCTTGTTAAGGACACTACTAGTTGTGCTATCACAGCTACTAACGCTGCTTGTACTGTTTACATTAAATGATGACGATGAGCCTGTTACTTCATTGCTTACATGGCGATTACCATCACCCACATGATTTTCCGGTGTAGTTTTCTGATGAATGGGATCAAGTTCTTGGTTGGTATTAGTATCTGACGCCTCCCTGTCATTTCCTTTCCATGGCCAAGTCAGACCCTTTTTACCAATCCATGCCTCTGCCTTTGAAGATAGCATCTTGTGAAAAGCAGGTTTTTCAATCTCATCACTGGAATCTTTTGGGTGTTTTTGAGGAGATTTCTCATCACAATGAGAGTTTGAACCAAAACATGGTGGAGGGACATCTCCTCTGGGTGTGCTAGCATCACTTGAAGCAGCATCCTCACGATGGTCATCAGATAAGCCACAATCAGAATTCTCGCCTTCACGATCAACACCATTCTCTCTAGTCCGCATTTTTGACTTTACTTTGTTGCTTACTCTCGTTGCCTGTTTTAAATAAATCAAACTTTGAAACAGCAGATGGCAAAACCAAGAAAAGCACTGGAACAGACCTATCTACAATCTATGTGTCAATATCCTGAGTTGTGAAATTCAAGCCAGAAGTCAATACTTACCAAATTTGATATTTTAGAGGCAAGTGCGATCTGGAGAGGTTGCTGAGAATCAAGACCGAGCTTAGCAGAAGCAGTGTTCTTAAGGCGGCTAAGGCCCGAGTCGGTTTCTTGTTGTCTTGAACCTGATGGCATTGCAAGGCTTGTATGTTGAAAAGACCTAGAGTCACTTGTGACAGAAATTATTCCAACCAGAGAACCTTCATCATCATAAAATGGAGTGTTTGTCACAATTGCTATAAACTTTTCCTGCATCTTGGTCTTCAAGGGGATTTGTCCTGTCCAACCTTCTCCTGTTCTAACTCGGCTCACGATCAAATTCGCTACTTCAAAGTCCTGGGGATCAACTAGAAGCTCAATGGCATCCTTTCCAAGAGCCTCTGCAGCAGAGTAGCCATATAGATTTTCCGCAGTTCGGTTCCTATAGGCATTTCAACATGAATTAGAACCCAGATTCTTCTCTCAATCTGAATCATTGCAGACAAGGATAAGATTAGTCCAACTATAAGAAGCACTCACCAATATATGATGCGGCCGCTAAGATCGAAGATATGAACCGATTGCCCCATAGACTGCAAAATGTTGAGATACTGCTTGTCTGTGAAGTTAACTGCCGCCGGAGCAGTGGTTTCATTTGGAGGATCAACACTTCTGCTCTCTCTCTGAAGCGGCGAGGAATGTGTGAAGGATGAGGAGCCATGCCTCCATGAGGAACGGGAATCTAACCCTACACTAGAACCGCCGCCGCTCCTCCTTCGTGATGCCGCAGCTAACCTATTCCGCTCTGGCGACACGGAATGCGACCTGTGGCGAGCGTATTGGTGCGGTGGTCTAGGATCCGAGAGCTTGAGCCTCGACAGTTCCTGCATGAGCTGGGCCTGCCCAGCTTCCAGCTCTTGGATCTTCTTCAGAAGCTCCTCTGCCGGTGGAGTTTCCATCAAATGGATGGAGCTGTTATCGAAGATCACCCAATTGGAGCGGCCGCTAGCTACAGTGAACAGTGGCGCTGACCAGGTGAAAGGGACGTGAATTTGAGATCTCTGCAACTGTGCCGCCACCCAACAAGGAAGAAACTTTCGATCAGAACTGAAATTCCGAAGATCTTTGAACGATGCCCAGATAAGGATTAGACCTCAAACAAGATTTAAGACGGAGATTGATTCATTGTGTGCTCCAGCTGCTTCCTTCACCCCTTGAATCACAAACACGCAAAGGTTCTTTTTTTTTTCTTTCTATTATATATATTATTATATAATATAATAAAGCAAGCAGTCAAATTGGTTGATGATGAAAGGCAACGAGTGGAGTCAAGAACTCTCTTCTCTTCTCTACTCTACTACCTTGTGAGTTTTGTCTCTCTTCTTTACCGCATTAGATGATTAGTATTTGAGGGTTGGGTGCTCTGGGGTTTTATTGGTTGCCTCTTTAAGACAGAGCTGCTTGTCTTTTTACGGCCCCCATTTATGGCTGTTTTTCACCAAGTAACCACCCCGATAGGGAATTTTCATTTGCCTCCATGAACAAAAATAAAGCTTCATCAAGACATCAACTATATTGTAATTTGTTATTTAGAGCATCCAATTCATACTTTGACTTCTTGTTGTTATCGTAGCTTCAATTAATTAATTTATATATAATATAATTTTGATATAATGCCTAATATTTTGATAAGTAAGTAAATTTATATTTTTTAAATTACGTGACATCATTTTTTTAGTATGTGAACACCTTAAAATAGTTTATCTACATTCAATCTTGAAAGCAGTGTTCTCAGAACCGGACCGGACGTCGAACCGGCAAGGGTGCCGGTTTCCGGTTCACCGGTCAGACCGCCGGTCCGATCCGGTTCGGTTGCTGGTCCATATAATATAATATAATATATATGATATAATAATCCAGACCGCCGGCCCGACCTGGTTTTTTTTGTTTTTTGTTTTTTAATGAAAGAAAAGTTCGAACCGGTGAGCCGGCGAACCGCCCGGTTCGCCAAAAACCGGCCGGTTCGGTGAAAACCGGACTTCAGAACCGGGTTCGCTTACATCCTCCGGAAATGAGCAAACCGGACCGTGTAGGGGTCCGCTTCCGGTCCGACCGCGGTCGGACCGCCGGTCCGGTTCTGATAACACTGCTTGAAAGTGGTTACAATTCTTTATTAATTTACTAAAATATTAATTAATAATATACTAACAAAATAAATAAAATTTGCTTACACTTCATTTATTTTCAATTATATTAATATATTTAAATAATATTTAGACTTGAATTTGGATAAATATTAATATTAAATATTATATATATATATATATATATATATATATATATATATATATATATATATATATATATATAGTGGATATCCAAATAAAAATCTAAATATCATTATGTGCCATAATATTTTTAAATATGTGTTCACCGTAAAATTGTTCCAATGATCTACATTCAATCTTGAAAATAGTTACAATTCTTTAGTAAGTTACGTAACAATATTAAAAAGAATAATCTACTAGACAAACTAAATAAAATAAAATTTATGTATCCTTCATTTTTGTTCAATTACATTAATATTAAAATAATATATATTTTTTTTGCCAGAAAATAATATTTGAATTTGGATAAATACTAATATATATATATATATATATATATATATACATTATTAGTGAATATACAAATAAAAATCAACATATTATTTTGTGCCATAATATTTTTAAATATGTGTACAACATAAAATTGTTCCAAAACTCTACATTTAATCCTAAAAGTAGATGCAGTTCTATAGTATGTTACATAAAAAAATAATTAATAATCTTCTAAAAAAATATATTAAAATTTACATATGATTTTCTTTTGTTCTATTATATTAATATTTGGATTTAGATAAATAATAATGTTAAAAAAATACACACACATATATATATATATTAATAGTGAATATAAAAATAAAAATTTATATATAATAATTCACATCTAACACTAAATTTAAGCCAAAGCTTCTCATTCACTTAAAAAAACTGTTACATTTCTTAAACGGAAGGAAGACAAACAAATTAAAAGTCCAAAATTACATAAGATTCTAAAAATGATAATATAATAGTAAGAAATTCGATTAAAAAAATATATATTAGTCAATATAATTAATATAGAAATATTTATTTTCTTTATAATATTTAATAAAATAAAACTCAAATGTGCTTTATTATTATTATTTACTTTTTCAAAGAAGCAATGTACTTATTTCAAATTATTTCTTAAAAAAATTAAATAACATTAATTAAAATCATATTATTAAAAAAGTGAAAGTTTATTTAATAAATTTAATCTTATAAATCTGGCATGTAATATATGAGTGCATTTATTCTATTAAATGATTTTTACATTAATTATTGAGATATAGTATTTTAAATTTATAATTAGTATATATATTTTAGTTAAGACAAGTAATATATAATTATTTTTTTCTTATACATTAAAAAAAATCTCAAATGTGATTTATTTTTTAAAGAACCATTGTACCTATTAGATTTGTCCACTCTCTTTGACTATCATCATTTATATTCGACTTATGACAACGAATTACTAAACATATTATAACTAAATATTTATCTTAATTATATTATTATATTCGCAATAATAGATTTTTTTGTTTATTGTTACACAACTTTGATAGTAATTTTTACATTAATTGATAATTAAAACTTAAACTAGTATTTGAGGTAAAATACTAAATCTAATTTCTTATTTAAATTAAACAAAATTATTTAATATATAATAATTGCATCAACAATGGATAAAATCTATTTCAACAACAAAATTAATTATCAAAATCAAATATGAAATTTTAGCAACATTTGAAGAATTTATAAACAAATTACTTACTGCGCAACGTGCGGGTCGGCCAACTAGTTTGTTATAAAATTAAAAGAGTCTTTATCACCACTCAAACGGTTGATGTCTACATTTTACAACACCAACTTTAGTTTTATATATTCAAAATTAAATCAACGAAGAAAAACCTGCGAAGGAAGAAAAAAATAAGATAGTAATAGTATGATAAGAGATGGTAAACTATATCTACCAGGGGTGAAATAAAAATGAATGTTATTTCATTGAAAAAAGATATGATACAAGTGTATGTGGATGAATTGTCCTTCAAAATTGAGATGTATTGTGAATACTCTTATGAACTACATAGATAGATTTGTTGGGAAGATGTTTTTTTTTCGCACTGCATGGTTCGAATTTTACCAATATTAGGGATGGGCACCGACGCAGACTGAAACTGAATAAAATAGTCCAGTCCGGACTGGATTTAAAAATAGCACAAAAAAATCTGGACCGGTTCTGGACTGGAACTGTAAAAAATAGTCTGGTTCGGTTTCGAACTAGTCCGGCCCGTTTTCAAATATAGATTTACACTAATTTAAAACAAACAAAAAAAATCAAATTAGTCCATGTAAAAACCGATGCAAAACAGTCTGGTCCAGTCAAAAACTGATTTTTTAAAAAGTATACCACCAGTTCTTGATCTGGTTCTACCTTCACAGAGCTGGTCTGTTTGGAACCGATCCAAAATGGACTAGTTCCAAACAATCCAATGCCGATCCAGTTCCGATATGGCCGGACCGGTTTTTTTTTCATCCCTAACCAATAATATACTGAGAGACATGGGAAAAAGACTCATAGGCCGACTTCTCTTACCTAAACATAAAAATAAAGCTGGATTTGTCGAGTCATTGATATTATTATATATATAGTCCTTATTTTTAAGTTAAAAAGAATGAATAAACTAGCACGAAATGTTTTTGGCCAAAAAAAACTTACACGAAGTGTTCAATTCTTCATCGTCGACGAGCTGAAGATGTAATTACAAAGAATTTTATCTTAAAATCAATCGATAATAATATTGTTAGAATAGAAATATTGAATGAACAGACAGGTAGTTAGAAATATTATCTCCCTCCTAATATATATAATAATAATAATAAGAAGATAAAAGCCAACAGCCAAGGTTAGACATTTTCTTCGAAGCTCAATCATGATGTTAATTATTAGCATATAGTGCAGTTGACTTAATTATGTACCTACTAGATAAAATCCTTTTTCTTTCTATATTTGGTGATCATGGTAGAGGAGACACATTTTATCATACAGTTTTTTTTTAATTATATATACATTATATTTATAAATACATATTCATTGTGCTCGGACCCTAAAAATTAGGTGCGCTAAAAGATATACCTAATTTATATATATTATTATATGTATATATATATATAAATGAAATAAAAACAACAATAAATAAATAAAAATTAATAGATATGGTCCCATTTTCCCTCATTACTACACCAATCCAATATATTTCCAGCTAAAATTTTAAAATTTTGCCAAAAAAAGAAGCTCTAAAACTAATAAAATTCAGATCCAAATTCCAAGATAGGTAGATGTCTAACTGCATGTCTATATTTAACAATGCACATTCCTAACTTCAATCCCAGTCTATATAAGTGTCAACTATTTAACATGTCATATAAAGTAAAAGTGTCTAGAATTTGTCTATGACTATTTCAAAGGTGTCTATCATGTTCAAGTCCCATATTTATTTTTGTATTATCATCTCTTATTCTTTCATGTATAAAAAGTACGAAAGATGTGAATTTAAAAAGGGTTAATAGGTCTTTTGGTCCAACATGTTTGACAACTTTTGGGTTTTGATCATATATCTTTTTTTTTTTGCCTATTTTTTGTACCATATGTTTGAAAACTTTTGGTTTTTGGTCAATCCGTTAGTTGACCATCAGTTTGACCGTTAAATAGTCATGTGACTTGCACATGCCTAGTCCCAAAATTTTATTTTTGTTCAGTTTAGTCAAAATTATTGTCCTAACTTTTTATTTTGGGTTAAGAACCTATGAAAGGTCTGAACTATCACCCATGTTAACGGGAGAGGTCTGAAATTTAAAAAGTTAATAACGGAGGTCTTAAATTTCAGTTTTGTTGATAACAGCGGTCTCCGTTAGTTTTTTTCGTTAAAACTAACGGAAGTTGGTCACATGCTTGGCATGTGACCGGAAATAAAATAAATTTCCAAAAATACCCTTCTATCAAGTGTGCCCCTCACATGCTTGAAGTGAAAAGACCAAAATGCCCTTGAAGCCACCACGGCTCCACCAACCGTACTCCGGTGACCACCAACCGTACTCCGGCGACCACCACCAAGGCTCCGGTTGGGCCCAAATCGGAGCCACCGGCCCCGATGGGGCTCCGATCGGAGCTCTGTGGCTCTGGTCGGAGCCACAGAGCTCTGATCTGGAGCTCTGTGGCTCCGACCATAGCCACAGAGCTCTAGATCGGAGCTCTGTGGCTCCGATCGGAGCTTTTTTGGCTCCGGTGGTGGCCGGAGTCGAGTCGCCGGAGCCGAGGTGGTGGTCGCCGGAGTCGGGTGGTGGTGTCCGGAGTCGGGTGGCGGTGGCCGGAGTTGGGTAGTTTTAATTTGACTTTAGGGGTTAAATTGTCATTTCACATTTCCTTAAATAAGATATTAAATAAAACAAAATATTAAAAGGAATAAAAATGTCATTTCACACAATTCTGTTAAATTTAACCCTAAAAATGGACGGAAAACCTCAAATCAACAAAATTGAAATTTCAGATCTCCGTTATTAACTTTTTAAATTTCAGACCTCTCCCGTTAACATGGGTGATAGTTCAGACCTTTCATAGGTTCTTAAATCTTTTATTTTTACAATTTAGCCCATAAACATTATCAACCACACCCTAAGAGTAAATTGACCTAGCCATGATCCGACCCATGGCTAGGTTGGACCATGACTAGGGTCGCCGGACTTGGGTGACC
Source organism: Clarkia xantiana subsp. parviflora (assembly GCA_036873135.1). Classification (NCBI taxonomy): domain Eukaryota; kingdom Viridiplantae; phylum Streptophyta; class Magnoliopsida; order Myrtales; family Onagraceae; genus Clarkia; species Clarkia xantiana. Next base: position 28,673,920 of record JAPTYO010000004.1, read on the forward strand.
CTAACCATGGTACGACCTAGCCATGGGTTGGGCCATGGTTAGGTCAATTTAGCATTTGGGTCAAATTGATCAAATTGGACCATTGGACAAAATTGACCTAGCCATGGTCCGACCCATTGCTACGTCGGACCATGGCTAGGGTCACCGGACACGGGCGACCATACCCATGGTCCGACCTAGCCATGGGCCGGACCATGGCTAGGTCAATTTAGTCCTAAGGTGCGGTTGATAATGTTTAGGGGCAAAATTGCAAAAATAAAAAGGTAGGACAATAATTTTGAGGACTAAACTGAATAAAATAAAATTTTGGGACTAGGCATGTGCAAGTCACATGACTATTTAACGGTCAAACTGATGGTCAACTAACAGATTGACCAAAAACCAAAAGTTTTCAAACATATTGTACCAAAACTAGGAAAAAAAAAAGATATATGACCAAAACCCAAAAGTTGTTAAACATGTTAGACCAAAAGACCTATTAACCTATTTAAAAATAGTGGAGTAATAGTGGGATGAGAGATAGAAAACCCATCCAAAGAGGGATTGGACAAGAAAAACAAGTCTACTCCAATGCAAAGAGACAAGACATTATGCCACATGGAGGTTGTCCTTCAAAAAATTGATTCATTGTGGATGCTCTAGCTCTAAAGTGTAAGCTACTAAGGGTGCGTTTGGATGGACGTAATGTAAGATTACTTGAAATGTAAGATTACAAATAATGTGAGCTACGTAATTTAATGTTAGATTATAGTGTTTGATTGTGCTGTAATGTGGAATGTAATGTTAGATTACAGTGTTTGATATGTCTTGTAACATGCATTGTAATGTGACTTTATTATTATTATATTAAACTACATGATAGCATATTATATCTTAATATGATAAGATTTAAAAGAATATATATTTTGACAAGAACTAACTTCTTAAAGATTATGCGTGTGTTAATACTATAGTCATTTATGAATTCTAAAGACTAAATATTTAAATACGCACAACTACTAACATTTTATTAATTAAAACATTATATATAGTTTTATAAGATAATTCTCATAAAAAAATGCAACGAAAAAGACTTACTCATTTTATACGAACATCATGTACATTATTATTTATTATTATTATTTATTATAATAATGACTTATGAAGTATATAAAAAATAAAAAGACTAATAATAATAATAATAATATTATTATTTGTTGTTGAACATTTATCATAAATGTTTACGTTACAACTTTAAAAAGTTACAACTTTAAAAAATATCGTTTATATAAATTCAGTGGATGCTCTAATAAATATTTTTTTTTGCCAAAAAAAATTCCGGAGACAACGTAGTTCTATTTTATTTTCCCACCGCTATTTTCCCTTTTCTATATTATTAAAATAATGATTATATTTTTTGCCCGAAAAAGATAATGAATTTACTAATAGGGTTATCACGTAAATTTGAAAAGGGGTTACTGGTTAATTAATAATAGGGTTAACAGGTCTTTTGGTTTATAATGTTTGACCAATTTTGGGTTGTGGTCAATGATATTTTTTTTGGTCTAGTTTTGGTACCATATGTTTGCAGATTTTTCTAGTTTTGGTCTAACTGTTACATTCTATCCATTGTTTGACATGTGCAAGTCACGTGATTCACTCTAAACTTTCAATTTAGTCCCTCTAATACTTTCCTAATCTTTTTTTGTTTAATTTAGTCCCGAGGTCTCAAAATTGACCACAATTGGACAATATGTCCAATTGAAATTTTGAAACTTCGGGATTAAATTGAACAAAAAAAAGGTTATGAAAGTATTAGAGGGACTAAATTGAACGAAATTGAAAGTTTAGGGTGGATGACGTGACTTGCACATGACAAAAAATGGACGGAAAGTAACGATCGGACCAAAACTAGAAAAATCTGCAAAAATATGGTACTAAAACTAGGCAAAAAAAAACATTATAGATCAAAACCCAAAAATGATTAAACATCATGGACCAAAAGACCTGTTAACCCTTAATAATATAGTGAATGAATCTTGTCTTCACTCTAGAAGGAGTTTATAACAATATGAAATTTTATTTATAAATTTAGCTAATAAAAAGATATATTGATAAAATGTAACATATATGTTTATACTTTAACTCATGCCCATTTTATATGAAAATATAGATAGAATTGTCTAGCCACCCTTCCACTTTTATTAGTTCAATATTAGAAATACAACAATCGGTCTCCTATCGTACTTAAATTATAAAATATTCAACTAATATAAAAATATTGCGCCTAAAAAAAAGTCTGGCGCATATATGAATATACTCGTCATATCTATAGTAATAAATTAATAATGCGGTTGGCAGCGTTTTAGAAAAATCAATAAAACTGCCCACAAACTTTAACTTTCGTTTCAAGTTTAACATTTTCTTCATTTCAAAGTTTATCATTTGTTTACCAAAAAAGTATATAACTTTCTCTTTGAAAAAAAAATATATAAACCGGCTCGCACCTCAGTATCCTGACCTGACAAGCAGAGACGAACCTATAAATTTATTTTACTGGGGAAATAATTAAAATAGAGGTAAAAACTTAAACAAAAAATTATCAGGTGATAAATACGAACTTCAAGTAATTAATTGAACTAAAATTCATGATATTTTTATGTTTAAAATTATACGACACAAAAATTGAAAGATTTATAATTGTGTTAACTTGATTTTAGTTGGCTCCGTACTTGCTGAGTGCTGACCAAGTCGTCTTAGGGTGTTGCAGTCTTAAGGGTGTTGCGTGGCCGCATAGATGTATGTTGTTATGGTTCAGCGACTTTTAATCAAAAGTTTAGAATTCAAATTATAAAAATTAGAAAATATTTATGAATAGTATTTTACTTCTTACGAATTAATCTAATATGAGTGCAAATTAATATTATAATAAGTAATAACGTAAGTATGCTACTAAGTGTAAAATGTTTGAGGGGGGGGGGGGGGGGTTGTTGTTCAACATTCTTAAGTAAAATGTTTATCTAAAAAAATGCAGAAATAAGTAAATATATGCAGTGTAGGGGTGGCAATGGGTCACGGGTCCCGTTGGCCCGCGGGTACCCACCCGAATTTCGCCCCGCCGACCCTTGACTCGTAGGACAGGTTTGGGTTCGTGGAGCCCCATCAATCCGCCCCTCACATGTATTATATATACATATAGCATACATATATTATATAAAACTATATAAGTAATATAACACATAATCAAAAAATAAAAATGTTTCTCATGAGTTTGGTGATTTAAATTTTGATTTTTAGTTAAATTTGTAATTTATGATTCGAATTTGGAGTTGAATTTGTATACGATGAACATAAAATTTAGAGTTTGTAATAATAATAAATTATGTCACATGTGGAGCGACTCGTGGGTCAATTTGTCTCATCCCGCGAGATGTATGGTATGGAATGATTATGAGTAGACCATCTCGACCCGCGGGGCGGATTCTGGACTGTCGATGCCTGCCCCGTTAACACCCTTATTGCATGAACTAATTAATTTGAAGTAACACGCAACTTTATTGGCAAAAAAAGAAAAAAAAAAAAAAAAGAGTAATGCGCAAGCTAGGGGTGAGCAAATATCCCGAGAGGCTCAAAATCCCGCCCGTCCCGCCCTGGTCAGTCCCAAAAAGCCCGTTCCAAAAATGTGCCCAAGCCCTGATGGGCGGGACTTTTCTTCTCAATTAGGGTTAGGGCTAGGGCTAGGGTTTTTTTACGAAGTCCCAAAAGACCCGTCCCGTCCCTTTTTGCTAACTAATAAGCTATAAACTATAGTTAGTTAAGTTAACTTTAGCGATGGCTCGGGTTGAAGTTCCATTTGATCTTGGATTTGCATTTATAACTTGTTATGTCAAAATTGGTGGCGACTCTGTGTTAGAGTCTTGGTAAAACTTAGTTTTAGAGTCTTTGGTGAACTATTTTGGAGAACCAAGTTATGTGTTGAACTTGGTGTTCTTACAAGTGACAAAATGTTTGAGTGATTTTGGTGTTTTATGGCGAACTTTGTGGTATCTGTTGAACTTTGTTGTTGTTCTGTGTTTGGTTATGATTTAAGTAAATTGAGTACGATTTTTTTTTAAACTTGGATGAGAATTTGGGTTTGTCCCATTTGTCCCTAGTCCCTGTAGGCCCGTGGCGGGCGGGCCTTTTCCTACTAGCTAGGGCTCGGATAGGGCTCGGGACAGCCATTAAGTGGCTCTAGTTTTAGGGCTTGAGCTATTTTTTTTTTTTAAAAAAAAACCCGTCAATCCGTCTCATGCTGAGCCCTACGCGCAACCAAGAGAGAGTGGAGTGTATGAAGCGCTAACTTTGCATAAGTTGTTAGCCAAATCTGCAATAGTGCTATAGTAGTGTTGTGTACACGCCACGCCACGCGATAGTGGAGTGGAGTGCTGTTAGCAAATTTTATAGCCATGATGAGGATTTTTTTTTTTTTTTTTTAAATCTTAGCCATGAGGATTTTTTTTGGCAAAATTAGCCATGAGGAATTGACTATCCACTTTAATGAGCTTTTTCTCATCATCATTAATGGCTATCCATGCACTACATGGCAGCTCAGTGCCCGCACCAACATTTTTTTCCAACTCTTTTGTATTATTATTATTATTATAATAATAAACTCTTTTGTATTATTCAAAAAAAAAAAAATCTTTCCACTTCCGGAAAAATATATACTAGGTGCATTTCCTGCGCTCGCGCGGGGTGACTTACCAAATATGTATAATTAACAAACTAATATTCGATGAAATTTATACTAACTATTTGTAATATGTTGAAACACTATTTTTAAATAAAACATAAGTCTAAAATTTGAAAAAGTAAACGAAAAACTGAAAATTTTGAACCATAAAATACCATTGCGCAAATTCATAAATAAATTTTAGATGCCCGTACCGGATGCTACCTTTGGTCGTCGGATCCGTGTCACGCGTCTGTTCTTCAACAGATATGGCTTCGATAACCACCGGCGATATCTCGCCGGAGATAGAGATGGCTCTGCCACTGAAACTGTCAACCGCCTGGTATCTTCGTTCGCCGGCTCCGCGTCAAGCGTCTGTTAAAACAATTAAATTTTAATTTCGATTATTTACATACTTTGAATCTTGAACGGTCCGAAATTTTAATTGCGATTAATTGCATACATTGAATCTTGAACGGTCCGAAATTTTAATTACGATTAATTGTATACATTGAATCTTGAACGGTTCGAAATCAGCGAAATTTTAATTGCGATTAAGTGCAACTTAAAAACTCTCAGCTCCCTAGTGCAATCAATGTTATGGAGTTAATTACTACAAAACACTTAGCTCAATCGTCATAAATGTATTGATTAACGTAAAAAATAAAATACTCAACTCCACTTTCACTCTGTTATTATCTTTCCTTCAGAATTTATAATATATATATATATAGATAATGACACATTATTAGAGACATGTAATATTTCATGTCACTGAAAATACCTCTAACGAGAGAATATTATCAGTGTCGCTTATTTTGTGACTTTTACAGACAGGCTTGGTCACTAATTTATGCTAATAATGATTAAATATAAAAAGAAAAAACTAAAACAACCCAAATAATGAATGGCCTAGTTCAAGTCTTCTTTGAAAAGCAGCATACTAGTACTTAGTGTTTCTAAACCTAAACCCGAACCAGGTAGTCCACTATACACTACTAGATGCATCTTCGTGAGTGCCTTCTCCAAGATCGTCCAAGAACCCTAAATCACGAGCTCACTTCCTCAAGGAAGATCGTCTATCGTTGTTTCTCTCGTTTGCATAATCTTTGTCCATCGTTGAAGAATCCTAATCCGCCTCTATTGTCTCGTTTGTATCATCTCGTTCTGCCTGTTACGTTAGTTCTCCGAAGGCCGTTTCGGATTCTCAAAGCTCGAGGTTCTCTCTGCTTGTATTAAATCGTTCGTCAAAAGCTGAAGTTTGTTCTTTTTCTGTGTATTTTCTTTCTGTTTATTTGAATTGTATATTTACAACAAAAAAAATGATTTTAGCTTATAATATGTTTTTGCTTATTCTAGATTGTTGTCCTGCTGCATAAGTTGGTTATTTGTGGTATGTTTTATAAGCAAATTCAGTAATTTAGACTCTTTCTTTCATTTGAAATGTGAGTTCATGGGACAAGGCTTGGAAGTTATGACCCTAAGGATGCTTCACTAAGTATTACTCACATTTACTTCTAACTTAATACACATTTAAATTCTTTGATATGTTATACTGAATAATCAGTTAGTTGTTTGACATGATACCTGGACTATTTGCTAAATCTGAACCATATTAAGATAAAAAATTATTTTAAAGGCATATAAGAGTTCTTAACACTATTCAACAATCTGTAAATTAGCTCAGTTATCTAGTGATCACTAATATATATATATATATATTTTTTAATAATCGTGTTAACAGCTTCCATCGTTTGATGGAACTTCTGAACTATAATTATTGGCAGCAAGTTATACAATTTGTTCTTGTTGGATCACGGCGGGAACTCCGGTTACGGTGACGGATTCCTTAGCTCCTCGCAATCCTGCAGAAGGGGAATAGAGGGCGGTGGCCCAGAATCCCTCTCCGATGCTTAACGTAAGTACGGTGGTCAACAGGGCAAGCAAGCAGTATTTGTGTGTATGTAAAACGTAACCCTAACCTGTGATAACTTCCCTCCTTTTATAGGGGGAAGGCTATCTCAGTTACCTGATTAGGCGGTTGGATTGTGATCCACTATCCCGAATATCTCGCCGTATATCTTGCCGCGTATCTGTACAGTTATATGTATCCCACATATCTCGCCCATTATACCACTACTGTAATCATGGCGAGATTTCCGGGATTGTGCTCTTACTGGTGAGTCTCGATCATTATCGGAGACTCCCAAGTTGCATCGTTGAGGATTCGGTGTCGGGAAGTGGTGTCAACTCCCATATCGGGACCGACTACGTCCAGGTCCGATACATTCGGGGCTCTCCCTTATCGGGGCCATGCTTACTCGGGGCCATTCAATGTCGGGGCCTCCTTCCGTCGGAGCCTTTAGCCTTCCAGCAGCCCAGCTCCTAGCCCAACGGGCCTAGTCGCCGTTTGCCAATCGTTAAGGGGCCTAACGGCCTCAGCCGGGGCCCATCATTTGCCCCCAAGACGTGAGGGACTTATAGTGCATCGCGTCTTTCAATATCGGACCCTTCAACATCCCAGTCGGGGGTCTTTATTTAAAACGTTGGGGGCCATTGCCCTACTTTTGTCGGAGGCCTTTGCCTCGGATCTCTTCAAGATCCTTTGGGATCCTGCCTGGATTCGAGGGGATTTCTTGACCAGACCAGCATTAAATGCTGATAGAAGGTGAAGGAACGTCTCGGGTTCTGCACGCCTGTTTTTTGAAAAAGCACTTTTCAACCGCCCCGGTACGTCATCATTCCTGTCTTATCTGTCCCATGCGCCCTGACGGTTCAGATTGAAACCGTTTCGCCTTCTTCGAATTAACACGTTTCCCTTTGGACGATTCTGATTGAATCGTTTTGAATTCTATGGCTCAGATTGCCCACCCCTTCAGTTCTCTTTTCCTTCTCTTATAAAACCCTAAACCCAGACATTGTTTCACTTTCCCTTTACTTCTTCTTCTCTGCGATCCCAAGAACCCTAATTCTTCTCACTTCAAGGTTTCGCCGGCGCTTCCAGCACCCAGATTTTTCCGATCAACGCTTCAGTCACTATGTCTGGTAAGATTCTTCACCTTATTACTCTTTTTTCTTTCATCTTTGATCTTCTTAGGTTTCAATTTCCCCTCCTTCCTTCCCTCGACGATTTTCAGCCAAGGGATTTGCCACCAACAGCGGGTCTTCTCCTGTTGGACCACCTTTCGTCTTCAAGTATCTCAAGAACTCGCTTGCGCCTATTAACTTCGATAGGGCTTGCGTAGAATGTGGTATCTTCGAATCCTCCTTCGGGGCTCGCTATCCCTACGAGCAGTTCCAATTCAACCCTCGCGACACCCGAGTTACACTCCCCAAAGGAGACGAGGTATTCATCTCCCCAGGGCAAATTCGTGCGGGAATCCGACTCCCTTTTTGTCCAAGTTGGGTGGAGTTATGCAACCATTACAAAACTTATCCCACGACCTTCTCTCCACACGCAATCCGTACATGGATTGCCTTCCAGGTGTGGTGTGATATCAACAAAGAAGACTGGAGCTATACTCTGGAGCTTTGGCGGGTTCTCTACAAGATGACCTGCAACAAGGATGGGATCTGCTCTTTTACCCCCCGCCAGCCCGAGGGGACCGACGAGCAGTATAAGGAGATGGGCTGGGATAAGAAGGTGTCTTGGAAGATTTGCAAGGAACGAGCCATCATCCACGATAAGGGGCATGACAACGCTAATTGGAAAGAACAATACTTTTTCATCAAACCTGGTCCCATCGAATGGCCGAAGACTGTCGTGGAAGCTGATCCTCCTGTGCCCTTCCGTACATGGTCGGAGCAGACCAAGAGGGCCTTGATGCTCATCCAGGCCCGTCGCTGGGAGGAGGGTTATCAGCCCTTCGAGGCCACTTCTGTCACTGACCGACAGCGGATAAAAATTTCCATTATGCTGATTGATCCCGAAGCTGGGGGAAAGATTCGTGATGGCCCTTCCAATGTAATTTTCTGGGTAATCTTCTAATTATTTTTTGTTTCCACTGCTTACAGCCCATCGATCATCGCTGACCGCCCATCTGTTTCAGGAGGATACCGATGCCTCCCATTCGCTGAAGCGTAAGAAGAAGTCCTCCTCCAGGAGAAAGTCTTCCGCTGCGTCGGAGCCGTCTCGGAAGAAGACGAAGACCTCCGAGGCACCAAGGTCTGCCCCCACACCCGAGGGGCAGACTAATGCGGACGTGGTTAGGGCCGCCTTCGGCGTCCGTTCCGAAAAGGAAGGTAAGGAAGTTTTTCGTGCTATAAAAAGATATAGAGAGTTAGTTCCTCGAGACCTTCAGGCCTCCGACATGGAAGGGCGGATCAGGGATGTCAAGAATGTCCTCCGAGGGGAAACTCCACACGTTCTCGAAGCGGGTTGCTATGACTTTTTTGGCTGCGAGAGATGTGTGGAGCGTTGTCTGATTTGGTATACCGATGTTAATTTACTTCCTCACCTTGTTCGCCCCGCTGCAGGTCACACGGACGTCGCCCCTGCTGCACCTGCCTCAGACTCCGTGCCTGCAGCGGAGCCGGGGGTGGAAGATGCCCCGACGGAAGTCCGTGGCGAATTCGGTCGGGTGATTAGCTTGGAGGACTCCCCCTCTGAGGACCAAGCTGAGGAGGAAGGCCTAATCCTCCGAGGAAAATCGAGGTCGACTCCTGCTAAGTCACCTGGTAAGGAGACGTCCCCGCTCCCCTTCGCGCCACCATCGTCACCAGTTAGGGGTGCGACTCCCGAAGCCCGGATAAGTGAAGATGGGGGGGCTCGTCTGGTAGTACCTCCATTCCCCTTGGATGGAGACTACTACCAGGCCTTCTCTTCGGACCAGAGTGCCGAGCCTTGGAGACCGGTGGAGTCTCTACAGGGGATTCCTCTACGTCGGGGGTGCCAGGAGGAGAACCTGGCCCTGCACCTGGTGTCGGGCTCGATCCCGCCCTCACTGAGGCGCCCCCTTTCTCTGGAAGGGGAGGACATCAAGGCGGACATCCGTCAAATGGCCGTCCGTCGGATAGAGGTAGGTTACACTTTGCTTTTATTCATCTGGAAGTATTCCGACTTTTAAATACTAAGCTGTACTTGTCCTCAGGAAATGGCGGACCAGGATCGTTGCTTCGGCTACATCCTGTCCCTACAGGAGGCTTTGGAGCAAGAACGGGCCAACTCCAACCTCGAGAGCTTGACCAAGCTCCAGGAGGACCTAGCTGCCTCCGAGGCGTCAAGGCTCCGAGCGGAGGAGGGCAGAAAGCAGGCCGAAGAAGGTTGGCAGCGGGCCGAGGAGGTTAGGCGGCAGGCCGAGGAGGGTAGGCAGCAGGCCGAGGAGGGTAGGCAGCAGGCCGAGGAGGGTAGGGCCAAGCTTGCTCAAGAGGCCCAATCCCAGCAAAGGCAGATTCTAAGCCTTGAGAGCTCGCTTAGGCGGGAGCAGCAAATGGCCTTGGCTGATCGGAGCCAGGCTGCCTTCGATAAAGCAGAATTGAAAGAAACTGCTGAGCGGCTGAAGCTGGAGAAGCAGAGGGTCATCGCGGAGCTGGAGGAGGCAAAGGCGGAGCATTCCGCCCAAATAGCAAACGCGAAGGTCCAGGGCCGCGAAGAATATCGGAGTTCGGAGGACTTCAAAGCAGATGCGGCGAAGCATTGTCAGGAAGATTTGCAGAATGCCTTCCTTGACATTGTCGAAGAGCTTAACGAAACCTACGGGGACTCCATCGACTTGAGGAAGTCCAAGATTCTCGGCCGAGCCGCAGAAAGGTACTTTAGCCTCCCGTCGGAGAGCTCCTCTGAAGACGCCGACGACCCTCCTACAGATCCCTCTGAGCCTGCCCCTCCGAAGCCCTCTGAAGATCCAGCATCCGAGGACCGAGCTTAATCTGTTACAACTTAAGTCCTTGTAGTCTTTTATCGTTATCTTTCTCGTATGGAACTCCTTAGGCCTTCGAGCCTTAATATCATTTCCGGCTACATTATATTCTTCATAACGCTTTTATCGGACCCTAAGAACCTTAAGGCTTTCCGTCGTCCTAAGACGCTTTTAATCGAACCTTAAAAACTTAAGGAGCTTTCCGTCGTCCTAAGACGCTTTTAATCGAACCTTAAAAACTTAAGGAATTTTCGGGCGTCCAATGACGCTTTTAATCGGACCTTAAAAACTTAAGGATTTTTCGGACGTCCAATGACGCTTTTAATCGGACCTTAAAAACTTAAGGATTTTTCGGACGTCCTCTGACGTTTTTTATCGAACCTTAAAAACTTAAGGATTTTTCGGACGTCCAATGACGCTTTTAATCGGACCTTAAAAACTTAAGGATTTTTCGGACGTCCAATGACGCTTTTAATCGGACCTTAAAAACTTAAGGATTTTTCGGACGTCCAATGACGCTTTTAATCGGACCTTAAAAACTTAAGGATTTTTCGGACGTCCAATGACGCTTTTAATCGGACCTTAAAAACTTAAGGATTTTTCGGACGTCCTCTGACGCTTTTTAATCGAACCTTAAAAACTTAAGGATTTTTCGGACGTCCAATGACGCTTTTAATCGGACCTTAAAAACTTAAGGATTTTTCGGACGTCCAATGACGCTTTTTAATGTATCTGGAACAACTTAGGAATACTTTGATCAGAAGTAACCTCTTTATTGATTGATGTCTTTAACATAGAATGCACCACTCAGGGCGACTTAATTACATCTTCGCGCCTCTACGGACGACTTATTTGTCAAACATGACATTTCTTCAGATGTTCGCCACTAAAGGTGTTTCTTAATACCTTGCCATCGAGGTCTTCTAACTTGTAAGCATTCGGGGCCGGCATGCCTACGATCTTGTAAGGCCCTTCCCACTTCGGGGACATCTTGTTGATCCGATCTTGTAGGGCGAACTCATTCCGACGTAGGACCAGTTCTCCCGCGTAGAACTGTCGCGACTTGACCTTCCGATTGTAGTACCTGGCCGTCGCCAAACGCATCCGAGCTTGCGCTATGTCGGCCTCCAGCCGTTTTTCCTCTAGCAAGGATAACTCCAGGCGCCTTGTTTCGTCATTCGTCAAAGGTCCTATCCTGGCTCTTTCTGGATTTGTCGAGGGCTCATAGCTTCTGGTTCGATGGGACGCCACAACGATTTCCACGGGAGCGACCGCCTCCGTCCCGTAAACAAGTGCAAACGGGGTTTCACCTGTTGACCGCTTGGGTGTCGTTCGGACCGCCCACAATACGTTCTCCAGTTCGTCCAGCCATTTTCCGTCCAAAGCATAAACCCTCTTCTTCAAGCCCTCCATCACGATTTTGTTGGCAGCCTCCACCTGCCCATTGGTCTGAGCGTGGTGGACGGATGCCGTCCGATGCTCGATACCAAACTCGTCTAGGAACTTCTCCAACTGAGCCCCATTAAACGGCGGACCATTGTCACTGATGATCACCTTCGGCACCCCATATCTCGACAAAATTCGGGTCTGAAGGAACTTAATAATATGTCCCGCTGTTGTCTTGGCTAACGGCTTAGCCTCGATCCACTTCGAGAAGTAGTCAATCGCGACAAGCAGATGTGTGCACTGGCTCTTTGCTTTCGGAAGGGGTCCCACCAGGTCAATGCCCCACTGTGCGAAGGGCCAAGCACTCCCAATGGGCATCAAATCAGCCGCGGGGGCTGTGATATTCGAAGCATATCTCTGACACGCGTCACAGGATCGAACAAGCGCCGTTGCTTCCTTATTCATCGTAGGCCAATAATATCCCAAGTTCAACGCCTTCCTGAGGATAGATCGAGCGCCTTCGTGACAGGCTGCGACTCCTTCATGCAATTCTCTCAGAATCCGAGTCGTATCGGGTTCGGCCACGCATTTCAAGAAAGGCGTCGAAAGCAGACCCTTCTTGTACAACTGGTTATCCACCATCGCGTAATTAATTGACATTCGTCGCAGTCGCTCCGCTGCCACTTTATCTTCAGGGAGTGCCCCCGTAGTTAAGTACGCAATTATCGGGGTCATCCAAGTGGATTCCTCCTCTGACCCTGTTCCGATAGCGTACACCTCCGACGGATCGGTGGTCGATAGAATCACCTTCTCCAAGAAGTGTACCTTCCGACTCTCTTCCAAAGGTGCCCCCAAGGCAAATTTGCTCAAGGCATCAGCCTCCACATTCTCTCCCCTCGGAATTGCCTCGATATCAAAGCTTTTGAAGCTCTCCTTTAAGGTCCGAGCCTCTTGAAGGTACTTCTTCATGATCGGGTTCTTTGCTCCATATTGCCCCCGGACCTGATTTACAATCAGACTTGCATCACACTTCACCCTCAAATGTTCAACTCCAGTGCCTTTTGCGATTTTTAGCCCCGTTATGAGAGCTTCATACTCCGCCTCGTTATTGGTGGCTCTAAATGTTAGGGCCAATGCATATCGAAGTGGCTCTGCCCCACCTGGCGGAATCAATACGAACCCCGCACCCGATCCATCCGAGCTTGAGGAGCCATCCGTGTACAACTCCCAGGTGTTCTCCTTATTTGGCTGTTCCGACTGCTCCGCCGTCGGGACCTCTTCAGTATTCCCGGTTGCCCCCTCTACTGTTTCCGTTGCGTCAGGATCGGGAATAGTAGATTCGACTATAAAGTCGGCCAATGCCTGCCCTTTGATAGCTGTTCTCGGAGCGAAATGAATTCGAAACTCGCTAAGTTCCACGGCCCACTTTACTAGTCTCCCCGACGCATCAGGCCGGTTCAAGAAGTGTTTTAATGGCTGATCAGTCAACACCGTAATTTCATGCGCATGGAAGTAGGGCCGTAACTTTCTAGCAGTAATAATCAACGCAAAGAGGTACTTCTCAATCGGAGGGTAGTTCATTTCACTCTTGGCAAACGCCTTGCTTACATAATAGACGGGAATCTGATTGCCCTCGACAGCTTTAACTAAAACAGAGCTTATTGCAAACGAAGAAATAGCCAAATAAAGATAGAGCGGCTCGCCTGGAGCTGGCTTCGCAAGTGGCGGGAGGTTGCGGAGATGTTGTTTGAGCGCTTGGAACGCCCTCTCACATTCAGCAGTCCATTCGAACTGTCGGTTGGCTCTTAGTACACTGAAAAATGGCATCGACCGGTCGCTTGCTTTGGATAAGAAGCGATTCATCGAAGCCAGCCGACCGTTCAGCACTTGCACCTCTCTATGGTTTGTCGGGGACTGCATCTCCTCTATCGCCCTTAGTTTCTCGGGATTCACCTCGATCCCCCTCTGGCTCACCATGAAACCTAAGAACTTCCCCGAATGTACTCCGAAAGCACATTTGGCTGGATTCAGGCGGACCTGGTGGAGCTTCATCCTCTCGAAGGCCATTGCCAAGTTGCCAACGTGGTCTGATGCTCGTCGGGACTTCACCAGCATGTCATCTACATAGGCTTCCATGGTACTCCCAATCATATCCCCGAACAGTTTGTTCACCATCCTCTGATACGTCGCCCCTGCGTTCACCAGGCCGAAAGGCATGACGTCGTACTGGAAGACTTCACTGTCAGCGTAAAAGGCGGTGTGTGGGGCATCCTTTTTCGCCATCTTTATCTGGTTATAACCAGAATAAGCATCCATAAAGCTTAGCAGCTCATGCCCCGATGTAGCATCCACCAATTGGTCGATCCGAGGGAGCGGATAACAGTCCTTCGGGCAAGCCTTGTTCAAGTCGCGGAAGTCAACACACATCCGCCACTTCCCGTTGCTCTTCCTCACCAGTACTGGGTTGGCTACCCAAGTTTGGAATCGGATCTCCCTAATGAATCCAGCGTCGAGCAACCTGCCAACCTCCTGCTGGATTGCAATCCTTTTGTCTGTTCCCATCGGACGTCTCTTCTGCGCGATCGGCTTGATTGTGGGGTCGATATTCAATTCATGCTCGATCACGTCCCGACTGATTCCCGGCATATCGCTCGGGGACCAGGCAAATAACTCCTTGAATTCTTTCAATAGGGCGATCAACTCCTGAGCTTTTTCCTCGGATAGGGCGGATCCGATCTTTACCCTCCTCTCGGGTCCATCTATCTCGACTTCTTTTAGGTCCTCCATGGGGGCGGGACGCCCAAACTCCTCTCGAGGATCAGTGTCTGTCTGGAGAACTGACATAGCCTCCTTCCTCGATCTCCTTGTGGCGTTGACATAGCATCGTCTCGACGCCACCTGGTCGCCTTTCACTTCACCGACCCCATTCTCAGTCGGGAACTTCAGTTTCTGATGGACAGTCGAGGCTACCGCCATCAGCGGGTTGATAGTGGTTCTTCCAATGATCGCATTGTACGTCCCTGTGGATTCGACCACCACGAACTCCACATCTCTCTTCTCCATCTTCCAGCCACTGCCGAACCATACAGGCAACGTGATAACCCCCAATGGATAAGAGGTTGTGCCGCAAAATCCTACCATCGGGAAGTTAACCTCCCGTAAGTCTTTCTTCTTCTTCCCCATCTGCTCTAGGGCGTCGGAGAAGAGGATGTCGGAGGAGCTTCCTCCATCAATGAGGATCCTCTTCATTTCGAATCCCCCTACATCCAATGTCACTACTAGGGCATCCTCGTGGGGGGTCTCTACTCCCTCCAGATCCTTCGCCGAGAAGGTGATCTCCATCTCCTCCTTCGGAGTCCATGACCGAGACCTTTTTCCCAAAACCACTGCTACGGGCACTTGGTTGGCATAACGCTCCCGAGAAGACGATGTGTCTCCTCCTGCAGCGAACCCTCCATGGATCACATTAATAACCCTCTTCTGTCGGGACCCTGATGGGCCCTCCGAAGGCTCTGCGTCGGACCTTCTCTTCCTTGGGGACCTCGATCGAGATTTGGATCTGGATCGAGATCGGGAACGGGGCTTGCAGCGCGAATCTCCCACGAACTCCTTCAGCTTACCCCTCTGGATAAGCTTCTCTATTTCCTTCTTCAGCTCCCGACACTGGTCAGTGTCGTGACCAGAGGCTCGATGGAATCGGCAGTAACGGTCGGTGCGGGAGCCCAACTTTTCTCCTTCCTTCTTCTTGGGGAAACGAGCGAGGCCTTGCTTCTCCATTACCGCCAAGACCTCTTTCAAAGGCCTGTTGAGGGGGGTAAACTCCTCCCTCTGACTGTCCCTCTTGGTCTGACGCCTATCCTCCCTCCGATCGGAGCGTCCACGACTCCGACTACCCTCGGAGCTATCCTTCTTGTGTCGGTTGTCCAATGGTTTGAACAACTGCTTTCCTTCACGCCCCTTGGGAGGAGCCAATTCTCCAGCGGCGATCTTCGACTCTTGGACGTCGATTTGCTGTTTTACCCTCGCCTGAAGTGCCTCCATGTTCCAGACTTTTTTGGCCGCGACGCTGTGAAGTAAGTCGGAGCCGTAGGGGGGATTGAGGTTTTTCAGGAAGGTACGGATGGCCTCGCCCTCCGATATCTCCTCATCCAGCTCGGTCATACCAGCCGTGTAACGCTGGTAGTATTGGGCCAGCGATTCGTCGGGCCTCTGGACCACCTCATGCAGGGTCCGAACACTCTTCAGCAGCCGTCGACGCCCTTGGTACTGGGCGATGAATCGCTGATGCATATCCTTCCAACAGGTTATACATCCAGTGGGCAGACTGTAGAACCATGTCATCGCCTTCTCTCCCAAGGTACTCGGGAACAACGCGCAGATAACATCCTCATCTGGGGTCCTGCCCATGCACGCTGTCAGGTGCTTCTGCACGTGGCGAACCGGGTCCGCGACCCCGTCGTACTCGTCTATCTTCGGGATACCCAAGCCTGGAGGGGCCAGGGTATGGATCAGTCTGGGAACGAAAGGATGGGTCTCCTGACTCCCCAATTCCGACATCATGGGCTTCTGATCTCCCATGCAAATACCCACGATCTTCACTACCTGGTCGGCAGTGAGGGGACCATTCAGGGGAATAGTCCTTTGTTGCACTGGCCCTGGCCCATCGACCACGAAATTCTCCGCCGGTGCTGGATTGGGGGGAATGGGCTGTTCCCTCAACGGAGGGGGTGGCAGCAGGTTGTCGTCCGCCTGCCTTCTGGGAGCATCTCGCCGCGGAGGGAGCGGCGGTAGATCTGCGGCCTGCCTTCTAGCAGCTTCTCTTCGGTCTAGGAGGGCCTCCATGGCCTCCATGAATAGGGGCATGGCCTCTGCCACTACCCTGGCCAGCTCTGGATTCTGGGAAGGTGCCTCGTTCCTGGATCCACCAGGGGGGTTGTTCCTTCGCGCGGTATCGTCTCGGCGAGTGCTGTCACCATCGTCTCTCAAATCCTGATGCTGTGTAGCATCCTCAGGGGGATTGCTGGTGGCCGGCACCTGCTTGCCTGATCGTTGCGGCCTGTTGCCAGCCATGGTATGGAATCAGAGGGAAGCAAACTTACTTTGGCTTTTTGTTGCGCTTCCCACAGACGGCGCCAATGTTGGATCACGGCGGGAACTCCGGTTACGGTGACGGATTCCTTAGCTCCTCGCAATCCTGCAGAAGGGGAATAGAGGGCGGTGGCCCAGAATCCCTCTCCGATGCTTAACGTAAGTACGGTGGTCAACAGGGCAAGCAAGCAGTATTTGTGTGTATGTAAAACGTAACCCTAACCTGTGATAACTTCCCTCCTTTTATAGGGGGAAGGCTATCTCAGTTACCTGATTAGGCGGTTGGATTGTGATCCACTATCCCGAATATCTCGCCGTATATCTTGCCGCGTATCTGTACAGTTATATGTATCCCACATATCTCGCCCATTATACCACTACTGTAATCATGGCGAGATTTCCGGGATTGTGCTCTTACTGGTGAGTCTCGATCATTATCGGAGACTCCCAAGTTGCATCGTTGAGGATTCGGTGTCGGGAAGTGGTGTCAACTCCCATATCGGGACCGACTACGTCCAGGTCCGATACATTCGGGGCTCTCCCTTATCGGGGCCATGCTTACTCGGGGCCATTCAATGTCGGGGCCTCCTTCCGTCGGAGCCTTTAGCCTTCCAGCAGCCCAGCTCCTAGCCCAACGGGCCTAGTCGCCGTTTGCCAATCGTTAAGGGGCCTAACGGCCTCAGCCGGGGCCCATCAGTTCTTACATTTGATGTGTGGAACTATGCAAACTAGGCGGATCTATCAAAGCAACCAGAGACGCAAAAAGCAAAGAGAAGAAGAAGAGAATTGGAGAGTTCACTTGAGTGGGTTCTATTCATCTGCCCCTCATCCCTCATGTCAACTGGGATTTTAGGCCTAGCCCAAAATCCCTAATGTGACATTACCCAGTTTCCTTAGGTAACAGACTCATATTAATGGGCTCCTAATAACGGCGGCACAATCTCCATATGCTAACAGCTCTCACTCGCCGGAATGGGAGGGTTCCAAATAATATAGTGTCGACCAACACATCAACATTTGCCTTCGATCCAGCCCTGCTTCAGAATAGTTATACGGGATTTTCTGTGCGACAGACGGATACGACGGGCATCGTGTTACTCATCTGTTAGGAGTGTTGTAGCGCCCGCGGAACGTTGATTCCCATCTTTAATCAACATGTTAAAACAATATTGTACCGCGTTGTATCCTAAGTCAACTGTCATTCTCCAATCGCCCAGTTTCCACATAGGAATACTCCTTCAGGGCATCCGTACATGTATTCACAACCTTCAACTAATATCAGGATGGTGGCCACCTAGTGAATACAAGAGTCGGAGAATTACATGTGTACTTGACCATCCTCATTGCTCATACCCTTAGTCAAACTCAACCGGTTTCCAAAGACGTGGTCACTTGGCCTTTTTGTTCGGCACTACGTGTTGGATTACGGGGCAGATTACTACAGAAATATAAACAAGGTACATGCTTGTAATCAGAATTACGCAGCGGAAAATATGCACATACCTTAAACCCTTTCCGTAGTCCCCAAGGATCCTGCTGATGGAGTTCACGACCCACCGGACGGAACCCGTAGAAGTTCTTGTTAAGGAAGTCCTACGCGGTATTAGCTCCACAACAAAGCCTCTGATCGATTCTTGGCAGGGACAGATCTCCGGAGTGTTTTGCTCAAAGAAAATTGGCACACCCTTGGTGGTGCAAGATGGTTCGGCCGAACTAGTGTTTTAAGGGGAGGGTTTTCTCTCAAATCACCACTTAGGAGGAATTGTGGAATTAACAAAATAAAACCCTAACACCCTTTATTTATAGGAGGAGCAAAGTGGACAAAAGTCCACTTTGCCCCTACCACTAAAGTTCGGTTGGCCATGTATAAGGGAGGCCCAATATTTTAGGCCTCTCATGTCAATTGAGATTTGAGTCAAGCTCAATTTCCCTAATGTGACATTTGCCCAATTTCTTAGGTAACGTATACATATTAATGACTACGAATTACGGCGCCCAATCACCATATGCTAACAGCTCCCACTCGCCGGAATGGGAGGGTGCATGTTAATGTATTGTTCTCCAAATCGCATCAACATTTCACTCTTTTGATCCTGCCCCTGCTTCCGAATAGTTCATACGAGGTTTACGACCGGCGGATACGATGGGCATTGTGCTACTCATCTGTTAGGACTGTTGTAGCGCCCGCGGAACGTTGATTCCCTATCTCAAATCAACCTGTTAACAACATTAATTTGTATCGCGTTGTATCCTAGGTCAACTGTTAATTCTCCAATTGCCCAGTTTTTGTTAGATTACGGGGAGTAATCACTACGGATACTTCCGTGACTCCGTGGTCGAACGTGGCACGCGTAGTATGAAGCACGCGTTGATAGCATACCTGAACCTTTTGGGTTGACAAGAAAGGGATATGTCAATCATGCTATCACAGATTCTCATCTGGCCCATAATGTGGTTTAATGACGAACGAAGTTCATCACGGCGATATGCAAAACGAAGATCATGTCGAGTTACTTCAAAACTAGATAATCGTCTTGCTTAATCCGGTTTATCCCCTGACTCTTAGCCAGTCTTGCTTGGTAGAGGCCTCCCTCCACCACAAGACTATCGTACATGTGTGACTAGGTAAGGACCACATTCGACATAGTTTGACAGAGGATTGCGTCCTCATTTGACTTAGTTTATAGACTGTAAATCTGATGTAATAAAAAACACTATGACGTTGATTGATCATAAACCAGTTGCAATTCTTTCACTTACAAAATGTAACTTTCTAATATCAAAATGTTATCACAGATACATGCCATTTCTAAACCCTACACAATCCAAGCAGTTTTACGTGCTTTTCAAATATCTCCTTGCGTAGTGGTTTACTTAATGGGTCCGCAATCATATTATCAGTGGACAAGTATTCCATAGTGATTGTATTGTCTTCAACCATAGATTTAGCATAGAAATATTTCACATCAATGTGTTTGGTCCTACTATGGTACTTCAGATTTTTAACTGCCACAATGGCTGCTTGACTGTCAGAGAAGACCTTCACAGGTTTATTCTCAACATCACCACCAATCAGTGCAGTTAGAAGCCTTTTGAGCCAGATCGCTTCTTGTGCATTATTAGAGAGAGCTACGAATTCCGATTCCATCGTGGACAGCGCGACACAGGTTTGCTTCTTGCTCGTCCATGAAATGGCGGCATTAGCAAGGAGGAATACTCCCCGGATCGCCACCATGTTTGGCGTCACTGTAACCGGTCAATTCTAACTTTTTACCCCCATAGCACAGCGCGTAGTCGACAGTACCTTTCAGATAACGAATTATTCGTTTTACAACCTTTAAATGTTGATAGCCAGGATCTGATTGGAAACGTGCTACTAGGCCCACGGCGTAACAGATATCCGGACAGGTGCATCGCATGGCGTACATCAAACTACCGACCATGCTCAAATACTTCGCACCCTTCATCTGTTCACGCTCTGCCAGGTTCTTGGGGCCGTCACATTTTGACAGTGTGCACTCAAACACCACCGGCGTATCACGGGTTTGGCATCCTGTAATCTGAATCTTTTCAACAGTTTGTTGATATAAGCTTCTTGAGACAGACACAATTTCCGGGTACCCCGATCTCTAGCAATTTTAATGCCTAAGATGTACGTGGCCTCTCCTATGTCTTTCATCTCAAATACAGATGCCAACCAAGACTTTGACTTGTTCATAAAACTCATGACGTTTGCGGCAATGAGTATGTCGTCCACGTATAAAGTTAATATGACATACTTAGACCCGAAGGTCTTATAATACACGCATGGATCCTCGTGAAGATTCAAAAATCCGTTTCCTACGATTTCCTCGTGGAATCTATTGTACCATTGCCGAGACGACTGTTTAAGACCGTAAATAACCTTTGAAGTTTACAAACTTTACGTTCGTTGCCAGGAGTAATGAAACCCTTGGTTGCTCCATGTAGATCTCTTCCTCCAGCTTTCCGTGGAGGAATGCGGTCTTAACTCCATTTGGTGCAGCTTGAGATCGAGACTTGCAACCAAGGCCAGAATGGCCCGTACTGTGGTGTAACGCACATTGGGTGAGTATGTTTCATCAAAGTCCACTCCGTGAAGTTGGGTATATCCTTTCTCAACAAGTTGGGCTTTGTATCGCTTGACCTTTCCATCAGCAGTGAGTTTCAATTTGAGAACCTACTTAGCTCCTATGGCTCTACGGTTAGCAGGTAAATCAACCAAAGACCATACCGAATTAGCTTTCATTGATGAGATTTCTTCCTCCATTGCATTCCTCTATTGCATTCCTCCATTCCTTTGCTTGAGGTCCTTCCAACGCTTGTTGAACCGTTACTGGTTCGTCAACAGATGTTAGAGTGAAGATCTGTCCTCTCTCGATGGGATACTTCCTAGGAGAAGTTCGATGCCTTTGACTACGTCTAGTCTCGTTTCCCCGATCTTGATTTTGAACGCTACTCCCACTCGGGACAATGCTTCTAATCGGAGCATCACTCCCACTGGGAACAATGCTTCCTCGGACGGCCTCTTGGTCTCGGGAGCCTATCCCCGAGATGAATTCCTTGATCACTAGGACCTGGAACCAAGTTGGTCGGAGTACTCCCACTGGGAACAATGGGTAGTGTTGGTGGTTGTGGTGTCGGTCCGGCTACATGATTATCAGGTTCAACTTGATTCGTCTCTACGACAACAATGATTTGTGTGGTAGGGTTTGATCCACCCATTGGATTTATAATGAAAATGTTTCCAATATCATTAACCATGTCATTCACCTGCGTTGCCGGTTCAAATCTCCCACTCAAAGTAAGTGGGACCTGATCATCAGTGTTATCCTACTCCAGTTCAGTCAATATCTCATCTGTTTTAATTCTGCCAAGCATTGGGAATTTTTCTTCAAGGAAAGTTACGTCTCTGGATTCATGTTCGACCATGCCACCATTTTCTTGAGCTGACACAAATACGTAACCTTTAGAGTTCTCTGAATACCTTATAAAGATACTATTTAGTCCTCTGGGTCCTAACTTGCGAAAACGGCTGTCAGTCGTATGTGTATAGGCAGCGCAACCCCAAGGTCGCAACCTGGTGAGATCTAATTCTCTTCCATACCACAACTCATATGGCATTGTGTCTACCGCTTTGTTTGGGACAAGGTTTATTACATGAGTGACAGTCAACAACGCATCACTCCAATAGGAGATAGGTAATTGAGCCTGCGACATCATGGTTCTAACCATGTCAAGGAGTGTTCGATTACGACGTTCAGCCACACCATTCTGCTGTGGTGTGTTGGTAATTGTCGTTTGACGGGCTATCCCTCTTTCTTTGCACAACTTTTCAAACTCATTAGAGAGATATCTCCACCTCTATCAGTGCGAAGGGTTTTCACATTTCGCTCTTGTTGATTCTCTACGAGGTTTAGAAAGTTTCTAAAGCAATCTATTGCCTCGGATTTACGAGCAATCAAATAAGTAAACCCATGACGAGTATAGTCGTCAATGAAAGTTACGAAGTATCGGTTCCCATTCCTAGCGGTTACACTCATTGGTCCACAGACGTCGGAGTGAATCAACTGCAATGGATACTCGGCTCGTTGAGCTTCTCCAAACGGTTTACGGGTGGACTTTCAAGCCAGACAATCATGGCAAGTGTGTTTAATCACATTGGTGGTATCAGGCAAAAGCTCTCTCCGAGATAATGAATGGACCCTATCGTACCTTATATGTCCCAACCTCGCATGCCATCCGGCTGCGTAAATCTCTGCTTCCCTGGAGGATAATGCATACATTCTATTCGAAATGACACTTCCATTCAAATCCATGATAAAGAGACCATAAGAGGAATAGGCATGCCCAAAGAAGACATTGCCTTTATTGATACGAACAAAGTTCTTCTCAAATGATAAACTGTAATTATTATTCATAAGAGCGGAAACAGAAACAACATTTCTACGGATTCTAGGAGCAAAAAGGACATTCTCAAGTAGCATGGTCCTGCCATTGTTCATAGACAATTTACAGTTCCCTACTCCAATGACTTCAACTTGTAAGTTGTCGCCAATGTATATTGATGGGTTGCGATGAGATCGTTAGCCCCGTTAACAGCCAATAAACGGCGGGTAAGCCCAGTGGACCTTGTGAAAGACCTGGAAGGTCCAGAAGCCCAGTATGAAGGGTCCCGACGAGATCGGTCCCGATATATGAATTGAATGCTCCCGACAAGAAGCCTCTAAGTAGGCCCCGATATGCCTTTGATAAGGCCCCGATAATAAAGCCCCGAGAAAGCTGGCCCTGTCCCGTCGGACGAGGGGTCCTGGGTGGTGACCTAGAATGAGATAACTCTGGAGTCCCCGATATGGATTGGGACTCGTGATCAGAGGATAAGACCAAGAAACCCGCCTACTAAATAGAGTAGTGGGGAAACGGTTGAGATACGGATAAACTCCCCCGAGATACGCAGGGCGTGCCCGAGATACGCGGAGTGTGGGCGAGATACGTGGAGCGTGGGGCGAGATACACGGAATCCGAACGAGATATACGGAACGTGGGTAAAACTGCCAGGCGCGGTTACAGGTAACTGAGGTAACTTCTCCTCATATATAAAGGAGGAAGTTACCTCAGAAAACACACATTCTCTAATGCGAACTTAGACTACTGCTATTCACCCCCATCGTTCATACTCTCATTTAAGCATCGGAGAGGGATTCTGGGTCACCTCCCAGGTCATCCCCTTTTGCAGGATTACGCGGAGCCTGATGGATATACGCCCAATTTGAACCCGTTGACTTCCGAACCGTTGTATTTTTATCGTCCCATTTATGATTGCAAATCGAAACTTCAACACCGGACACTTCGCGAGAACATCAACGGCTCGGACGGGGCCGAAGCGCCCGTCCGACAAGAGGCGAACTCACCTAGGTGAGGTTGGGTGGCCACACCCGACCTCCCCTAGGGGAGATCGGGTTGGCCAACCCGATCTCTCCTAGGAGAGATCGGGTCAGCCAACCCGATCTCTCCTAGGAGAGATCGGGTTGGCCAACCCGATCTCTCCTAGGAGAGATCGGGTCGGCCAACCCGATCCCTCCTAGGAGGGATGGGGTTGGCCAACCCCACCCTCCCTAGGAGGGGTTGGGTGTCCTCACCCAACCCCTACCCTTGGGGGTCGGATTCCTCCCCCCCAAGGGTCCCGACACCATCCTCAGACGCCCATGCTCGGTCCACTCCGCCTACCTCCTCCGAATCCTAAAGTCTTAATTATATGCTTAAAGGTTAATTAATTGTGTTTAGAGGTTAACGATGTCATTAAGCCACCTTAATGACACCGTTGCCTATAAATACCCCACCTTCACAACTCATTTGAACATCTTGGCAAGTTGCACAATTTTGCTCTGACATCTCTCTAGCTTTATCTCTCTAAAACCGTACTGACTTAGGCATCGGAGAGGGTTCATCAGGCACCACCCCCCCCTCTGTGCCTGATATTGCCCCTCTTGCAGGGTGGCAAGGAGAAGAGGACCAAGGAAGCAGAAGAGCATAGAGCAGTAGGACAAGCCCCAGGGGTAAGAAGTACAAGCCTCAGGAGGTCAGAAGGAGAGAAGGAAAGGAGGTCAGAAGGAGAGAAGGAAAGGAGGTCAGAAGGAGAGAAGGAAAGGAGGTCAAAAGGAAAGAAGAGAAGGACACATATCAGAACGACTACCCCAAGGGAGTATAAGGGCACGGATCAGAACGACTAGTCCTAGGAGCACTGAACCCGACATTTCATTAGTGGGAGATAAATTCTAGATTGACGACCCGTTGACCTAGACTTTATAACCTAACACTTGGCGCCGTCTGTAGGCTTCGAACAGAAAGCCTGGCTATTACACGAGCTATGACGAACAGCAGGGTGTCCAGGCCCCAACACCCACCCGAGGGCAATGGGCGGAGAAGAGAACCCATACCCCCAGGGAGGCGGCCTAACCCTGGGAAGCAGCCAATGCATCCAGAGCCCCAAGAAATACCACAACCTCCTCAGCAACAGAACAACCAGGAGGGAGGACCTTCACGCCCAGCTGGGGCTGAGTCCTCCACAGCCTCCACCCCCGGGCAAGAAGGCCACAGAGAGAAAGAGAACAACAGGGAGTGCCTTCCCACAACACGGCACCCCCTGAGGGATACTATTATGAAGAGCAACCCCAAAGGTACCCGTACGGGATGCCGGCATAGAGAGAGGGCAACCGCGCCCACACAGCGTATACAAGGCCGGCATACACTCAAGGAACTTACACTGAAACTCATGAAGAGGAGCAAATTCCAACGTAAGAACGCCACTTGCACCCTGGAACAGGGCAACGAGGAGAACATAGGAGAGACAACCAAAGGCCACCCCCAGGGGGAAGGCAGCAATCTGTGCCTCCAAGGCAGCAACAGGCACAGCAGGATGCCAGGGCATACACCCCTCTGGGGGCAGATAGACAGGCAAGACCTCCAAGGAGGCATGGATTCAACCAAGTACCCCAATAGGGACATACACCGCATTAAGGGAGGACATACATGCCAGACCAACAAGGATATAGGAGTTCCAACATCCACCCTGGCAATGTACACATACAGTCCGTATCACCACAGACATGCCTAAAGGACATACCAAGGAAAGCTCAAAGGGAGGGACATAGTCCCAACAACACAATAAAGCAACCACCTACCCATGATACAGCACGACAGGTCCAAACCCCTTGTGCATGACAACCCTTGGCACACGTCCTCCTAGGACAGAGGAGGAGTTGAAAAGACAAGGATTTGAACAGGGAACTAATAGAGTACCACACCACGTCAGCACATAGCTACTACAATGGGAAGTCTCATGGAGAGACATAGTAGAGTGAGACCGCACATAGCATACATGAAGGATACACCTCCACCTAGTCCGCCTTGCAAGGATGCGACCTCATATTCCTCAAGTGGAAGGAATACACACAGACTAATGGAGGAAGACAGTTACATTACCAAGGAAACAGGGGATATCAACACCCCCACTCCCATATCCTTCCCATATCCTCTTATTTAATTTAACTGCATAACAAGTCAACTCCCTAAAAGGGGTAGATTTTGATACTTGATATCAACATGTTTTCCAAGAATGACCATACCGGACGCCTCCGGGCTCCGTGATATATATGTACACAGGTGAACCACTAGAAGAATCAGTAAAAGGCCGTCGCCAATCAAGAGATGCACAAGCAACAGATTCCTCAATCCCAAAGACCACCTATAAGGTCAAGTTTCTGGGAAAGATCACAAGATGGAAGGCTCACTTACAAAAATAAGTTGAACACTCCCAACATCCTATAGAGGAACTACCATGAAGGTCACAAAGGATTACCCCTACTACAACCTTCCACCAAGCATCCTAGGGCCAAGCCCGTCAAAGAATCCCATCTGGCATTGGTATGCAAGGGGGGCACCAGTCACAACATGCCCTCCCCACAAACGCCCATTAGCACAAGAGGGGGTAGCCGCGAACACATCCCTCCAGAAATGGAAGAAACCATATCACATGGGTAACGCCCACCATCAAAGGCAAACACCTCCAGCGGATCTTTATGATTTCACAAAATAGCCAGGAGACACAACTACACTTAGAAAGCTCATCCAAGGTAATGGAATACACTTCCATCAAAAACCCTCAAGGACACCAAGCCTAGCAAAGGAAGAACGGTGACACCATCATCAAGATTTTAAAAAGGGATATGGAAAACATAGTATTTCCACACAATGATATGTTAGTCATAAGAGAGGGAATCACCAACTTTGACATGAAGAGAATCATAGTACATGAGGGGAGTCCGTCAGACATCTCCCGTGACCAACCATTGATGATACTAGAGAAGAGTCAGGCATACCTAATACCAAAGGACCCCCT
The DNA here is from genome assembly GCA_036873135.1 of Clarkia xantiana subsp. parviflora. Taxonomy (NCBI): domain Eukaryota; kingdom Viridiplantae; phylum Streptophyta; class Magnoliopsida; order Myrtales; family Onagraceae; genus Clarkia; species Clarkia xantiana. The sequence continues at coordinate 28,700,861 of JAPTYO010000004.1, forward strand.
ACTAGTAAAGGTGGTCAGAACATCAACACACCCATTAGGGACACGGCACTACAAATGAACCAGGAAAAGGATGGAACACATATCCTTACAAGTATCCTTACAAGTTTCCTTGCATTTATCCTTGCAAAAATTAACTCCATAGAAAAGAGGTCATCTGATAGATGACTATGTCTCTGTTCTCAAAATATGATCCTAACCCGGAGATCCTTGGACTCCGTACCATATATGTAATGAATAACATGTTCATCAGATACAGGTACACGAAGATTCAAGACAGCGCCATAAGGATTAGACGCATACCTCTACCAAGTACGACACATTGGAGTGTTCATAAACACTCCTTCGCCATCTCACAAGAAAGGAGGGCAACCAAGGATACAAGTCCTAATAGAATAAACATCGGTAGAAAATCCTGTCATTGAAGTCATGCACCAAGAGAGAAACTCTAGAGATGCAAGATTAGCAAAAGAGATAGTGCAACAACTAGAGTGTGAAAATGAGATACATCTCCTATCAAGAGCCTTAGGGCAGGATAATAGTTCTACAAGATCAACCAAAGAAGAGCTCAAAAGCTTAGGGAGTAAGGTTTCAAGATTGACCCTCACACTAGACGCACATCCCGATCAACCACCTTGTCTGCAAATGATAAGACATTTGACTCTGGCATCCCATCAAGAGGAGAACCCCGATAAAAGGGGCACTAGAAAAATATCCCGCCTCTAAGGCCATACGCCGAATACATGATGAATGACGGTTATAACAAAACAAAAAAGGAGGGACTTGTCAGCTCAACACACCTCAAACACGTATACGTACGCAATACAAAGGCAGTCTCTAATGAAGCTATCCAACAAGGAATAGCCAATACGAGGCCAAACCCATGGAAAATCAGAGAACATCACCGGCGAACCTAAAGGAAAACGTCCTTTGTAGGTTCAAGTCCTAATTCAAAAGAAGTCTATAACCAAGATTCAAGGTGGGAGGAGCATGACCAGTGGAACACCCCCTAAGGGCATCGAAGAATACTCCAGTGTGAAGGAAAAGGCAAGGCACTCTAAGTGCCACAACACTCCAAGAAGATACAACCCGATCAGACCCCCACACCCCCATGCACGAGCAAAGAGCATGGATCAGATTGACTAGTCTGAAACACACCTACGAGATTAACAACTCAAGACACCATTCTATGAGAGAGCTCTTCAACCTACACAAGGAAAGGGGGGAAAAAATTTACAAGCCCCCCTAGGATACAGACATCGCCACATCCTAGTTACCAAGAGAATGAAATCCACCACCACCCACCCAAAGCAAAAGCCCTTCCACCCAACCTCCAAAGACACATCCGACAAAGGCATCATTTAGACCATGCCTGTGACTGAAACAAGCAAGCATGAGAAAGAGTAGATCCTACAAGGGACACTCATCGCATTCAAAGAGGCAGACAAGGGAGCCCCGAGCGTAAGGGGTACCCAACCAAGAAAATGAACGAGGGGCCTTCAACGGCCAAATATGAAAGGAGGTATGACCACCAAGCAACTTGGGGGGCACCAAACGAATAAGTGCTTGGTAGTCCACCTAAGTGTAAAAGAAGAGATTAGAGGCAGAAGATCACAATAACATGCAATACCACCTTTCCCAGAAAAGGTCACATAGGAGGAAAACATCTTCAACTTCCTATATGAACTCGCCCTAAGTTGGCAACACACAAACATCGCCCTCGAGAGGTGATCTCCCATACTGAAGGAAAAGCGTGATAGCATGCAATATCATAAAAGGAAAAGTCAAGCAAAGACTCGAAAAGCATACCAAAGATGCACCCTACATGAGAAAGGACACAAGGTAAGGTAATATTATGAGCCCTCCGGGAGCCTATCCCGCGAACAGATTTCGACGCCCCCAAGAGCGTATCTTGAGAGTAGTTTATATACTACGACATTCGACGCCCCCAAGAGCGTATCTTGAGAGTAGTGTTCATACTACGACCTTCGACGCCCCCAAGAGCGTATCTTGAGAGTAGTTTATACACTACGACCTTCGACGCACCAAGAGCGTATCTTGAGAGTGGTTTCCAAAAACTACGAATTTCGACGCCCCCAAGAGCGTATCTTGAGAGTAGTGTTCATACTACGACCTTCGACGCCCCCAAGAGCGTATCTTGAGAGTAGTTTATACACTACGACCTTCGACGCACCAAGAGCGTATCTTGAGAGTGGTTTCCAAAAACTACGAATTCGACGCCCCCAAGAGCGTATCTTGAGGTAGATTTGCAACCTACCAGATTCGACGCCCCCAAGAGCGTATCTTGAGGTAGAAAAAACACTACCAGTTCGACGCCCCCAAGAGCGTATCTTGAGGTAGATTTCAAACTACCAGTTCGACGCCCACCAGGAGCGTATCTTTGGTCTAACCTGAGCCCTCCGGGAGCCTATCCTGTGAAACGTTAAGTGCCGTCCGAGAGCCTGTCTCGTGAACAGTTTGACACCCGTCAAGAAGGTATCGGTGGACTAACCTGTGCCCTCCGGGAGCCTATCCTGTGAAACGTTAAGTGCCGTCCGAGAGCCTGTCTCGTGAATAGTTTGACACCCGTCAAGAAGGTATCGGTGGACTAACCTGTGCCCTCCGGGAGCCTATCCTGTGAAACGTTAAGTGCCGTCCGAGAGCCTGTCTCGTGAACAGATTTCGACGCCCACCAAGAGCGTATCTTTGGTCTAACAGTACAACGTATACCGTGTAATGGGTATCAGAAGAGATCATCACACCATGCTTAGAAGGATACCATGCTTAGAAGGATACCATGCTTAGAAGGATACCATGCTTAGAAGGATACCATGCTCAGAAGGATACCATGAGAAAGAAATTTCTAAGTAAAGTAATGGGAAGAACACATAATGTTTTTTCTTGATGAGATAGCAGGTATGATGTAAAGGAAAGCACAAAAGAAAGATAAAGAAAGGAAAACACACCAAGAGAAGAGTCCATGACCAAAGGATCATATACAGAAGCACAAGAGGTTATCATGAAAAATAACGAGTTATCCTACCACCCATATCACAAGTCAAGAGAAGTATCTCAAAGGAACCCAACACCACCAAGAAGGATAGCAAAGACATGAAATCCGAAGGCATGTCGCCCTCGCGTGACCTATGCTCGTATCAGACTTGAACATCGTCAAGCACAACTCATGAAGGAGACATCTAAAGAACATAAAGGATAGAACATCCGACAAGACGAGACATCGGGACCTAACCCAACAGACATAGCCCACACAAAAGGCAAATATAGCAATGAAGGCTCTCCAATGAGAAAGGAATACTAAAGCACAACCTCATACATCGTGATATGGCTATCATGTCCACATACCTTGAAGTGGCTATCATGTCCACATACTTTGAAGTGGCTATCATGTCCACATACCTTGAGGTGGCTATCATGTCCACATACCTTGAAGTGGCTATCATGTCCACATACCTTGAAGTGGCTATCATGTCCACATACCCTGAAGTGGCTATCATGTCCACACACTACAGAAGGGCTATCACTCCGACACATCACGAAGTGGCTATCACGTTCACATACCCCGAAGTGTTTATCACGGCAGCACATCATAAAACATCTGTCAAAGACATGCATTGTAAAGACACCATCCCGACCACGAACATCAAAAGGCTACGCCTAGCCTTAGGAGGAGGTTCAAGAAAAAGGAAAAACAACACCCTTCGTACGCTCATCAAAGGTAGGCACTTATATTTCAACCCAATGGGTGATACCAGGAAGGAGACGTCCTCATTATGAAGACAACCTCCATATCTCACGAAATCAACCATGAAGCAAAGAATCACGACAAGCACTATTGAGGACATATAACAAAACGATCCCCACAACGATCACAACTACGATACTAGTAGAGACTAACTAAAGAGCAGTCTCCACCAAACTCCAAAGCAAGAATTCGCTATCTTAATCAGAGCCATGGCAAGAGAAAGGAACCTCAATGAAAGATGAAATAAACTTGAGGCTCGGCCCCTCGGCTGGGGGGCAGGGGATATAGAAGAGACATCAAGACCTATGATCACCCCATCGCCAGCCACAGGTTGTTTCTTTTTGTCAAACAAAGGGGGTGCCTCTTCAACCACTACCTCCTTACCATGGGAGGGAGTCAGCAAGGGGGCACTTGAAGGAGAGCCTCTCGCGGTTTCTTTCTCCTCGGCAGCCGAGGGCCCGACCTCAGAGTCAGGTTTCCGCGCCTTGGATTTAGATTGACTTGAACTCTCACCCACCACAAGAACCATTCGGTCACCAAGAAAGAACGCTCTAACAACAAAAAGGAAGCAGCATGAGAACAATCATAAGTATATCACAAAGAAAAAAGAAGGGAAAAAGAACGTACTGGAAGCATTAGCAGTCACCCCTGACTTAGAAAATTTCTTGGTCTGATAAGCAGAACTAGAGGGTCCTTCCCTCTCATCTAATTCAACGGTCTCCCTGTCTGAAGAAGAAAGCTTCCCAAAAGTGAGTCATCTATACAAGCAACCAACACAAAGATCAACCCTTACCCATGGAGGGGCGAGATACGCCTACTACGGGGGCAACCTTAACACCAAGGGAAGAGGGCGAACTTTTAGTTTCCCCAAATGGAGCAACGCTCCAGCACATCCGAAGGAAGGGTCAACCCTTAACACATGTCAATAGACCCCTTCGCTCGCGGCGGTAAGAAGAAAGCTTGTAAGCTTTATCACCCTCACTTTTATGGGGAACAAATTGCAGGGTAAAGGTCAAGAGCTATACACACGCTCCAACGAATGAAGGAAAAATGATACACATGCCGAAGGTCGAGGTTAATGGACATGCTCATGCTAGTACAAGGGAGGCGGAACATTATGTCCCATTGAGTGGCAGAGTCCCCACCCTCAGGTAAAGGAGAGGTCTATGCTCTCACCTTTGCATTTATGCTCATATTCATGATAACATCTACGGGTACGTCAATGTCATCACTCATGCTTATACTCACAACCCATCCATACATACATACATACATATTCATGCATACATTCATGACTACAATCGCAGCATGTCTCTACTCACTCCCATCCTTATGTTCCTACTTGCATGTATGCTAGTACACATCCTCATGTTCATGATATGTCCATGTTCACTCCTAGTTAACATCCTATAGGCATATTTTCTAGTATCCCATACTTAGAAAAAATTTTGGGCCAAAATTAAATTTTTCTCCACTTAGGCAAATCACGACATGAAATTGAAGCATGAATCACTTAGATGTATCAGTATTGCATTCCTATGCAAGCATGTATTTTTTGAGTATACGCCTGTAGCAAAGATAGATTTATTACTCCCACCTCAGACGGACGCGTGCTTAGGCACACGTTCGTGCTACTCTGACGTTTACAATTCCTCTATCTCATAAGGCAGGGGGCAGAGTCAGAGGCACGCATCCATGGGTAAGCAGACATTCAGACAAAGAAGGTAAAATCCCGGTTTCAAATTGCGCGTGTCATACCATCCTAAAATAGAGTCAATCAAGGGTTAGGCCATTGGTTGACTCGGGGGCATGTGATGGATATACGCCCAATTTGAACCCGTTGACTTCCGAACCGTTGTATTTTTATCGTCCCATTTATGATTGCAAATCGAAACTTCAACACCGGACACTTCGCGAGAACATCAACGGCTCGGACGGGGCCGAAGCGCCCGTCCGACAAGAGGCGAACTCACCTAGGTGAGGTTGGGTGGCCACACCCGACCTCCCCTAGGGGAGATCGGGTTGGCCAACCCGATCTCTCCTAGGAGAGATCGGGTCAGCCAACCCGATCTCTCCTAGGAGAGATCGGGTTGGCCAACCCGATCTCTCCTAGGAGAGATCGGGTCGGCCAACCCGATCCCTCCTAGGAGGGATGGGGTTGGCCAACCCCACCCTCCCTAGGAGGGGTTGGGTGTCCTCACCCAACCCCTACCCTTGGGGGTCGGATTCCTCCCCCCCAAGGGTCCCGACACCATCCTCAGACGCCCATGCTCGGTCCACTCCGCCTACCTCCTCCGAATCCTAAAGTCTTAATTATATGCTTAAAGGTTAATTAATTGTGTTTAGAGGTTAACGATGTCATTAAGCCACCTTAATGACACCGTTGCCTATAAATACCCCACCTTCACAACTCATTTGAACATCTTGGCAAGTTGCACAATTTTGCTCTGACATCTCTCTAGCTTTATCTCTCTAAAACCGTACTGACTTAGGCATCGGAGAGGGTTCATCAGGCACCACCCCCCCCTCTGTGCCTGATATTGCCCCTCTTGCAGGGTGGCAAGGAGAAGAGGACCAAGGAAGCAGAAGAGCATAGAGCAGTAGGACAAGCCCCAGGGGTAAGAAGTACAAGCCTCAGGAGGTCAGAAGGAGAGAAGGAAAGGAGGTCAGAAGGAGAGAAGGAAAGGAGGTCAGAAGGAGAGAAGGAAAGGAGGTCAAAAGGAAAGAAGAGAAGGACACATATCAGAACGACTACCCCAAGGGAGTATAAGGGCACGGATCAGAACGACTAGTCCTAGGAGCACTGAACCCGACATTTCATTAGTGGGAGATAAATTCTAGATTGACGACCCGTTGACCTAGACTTTATAACCTAACAGAGCCCAGGAGTTCAAGTTTTCCGTCAAGAACGTAACGGAGCTTCGACCGTGATCCAACATTGGCGCCGTCTGTGGGAATCGTACAAAAAGTCACAATAGTTTCTACTAGATCGATGGCTGGTGGTGGCAAGCAGAAGAAGCAAGTCCCGGCGAGCAGTTCTCGTCCTGCTGGAACCGTGAATTCCGCGTTGCTGGAGCATGCTGCTGAACAAGGTGATCACCCTGCTGTTTCTCAAATAGGGGGGCATGGTGAAGATTATGAGGTCTCAGTCCGAGACACGGCGGTGAACAGGGAGGTGGATGCTCCTCCAAATCCGGTGGTGCACAGAGAGGAAATCCCGCGGAGGGAGGTAGGTGCTTCCTCCAACCCGGAGTTGGCTAAAGCAGTAGCAGATGCTATGCCCATGTTCTTGGCGGCCATGGAGGCTTTGCTGGACAAGAGAGAGGCTGCCAAGAGGGGGAAGAGTTACCTCCACGGGAAGAGTTGCCTCCGCCTCCTCCAAGGGAGGTTCAAGAGGAACATGAGGTTCAGTCCAGGAATAGGGGTAAGGAACCCGCGCACTCGGAAAAGTTCGTGGTCGACGGTCCCGGTTCAGTGCAACACAGGACCATTCCCCTGAATGGCCCCATCACCCCCGATCAGGTGGTGAAAATCGTCAACATCTGCATGGGCGACCAGAAGCATATGACATCGGAGCTGAGGGACCGATCTACTCATCCTTTTGTTCCACGGCTGATAGATACTGTCGCCCCGCCAGGGCTAGGTATTCCGACCATCAAGGAGTATGATGGTGAAGGGGACCCAGTCTGCCATGTTCAGAGGCATGTCCAGGCCTGTATGGGTAGGACCGCGAATGATGACCTTGTGTGTTCGCTGTTCCCGATCACGTTGGGAGAAAGGGCCATGACGTGGTTTTTCAGCCTACCGCCAGGAAGTATTACTTGCTGGGCTGATATGCACGACCGCTTCATCAAGCAGTATCAGAGTCGTAGGCGCCTCTTGAAGAGCGTGAGGTCTTTGACCCAGGTGGTGCAGAGGTCTGACGAATCGTTGGCGTATTACTACCAACGGTTCACTGCTAGTGCCGCGGAGATCGACGAGGAGATATCGGAGGGAGAGACCATCCGCACCTTCCTTCGGAACCTAACTGCTCCGTATGGTTCCGATCTGATGCATAGTGTAGCCGCGAAGGCTGTGTGGAGTATGGAAGCCTTGCAAGCGAGGGTGAAGCAGCAAATCGACGTGAAAGAGTCGAAGATTGCTGCCGGAGAGCTTGATCCTCCAAAGTCAGGAAGAGGAAAGCAATCGCTCAAGCAGTCGGACGATCGCAAAGGGAATGACAAATCGGCGGGAAGTAGGAGCCGTGGTCGCCCCGATAGAAGGGAGGACAAGCGTCCTCCGAGGAAGGATAACCGAGAAGGTCGTAATGTTCCCCTCAACAGTTCGATGACCTCCGTTCTAGCAGTGATGGATCGGCAGGGTCTCGCCCGATACACCCCTGAGGAAAGAGGGTGAATTCTTGGGAGGTCGCTCTGATCGTTACTGTCGGTACCATCGAGCTAATGGTCACGACACAGATAACTGTCGGGAGCTGAAGAAGGAGATAGAGAAGCTGATCCAGAAGGGGAAGCTTAAGGAGTTTGTTGGTAGGGGACGGTGCCGATCCCGTTCCAAAACTCGATCGCGGTCCCGTTCCAAGTCCCGCGATCGATCTCCGAAGAAGAAGAAGGTTGAGCCGGAATCCTCCGGTGCCCGTAAGGAGAGGCGGGGAACCATTAATGTCATTCATGGAGGAATGGCGGCGGGAGGTGATACCTCTGCTTCTCGGGAGAATTACGCTTCCCGTATTTCTGCTGCCGTGGTGTTAGGAAAGAGGTCACGATCGTGGACTTTGAAGGAAGAAATGGTGATCTCTTTCTCTGCGGAGGATCTGATAAGCGTGGAGAGCCCCCACGATGATGCCTTGGTCGTGACCCTGGATGTGGATGGATTCGAGATGAAGCGGATCCTGATAGACGGAGGGAGCTCCTCCGACATTTTTTTCATGGACGCCCTGGAAGCCATGGGAAAGACGAAGAAGGACCTGACACAGGTGAACTTCCCGATGGTAGGATTCTCTGGTTCTACTTCCTATCCGCTGGGAATGATCACTTTACCAGTGGAATTCGGTAGTGGGTGGAAAATGGAAAGGCGGAACGTGGATTTCGTCGTGGTGGAGTCTGCTGGTACGTACAATGCTATCATCGGGAGGACCACCATCAACCCTCTCATGGCAGTCGCCTCGACCGTCCACCAGAAGATGAAGTTTCCGACGGATAATGGAGTTGGGGAGGTCAAGGGTGACCAGGTGGCATCCAGAAGGTGTTATGTTAACGCCACTCGAAGGAGAAGGAGGGAAGCCATGGCTGTCCTTCAGACTGATGCTGATCCTCGAGAGGAGTTTGGGCGTCCCGCCCCCATGGAGGATCTGAAAGAGGTCGAGATTGACGGACCTCAAAGAAAAGTGAAGATCGGGTCTGCTTTGTCGGAAGAAAGAGCCCGAGAATTGATCGAGCTCCTGAAGGAGTTCAAGGAGCTGTTTGCCTGGTCCCCGAGCGATATGCCAGGAATCAGCCCCGACGTGATAGTGCACGAGCTGAAGATTGATCCCGTGATCAAGCCTATCGCGCAGAAGAGGCGTCCGATGGGCGCGGACAAGAGGATCGCGATCCAGCAGGAGGTGGGCAGGTTGCTCGACGCTGGATTCATCAAGGAGCTCCGATTCCAGACTTGGGTCGCTAACCCGGTCCTGGTGAGGAAGAGTAACGGGAAGTGGCGGATGTGTGTCGACTTCCGCGACTTGAACAAAGCTTGCCCAAAAGACTGCTATCCGCTCCCGAGAATCGACCAGTTGGTGGATGCCACGTCGGGACATGAGCTGCTGAGCTTCATGGATGCTTATTTTGGATATAACCAGATCAAGATGGCGAAGGAGGATGCCCCCCACACAGCTTTCTATGCTGATAGTGATGTCTATCACTATGACGTTATGCCCTTTGGGCTGTTCAATGCTGGAGCGACTTACCAGAGGATGGTGAACAAATTGTTCGGGGACATGCTGGGAAAGACCATGGAGGCTTATGTGGATGACATGTTGGTGAAGTCCCGACAGGCGGGAGACCATGTCCGCAACTTGGCGGTGGCGTTTGAGCGGATGAGGTTCCATCAGGTTCGTTTGAATCCGGACAAGTGCGCTTTCGGAGTGAAAAGTTACTAGGCTTTATGGTGAGCCAAAGAGGAATCGAGGTGAATCCTGAGAAGCTGAGAGCAATCGAGGAGATGCAGTCTCCGAAAACCCATCGGGAGGTCCAGGTGCTGAATGGCCGATTAGTCGCGATGAATCGTTTCTTATCCAAGGCGAGTGACCGAGCCATGCCATTTTTTGATGTGTTAAGGGCCCACAAGAAGTTTGAATGGTCCGACAAGTGCGAGGAGGCATTTCAGGCACTCAAGCAACACCTCCGTACCCTCCCGCCGTTGGCGAAACCGGTTCCAGGCGAGCCGCTTTATCTCTATTTGGCTGTTTCTGAGGTGGCTGTTAGTTCTGTTTTAATAAAGATTGTCAAGGGCAACCAAGTTCCTGTTTATTTTGTAAGCAAGGCGTTTGCCAAATCTGAAATGAATTATCCCGCTATTGAGAAGTATCTCTTCGCGTTGATTATCGCTGCTCGAAAGCTGAGGCCTTACTTCCATGCCCACGAGATTACGGTGTTAACTAATCAGCCCTTTAAGCACTTTTTGAACCGACCGGAGGCGTCGGGGAGATTGGTGAAATGGGCAGTCGAGCTTACGGAGTTCCGTATTCACTTTGCCCCGAGAACAACTATTAAGGGCCAGGCATTGGCGGACTTCATAGCAGAGTCTATAGCACCCGATCTGGAAGAAGCAGGTCCTGTAGAGGGGGCAGCCATGGAGGTACCGATAGCAGAACAATCAGAACAGCCAAATGAGGAGAACACCTGGGAAATGTACACTGATGGTTCATCAAATGTAGAAGGATCGGGGGCAGGATTTGTATTGATACCGCCCGGTGGAGGCGAGCCCCTGCGATATGCCCTGGCCTTGACGTTTAGGGCCACCAACAATGAAGCTGAGTATGAGGCTCTCATCACGGGCCTTAAAATCGCCAAGGGTACGGGAGTTGATCATTTAAAGGTGAAGTGTGATGCTAGCCTGATCGTGAATCAAGTCCAGGGGAATTACGAGGCGAAGAACCCGACAATGAGGAAGTATTTGCACGAGGTGCAGACTTTGAAGGGAAGCTTCAAAAGCTTTGACATTGAGGCAATCCCGAGGGAAGAAAACGCGGAGGCAGATGCCTTAAGCAAGTTTGCTCTGGGAGTAGCCCCCGAGGAGAATCGGAAGGTGCACTTTCTGGAGAGGGTAATTATCTCAACCATCGATCCGTCGGAGGTATGCGCTATTGAAGCAGGATCGGAGGAAGAAGAGAAACCCACCTGGATGACCCCGATAGTTAAATACTTGACTACGGGGGCACTCCCCGACGATGAAGTGGCAGCCGTTAGGTTGCGTCGAATCGTGAGCAACTATGCGATGGTGGACAACCAGTTATATAAGAAGGGGCGTGTAAAGCCTTTTTTGAAATGTGTGGCGGAGCCTGATACGAATCAGATTCTGAGAGAGTTGCACAAAGGAGTCGCGGCATGTCATGAAGGGGCCCGATCCATTGTGAGGAAAGCGCTGAATTTAGGCTACTATTGGCCTTCGATGAACAAGGAAGCGACAACGATGGTCCAATCTTGTGATGCGTGCTAGAGGTACGCTCCGAATATCGTGGCTCCTGCCGCGGACTTGATGTCCATCAGGAGTGCTTGGCCCTTCGCGCAGTGGGGCATTGACTTGGTGGGACCCCTTCCACAAGCAAAAGGTCAGTGCAAGTACTTACTTGTAGCTATTGATTACTTTTCGAAGTGGATAGAGGCTAAGGCGTTGGCCAAGACGACGGGACAGCAGATCCTCAAGTTTCTCCAGACTCAAATCGTATCCCGGTACGGGGTTCCTCGAGTGTTGATCAGCGATAATGGCCCTCCGTTTAATGGGGCTCAGTTGAAGGAGTATCTGTAGGAATTGAACATCGAGCATCGGACAACCTCTGTTCACCATGCTCAGACTAATGGCCAAGTCGAATCAGCCAACAAGATCGTAATGGATGGCTTGAAGAAGAGGGTCTATGCCTTGCAGGGTCATTGGCTAGATGAACTTGAAAACGTGTTATGGGCTGTTAGAACAACACCCAAGCAATCGACGGGGGAGACTCCGTTTGGCCTCGTTTATGGCACGGAGGCCGTGGCTCCCGTGGAGATAGCGGTGGCGTCCCATCGCAAGAGGTATTATGAGCCTCTGACGAACGAAGAAATGAGGCGTCTGGACTTGGACTTCCTCGAAGAGAAAAGATGGAAGGCTGATGAAGTTCCGACAATTCTTCGTTGGAGAACTTGTCTGGCGGAGGAATGAGTTCGTCCATGAAGATCGGATCAACAAGCTGTCACCGAAATGGGAGGGACCTTACAAGATCTTAGGGATGCCAGCCCCGAATGCGTACAAGTTGGAAGACCTTGATGGCAAGACGTTGAAACATTCTTTTAGTGGCGCACACTTGAAGAAATGTCATGTTTTATCCTAAGTCGCCTTAAGAGGTGCGTGATGTTAAGTCGCCGCGAATGGTGCAAGTTATCTATCGATTGATCCGATGTAAGCCAGCTTTGAGTTGTTAATGAATAAAAGAAGTTGTTTCCGATCAAATTGCTTTTAGATTTATTCTAACTGTTGATAAGTCGTCTTAAAGGACGCGATTAAAGCCTTCCGAGGTACGAGTAAGTCGTCCTAAAGGATGCGATAAAAGCCTTTCGAGGTACGATTAAAAGCCTTCCGAGGTACGAGTAAGTCGTCTTTATGGCGCGATAAAAAGCATTCCGAGGTAAGAACAAAAGCCTTACGAGGTATGATTAAGTCGTCTTTATGATGCAACAAAAAGCCTAGGTATGAATAAAAGCCCTAAGGGGTCCGCGTAAGTCGTCTTTATGATGCAGCAAAAAGCCTTAAGGGGTACGATTAAGTCGTCCGTAATGACGCGATAAAAGCCTTAAGGGGTACGATTAAGTCGTCTGGAATGACGCGATAAAAAGCCTTAAATGGTGCGATAAAATCATCTTAAGTGATGTGTGAAATTGCCTTGAACGGCAGGGACGAGAAACCTTAAGTGGTGGGTCCCGAGGAAAACGTCGCGAAGGACGCATGAAATCACCTTAAATGGTATGGACGAGAAACCTTAAGTGGTAAGTCCTTGTGAAGCATCGGAAGGATGTATGAAGTCATCTTAAGGGGTGCATCGGAACGTTTTAAGTAACGAGTCAAGTCGCTTTAAGTAGTGCAATAATAATCGAGGCCAAAATAGATAAAAGGAATTTTTTATAAAGGTTCAAAGGCCTAAAGGTTCCGATACAAGGAGGAAACAAAGAGGAAATTACAAGGACTTAAAGAATGAAGCATTAAGCCTGGTCCTTGTTGGAAGTTGGGTCCTCAGCAGCTTTGGAGGGGGCAGGATTTGCGGAGTCCAGGGCAGAAGGCTCCGCAATTTGTGGAGTCGGGTCCGCAGCACCTTCGGGGGCATCGGCCTCATCACTTTCTGCAGGGAGGCTGAAGTATTTCTCCGCGAAGGGGGCGAGGGTCTCAGACTTCTTGAAGTCAATGGCATCCTCGTATACCGTGTACAGCTCCTCGACGGCATTGAACAGAACGTTCTCCACCTCGGTCTTGCAGAACCCCACGGCATCCGCCTTGAAATCATCGGAGTTCCGATACTCCTCGCGACCCTCCTCGCGACCCTGAGTCTTTGCCTCCGCCAGCCTGGCAGGAAATTCAGCCTTCTCGGCCTCGAGTCCCGCCTTAGCTTCCTCGAGAATGCTCTTCTCGAGGGCGAGTTGCCTCTTCTCCGCCTCGTGCCGCTGCTGTTCCTCTTTGAGCATCCTCCGCTCCCGACGCAGCACGGCTTCATGATCATGGACCTGCTTTTGCAAGTCCATAGCCTTCTGGCCAAGGAGGGTCTGCTCCTTGGCTATCTTCTCCCTTGCCGCTACAGCGTCGGCAAGGTCCTCCTGGAGCTTGGCCAAGGCTTTGGGGTCCGACCTGGCCTGCTCCTCCTTCAAGGCATCCTTCAGAGCGAGGATGTAACCAAAGCAGCGCTGTTGGTTCGCAGTTTCCTAAGGCAAAAGGAAAAGAGATTAAGGCCCGATAATCGAAGGCAAGAACAAAAGCGAGAGTAAAGTTTTACCTCCATCCGACGGATAGCCATGTCGCGAAGATCCGCCTCGATATCTTCGTCAGCCAAGGAGATCGGGCGTCTCAAGGCTGGTGGAATTGACCCTGCCAGCAGATGCAGGGCCAATTCTGGCTGAAGGTCTCCCCGATGGAGTGGGACCCCTTGAAGAGACTCGATTGGGTTCCAGGGAACCGTCTCTTGATCAGGGGTGTAAACCTTATAAAGGTTCCCATCCACGGGAAGAGGAGGGATGACCTTGGAAGCCTCGGTCGGAGGCTCTGGAGTGGGAGAGCGGAAATCCAAGGGAGGACTCCGGGACACGTCCTCCACAGCTGGCCTTAGGATGCTCCGCCCTGGCCTCTGGCGGGGAATCAGCCCTTCATTCGGCTCCTCAGAAGAGGGGGAAGCATTCAGGTTAGTCACCTGACGGAACTGAGCTTCCGTCGGGGTATTCTCAGCTATCGACTCCTGTGGAGTTGCAGCCCCCGCTGGAGTTGCAGCCTTCGTCGGAGTAAGAGCCTCCGATGGACCTGCGGTTGCGGGACGAATAAAGTCAGGAAGTGTATTATTCGGGCACCAGATGATACCGCGTGGGACGTGCTGGTCCTTTCCAAAGAAGTTGTAATAGCCCGCCTTGAGGACGCGGGGGGTTTCCCCTTGTAGTATGTATTTGATTTCTCTGACCCGCGACACCCGGTCAGTGGGGATAAACTCCTCGGGGACCAACCTCCTGTATTTTTTAATAGCTCGGCGAACACGCTTACCTTCCTCGGCAGTGGTGACATCGAAGGCTTTGTCCACCTCTTCTCTTCTGGCCCGCTTGGCCATCCCGACTAGCTCCTCAGTCGGAGGAGCCGCAGAAGAGGAGGCTCCCCTCTTCAAGGACTTCCGCTTTCGCTTGGAGCCTTGGACAGCGTCGGTCTCCCCCTGCTTCAACACGAGATGGGTCAGCAGAGATGCCTTCTTGGCTGCAAAAATGAAAGTAAAAGGAAGTTAGAAGTGTTACCCAAAGAACCAAGTTGTCAGAAATTGAATCGAGGAGTTGGACCCCGATCTGGATCAGGTCTCCCTCCACGAGCTTGTTGGCGTCAAGGGGAGCGAAGGAGTCCCCCCAACGATAAAGCTGGATCAGCTGAAGAGTGTTGAAGTCGTCCTCGGAGTAGGATTCAAACTTGGGGGCAGGGTCCACGACAACCTCCCATCGGGGCCATGGGACGGAGCTGTTCTGGACGAAGAAGTAGTACTTCTTCCACCCACTGTTGTCGGACCCTGAGTCGCGAATGAACCCCCGATCCTTGTTAAAATTCCAGGTCTCGCCATCCCAGCCGAATCGAGAAAGTTGCTCCCTGGTCCATTTGGGGAGTCGGGGGGTAAATGAGCAGACTCCAGCCTTGTTACACTTCATTCCGTAGAAGGTACGGAAGAGCAGCAAGCTGTACGTCCATTGTTGGCGGAGGCACAGGACCTGGAAGGCGTTCCACACGCCGATATCGTGTGGGGAGAAGGTGGTTGGATGCGTCTGATAGAAGTTACACATCTCAACCAGATTCCCGCATAAAGGGAATCGGATCCCGGCGTTTATCTGCCCCGTGGAGATGAACACCTCTCCTTCTCGGGGGCGGGTAACTATGTGCTTCCTTCTGGTGGTTTGGTGGGAATCAGAGGGAAATCGAGGTTCCCAGGCTGAAGTGATGCAGCCTTCCCGGAGAGCAGCTTCGTACAGAGTCTCTGAGATTTCGTTAGTAGCAAGCTCAAAGGTAAAGAGGTTCCTTCCTCCAGAACTGGCCTCGTCTAAAAACGGCCATAATGGGAAAACTCAGGAAAGGAAAAGAAGATAAAATTCAGTAAATCACGGAGGCAAAAAAGGAATGTCTTACCAGACATAGCGAGTGGTTGATCGGAGAAGATGGAGATAAGATCTTGACGGCTGGAGGCCTTGAGTCGTCGGAGAATCAAACGAGACTGGGGGAGAAAAGCTTCGAGGCTTGACAATGGCAGAGTTTGCAGAAATCAGAACGGCAAGGAAGGAGTGAATAGTGCCAGGGTTTTGGCTTTTATAGATAAAAGACAGCTGGACAGATTCAAATATGAACCGTTGAAGATGAAACGACTCAATCTAGATCGCCGAGATTATAGGGGACAGTACGGAAGAGACGTTAGTGACGTAATACTGCTTTTTCAGAAAGCAACAGTCACGCCTGCGTAGGCGTCGTTTCATCATCCCTTGCATTTAATGGTGGAGTAACCGAGGTGTCTCCTCGGATTTGGCAACTGTCCTTGGAGTCTCGAGGAATTGTGAGTGAGAAGCGCTGTAATTCAAGAGTTGTACCCAAGGTAAAAGCCTCTGATGGTAATATCGGGAGGTCTGAAGATGAAAGCCTTCGACGATGAGGTCGGGAGGTCCGGAATTAGAAGACATGACAGACTGCAAGTCCCCCATGTCTTGGGGGCAAATGATGGGTTCCGATGGAATCGTTAGCCCCGTTAACAGCCAATAAACGGCGGGTAAGCCCAGTGGGCCTTGTGAAAGACCTGGAAGGTCCAGAAGCCCAGTATGAAGGGTCCCGACGAGATCGGTCCCGATATATGAATTGAATGCTCCCGACAAGAAGCCTCTAAGTAGGCCCCGATATGCCTTTGAGAAGGCCCCGATATTAAAGCCCCGAGAAAGCTGGCCCTGTCCCGTCGGACGAGGGGTCCTGGGTGGTGACCTAGAATGAGATAACTCTGGAGTCCCCGATATGGATTGGGACTCGTGATCAGAGGATAAGACCAAGAAACCCGCCTACTAAATAGAGTAGTGGGGAAACGATTGAGATACGGATAAACTCCCCCGAGATACGCAGGGCGTGCCCGAGATACGCGGAGCGTGGGCGAGATACGCGGAGCGTGGGGCGAGATACACGGAATCCCGAACGAGATATACGGAACGTGGGTAAAACTGCCAGGCGCGGTTACAGGTAACTGAGGTAACTTCCCCTCCTATATAAAGGAGGAAGTTACCTCAGAAAACACACATTCTCTAATACGAACTTAGACTACTGCTATTCACCCCATCGTTCATACTCTCATTTAAGCATCGGAGAGGGATTCTGGGTCACCTCCCAGGTCATCCCCTTTTGCAGGATTACGCGGAGCCCAGGAGTTCAAGTTTTCCGTCAAGAACGTAACGGAGCTTCGACCGTGATCCAACATATATCCTCTTAGAATCCTTTGGCAATCGTCTAAACTTGGAAAATAGTCCTTTGTCGTTGGCTATGTGGTCCGTCGCACCTGAGTCAAGAATCCAGGAAGGATTAGAGTCAGTTAACATGACAGTTGAGGAAACTAGAGTTTCCATTACACAACCAACTTCGCATACCTTTTCAGGATGCGTTTTGTTGGACCCTTTACCTTCGCCTATTCAGCGTGGACTGGAGTTCCCGCGGACTATCTCTGATTTCTGTTAGGTTCCGAGATCTGGGTCAAAGGATGATCGGCTCAAATCCCGTTCCTCACTGGAGATGTAGATGATCTGATATCTTCGGGTTGCTCTGCCTTGTCTTGCGTCCTTCCTTCCTTCCTTCCTTCCTGCAGAAGGGGCAGTACCAGACACAGAGAGGGGGGGGGGGGGTGGTGCCTGGTGAACCCTCTCCGATGCCTAAGTCAGTATCGTTTTTAGAGAGATAAACTAGAGAGATGTCAGAGCAAAATGATCCAAATTGCCAAGGTGTCCAAATGAGTTGTGAAGGTGGGGTATTTATAGGCAACGGTGTCATTAAGGTGGCTTAATGACATCGTTAACCTTTAAACACAATTAATTAACCTTTAAGCGCATAATTAAGACCTTAGGATACGGAGAAGGTAGGCGGGGTGGACCGAATGTGGGAGTCTGAAAATGATGCCGGGGCCCTTGGGGGGAGGAGAAATCCGACCCCCATGGGTAGGGGTTGGGTGAGGGCACCCAACCCCTCCTAGGGAGGATGGGGTTGGCCAACCCCATCCCTCCTAGGAGAGATCGGGTTGGTCCACCCGATCTCCCCTAGGGGAGATCGGGTTGGCTGACCCGATCTCCCCTAGGGGAGGTCGGGTGTGGCCACCCAACCTCACCTAGGTGAGTTTACCTTGGCCGGACGAGCGCTTCGGCCTCGTCCGAGCCGTTGATGTTCTCGCGAAGTGTCCGGGTTGAAGTTTCGATTTACAATCGTTAATGGGATGATAAAAATACAACGGTTCGGAATTCAACGGGTTCAAATTGGGCGTATATCCATCACATGCCCCCGAGTCAACCAATGGCTTAACCCTTGATTGACTCTATTTCAGGATGGTATGATACGCGCAATTTGAAACCGGGGTTTTACCTTTCGTCTGAACATTTGCTTACCCATGGGTGCGTGTCTCCGACCCTGCCCCCTGCCTTATGAGATAGAGGAGTTGTAAACGTTAGAGTAGCACAGACGTGTGCCTAAGCACGCGTCCGTCTGAGGTGGGAGTAATAAATCTATCTTTGCTACCGGCGTATACTTAAAAAATTCACACTCGCATAGGGGCGTAATACAAATGCAACTAAGTAACCTACGCTTCCAATTCGTGCCGGGATTCTATCTAAGTGAGGAAAAATTTAATTTTGACCAAAAAATTTTCCTAAGTATGAAATGTTCAAGAGTAAACCTAACTTGATAGTTTTTCTAAATATGGAGATATACTTAGCCATAGTTGAAAGGGATAAAAATGATGGTTTTTCCTTGGCCCTTAGATCTCATTTAAAGATAGATGGAGGGTGGTGATTAAAACCCTTTAAAAAAACCCTATCATCTTTTCAATATAGAGGAGAGTTAGAAAAATACCTTAGGGAGTCACCATAGCCACCATCTTCCCTCTTCACTCACCCTTGGAGAGCAAGAAAAAATTGAGAGCACCCCCAAGGTAAGGGCCGGCCAGAATTCCGGCGAGAGACACGAAATTCCGGCCAGCAACTCCGGCGGGAGGAGACCACCAGCACGGGACGGAGCCGGCTAGTGGATTGGCGGCTCGAGACGGCGACGTGGAGGCGGGACGGACCGGCAGACCTGGGCGACGTCGAAGCTACTGCTGACGGAGGCGGAGCCTGGTCCGACACGGGCGGTCGACGGCGAGGGAAGTAAGCTCCGGCGCGGCGTGAGACGTCTTCCAGCAACGGCGGGGCGAACGGAATCACCTCCGGCGACGACAAGGTCCAAGCTCCGGCGAGGGGCTGATTCTCGGGGGTCTCGAAATTCGAAATTCGAAACCGTTTATCACATCGGGTCGGGTTTTCCGAAGGTCCGCTCTTTTCCTTTCCGTTACCGCATAAAACGTTGAATTTTGAATCGTTGATACTTGATTGCCGATGCTTGATTGCCGACGTTTGATTGAAAGTGGAATTGCCGTGGATAACCGTCGATAATTGTGGATTTGGGGAAAAATTTTGCCGGTTGTCCGGATATAGTTTTTTGTCCGATTGGACCATCCCGGTCTTGAATTTGATGTCGTACCGCCGTTGGTGTGTTAATCTTTGTTGGAGGGTATAATGGTAATTTTTCCCAAAACCCGACCTTAGGCTCGGATAAAATTATTCAATTTGGTTGTCGTGGTGTCCTTGGCTCATGTTGACTATCTTTGCTGGGTGTCTTTGGATCTTTGATTGTTGTCGTTGGTCGCGTGTCGGAGTATTTCCGGTTCTTCGGAAATTTTCTTGTCTTGATATTTGTCGTGTCGTGGCAGGTACTGTATTCCTGGTGGTGTCCGCGCACACAGACTCTACAGAGGCGTCGCATCCTCCGAAGGATGAGTGAGTTCCTTTTCTCTTCCTTTTCGGTCGCATTACTTCCTTTCCTATTGCTAGCTTAGTACCGTGACCTTCATTGGGGTGTTAGTCGAAATTTGATTCGAACTTTGGGATTTCCTGCTACCTTTGCCTTAGGTCTCGCTACCCTGTCGGAGAACCATCTCACTAGGTCTGATTACAATGAGCACGTTACCCTAGGAGATATCTGTCCCCTAGATGAGCCTCTGTATCCTTTTCTCCCCTCCTTGGGGAATACTCGCGAGACGGTGACGGAGCCTCCTATAGGGAAGGTCGCCGTGTACCCCTCCCAGATCTGATTTGGGTTGAGGTTGCCTTATTGTGATGACCTCATAGAGTTGAGCAGGTTCTTCAGGATTTCTCCCGTGAACCTTGCCCCCAGTGCCCTCCGTGTCTGGGTGGGCTTCCGGGTATTGTGCCATTGGTACTCCTGGAAGTACTCCCTCGTTCTGTTCCGATGTTTCTACCGGTTCCAGTACCAGACGAAGGTGGGGTTTGCGAGTTTCGTAACTCGCCATCCGACCTTCAAGGATCCCCGATTTGCTGATTTCGGGTTGAGTGGGGTCGAGTGGGATACCTCTCTCCGCTTCGTGGCCCGGAGTGACAACTCGGCCAGTCACTGGGCTAAGCATTACTTCTTCATTACGGATCGATACGTCACTTGGTCGGTCTTGAATGAGGATCGGTCCGATGGTTGGCCTGCTTTCGGGGAGTTCTCTTCAGTTGATTTAGAGACTATGAAGATCATTCATGAGAGCAACAGGACTCGGTCATACTGCCCCGTGTCCTTAGTGACTGAGACAGATCTTTACGAGGCCGGGATCAGTTTGACTCCTGACTCCGGGGGTTCGGTATGTCACTTGGTCTTTCCATCTTTATTTACCTTCTGCTCTTCCTTTGTAGGTTGGTTTCATGGAAAAACCTATAACGTGCAGGGAGCCCCTATTGATCTGAGCAAGAGGAAGGCTCCTTCCAGTTCCACTCTGAAGAAATCCCCCATGCCTGGGAAGAAGGCTGGGGCCTCTGGTATGCTTCCTCCTATTTGCTTCTTTATGGTATAGCTTGTGTTATCCTTATCTTGTTTTTCTTACATTGCTAGGGCACTCCCCCTTGGTGACCGAGAGGGTCATCTCCGTAGGCAGAGACTCTGGGCCTTCCAAGTCCAGGCCGCGGAGATCTGATTTGAGGTCGGGGCCTCGGCTGCTAAGAGGAAGAAAGCTGCGGATCCTGCTTCGCCTACTACTCGTCCTCCGACCCTATCTCGTGATAAGGAGATGGTGGTCGAAGAGGTGCCTTCCCTGGCTGACAAAGGGAAGCGACCTGTTGGTGGTGGTTCTCATGCCCCCCAGCCGAGGGCACGGTCCTCAGGTATGATCTCTACCTTGTTACTGATTCTTCTATGTTTATATTTTCCTTTTGACTTGCTTCGCTCTTGTAGGTGGGCCTCCGACTTTAAGTCGGAAGGATTTCGCACGTCTTACTGATGAAGATGTTATTGGGTCTGAGTGGACTCCTTTCGCTGGTCTGAAGGAGTTCCACCTCGATAGCACCTCCTCTTTGCGGACTCCTGAGGTTGGCGTCCGCGTACTCCGCGGCGCCATCCCCCCTGACGATCGTGTTGCTCCGCCCAAGTCTCCTGGGGAGACTCGGCGCTTTGTTCAGGGTGTACTTTCTCGTTATGCTCCTGTGAGTTGTTCCTTGCTTTCCTCTTATTACTTTCATAATGACTGTCTTTCGGTTACTCATCCCTTGTTTGAATTGTTAGGGTATGTCTGACATGGTGAACATGTCCTCGCTCGTGCTCGAGTTATCTGACGAGAAGAAGACCCTTGAGGAAAGCCAGGTCTCTCTCAAGGTGGAGCTCACCACTGCTGCTGAGAAGGCGCGTTTATCTGATTTGAGGATGCAGGAGCTCCAGGACCAAGTGTCCTTGCTTGAGACTACTGTGGGCAGTTTACGCCAGGAAGCTGAGGTTGCAGCGTCGCTCCATTCTGAGGAGTTGCGGAAGTTGGAGGCTAAGTGTCGGGCAGAGGAGAGGACCGTCGCAGTGTCTGAGTACAAGGCTTCCTCTGCCTTCACTGCCGATTATAGCGCGCGTCTCACTCAAGAGATGAACCAGTTTGGTGAGTATCTGGTTGATCACATTTTCCGCATTGATCCTCAGTTCCCAGTTGGTGACCTTGGTGACTTCGGGCCATACGCCACTGGCTACATGGCTGTTCTGAGGGGTCAGGCTGCTGTTGCAGACGAGCCTGCCCCTGCACAGGTGGATGCTACATCTGTGGAGATTGGTACTTCAGACTCCTCCTCTTCATCCATCTCTGCCGGTGGTTCAGCTTCAGGGGGTGAGGGTGACTCTCCCGAAGGTTCTGATTGATGTGTTTACATCATGCTATCTTTGTATATATAACTATACTCCTTCTCCCCTTTGATGGGTTGATTGTCTTTTGAGATTGTGGTGGTGTTTGTTGTTACTTTCCTTTGCCGTATTGTGTTGTTGACTACGTGGTTCGCTTGCCTTTACATTAGTGCTTCTCATGCTTTTGTATATATCCCTTTGGTTATGGACTCTTCTCTTGATGTGTTTCCTTTACTTATCCTTCTTTCGTGTTTTCCCTCATGCCATACCTGCTATTTCATCAAGAAAAAACATTATGTGTTCCTCATATCACTTTACTTTGAGATTACTTTCTCACTGGATCCTTCTTAGCATGGTGTCATGATCTCTTCTGATACCCTTTAAATGGTATACATGGTACTGTTATACCAAAGATACGCTCTTGGTGGGCGTCGAATCTGATCACGAGACAGGCTCTCGGAGGGCACTTAACGTTTCGCAGGATAGGCTCCCGGAGGGCACAGGTTAAACCAAAGATACGCTCTTGGTTAGCGTCGAATCTGATCACGAGACAGGCTCTCGGAGGGCACTTAACGTTTCGCAGGATAGGCTCCCGGAGGGCACAGGTTAAACCAAAGATACACTCTTGGTTAGCGTCGAATCTGATCACGAGACAGGCTCTCGGAGGGCACTTAACGTTTCGCAGGATAGGCTCCTGGAGGGCACAGGTTAGGCCAGAGATATACTCTTGGTTGGTGTCGATAACTGTTCACGAGACAGGCTCCCGGAGGGCGCTTAACGTTTCACAGGATAGGCTCCCGGAGGGCACAGGTTAAACCAAAGATACGCTCTTGGTTGGCGTCGAAACTGTTCGCGAGACAGGCTCTCGGAGGGCGCTTAACGTTTCACAGGATAGGCTCCTGGAGGGCGCAGATTAGACCAAAGATACGCTCCTGGTTGGCGTCGAAAACTGTTCACGAGACAGGCTCTCGGAGGGCGCTTAACGTTTCACAGGATAGGCTCCCGGAGGGCTCAGGTTAGACCAAAGATACGCTCCTGGTGGGCGTCGAAGCTGGTAGTTTGAAATCTACCTCAAGATACGCTCTTGGGGGCGTCGAATCTGGTAGTGTTTTTTCTACCTCAAGATACGCTCTTGGTGGCGTCGAATCTGGTAGGTTGCAAATCTACCTCAAGATACGCTCCTGGGGGCGTCGAAATTCGTAGTTTTTGGAAACCACTCTCAAGATACGCTCTTGGTGCGTCGAAGGTCGTAGTGTAATAACTACTCTCAAGATACGCTCTTGGGGGCGTCGATGTTCGTAGTATGAACACTACTCTCAAGATACGCTCTTGGGGGCGTCGAAGTTCGTGGTTTTTGGAAACCACTCTCAAGATACGCTCTTGGGGGCGTCGAGGGTCGTAGTATGAATACTACTCTCAAGATACGCTCTTGGGGGCGTCGAAGGTCGTAGTATGGATACTACTCTCAAGATACGCTCTTGGGGGCGTCGAAGGTCGTAGTATGAATACTACTCTCAAGATACGCTCTTGGGGGCGTCGAAACTGTTGTTGACTTGAAGTCATATCTGTGTAAGGATAACATCATGATTATATCATCACATTCATTGGAAAGTGCCTTTGAAGGAAAACTTACTCTCTTGAGAGTGTTCATGTTTTCTTTACATGTGGGGTGCCTTGGGTGGGTCAAGACACCCTTTGGAAGAAAATATAGATAGTGGTAGAGTTGGAGGAACTTCGTGAGTTCTCCTTCTCAAAAGTTGTTTTAAAAAACTTGGAAAGCTTGAACATGTAAAGTGCTAGATATGAAACTAAGGATATGGGGTGGTCACTTTGTCTGTTGCCACGTACTCTTTCAGACCTCCATTGTGAATCATTTCTTCCACTTCTATCTTCAGCACCATGCAGTTGTTGGTTTGATGCCCCCAGGTCCCATGGTACTCACACCATCCCTGTGCATCCCTTCCTAGGAAGGCCTTGCCTTCCTCCCTGCATGTTGGTAGCTCCTGCTTGAGGTGCTTGTGGAAGATTTCTTCTATGCTCACTGTAAGGGGTGTGAATGTGAAGATTACACCTCCTCCCAGTGTGTCAGTCTTTCTTTCTTTCTCCAGAACTTCGTCCAGCTGTTCCGCTTCCTTTGCAAATGCTTTGTCTAGCCTTTCCTTGAGCTCCCTCATCGTACTCGTCATGACCATCTCATAGAGCCCCCCATAGGCCTCGAATGAGTTTGGATGCATGTTTCTAATAAATGCTCCGACGGTTTCTCCTCTTGTGATGTCCATATTGGCACCATAATTGGAGAATCTGTGGAAATAGCTTGATATTGACTCCTGCGGCATTTGCTTGATATCATCGATGTGACGGAAGCCTCTTGAGATGGAGTCACTTGTTCTTTTCCCCTCTTTGGTGTCTGGCTGCCAAGGTATGGCTGTCACCTTCATAGCCTTGCTCCTGTGTCTCCTCTTAGGCACTGTTTGAAAAAACTGCCTACTCAAACGGAGTACCACTCCTTTCTTCATCTTTTCCTGCCTTTGCCTCCTTCTCCTCTTCTTTCTATCTTGGTTGGCTCCAACCATGACCACAGCCACTGTGTCTGTCCCGTGTGATCCACGTCTCATGGAGTTGACGTAGCACTGTCTTGCGGTGCGCTGATCACCCAGGACTTCTCCGACTCCATTCTCAGTAATGTACTTCAGCTTCTGGTGTACAGTGGATGACACGATTTCATATGGGTTTATGGTTGTCCTTCCTAGGATCCCATTGTAGGCTCCCAGGCTTTCAACCACCAGGAAATTAACATTCACCTTCAGCTGTGTCCATCCTTGGCCCATGGTCACCGGCAGGGTTATCATTCCCAGGGGGTAGCTTGTTGCCCCTGAGAAGCCAACTAGAGGGAAGTTGACTGGTTTGATGTCTGCCTTGGTTTTTCCTATCTCTTCTAGGACTCTCAAGCTTAGGAGGTCAGCTGAGCTGCCCCCATCCACCAAAATTCTCTTTACATCAAAATTGTCAATGTCTATTGTGATAACTAGAGCATCGTCATGTGGGAAGACGATGTGGCTTTTGTCCTTCTCTGAGAATTCGATCTTGATTTCTTCTCCTTCTCTTGGCCTTTTTCTCCACCTCGGCACTGAACCCAGCTTTGAAGCGTAAACCTCCCTTGCATTAGCAGTTGGGCCACCTGACGCTACTCCCCCATGTATCATGTTTATGGTCCCTCTCTTGTTGGGTGGAGGATTGTAGTCTGCTTTGCTTTTGCCCTTGTCTCTGTGTGATGGCCCTAGCTGCATGCTGTTGCCTCCATGATCCACGAACTGCTTTAGGTCTCCCCTTTGGATGGCATTGTTGATGCTTAGCTTTAGGCTGAAGCATTCGTTCGTGTCGTGCCCGTAAGCTTCATGGTTGTCGCACCATCTATCCTTGTGATTCCCCACCATTGGGGCTCTCCACCTTGCAGGGGGTGACCAGAGCTTCTGGTTTCGCATCTCTTTGAGGACAGTAGCTGGAGTGGCGTTCAATGGAACGAACTTGATGACATTTATTTCTCTGGGCTTTAGTGGTTCGCCCATTTGGTTTCTTTGCTGGGGCGGACGCCATTCCTGCTGCCTTGTGTGCTGAGGTGCCTGGGGCGGTTTGCCTTTGTTCGGCTTTGCATTGTCTTCCTTGGCTGCTTGAATCTTGGCTTTCTTACTTGCCCTGTGCCTCTCCAGGTCTATATGAGTTTTGACTCTTCCTGCAAGCTCCTCTAAGGTGCTTGCTGGCTTCTTGGCCATCTTTTCTGCCAGTGTGGACCCGAAGCGGCCTAGGTTTCTGATAAAGGCTCGTATTATTTCACCCTCTGTGATGTCGCCCTGGATGTCTGCGATATTTTGATTGAACCTAGTGTAGTAACTGGCCAGAGATTCATCATATTCTTGTTTCACATCATCGATGGAGCCTGTGCCTTTGAGGAGTTTCCTCTCCCCTAGATATCTCTGCAGGAACTTCGCCTTTAGCTGCTCCCATGAGTGGATGCTTTCAGAGGGTAGACTGAAGAACCAGTGTGAGGCCACCCCTGATAGGGTGTTTGGGAACAAGAGTGCCTTGTACCTTTCATCAGTGGTCCTCCCAAATAGGGAGGCCTCATGCTGTTGGATATGCTCTAGGGGGTCTCCCTTCCCATTATACTTTGCAATTTGCACTGTGTGCAGGGAGTCTGGCACCCTGTTCATCTCCAGTTCCCTTGTGAAAGGGTGATTCGTCTTGTCACTTAGACAATGCAAGCTGGTTTTCTTTGACTCATTCATCTTCCGGGTTATCATTGCCTCTATTTCTTCCGGAGTGATCAATATCGGTGTTGGAGTGTAATTCCTCTGATAGCCTCCGTGGTTGTAGATAGGACTTGCCGGGATCCCTTGTCCGTATTGATACGGGCTGTAGGTGTATCCTTGGTGTCCCTGCTGGGGTGCTTCATAGAATTCTTGCCTCCTTGGAGGTCTTGCTTGTCTGTCCTCCCCCAGTGGGGTGTAAGCCCTTGCGTTCTGCTGTTGCCTAGGAGGCACGAATTGTTGCCTTTCCTCTGGGGGTGGCTCCTGGTAGTATCTTCTTTGCTCCTCTCGCTGCCCTGCTCGAGGGTGCGAGTGGTGCCCTTCTGTTGGGATCTGTTCCTCTTCATGAGCTTCAGTGTGTGTCCCCTGGGTGTATGCCGGCCTTGCGTATGTTGTGTGGGCGCGGTTGCCATCCCGTTGGGCCAGCATCCCATACGGGTACCCTTGGGGTTGCGCCTCATAATAATACCCCTCAGGGGGTGCCGTGTGCTGGGACGGCATCCCTTGTTGTTCTCTTTCTCTCTGCGGCCTTCTTGCCCGAGGTGTGGAGGCTGTAGAGGACTCAGCCCCAGCTGGGCGTGAGGGTCCTCCCTCCTGGTTGTTCTGTTGAGGAGGCTGTGGGACTTCTTGTTGTTCTGGTTGCATTGGCTGCTTCCCAGGGTTAGGCTGCCTTCCTGGGGGTATAGGCTCTCTCCTTCGCCCATTGCCCCCTGGTGGGCGGTGGTGCCTAGACACCCTACTGTTCGTCATTGCTCGTGTTATAGCCAGGCTTTCTGTCCGAAGCCCGCAGACGGCGCCAAGTGTTAGGTTCCGAGATCTGGGTCAAAGGATGATCGGCTCAAATCCCGTTCCTCACTGGAGATGTAGATGATCTGATATCTTCGGGTTGCTCTGCCTTGTCTTGCGTCCTTCCTTCCTTCCTTCCTTCCTTCCTTCCTTCCTTCCTGCAGAAGGGGCAGTACCAGACACAGAGAGGGGGGGTGGTGCCTGGTGAACCCTCTCCGATGCCTAAGTCAGTATCGTTTTTAGAGAGATAAACTAGAGAGATGTCAGAGCAAAATGATCCAAATTGCCAAGGTGTCCAAATGAGTTGTGAAGGTGGGGTATTTATAGGCAACGGTGTCATTAAGGTGGCTTAATGACATCGTTAACCTTTAAACACAATTAATTAACCTTTAAGCGCATAATTAAGACCTTAGGATACGGAGAAGGTAGGCGGGGTGGACCGAATGTGGGAGTCTGAAAATGATGCCGGGGCCCTTGGGGGGAGGAGAAATCCGACCCCCAAGGGTAGGGGTTGGGTGAGGGCACCCAACCCCTCCTAGGGAGGATGGGGTTGGCCAACCCCATCCCTCCTAGGAGAGATCGGGTTGGCTGACCCGATCTCCCCTAGGGGAGGTCGGGTGTGGCCACCCAACCTCACCTAGGTGAGTTTACCTTGGCCGGACGAGCGCTTCGGCCTCGTCCGAGCCGTTGATGTTCTCGCGAAGTGTCCGGGTTGAAGTTTCGATTTACAATCGTTAATGGGATGATAAAAATACAACGGTTCGGAAGTCAACGGGTTCAAATTGGGCGTATATCCATCAATTTCAATCGCAGATTGCCTGGTTTAGACTTTGTTAACATTTTACTGTCGACTGCCTGTTGTTTCTTTCCTTTGTTCATCCTTTTTCTCTTTCCTTGTCCAGCTGGTACCGGTATTGTTTTCAGCCGAGCTTGTTCCATCTCGATGAACTTCAGTAATGATGCAAGATCCAACACAAAACCACTGGCGGTCAGTAAAGCCTTGGCTGCTCTCCAAGACTTCGGGAGGATCCCGATGATGGCTTGAATTTTATCCCATTCACCCACCTAACCTTCTTCCTTCAGTGGTTTTAGCATGCCAAGGAAATCGTATACTTTTTCAAGTACACTTTTGCTGTAGCTGTTTAAGTTTTCTTCCATAATTGGTATAAGTGGGTGCAGGATCGCTGTCATGCCGTTTCCATATTTCAGGAACATGGCATCCCAAATGTCCTATGTAATTGGAACATCCTTATATTAATCATGGAATTCCTGAGACATCTCAGCCAGCAATATCTCCTTTGCTTTCTTGTCATCTTGCTCCCATTGAAAATGGGCATATGCCAGGTCTTTGGTCAGACCGGCATTTGGGTAATTCATGGACTTCTGAATGTGATCTACAAGGTCATTATCCTCCAACGGTGCATTGGCGCGTTTACTCCACGAGTCGTAGTTAGTCTCAATCAAAATCTTATTAGCACAAGATGATCCCATTTATGCTGTAATTCGTTGCTAAACACGTTGATTATTATACAAAATCAGGGAGACAATGACATTTTGAGAAAGAATTGCATACACCAGATATCTATTAAGATTGAATCTGACAAATAATGATTCCTCAGTCATCTAAACCAACCGACCACCAGTAAACCAATGTAAGATGGTTGTGAAAGAGTTCACATTACCGCCGTTTTCAATCCAATAGATCAGTCTTTTAAAACGATTTTGATCACAAATTACCAGGGAATTTTAAAACAAGCATACCCGATCTTGGCTTTCCCAAGGCCCTTTATGGTTTGGAAAATATTCTGATGAATTCACTCATGCATATATAATTCTACTAACCATGTAAATTATCATACGCAAGTAACATTCATCAAACAAACCACACTCATGCTTACGCGTCATGCATCTAATGTTCGAGGAACTCATGCTTGCATACATAATTCTACTTCCAATTAAATTATAAAATGCGTCTACATCCTCAAAATTCTAGCAAACGTGTCAAACATGAATCGTTCACATCCATCATACATATTTGGCGACTAGTTTTCAATTTTAAAATAATGTTAAACATTAGGGCTGATTTGGAATTCATGCTTATATTCAATTACGCAACATTCTAGACATGAATCCTAGGCATTTCCAACCATCACAGCATGTCTATCCTAGTGCGCATTCCATATATTTAACCAGGGCTCCGCCCACAACATGCAGTATCCAGCTAGCTTGACTAAGTCAAGACAACATTTCTAATCATGCATTAACATATATATTGAATAATAAAAAATTGCAATTCAACCCTCCAATTAATCCAGTCCCAAAAACATGTATCTCTGAGATCCATCCCCATAATCAAAACAAGGCATAAATGTTAGCAACCCTATGAGCACTGTGTAGTCCATTTAGAGGTTCAAAAACATTTGGATTTTAAAACTTGACCACCCTATTTCATTTAATTGACTTGAATTCGGTTTTGAAAATCATTTCGGTTCAGTCAATTTCGGTCCGGTTTGGTCCGGTCTGGAAAAATCCGGTCCGGTTCGGTTTGGTCCGATTTTAAATTTTAAAATTTGGTTCGGTCTGAACCCCTCCAATAAAATAGGGTTTGGTTCGGTTCAACACACAAAGCCGATTCGGTTAGATCCACTTAATTACCCCGGTTCGACCCGACCCGACTAGGTCGAACCGATTGAGAAAACCCGATTCGATTTAAATCCGTCCCGGTTTGACATATTTGACCGGTCCAATAAATAGAATTTCAAAGGTTGGGCCGAAATTTTTACTTGTGGCCCAAGTAGAGTTTTAAGGTCTAAAAATATTTAACTTAGCCACCAAGTAACATTAATTATATAAAATAATTCCAATATTAAATATATGTATATAAATTTCGGACCATATTAAAACATATATATATATATATATATATATATATATATATATTTATTGCCAAGATTCTATCTATAAGATTAAATCAATCAACAATATATATATATATATATATATATATATATATATTTATTGTCAATATCTTAAATAGGGTAACAAATATATTGACAATATATTTTCTCAATCTTTTAGGCAATTAAATCTATCAATAATATCTTTAACCCTATTAAATATTTAGATATATTGATAGTGATAATATTTCTATATATTAATGTGAATCTATCATAATGTTCCCAATTATAGATATATTGTTATCTTAATTAAAAAAACTAAAATATGGTAAACAATATAATTAACAAATTTCGGCCGAAATATGTCCCTTGGTGATTAAGAAATTTAAAAATTTTACCTTGTAATTCACCTAGGGTTTCGGCACAAACACTAAAATTGGGAACACGTGGTCAAATTTTAAGATAAAATTTTAATAATATCTACAATCCAATGTTTGATTTTGATAAATATTACACTTTTCTTGAAGATCATGAACATCAAATTAACCAAGAAGATCATGAAAATTTTGGATTCACCAACAACCCCAAAAACTCAAAAATTTAAAATTTTCTTTTAAAAATTTATTTTTAAATTTTAAACTTCAAGAACACCAATTTATCAAAATCATGAACTCCTAACACAGGCTTTGATACCACTGTTAGATTACGTGGAGTAATCATTACGGATACTTAAAACAAGGTACATGTTAGTAATCAGAATTACGCAGAGGAAGATTCACACATACCTTTAAGATGATCCGTAGACCCAAGATCTTCAAAGGTGGGAGTTCACGATCCTCCAGTCGGGGCCCGTAGAAGTTCTTGTTAGAGAAGCTCTACGCGGTACAAGCTCCACAACAAAGCCTCTGATCGATTCTTGGCACGGGGATAGATCTCTAGAGTGTTTTGCTTAGAAAGAAAATCGGCACACCCTTGGGTGACTATAGGTTCAGCCGAAACACTGTGTGGGGTAGAGGTTTTTTCTCTCTAAAACACTCAAATGAGGGAATAGTGATTAAACCTAAAAATCCCCTAACACCGTGTATTTATAGGAGGAGCAAAGTGGACAAAATTCCACTTTGCCCACACCATTATTTCGGTCGGCCCTGCATAGGGGAGGCCCATAATTTGGGCCTCTCATGTCAATTGGGATTTGTGTCTAGCCCAATTACCCTAATGTGACATTTACCTAATTTCCTTAGGCAACCTATACATATTATGGGCTACCAATTACGGCGCCCATCACAATATGCTTACAGTTTCCACATAGGAATAATTCTACAAGGCATCCGCACAAGTATTCACAACCTTCAACTAATATCCAGTTGGTGGCCACCTAGTGAATACAAGAGTCGGTGAATTACAGGTGAACTTGACTATCCCCGTTGCTCATACCCTTAGTCAAACTCAATAGTTTTCCAAAGATGTGGTAACTTGTCCTTTTTCTTCAGCACTGCGCTCATACGCCGGAAAGCGAACATTGGGCATGACCTTAGGTATGAGTTATGAGTCCATGAGGATACTTTGGGTGCCTCTTCATAAGGCTTCTGGGAACAATCACACGCTCGAGGTGAAGAAGTTTGCGACCGTCCGAATCGCGAGGATTCTATCTAGCACAACCGAGCATGACCCCGTGGTCGAACGTGGCACGCGTAGTATGAAGCACGCGTCGATAGCATACCCGAACATCGTCAGGTGTGGGATATGTCAAAGATGCTATCACAGACTTTCATCTGGCCCAGAATGTGGTTAATGACGAACATAGTTCATCAACGACAAAAGTGCAAAATGGAGATCATATCGTGTTACTCCGAAACCAAATGATCATTTTGCATAACCAAGTTTCCCAACTGGTTCTTAGTCAGTCTTGCTTTGGAAGAGTTCTCCCTCTCCTACAAGCCGACCGTGCCCGTGTGACAAGGCAAGGCCCACATTCGACATAATTTATGCAGAGGATTGCGTCCTCCTAAACCTTAGTTTATAAACCGTAAAATCCGATGTAATCATACATTATGACGTCGATGAATCATAAACTCAAATTGCAATTCTCTCATTTATCAAAATTTAACTTTCAATTCATCAAAATGTTATCACAGATACATGCCCACATTTAAATCCTATGCAACCCAAGCAATTTAACATGCTTTTCAAATGTCTCCCTGCGTAAAGGTTTAGTTAGTGGATCCGCCACCATATCATCAGTGGGCGAGTATTCTAAATTGATTAAGTTATCTTCTACCATAGATAGCATAATTATATTTCACATCAATGTGTTTAGTTCTACTATGGTACTTTGGATTCTTTACTGCCGCAATCGCTGCTTGACTGTCAGAGAACACCTTCACATGTTTACTCCCAACATCGCCATCAAGCAGCGCAATAAGAAGCCTTTTTAGCCAGACCGCTTCCTGTGCATTTTTTGAGAGAGCAACGCATTCCGATTCCACCGTAGACAACGCAACACAAGATTGCTTCTTGCTCGTTCATGAAATGGCGGCATCAGCAAGGAGAAACACTCCTCATGTGGTGGACTTACGATCTTATGGATCGCCACCATGGTCGGCGTCACTGAATCCGGTCAATTCTAACTTCCTGCCTTCATAGAACAGTACATAGTCGGCAATACCTTTCAGATATCGTATGATCCGCTTGACAGCTTTTAAATGTTGATAGCCAGGGTCTGATTGGAATCTTGCTAATAGGCCCACAGCATAACAGATGTTCAGCCGAGTACAAAGCATGGCGTACATGAGACTCCCAACCATGCTTAAATACTCTGCACTCCTCATCTGTCCACGCTCTTGCTAGTTTTTCAGGCCATCGCACTTTGACAACGCGCACACGAGTACTACCGACCTTTCCACGGGTTTGGCATCCTGTAATCTAAACCTTTTCAGCAGTTTGTTGATGTAGGCTTCCTAAGATAGACATTACCTTCGGATGGCACGATCTCTAGCAATTTTAATGCCCAAGATGTACGTAGCCTCTCCCATGTATTTCATCTCAAATACAGATGCCAACCAGGAATTTGATTCATGCATAAAACTCACATCGTTCGCGGCAATGAGTATGTCATCCACGTACAAAGTTAAGATGACATACTTAGACCCGGAGGTATTTGTATACATACATGGATCCTCGTGGAGATTCACGAATCCGTTTCCAACGATTTCCTCATGGAACCTGCGGTACTATTGCCGAGACGATTGTTTGAGACCGTAAATGGATCTTTAGATTTTACAAACTTTACGTTCGTTACCAGGAGTAATGAAACCCTCTGGTTGCTCCATGTAGATCTCCTCCTTCAGGTTTCCGTGGAGGAATGCGGTCTTAACATCCATTTGGTAAAGCTCTAAATCGAGGCTTGCGACCAGGGCTAGGATTGCCCTGATTGTGGTGGACCTCACAGTCGGTGAGTAAGTCTCATCAAAGTCCACTCCGTGAAACTGAGTGTATCCTTTCTCAACTAGTCGAGCTTTGTATCGCTCAACATTTCCATCAGCAGTGAGTTTCAGTTTCAGAACCCACTTCGCCCCTATGGCTCTGCGGTTAGCAGGTAAATCAACTAAAGACCACACAAAATTGGCTTTAATTGAGGCGATCTCTTCTTCCATTGCTTTCCTCCATTCCTTCGCTTAAGATTCTTTCAACGCTTGTTGAACCGTCACTGGTTCATCAACAAAAGTTAGGGTAAAGATTTCACCCTTCTCGATGGGATACTTCTTGGGAGAAGTTCGATTCCTTCGAATTCGTCTAGGCTCGTTAATCCCATATTGAGTCTGAATATTGCTCCCACTCGGAATAATGCTTTCTATCGGAGCATCACTCCCACTGGGAACAAGGGCAGTGCTGGAATCTTGACCTACAACTTTTCTTGGACGACCTCTCGGTCTCGGAATCAAGTTGGTTAACCCACTCCCACTGGGAACAATGGGTAGTTGTGGCATTATTGGATTTTCATCCAGCAGTTCGGCAACGTGATTATCAAGTTCAATTTGATTCGCACCTACAGCAACAGTGATTTGTGTGCTAGGATTGTGTCATCCCACTGGATTTACTATGAAAACCCCCATCTTCATTTACCATTTCATTCACTTGTGTTTCTGCCTCAAATCTCCCACTCGAAGTAAGTGGGACCTGACCATCATTATCCTGCTCCAATTCGATCAATACTTCGTCTGTTATATCTCACTAAGCGTTGAAAATTCGTCCTCATGGCGTGTAACGTTCATGTTCGACCACGACACCATTATCACAAGCTAATTTAAACATGTATCATCTAAGAGTAGTTACCATAATCTCGGTCCAAATACTTTTTTGCGCATGTTATTGTCGCATGATGATAAGAATTAATTCATTATCATTCATTTTAGCTTTTATGGCGTCGTGTTTGACCGATTTTGTCGATGAAGTGTGTTATCTATTTGAATGTCTTGCCAAACTTCTCGCTCAAGGCATTTAGTGGGAGAGTCATTTTACCGACATCCTCCTTTTCATTGGCTAATTCATCCCAAAGACTTGGTCATCTTTGAACTGTGCAATGGGCTTTCGCCTTATGCGTTAGTTTATACTTAACGAGTTCGTGGTAGCTTGTGAAGCATACATATTTTCATCGTGTAAGCATTGAATGAATTATTCCCAA
The DNA here is from genome assembly GCA_036873135.1 of Clarkia xantiana subsp. parviflora. Classification (NCBI taxonomy): domain Eukaryota; kingdom Viridiplantae; phylum Streptophyta; class Magnoliopsida; order Myrtales; family Onagraceae; genus Clarkia; species Clarkia xantiana. The sequence continues at coordinate 28,735,649 of JAPTYO010000004.1, forward strand.
AAAAAAAAGAGGCCAATGAAAAAATTCAGCATTCATTTAAAACACTTCATCATTAAATTCATACTTTGAAAACGATGTGTTCCATCTTTCGAGGTACACGCGCTTGTGGCGCCTGTTCCATGTTCTATCCCATGGTTTAAATCGTTTCGTTTCCAAAATTCAATTTAATTTATTCTAATCGATGTCAAATATGTTCATCATTACTGAGTTTATCATATAATGGAGTACTAACAAATAAGAAAGAAATAAATCGGTCCGCCTTTAGAACTACGCAATCGATGGATATTAATGGTATTTCGATTTTCCGCGATGTTCAGATGAATGAGTGTGAGTATTCATGTTTGATCCGACCATCTTGGTGGATATTTCGGTTTTAACTTCGTTTCGGATCGATCCCGTTTTATTGGGTCGATTAATTCTGACAAGTAGATCTCATTTCAAATCGAATGGAAACTACTTTATTCAATAAATCCGAATCTTAATCAACCAAAATTCAAACATTAAACGAAAAAAATAAGAGAATCAACGACCATGGGTCTGTTTTAAGATTTTCGACAAAGCTATAAGAGATAAAGGTAAAGCTGCAAGGAGAACTGCTGCCAACTCGACCAACGATCCTGAAAGAAATGTTCACAAGTAAATTTCATCAGGAGACATTAATCATATAAAACTTTAACGACTTTATATATGTGGCTAACGAGGTGTAACTGTTAGGGCACTAATCAACAGTGTTTGTACACCGGGTCTCGTTTAAGGATCGATTTGATCCCGTTCCCTCTGCTGATTCCCTCGAACTCTTGCGGTGGTGCACAGTGGAACCTTCTGGCTCCTTTTGGTTGCTTTCGGAAAATAAGACCATGGTAAACCTAATCGATTCGATTAAGTAACCCAGTCATTTGTCGTCAGCTAACCATGATAGCGGGTATCTCGGTGCTATATTGAGCACTTTCTTCCAATTAGATCTTTCGTCTTGAAGATCCGACGTGGTTTTTATGCCAGCATCTTGGGAAAGTAGGGCAACATACTCTACAAACTTTTCTGGCTTTGGCTGCCCTCCATTTACCGTAACAAAGTTTAAGGGCAGCACAAAGCTGAAGAGCACTATAGTTGAGTTTGAAGTCATCTGCAACCTCTTTGTCTAGGGCTGCCAATTCACCTTACAAGCTCTCCCCTCAAGGACTCTAATCCCTTGACGGGTTTTGAGATTGCCATATTCATCCACCAATGTCCTTCCCATTTCAACATCAATACACTCGTGTGTATTTTTTGCTATGAGAAGTTCCCTTACATGCTCACTCCAAGCATCATAATCCATACCATCCAGATTGCGAGGTTCATAGAAGCGTACTGACCTAGTCATGAAAACTAACACATTGATAATCATGCATAATTAGGGAGATAATGACATTTTGAGAAAGAATTGCATACATCGGATATCTATTAAGATGGAATACGACAAATAATGATTCCCTAGTCATCTAAACCAACCGGCCGCCAGTAAACTGAGGGAATAGGGTTCATGAAAGAGTTCACATTACCGACGTCTTCAATCCAATAGACCAATCTCTTAAAAAACGGTTTTATTCGCAAATTATCGGAACGAGAACTTTGAAATAAGCATACCCGATCTTGGATTTCCCAAGGCCCTTTTGTATTTAAAAATGTTCCGATGAACTTACGCATGCCTATATAATTCTACTTCACTAGTAAATTATCATAGCAAGCCAAAATTCATCAACCAAACCATACATCATGCATACGCGTCATGCGTTTAATGTTCCGATGAACTCATGCTAGCATATACATAATTCTACTTTCCAAGTAAACTATCACATGCAGCTACATCCTCAACATTCAGGCATACATGTAATACATGAAAACTTCCACATCAATCATGCATATTTGGCGACTGGCTTTTGTTTTTAAAACATTTAAAATATTAGGGGCTGACTTGCAATTCATGCTTACAATTAATCATGCGAGTTTCTAGACATGAATCCTAGGCAATCACAACCATCACATCATGTCTTTCCTAATGCGCAAACCATATATTTAACCAGGGCTCCACCCCCAACATCCAACTAGCTTGACGTAGTCAAGCAATTCTAATAAATATATGTGACGAAAAGTAAACAATTGCAATTCAGCCCTCTAATTAATCCAGTCGCTTGCGTTTCCGAGATCTATCCCCATAATCGAAACTAGGTGATGGATATACGCCCAATTTGAGCCCGTTGACTTCCGAATCGTTTTATTTTTATCACCCCGTTAGTGATTGTAAATCGAAACTTTGACCCGAACACCCCAGCGAAACACCAACGGTCCGGACGAGGCAAAAATACTCGTTCGGGCCACGCGTCAAACTCACCTAGGTGAGATCGGGTTGGCAAACCCGATCTCCCCTAGAGGAGATCGGGTTGGCCAACCCATCTCCCCTAGGGAGGGGTTGGGTGGCCACACCCAACCCCTACCCTTAGGGGTCGGATTTTCTCTCCGCCCCCAAGGGCCCTGGCACCGTTTCCCGACTCCCACACTTAGATTATTTCCGCCCACCTCTCCATGCTTTAAGGTTTTAATTATGTGATCAAGGACTAATTAATTGTGTTTAAAGGTTAACGATGTCATTAAGTCACCCACCGTTGCCTATAAATACAACCCTTCCACCATTCATTTGATCATCTGGATTACTTGCACATTTTTAGCTCTGGCTTCTCTCTACATTTTATCTTTCTAGAAGTATTCTGACTTAAGCATCAGAGAGGGTTCATCAAGCACCACCCCCCCCCCCCTCCGTGCTTGATACCGCCCCTCTTGCAGGGTAGCAAGGAGCAGAGAGACAAGGAAGCGGAAGAGTAGGAAATGGTACGAAAGACCCCGAGGAGCACATAACCCGACATCACATTAGTGGGAGATAAGCTCTAACTTAGCAGTCCGTTGACTCAGACCTTATAACCTAACACTTGGCGCCGTCTGCGGTTTTCGAACAAGAAGCCTGGCAATAACTAGAGCTATGGCGAATAGCCTACCATCCAGAGAGAATCGCCCACCTGGGGGCAACAGGCAAGGGAGACAACATATGCCTCCAGCAAAGCCTAACCCAGAGAAAAGGCCTGCACATCCGGAACCTCAGGTAACCCCAGAAGCACCCCAACCTGACAATCAGGGAGGACCCTCACGCCCAGCTAGAGCTGAGTCTTCCCCTGCCACGACCCCCATGGTTCAGAGACCACAGGGGCAAGGGGGCAACATAGAGGGTCATCCTAGGGATACCAATACACAATACCTCCACAGGGGTACCATTATAGAACACACCCTAAGAAGCATCCATATGGAATACCAACACAAGGCATGCCAGGAAACAACAACCAGGCTCATACCACCAATACAAGGTCTATGTATTAGCAAGGAGCCCAAGGAGTGACTCCAGATTTGATGAAGGAATTAGAAGAGTTGTTAACCTATAGAAAGGCATTAAGGAAGGGGTAAGAAAGGCAATATACGCAAGTGAAGCGACATCCGCAGGCAGAGAAGTGCCCACAGGAAGAACAACACACAAGCCCACCAAAGGGGGCATCGTAAAAATCAAAGAATGAGGGAGCAACTGCCACCCCCAATGGGAAGGCAACAATTTGTGCCTCCAAGGCAATAACAAACACAACAAAGAGCTGGGACATACACCTCACTAAGGGAGGACATGCAAGTCAGACCACCAAGGATATAAGAGTTCCAACATCCACCTCAGCAAGGTACACATACAGTCCTTATCACCACGGACATGACTAAGAGACATTCCAAGGAAAGCTCAAAGGGAGGGACATCGCCCCGACAACACAACAAGGCAACCACCTACTCATGATACAGCACGACAGGTCCCAACCTCTTGTGTATGACAACCCTTGGTACACATCCCCCTAGGACATGGGAGAAGTCGAAAAGACAAGTATTTGAACAGGGGACTCATAGAGTACCACACCATGTTAGTACATAGTTACTACAATGGGAAGTCTCATGGAGAGACGTAGTGGAGTGAGATCACACATAGCATACATGAAGGATACACCTCCACCTAGTCCACCTTGCAAGGATGCGACCTTATATTCCTCAAGTGGAAGGAATACACACAGACTAATGGAGGAAGACAGTTACATTACCAAGGAAGCAGGGGGTATCAACACCCCCACACCCATATCCTCTTATTTAATTTAACTGCATAACAAGTCAACTCCCTAAAAGGGGTAGATTTTGATACTTGATATCAACATGTTTTCCAAGAAAGACCATACCGGACGCCTTCGGGCTCCGTGGTATATATATACACAGGTGGTACTAGAAGAGTCCATAAAACGCCGCCGCCAACCAAGAGATGCACAAGGAACAGATTTCTCAATCTCAAAGGGCACCTATAAGGTCAAGATTCTGGGAAAGATCACAAGATGGAAGGCTCACTTACAAAAATAAGTTGAGCACTCTCAACATCCTATAGAGGAACTACCATGAAGGTCACAAAGGATTACCCCTACTATAACCTTCCACTAAGCATCCTAGGGCCAAGTCCGTCGAAGGACCCCATCTGGCATCGATATGCAAGGGGGCACCAGTCACAACATACCCTCCCCACAAACGCCCATTAGCATAAGAGGGGGTAGCCGCGAAACACATCCCTCCAAAAAATGGAGGAAACCATATCACATAGACAACGCCCACCTTTAAAGGCAAACGCCGCCAATGGATCTGTATTATTTCACAAAATAGCCAGAAGTCGCGACTACACCTAGTAAGCTCATCGCAGCCAGGTAATGAAATACACTTTCATAAAAAAAAACTCTCAAGGGCACCAAGCCTAGCAAAGGAAGAATGGCGACACCATCATCAAGCTTTTAAAAAGGGATATGGAAAACATAGTATTTCCACACAATGATATATTAGTCATAGGAGAGGGAATCGCTAGCTTTGACATAAAGAGAACCATAATGCATGAAGGGAGTCCGTCAGACATCTCCCATGACCAACTATTGATGATACTAGGGAAGAGTCAGGCATACCTAATACCAAAGGACCCCTACGAAGATTCAAGACAGCGCCCTAAAGATTAAGTGCATACCTCTACCAAGTACGACACATTTGAGTGTTCATAAACACTCCTTCGCCATCTCACAAGAAAGGAAGGCAACCAAGGATACAAGTCCTAACAGAACAAACATCGGTAGAAAATCCTGTCATTGAAGTCATGCACCAAAAGAGAAACTCTAAAGATGCAAGATTAGCAAAAGAGATAGTGCAACAACTAGAATATGAAAAAGGAGATACATCTCCTATCAAGAGCCTTAGGGCATGATAATAGTTCTACAAGATCAACCAAAGAAGAGCTCAAAAGCTTGGGGAGTAAGGTTTCAAGATCAACCCTCACACTAGACGCACATCCTGATCAAACACCTTGTCTGCGAATGATAAGACATTTGACTCTGGCATCCCATCAAGAGGAGAACCTCGATAAAGGGGGCACTAGAAAAATATCCCGCCTTTAAGGCCATACGCCGAACACATGATGAATGAAGGTTATGACAAAATGAAAAAGGAGGGACTTGTCAGCTCAACACACCTCAAACACGTATACGTACGCAATACAAATGCAGCCTCTAATGAAGCTATCCAACAAGGAATAGCCAATACGGGGGCAAACCCATGGAAAATCATGGAGCATCACCTGCAAACCTAAAGGAAAACATCCTTTTTAGGTTCAAGCCCTAATTCAAAGGAAGTCTATAATCAAGATTCAAGGTGGGAGGAGCATGACCAATGTGACACTCCCTAAAGGCATTGAAGAATACTCCAATGTAAAGGAAAATGCAAAGCACACTAAGTACCACAACACTTCAAGAAGATTATCACAGCCCGGTCAGACACCCCCCCCCCCCCCCCCCCATGCCCGAGTAAGGAGCATGGATCAGATTGACTAGTCTGAAACACACCTTCGAGATTAACAACTCAAGACACCATTCTATGAGAAAGCTTTTCAACCTAAATACAATCCCTTCCAAGATACGTTACTCCTACTCTATCATCACCGCAAAAGTGTTTTTTCTAAAAAACACAAGGAAGGGGGGGGGGAAGAATTTACAAGCACCCCTAGGATACAAACACTGCCACATCCTAGTTATCAAGAGAATGAAAATCACCCCCACCCACCCAAAGAAAAAGCTCTCCACCCAACCTATAAAGATACATCCGACAAAGGCATTATCCAAACCATGCCTATGACTGAAACAAGCAAGCATGAGAAAGAGTAAATCCTACAAGGGACACTCATCGCATTCAAACAAGCAGACAAGGGAGCCCCGAGCATAAGGGGTACCCAACCAAGAAAATGAACGAGGGCCTTCAACGGCCAAATATGAAAGGCGGTATGACCACCAAGCAACTTGGGGGCACCAAACGAATAAGTGCTTGGTAGTCCACCTAAGTGTAAAAGAAGAGATTAGAGGCAGAAGATCACAAGAACATGCAATACCACTTCTCCTATAAGAAGTCATATAAGAGGCAAAACAACCTCAACTCCCTGTACGAACATGCCCTAAGTCGGCAACACACAAACACTCGACCCATCAAGGGAAGGAAAAGTAAAGAGATATATACAAAGATAGGATACTAAAGCAACCAACCAGATGCCATTGGGAAGTCCTCATGATACTGACCCTCTAAAGATGAACCACTGATAGAGCTCGAGGAAGAAGAAGAAGAGCCTGAACTAACAATATAAACAGGGTTACCATCCTCCTGCAAAGGTGATCTCCCACACTTAAGAAAAGCGTGGTAACATGCAATATCATAGAAGGAAAAGTCAAGTAAAGACTCGAAAAGCGTATAAAAAATGCACCCTACATGAGAAGGGATACAAGGTAAGGTAATATTCTGAGCCCTCCGGGAGCCAATCCCGCGAACACATTCGACGCCCCCAAGAGCGTATCTTGAGAGTAGTTCTAAAACTACGAACCCTGTGCCCTCCGGGAGCCTATCCCGCGACCAGATTCGACGCCCCCAAGAGCGTATCTTGAGGTAGATTTCAAACTACCAGATTCGACGCCCCCAAGAGCGTATCTTGAGGTAGATTTCAAAGTACCAGATTCGACGCCCCCAATAGCGTATCTTGAGGTAGATTTCAAACTACCAGATTCGACGCCCCCAAGAGCGTATCTTGAGGTAGATTTCAAGCTACCAGATTCAACGCCCACCAGGAGCGTATCTTTGGTCTAACTACTGGTGCCCTCCGAGAGCCTGTCTCGTGAACAGATTCGACGCCCACCAAGAGCGTATCTTTGGTCTAACAGTACCATATATACCATTTAAAGGGTATCATAAGAGATCATTGCACCATACTAAGAAGGATTCCATGAGAAAATAATTGCAAAGCAAAGTTGTATGAAGAACACATAATGTTTGTTCTTGATGAGATAGCAGGTATGATGTGAAGGAAAACACAAAAGAAAGATAAGTCAAGGAAAGCATATACAAGGGAGAAGTCCATGACCAAAGGATCATATACAGAAGTACAAGAGGTTATCATGAAAAGTAACGAGTTATCCTACCATCCATATCACAAGTCAAGAGAAGTATCTCAAAGGAACCCAACACCACCAAGAAGGATAGCAAAGACATGAAATCCAAAGTTCAAGGCTCTCAAAATAAACTCGACCCATCAAGAAGAGGAATTGCCTTACAAGTCGCACAAAGCAACCTCCGACAAACGTTATTGTCTTGCATGTCGCCCTCGCGTGACCTATGCTCGTATCAGACTTGAACATCGTCAAGCACAACTCATGAAGGAGACATCTAAAAAGCATGAAGGATACAACATCCGACAAGACGAGAAAAAGCATGAAGGAGACATCTAAAAAGCTTCGGTTCGGTCCGGATTTATTTTCAAAATATGGTTCGGTCCGAACAGGTTCAATAAAATAGGGTTCGGTTCAACACACAAATCCGGATCGGTTAGGTCCACTTAGTTATCCCGGTTCGACCCAACCCGGCTAGGTCGAACCGATTAAGAAAATCCGGTTTGGTTTTATTCCTATCCGGTTTAGCAAATTGGACCGGCGCATTAATCTCATAGTGTTGGGCCGAAATAATCTTGTTAGCTAAGTAGGTTTTAAAGTCCACTAAAAACTTAACTTAGCCTCCAAGAATTATTAACTATATAAACTAATTTCCAATATTACATATATATATATATATATATATATAAATCGGCACACATCTATATATATACATATTTATTGTCAAGATTCTATCTATAAGTTGTAAATCAATCAACAATATATATACATATATATAAATTTCGGCCCAATTATATATATATATATATATATATATATATATATATATATATATATATATATATATATTAATTTATTTTCAATATCTTTAATAGGGAAACAAATATACTGACAATATATTTTATTAATCTTTTAGGTAACTAAATCTATCAATAATATCTCAATCCCTATAAATTAGCTAGATATATTGATAGTTATATATATTTCCATATATTTAATGTGAACTTATCCTTATGTTACCAATATTAGATATATTGTTACCTTTAATAAAAAATTAAAATATGGTAAACAATATTCTAAACTTATTTCGGCCGAAAACACCAAATTGGAAACAAGTGGTTAAATTTCAATATCAAAATTTGATAAGATATACAATCCAATGTTTGATTTTGATAAAAATCCAATTTTTCTTGAAGATTATGAACATCAAATTTTACTAAGAACATCATGAAAATTTCGGCACACCCATTAAAATTTCGACAATTTTAAAAAAAATTATATTTTCAAATTTTCGGCCAGAAACTTAAATTTTCAAGAACAACAATTTATAAAAATCAAGAACTTCTAACATAGACTCTGATACCACTATTGGATTACAGGGCAGATTACTACGGAAACATAAACAAGGTACATGCTTGTAAACAGAATTACGCAGCGGAAGTTATGCACATACCTTAAACCCTTTCCGTAGTTCCCAAGGATCCTGCCGAGGGAGTTCACGACCCACCGGACGGAACCCGTAGAAGTTCTTGTTAAGGAAGTCCGACGAGGTATTAGCTCCACAGCAAAGCCTCTGATCGGTTCTTGGCAGGGACGGATCTCCAGAGTGTTTTGCTCAAAGAAAATTGGCGCACCCTTGGTGGTGCAAGATGGTTCGGCCGAACTAGTGTTCTAGGGGGACGGTTTTCTCTCAAATCACCACTTAGGAGGAATTTTGAAATTACCGGAAATAAAACCCTAACACCCTTTATTTATAGGAAGAGCAAAGTGGACAAAAGTCCACTTTGCCCCTACCACTAAAGTTCGGCCAGCCATGTATAAGTGAGGCCCAATATTTTGGGCCTCTCATGTCAATTGGGATTTGGTTCAGGCTCAATTTCCCTAATGTGACATTTACCCAATTTCTTAGGTAACGTATACATATTAATGGACTTCCAATTACGGTGCCCAATCACCATATGCTAACACTAGGCTCGTACGCCGGGAAGCGAACATTGAGCTTGACCTTAGGTATAAGTTCTGAGTCCGTGAGGACACTCCGGATGCTTCTTCATATAGTATTAGGGATCAGTCACACGCTCAAGGTGAAGAAGTTTGTGCCCATCAAAATCTCGTGGATTCTGTCTAGCACAACCGAGCCTAACCCCGTGGTCGAACATGGCACACATAGTATGAAGCGCGCATCGATAGCATAACCTGAATTTAATCAGGAGTTGGAAATGTCATATGCTATCGCAGACTTGTCGTCTGGCCTAGAATGTGGTCATTCTCCCAAGTATCTCTAATTAATTTAGCCTTCAGCTGTGCCAGGAGCCTATGATGCCTTCGGGAGACCGAAGAACCAATGTGATGCAGCTCCTGTTAGGGTAGTTGGGAATGCTAAAGATGCTAGCCTCTCGTCGCTGGTTCGTCCCATCAAAGAAGCTTCGTGCTGCTGCACGTGCTCCATTGGATCTCCCTTTCCATTATACTTATCAATTTTTCCCGGGGAGACTCTTTCGGGGAAGCGTAGGTAAACCAACTCTTGCACAAATGGGTGTGACGACTTGTCATTCAGGCTATGTAAGGCCTTGCCTTTAGATTCTTTCATTTTCTTTGCTATTAACTCTTCAATCTCTTCTGCTGTCATGGGTGCCCTTGGAGGGGCGACATTCATGTCCTCATTCAGTGGTTGGTACCCTGCCTGGTAAGGCTGATGTACGGACTTTGGTAGTGCTGGTACTCGTACGGGGGACGGTGGTTGTTGCCTCCATTGTTGGGGCGTTGGTATGTGTTCCTGCCTTTCTCTTCCATACTTTGCCTCTACTGGGGCGTACTGATAGTATGGTGGCGGGGGTGGCATTGGTGCCTGCCTTAGGGCCTGATGCATAGGTGTTTGTCTTGCAGCTGCAGGTGTTGGAACCTATCTTTCATTGTCTTGCCTTGGCGGTTACCTTGTTTCTCATGGAGTAGGCCCTTGCCTTGTTGGATTGAATCCTTCTGATCTTGCCATTCTTTCACCCTCTCTTGGAGGGGCTTGATAGTTCGGGGTGGACCGTAGCTTCTTGCTCTCACGGAGTCGCGATATGCCATTAGGCCGTCAATAGCCGACATGAATCCCTATGTGACTGGTGGGGCATCGTGTGAGAATATCGGACGTCCAGATGTCGCGTATGTATATCTGTTGAACATCGACATTTCGTAAGATGGCATTCCGTATGGCATTCCATAAGACCTTACATGTGGCTTCTCCTGCGGGGGCATGCCATGGTTGGGTCCTTGAGAGTTATCCCTGTCCTGATTTCCTCGGGATATTGCTTCATCACTTATCTCGATCGCTTTGCTCATGTGTCTTCGCACCGTAGGCGTTGATGCCTTTGAGGATGTCTCCTGAGGTACTGCTGCCGGTGGTACCTCTTGAGGTGCACACACGGCTGGTATCTCCTGGTGGGCTGGAATTGGTGGTACCTCAGTTGGTCTTGTCATTCTTGGAGCTTGAGTGTCGGGATGTAAGGGCGGTCTCGAACCCTCATGGGGAGGTTCGTGACTCGTCGAATGTCCGCTAGCTATCATGGATCTTGTAATTGCCAGACTTTTAGTTCGATCACACAGGACGGCGCCAATGATGGGACAAGCTCGCCGGGGGTTCCGTACTGGGCGGCCTTGCGTCGAGTCGAGTTTCGATCCTATTCATGTTACCCGTCTTCTTGGTGTCACTGTCCATCACTTCCCGAGTCTTCGATCACCTGCAAGAAGGATTGCGCCAGATGGGGGTGTCTCTGGCAAACCCTCTCCGATGCTAAAGTTTGAGCCGGATTCTAGAGAGATAAAGTAGAGAGAAGGCAGAGCTTGAAGGATTCAAGTCGTTAAAATGAAGAATGCCTTCTCCTATTTATAGAGTTTGAGAATTGTACAGGTGAGACCCGTGTAAAAATGGTAGTTTCGTAAATAGGTGGAAACCCGGGTGTCAGTCACCCAAGGGCCCGGGGCCGGACGCGGGATGCGTCGGCCTTGTGATGCCGGATCGGTCCGGTGTTAGTGACACCGGACTAGTCCGGGGTTAAGGCCGGACTGGTCTGGTACCAATGGTACGAACTGGTCCGGTGTTACCGGACTAGTCCGGTACCAATGTACGGACTGGTCCGGTAACATGATATCGGACTAGTCCGGTACCGAGGTTCCGGACTAGTGTGCGAAAAATAAAGGCCTTACCGTGTTCGGGGTCGATTGCGCGACCATGTCGAGCCTTAATGATGTCCAGTCGGGTGTATATCCACCACGCATCATGCATCAAAATGACCCGAGGAAATCATGCAAGCATATATAATTCACTTCACTAGTAAATTATCACATGCGGCCACATCCTCGAACAATCATGCATACGCGTCATGCTTGATCACTCAACATCCAACATGTATATTTGGCGACTGAATATCGATTTTTAAATATTTGGTGCTGACTTGTTATTCATGTTATCAATCAGTCATGCGAACTTCTAGACATGGATCCTAATCAAGATCACTTTGCACACCATGTCTATCCTAGTGCGCAACTCATTAATTGACAACAGGGTTATGCCCCCAACATATAATATCCAGCTAGCTTGACATAGTCAAGACGCAATTCTAACATGCATTCATATCAATATATAACAATTGTAATTCAACCCACAAAATGATTCAATCTCATAATCATGCATCTTTCGAGATCTATCCCCATAGCTGAAACTAGGCATCTGGTTTGATTAAAATGTTAAAATAACAAACCATTTCGCACTGTGTAGGTAATTTTAAATTTTAAAAAAATTTAATTTTAAATTTGATCTGACCTTATTTTTTAGTAGACCCAAACCTAGTCTGATTCGGTCAACCCGGTCTGACCGGTCCGGTCCGCTTGACCCGGTCTGACCGGTCCAGTTAGGTTAACTTGGTTCGATTTAATTGGACCGGGTTGGGTTTAACCCGACCCATTTGACCACCTGGTCCGACCTGTCTCATTGGGTTGAACTAATTGAGAAAACCCGGTCCGGTCGACCCGACCCATTTGAACCGGTGGGGCTCGGCCCGAACCCGAACCGGTTCGGACCTCACGGGTTACCCGGGTCGGTTGGTCCGACCCGGTTGTGCATTTGGAACCGGCCCATTAACCCAATAGGATCCGGCCGAAATTATTACTTGTGGGCTAAGTAGGAATTTAAAATCCACCAAAGACATAACTTAGCCACCAAGTAACAATAAATATAATATATATATATTCCAAATATCTGCACAATATATATATATATATATATGATGGGTTCGACTACAGCCGTCAGGCCCTTTAACGGCGAGGAAACGGCAAACAGGCCCACCAGGCCCCAAATGAAGGTCAAGATGATCCAGGAGAAGGGTCTCTGCGAAGAGAGTCCCGATGATGAAAGGTCCCGACAGAGTCGGTCCCGACAGATGAGCTGGAAGCTCCCGATGAGAAGCCTTTAAGTAGGCCCCGATGACGAATCCCTGAGAACGATTGGCCCTGTCACGATGACGAGGAGCCCCGAGCGGTGACATAATGAGATAACTCTGGAGTCCCCGACGGGAGTCGGGACTCGTTATCAGAGGATAAGGCCAAGATACGCGGGGCGTGGCCGAGATACGCGGAACGTGGTTAAGATACACGGAGCGTGGCCGAGATACGCGGAGCGTGGCCGAGATAAGCGAGATCATGGCCTAGATAGGCGGGATCACATGCGAGATACGCGGGATACGGGCTAACCACCCCCAACGGTTCACCAGGTACCTGAGGCATCTCTTCGTCTATAAAAGGGCAAGAGGTCACCTCAGATCACTTACGTTGAATTACATACTCTGAGATTATTGCTTGCCAGTTCGTATTGGCACTCATTTAAGCATCGGAGAGGGATTCTGGGTCACCGCCCGGTCTATCCCCTCTTGCAGGATTGCGTGGAGCGAAGGAGCTAGGATCGTCGTCAAAGTCCGTACCGGAGTTCCACCGTGATCCAACATTGGCGCCGTCTGTGGGAATCAAACAAAAAGCTGATATGCCTTCTACTCGATTGATGGCGGCTGGCAAGCATAGAAGACAGGGACAATCTGGTGGTTCCCGTCACCCCGCTGCAACAAATCTGGATTCAGTACCAGAACAGGAGGAAAACCAGAACCATCCTCCGGCTGAGCTCTCCCAGACAGGGGGGCACAATGAAGGTCCCGAAGATATTGCTCCTCAGCACCAGGGCAATAGGGGGCAGGAGGCTCCCCCAGCTACAGACTTGACAAAGGGCCGTGGCAGAAGCCATGCCCATGTTTCTGGCAGCCGTAGAGGCTCTCTTGGATCGGAGAGAGGCTGCCAGGAGGCAGGAGGAGATGCCCCCATTGGAGGAAGTGGCCCCACCAACAGAGGGTCGGAACGCACAGGAAGCCCCGCCCCGAGGCCAGGACAGAAATAGGGCATCCGGTCAGCCGGAGAGGTTCGTGGTTGATGGGCCAGGACCAGTACAGCACAGGACCATTCCCCTGAATGGTCCCATCACCCCCGACCAGGTGGTAAAGATCGTGAACATCTGCATGGGAGAACAGAAGCCGCTGGTGTCGGAGCTAAGGGATCGATCCACTCATCCCTTCGTTCCCCGACTCATCGACACCCTAGCCCCGCCTGGGCTAGGCATCCCCACGATAAAGGAGTACGATGGCGAAGGAGATCCGGTTCGCCATGTCCAGAAACACCTCATGGCGTGTCTGGGAAGAGCCCCGAGTGAAGACATAGTGTGTACGTTGTTCCCGAACACACTTGGAGAAAGAGCCCTGACCTGGTTCTTTAGTCTGCCCCCAGGCTGCATCACTTGCTGGGCAGATATGCACGACCGATTCATTCAGCAGTACCAGGGTCGGAGACATTTATTGAAGAGCGTGAGATCCCTGACCCAGGTGGTGCAGAGGCCCGACGAATCGCTGGCTCACTATTACCAGCGGTACACTGCCAGTGTGGCGGAGATCGACGAAGAGATCTCGGAAGGTGAGACCATACGTACCTTCATTCGGAACTTAACGGCCCCCTATGGTTCCGATCTGATGCACAGCGTGGCTGAGAAAGCTGTGTGGAATATGGAGGCACTACAGAAGAGGGTGAAACGGCAAATCGATGTCCAGGAGTCGAAGATAGCCGCGGGAGAGCTGGAGCCCCCTAAGTCGAATAAAGGGAAGCAGTCGGTTAAACCTTTCGATGATCGCAAGTCAAAAGGCAAAACCGAAAGCAGTCGGAATCGAGGCCGACCTGATCGAAGGGACGATAGGCGTTCTTCAAGGAAGGATAAGCGGGAGGATCTCGACATTCCTCTCAACTGCTCCATGGCGGAAGTACTGACGGTCATGGAACGACAAGGTATCTCCAGGTACCCCCCAAAGAAGGATGGAGAATTCTTGGGATCTCGCACGGATCGCTACTGCCGATTTCACCGCGCAAATGGTCACGACACCAACCACTGTCGGAAACTGAAGAAGGAGATCGAAAAGCTGATCCAGAAGGGGAAGCTCAAAGAATTTGTCGGGGATAAGCGGTGTCGATCCCGCTCTCGGTCCCGATCGCGGTCTCGTTCCCGATCCCGCGATCGGTCCCCAAAGAAGAAGAGAACCGATCCAGAGTCATCCGGTGCTCGCAAGGAGAGACGGGGCACTATCAATGTGATCCACAGAGGATTTGCTGCTGGAGGTGATACTTCATCCGCCCGAGAGGTCTATGCCTCTAGAATCCCTACGGCGGTGGTGTTGGGTAAGAGGTCCCGATCCTAGACCTTGAAAGAAGAGATGGTAATCTCCTTTTCGTCGAAAGACCTCATAGGCGTGGAGACTCCGCACGACGATGCCTTGGTGGTAACCTTGGATGTAGACGGGTTCGAACTGAAGAGAATTCCAATCGACGGAGGGAGCTCCTCCGACATTCTATTCATGGACGCGCTGGAGGCTATGGGGAAAACGAAGAAAGATCTAAAGGAGGCAAACTTCCCGATGGTCGGGTTCTCTGGCTCAACCTCCTATCCGCTAGGAGTAATCACCTTACCAGTGGAGTTTGGTAGCGGGTGGAAATCAGAAAGGAGGAACGTGGAGTTTGTCGTGGTTGATTCCGCGGGGACCTACAACGCGATTATCGGGAGAACCACCATTAATCCCCTGATGGCGGTTGCCTCGACAGTGCACCAGAAGATGAAGTTCCCGACCGACCATGGAGTCGGAGAGGTTAAGGGCGACCAGGTGGCTTCTCGAAAATGCTATGTTAACGCCACCCGAAGGAGAAGGCGAGAGGCCATGACTGTCCTTCAGACAGAGAGGAATTTGGGCGTCCCGCCCCCGTAGAAGATCTGAAAGAAGTCGAGATCGATGGACCCCAGAGGAAGGTGAAAATCGGGTCCGCTCTAACGGAAGAGACAGCTCAAAAACTGGTGGAGTTGCTGAAAGAGTTCAAGGAACTGTTTGCCTGGTCCCCGAGCGATATGCCAGGAATCAGTCCCGATGTGATCGTACACGAGCTGAAGATAGACCCCGCGATCAAGCCTATCACACAGAAAAGGCGTCCAATGGGCACGGACAAGAAGATCGCGATCCAGCAGGAGGTGGGCAGGTTGCTCGATGCTGGGTTTATCAAAGAGCTCCGATTCCAAACCTGGGTTGCTAATCCGGTGCTGGTGAAGAAAACTAACGGGAAATGGCAAATGTGTGTGGATTTCCGCGACTTGAATAAAGCCTGCCCAAAGGACTGTTATCCGCTCCCGAAATCGACCAGCTGGTGGATGCTACATCGGGACATGAGCTGTTGAGTTTCATGGATGCGTACTCAGGCTACAACCAGATCAAAATGGCCAAGGAAGACGCTCCCCACACAGCGTTCTACGCAGATAGTGACATCTATCACTACGATGTCATGCCTTTCGGGTTGATCAATGCTGGGGCAACCTACCAGCGGATGATGAACAAGCTGTTCGGAGATATGCTGGGGGAAACCATGGAAGCTTACGTGGATGATATGCTGGTGAAGTCCCGACAAGCCGAGGATCATGTGCACAATCTAACCATGGCATTTGAGCGAATGAGGCTTCATCAGGTTCGCTTAAACCCGACGAAATGCGCCTTCGGAGTCCACTCAGGGAAATTCTTGGGCTTTATGGTGAGCCAGAGAGGAATTGAGGTGAATCCTGAGAAGCTGAGGGCAATCGAGGAGATGCAGTCTCCGATAAATCATCGGGAGGTACAAGTGCTGAATGGCCGACTAGCTGCAATGAATCGCTTCTTGTCCAAAGCCAGCGACCGATCAATGCCATTTTTTGAAGTCCTGAGAGCCAACAAGAAGTTCGAATGGACCGCCAAGTGCGAAGAGGCATTCCAAGCACTCAAGCAGCACCTTCGCACCCTCCCACCGTTGGCGAAACCGGTTCCAGGCGAGCCGCTCTACCTTTATTTGGCTGTTTCTGAATTTGCCATTAGCTCTGTGTTAGTAAAGATTGTCGAGGGTAATCAAGTACCCGTCTATTATGTAAGCAAGGCGTTTGCCAAGTCTGAATTGAACTATCCTGCCGTTGAGAAGTACCTCTTTGCGTTGATTATTACTGCTCGGAAGCTAAGGCCTTATTTCCACGCACATGAGATCACTGTGCTGACGAACCAGCCTTTAAAACATTTCTTGAACCGACCGGATGCGTCGGGAAGATTAGTGAAGTGGGCAGTAGAGCTTAGTGAATTTCGAATACACTTCGCTCCAAGAACGGCTATTAAGGGCCAGGCATTGGCGGATTTCATAGCAGAATCTACAGCTCCCGATCTAGAAGAAACGGGCCCTGTAGAGGGGGCAACTATGGAGGTCCCGATAGAAGAACAACCAGAGAGGGCAGAGCAATCAGAACAGCCAAACGAAGAAAATACCTGGGAAATGTACACGGATGGCTCCTCGAGTTCAGACGGATCAGGGGCGGGCTTTTTGTTGATACCACCAGGTGAAGGAGAACCGCTCCGATACGCCTTGGCTTTAACATTCAAGGCCACAAACAACGAAGCGGAGTATGAAGCTCTTATCACGGGCCTGAAAATTGCTAAAGGCACGGGAGTCGATCACTTTAGAGTGAAGTGTGACGCAGCTTTAATCGTAAACCAGGTTCAAGGGCGATACGAAGCGAGGAGTCCGATAATGAAGAAATACATACGCGAGGTGCAAGCTCTGAAGGAGAGCTTTAAAAGCTTCGATATCGAGGCAATCCCAAGGGAGGAAAACGTAGAGGCAGACGCCCTGAGCAAATTTGCCCTGGGGCACCCTTAGAGGAAAATCGAAAGGTGCACTTCTTGGAGAAGGTGATCTTATCGACCATCGACCCGACGCAGGTGTGTACCGTTGAGGCAAAATCAGAGGAGGAGCCCACTTGGATGACCCCGATAGTCGCGTATCTGACTACGGGGGCAGTCCCCGATGATAAGGTAGCAGCAGACAGGATATGTCGGATCGCGTCTAATTATGTGATGCTGGACAATCAGCTATACAAGAAGGGCTGGTTCTCCACTCCGTACTTAAAGTGTGTGGCAGAACCCGACACCAATCGAATCCTGAAGGAAATGCATGAAGGGGTCGCGGCTTGTCACGAAGGGGCCCGATCCATTATGAGGAAGGTGTTGAACTTGGGCTACTATTGGCCCACGATGAACAAGGAAGCAACGGCGTTGGTCCGATCCTGCGACGCGTGCCAGAGGTACGCCCCGAGTATCATGGCTCCGGCCGCTAATCTGACATCCATCAAGAGCGCTTGGCCCTTCGCGCAGTGGGGCATCGACTTGGTGGGACCTCTTCCACAAGCACAAGGTCAATGTAAGTATTTACTTGTAGCGATCGATTATTTTTCGAAATGGATAGAGGCAAAGGCATTGGCCAGAACGACGGGGAACCAGATCGTCAAGTTCCTCCAAACCCACATCGTGTCCAGATACAGGATTCCTAAGGTGGTGATCAGCGACAATGGTCCACCGTTTAACGGCTCTCAGGTGAGGGAGTATCTGGAGGAATTGAACATTGAGCATCGGACCGCCTCCGTACGCCATGCTCAGACTAATGGCCAGGTGGAGTCAGCCAACAAAATCGTGATGGATGGCCTGAAGAAGAGGGTCTATGCCTTGAAGGGCAAGTGGCTGAACGAACTGGAAAACGTGCTTTGGGCTGTTAGAACGACACCCAAACGATCAACGGGGGAGACTCCGTTTGGCCTCGTTTATGGCACGGAAGCTGTCGCCCATGTGGAGGTAGCTGTGGCGTCCCATCGGATGAGATATTACGAGCCCCTGACGAACGATGAAATGAGACGTCTGGACTTGGACTTACTCGAAGAAAAGAGGCGGGAAGCCGATGAAGTCCAAGCTCGAATGCGTTTGGCGACGGCCAGGTACTACAATCGGCGAGTGAAATCCCGACAGTTCTTCGTCGGGGAGCTGGTTTGGCGTCGCAACGAGTTCACCCTTTTGGATCGAGTCAACAAGATGTCACCAAAATGGGAAGGACCTTATAAGGTCGTGGGGATGCCAGCTCCAAATGCGTACAAGTTGGAAGACCTCGATGGCAGAACGTTAAAGCATTCTTTTAGTGGAGAACACTTGAAGAAACACCATGCTTGAAGAAAGTCGCCTTAAGTGGTGCCCGATAAAGTCGCCTTAAGTGGTACCCGATGTAAAATCGCCTTAAGTGGTGTATGCTGTTTATCGTTTAATTCGATGTAAGCCAATTTTGTGCCGTCAATAAATAAAGAGGTTGCTTCCAATCGGAGTTATCCTTAGATTTATGCTAAGTGCCAAAGTCGCCTTGAGTGGCGCACGAGAAAAGTCGCCTTGAGTGGCGCACGAGAAAAGTCGCCTTGAGTGGTACACGAGAAAAGTCGCCTTGAGTGGTGCACGAGAAAGTCGCCTTGAGTGGTGCACGAGAAAAGTCGCCTTGAGTGGTGCGCGATCCTTAGATTTATTCTAAGTATCAAAAATTCGCCTTGAGTGGTGCACGATATTAAGTCGTCTTAAGTGATGCGTGATCCTTAGATTTACTCTAAGTAATAATTAAGTCGTCTTAAGTGATGCACGGAACTAAGTCGCCTTGAGTGGTGCACGAGAAAGTCGCCTTGAGTGGTGCACGAGAAAAGTCGCCTTGAGTGGTGCGCGATCCTTAGATTTATTCTAAGTATCAAAAAGTCGCCTTGAGTGGTGCACGATATTAAGTCGTCTTAAGTGATGCGTGATCCTTAGATTTACTCTAAGTAATAATTAAGTCGTCTTAAGTGATGCACGGAACTAAGTCGCCTTGAGTGGTGCGCGGAACTAAGTCGCCTTGAGTGGTGCGCGGAACTAAGTCGCCTTGAATGGTGCACGATATTAAGTCGTCTTAAGTGATGCGTGATCCTTAGACTTACTCTAAGTAATATTTAAGTCGTCTTAAGTGATGCACGATATTAAATCGCCTTAAGTGGCGCAAGTTGAAAAGTCGCCTTCAGTGGTGCACGATGTTAAGTCGCCTTCAGTGGTGCACGATGAAAAGTCGCCTTGAGTGGTGCACGAGAAAAGTCGCCTTAAGTGGTGCACGATTCTTAGATTTATTCTAAGTACTGAAAAGTCGCCTTGAGTGGTGCATAAGAATTAAGTCGCCTTGAGTGGTGCATGAGAAAAGTCGTCTTAAGTGATGCACGGGATTAAGTCGTCTTAAGTGATGCACGAGATTAAGTCGTCTTAAGTGATGCATGAGAAAAGTCGTCTTAAGTGATGCACGGGATTAAGCCGTCTTAAGTGGCGCGTGATTCTTAGATTTATTCTGAGCATTGAAAAGACGCCTTAAGTGGTGCATGATGGTAAGTCACCTTAAGTGGTGCAAGTTATTAAATCGTCTTAAATGATGTATGAGAATATCTTAAGTATCGAGGTTTCGACTTGAGAAAGTATAATAAAGCCATTGGGAGGAGTGCAATGAAAGAATCGGAACTAAGAAAGTCTGACATCAATAGGGCTCGAAGGCCCGATGATTACAAAAGGAGAAGAATACAAAGATTCTAGTGATAAGCAGTTAGGCCTAATCCTGGTTAGCGGCATCAACGGGAATAGGGTCCGCAAGGTCTAGGTCAGAAGGCTCCACTGGGTCAGCCGTTGGAGGATTGGCTATCGGGGTCATGGGATCGAGGAGTTTCCGATGAAGAAGTAGCTCCTCTTCACTCTGAACTTGTGGTATGCATTTCCGGCCTTGAGCATCGGCTTCTCTGGTGGAAGTGATATACCCTTCCCGGAGAGCTGCATCATAAGCAGTGCTGAAAATTTCGTTCAGAACATAGTCGAAGTTGAAAGGCTTCCTTCCCTCGAAACCAGATCTGCCGCCTGAAATCAGCCATTAAAAGGGACGTTAGGTTTTTCCGGAAAATTACAATCAAACTAAGCAAAGACGAAGGCGAACAATAGAGAAGAAACCCTTACCTGACATGATAATTGGAGGCTGGAAGAATGAACCTGACATTGCCGGAAAGATGGCCGAAGAAACACTAAGGTTTCAAGAGTTACAGTAAGCTTTCGAAAATTTGTAGATGATAAGAGGAAACTGTACCCTGGGTGAGGTTTTTATAGGCGAATAGGACAGTCGAAGGGGCGCTTTAATCCGAACCGTCGAAGTTGAAGCGTTCTAATCTGGACCATTGAGATGAAGCGTGCAGAAGGACAACAGACGTAATGATGAAACGGCCTGAAAAGCACTTTTCAGAAAAGGACAGGCGCGAGAAATCAGGCACGAGGGCCGAAAACGTCGTTTCACTATCTACTGCATTTAATGAACTGGGGAACCGAGGAGACCCCTGGGATTTGGCAGTTACCTACAAAACGCTGAGGATACGTGAAGAAGAAGACTGATAAGTGAATGACTAAACCAAGGGAAAGATCCCCAATTCCAATATCGGGAGGTCGGGAGTTGGAAGACACGGCGAACTAAAAGTCCCTCATGTCTTGGGGGCAAATGATGGGTTCGACTACAGCCGTCAGGCCCTTTAACGGCGAGGAAACGGCAAACAGGCCCACCAGGCCCCAAATGAAGGTCAAGATGATCCAGGAGAAGGGTCTCTGCGAAGAGAGTCCCGATGATGAAAGGTCCCGACAGAGTCGGTCCCGACAGATGAGCTGGAAGCTCCCGATGAGAAGCCTTTAAGTAGGCCCCGATGACGAATCCCTAAGAACGATTGGCCCTGTCACGATGACGAGGGGCCCCGAGCGGTGACATAATGAGATAACTCTGGAGTCCCCGACGGGAGTCGGGACTCGTTATCAGAGGATAAGGCCAAGATACGCGGGGCGTGGCCGAGATACGCGGAACGTGGTTAAGATACACGGAGCGTGGCCGAGATACGCGGGGCGTGGCCGAGATAAGCGAGATCATGGCCTAGATAGGCGGGATCACATCAGAGATACGCGGGATACGGGCTAACCACCCCCAACGGTTCACCAGGTACCTGAGGCATCTCTTCGTCTATAAAAGGGCAAGAGGTCACCTCAGATCACTTACGTTGAATTACATACTCTGAGATTATTGCTTGCCAGTTCGTATTGGGCACTTATTTAAGCATCGGAGAGGGATTCTGGGTCACCGCCCGGTCTATCCCCTCTTGCAGGATTGCGTGGAGCGAATGAGCTAGGATCGCCGTCAAAGTCCGTACCGGAGTTCCACCGTGATCCAACAATATATATATATATATATATATATATATATATATATATATATATATATTTTGGGCTGCCATATTTATCCTTATATATATATTTAATTGTCAAGATTCTATATTAGGGATATAAATCTATCAACAATATATTAATACCAAATATATCTACTTAAATGCATAGAATATATCGACAATTAATATCACAATTTTAATCCATAATTTACCCTAGGGCGGCCAAAACTAGTGTTTATTGGCGTCAAAGAAATAATTTTTTTTACCATTAACGGTTTGGACGAAATATGTATTAGGGTTTGTTGGTCAAATATCTAGATCAAATTTTACCTTAATCACAAATCCAAAGTTCAATTTTGATAAATAAATAAATAAATAAATAAAAAAAAAAATCATGTTTTAGTAAGAACATCCAAGAACATCAATTTTACTAAAAACATGAACATCAGATTCACCAAAAAAACCATGAACATCAATTTTATCAAAAATCATGAACTCCCTACACAAGCTCTGATACCACTGATGGATTTAGGGGATAGTTACTACAGATTAAACATGTGTACATGCCAGGTAAACTAATTACGCAACGGAAAGGAGCACATACTAGTTTATCTTTCGTAGCCCAAGATCGTCACAAAGGGAGTTCTCGATCTGTCGGACGGGTCCTGCAGGAACTCTGGTTATGGAGCAATCTGGAGGTAATTGTCTCCACAGCAAAGCCTCTTTCAATCTGGTTACATGATGGACCTCTGGGGTAAATTGTTGACACAATTTCGGTACCACCTTGTGTAAAAGACCACTTCAGCCGAACCTCTATAGAATATAGGGAGGGGATTCATTTTCTTGTTAACTTAGGAAAAAAGTGCTTAACCATAAGAAATCCCCTAACACCTCCTATTTACAAGAGATGTGATCAAAACCCACCAAGGGTTTTCCGTAGCTATTTCGGTCGAACATTGAAGCAATTGGGTTTGGCCCACTTTGGTCCAACTGTGGCTCATATGGATTTTGGCCTAACCCAAAATCCCTTATGTGCCTAACTCCAATTATGCTTAATTTGTTAGGCTTATATTATTGGGCTCCCAATTACGGCGGCCCATATACACCAAATTCCAACACCATGTCACGAGGTTCAGCTTGTGGAGACTTGTTCCCTCTTTTGTACCTAACAAGTACTGAATGAGGTACCCTCCTACAGTGGTACAAGAGCTTGTAAAAGTTACAGTAAAATTGAACATATTTGATTTTAGATTTGGTAAAACAATATTTTTAGTAGGGTTGACCAGACTAAATCAGGTCACCATGATGCGGCTGAATTTCCACCAAACAAGCTCATCGTGGTTGCTTCAGCCGCTATGTGTTAGTTGGTTGATGTATTTTGGGATATTATAGAACTTCATTTTATGTATGTGGAATTGCTGGTGTTTACTTTTTTAGATACTTCATTTTAGTTATATGAGGTTGTTCGTATGTTGTGTTTAAAAATTATGTGTTCTTTGGATAATACATTCTAGGTGTTGGATTTTTTGTTTCATTACGTGTATTTTGTGTTGATTTTCAATTATTAAAATAACACATAAATGTGACATGCTAAATTATGTAAACTGGAGACACCTAAAAGCAATAATAATAGTTTTTGATACATTTTTAATCAACAACTTCCAAAGGAAAGACACCTAAATTTAATCAGTCAAACTGTACAGACCATCTTTATCAACCAACATGTAACTTATGACACCTAAAAGAGTTTTTTCTACCATGCTCCAAAACCATGCTTTTGGTTTTTTTATTACTAGGGTGGACTTAATTGTAACATATATAAAACTTTAAAAATATGAAATTTTTTAAACACACCTAATATTTGCATCATACTATTAATAATACAAATTTCCCTCTAGAATTCACTTTTAGGGCAATAGAAAAATACAAAACAAAAAAAAAAAAAAGTACCAAAAGCACGTTGCTCTTGAAGCATGATAAAAAGACCCACCTAAAAGCAACAAAAATAATTGTTGATACATTCTTAATCACAACTTCCAAAGCAAAAGCAGTTAAATGCAACTAATCAAATTCCACAAACCTTATTTATCAACAAACATGTAAACTCAGACACCTAAAAGCAATAAAAATATTTTCAATACCTTCGTATCAACAACTTCCAAATGAAAGACACATAAATGCAACTAGCCAAAATGCAGAGACTTGCCTTATAAATTAACATGTAAACTCAGACACTTAAAATCACCAACATAATTATGAATACCTTCTTAAGCAACAACATTAAAAGGCCAGAAAAATGTAGCATTCCAAAATTAAAGAATATTCTTGAATAAAAGTTATAGGTAATGGATATAGCAAATTACAATAACTGTCTTAATCATTAAGAGCAAAAAACTAGACTAACTTATAACAAAATCCACTTGTCTTTAAATAGGTAGTAAACTTAATCTTTATGCCCTAATACATTTAAACATTATCCCTACAAACAAAACTCATATTACTGCAAACACAAACATAATATTATAACTCGATACATTTTCTCAATTCTACGTAATTTTGCGTCTTCTGTTAATTGGGCATAAAAAATTATTATCCTCTCTCTTGTTGCTACCCTCATTAAATGATGACACATCCCTTCTAGAACCCACTAAAATAAATTACATCTGCGTTACTTTCCCTGTGAGCTTGTAAAATGAGATTATAAATTTTTCTGTATGCATTTTGAAATTATATCATCTTAAATCAATGTCAATTACTATGGAAAATTGAGATTTAATTCAATTGAACTGAATTGGCCTCAATAGTATAATGATGCTTAAGCTTAAGCCTTCAATAGTGTGTATATACAGTGAAATTGAAGAATTTATGCAAAATTGAGGTTCAATTTAACTTAATTGACATAATTTTACATGTATTGAAGGAATCTCATATCCAAATCCATGTCAATGAGTTTAGGAAAATTTACATTGTAAAAGGGACATCCGTAAAACCTTAGTCCGAATTTGTCTAAAGTCAAATAAGTTCTCACCACTGTGAAGACAAGTCACATGAAACTGGGTCTTCGGTTGTTGTCAATTTTCGGGTTGAATCGAGACTCGATGCTCAAGACGATGCAACCATTTTTTGTTCCTTCGAGATGAAGAATCTTAACATCTAAATTTGCAGAAGAGAAACCAGGTCTGAGAAAATGCTTATTACTTCTTCTTTTATTAAGAGAGAAATCACGTATAGGTGGTACACATGCCATTGATAATTCAAAACGTGGAAAAATTGTCTTTTCCCTTGTCACGTGAGTAGCATGTAAGGCAAAGGGGGAATTAGAAAGTCGGGTCAAATCAGGTCACGTGATCCGTACTTCACCAAAAGTCATCAAATTTAATAGCAAAAACGGACGAAAACTAAAAACCAAACAAATTGAAATCTAGAATATTTATTAACAACAATTTAAATTTGAAACACAAGATAGGACAACTTTGATATTGTTCTCAACCAATGAATGTATGTAACACCATGGAGCCTCCTACATGTCCCAATAAATAAAAGAAAACCCAAACACAACAAAATTGAGATCCCTCTATAAGCATACATTAAGGAACCCACAGAATTACAAGATTGAAATTGATTGCAGAGCAAGCAAGGTGATGAAAGCTATCTATCTCTACTACTACTACTAATTTAACTTAATAATGGAGGAAGCATTTTTATTCCAAAAATGCATCCAAAATTCTTTACATCATCTTCACCCGTATAGAGATCATCGAGGGACTAACTTTACAACAATCATCCACGAGAGGCAGCCATATTGGCGCGCCTCTTCATACATTACAATTTACAATCTCCAAAGCTCGCTCGAATCAACAAACAAACGTTGCAAGCCTTTTATATTACCAGCAGCATGCATGCCAAGAACAAGTAGTTAAAAATATGTGAATATCTGGATTCTCCAGCATGCTTCTTACAGATTTGAAGAGTCGTGCTAGTTGATGATGATGCTACTCTTTTGCGCAAGGGGAAGATCAAGGATGATGATGAAGGAGCATCGGTCGGACTCTCTGATGTACTGAACTTCCCCATTCATCAGCTTCAACATCTTCCTGCTCATACTTAGCCCTAACCCTTCCTGTGTCATCCATTGGCTGCTGTTGAACATGTCTTGTACCAACTCTGGAGGTATACCTTCCCCCGGGCACACCATCCTTCCATTAAACACACCACCAAAAATCCCAATTATTTACTTTGACAAACAGATGCATTCAAAACAACAACCCCTAGATAAGCTACCGATGCATGCTGCTACAACTTTAACCTTTCAAAATTAATAATTAATTTGAGCTAGCTACTACAATTTGCAGATGTCATGGAGCAGCATAAGATGAAACACACTTACCTGAATTCTGCATGGACCAGGCTCAGCCCTTGAGAGATTTGCTTCACACTTGGATGGACATGGATCTCAACCCAACCGTCAGGGGCAGGGGGTGCACATCGCACCATATTCAGCAGGAAATCAGCCAATACTTGTTGGATTCTGACTTGGTCTCCGTACACAGCCATTGTTTTGATTTCGTCGGGGATATCCCGAACTAGCTGCAGACCTCTTTCTCTTAGCAGTATCATTACTTGGCTCACAACAGCATTCATCACGCTGCCAAGAAAGAACTCAACCTTCTCAAGCTCCAGTGAACTGACAGCAAAACAAAGCACAAAACCATTAAGAAACACCACCCATATATATAATAAGGGCATCGAAACTAAAAGTAATGCAATTTTGCTGAACTGAAACATTAAAAGCTTAACGGCAAATGCTACATCTTTAGGTAAAATGAGTTTGAGTGAGACAACTGATAGTTCCCCAAGTTTCAAACAATTTGCAGCATTACTCAAAAGCTGAATTCAAGTACCACATGAAATTGATAGCTCACGCCTCACTGAACATAGTTTGAATCAGTAGTTAGGTTTAATGAGTCAAAGAGGGAGAAGAGAACAAACCCAAACATACGAAGACGTCGTTAAGGTTGACAAGGATCAGTATCAAGGTACCAACTGTAAAGAAATACGAAACATATAAATAAATGATAACAAGTGTAAAAAGAAAACTAACCCTTCTTCAATTCTCTCCAAATCAACGTCTTTGATTATCTTCAACATTTGCTTCTCACAGGCAGTGCTTGTTTCCAAAAACTGCTTCTGATCCTCTGTCAAGTCAGTAGCCTCCAACAGTGAGTTCGTAAACCGAATACCACTCAATGGATTTTTCACTTCCTGACAAATATAGGCCAATTCTTTCATCCTCAAAAAGCACTTCTTTTCTTGCTGCTTCTGGATTTTCAGTGTCTGCTGCAACTCAGGACTTGCAATTTGCAAGAAACAGAAGGCCCCTATCACTTGCCCTTCCATGTTCACCCTCTTGTTTGCTGTTAAAAGAGCTTGAACATATTTCCCGTCTCGATCGAAGAAGGCAAATGGGAACTTATCCGTATCTTGACCTGCGATTGCATTGTGGACGACAATCATAAATGTTGTTAGAGAATCCGAGCCTTTCAGGCGACAGCAACTGCCAAAAACTTCTCCAACTAGCATCTTCCCCATGACTTCGCCTTTGCTCCAACCAGTTAACTTCTCCATGGCGGTGTTCCACTCTGAGCAATAAGAGTTGTCGTCTGCAGCAAATATTGGAGGGATCAAAGGATTGGGGCTATGGATGATAGCCTTGTAGTCACTTTGTATATGAATGAACTTATCCATCACAACCTTTTGTCCAGTCACGTCTTGACCAACAAAGCAAACTCCGACTATGTTATTTGTATAGTCCTTGCTATAGCAAGCATTAACAACCACGTATACGGCCTTGTCATCATTTTCTGGACCAAAGGTCTTCAACTTAATCTCTACATTCTTATCTTCTTCACCTGCATTGATTAATCTCAAGATACAATTTTATCAACAGATAACTAAGAATATAAAAATTTCAGACAAAGAGAGAGCAACAGTAGAAAGCGAAAATTAGTATGGAACTTGGTGAGAAAATTGAGTCTTTCTTCATTTCAGGATACTGTTTCACCTTTTTGTTTTTCCTGAAAATGAAACAATTTTCATAATCTCACATCATATTTCATGCTTTGAGGAATTTTTCTTCAGACAAAGCTTTTCCCCAATTTAGCCAACCATGCATATGAATTTCAAAACAGATGCTACAGCAGTAACTAAGTGTGATAGTCAACAGTATCCTGGAATGGAAAACGAGTTTCCTTCTCACTCTTAAGTTTCCCAATTTGTAGCGTTGCTAAAGTATCTCTCAAGAGGCATATTCACAATGATATATTTAGCAGCATGCTATCATGGTAACCTTGCTGCTGAACAGTGAGCAAAGTAATGAATCACTAATGTAAATGCACAGTATAGAAAAGAGAAATAAACTTTTTAGCATAAAGTTTGGGAAGTACCTCGTAAAGCATTTGACAAAAGCTTGTCAACAATCAACTTGGACTCGTCATAAACAAGATCATGAACCAATGACTTCCCCATAGCATCCTCCACTAAGAGTCCCGTCAACTCTGCAATCTTTGCATTCCACCCATTTATGCGCCCATCAACATCCACAGCAAATATCGGGGCAGTGGCAGTCTCGATCAAACGGACCATCTCTCTTGCAACTGAACTAAGCTCATCCAATCCTTGCAACTCAAGATCTCCAAGTTGAGCACTCACCACTGCTTTAGAGTTACTTGCTTCTACGTCTTTAAAAGAGTCCCTCAAGATCAGTTGCAAAGAATGAATAGCATCCATCTCAGCATTCTCCCATGGCAGGCTCCGACTCTTCACCACTTCAAGAAATGCCTTGAATGACGAACGTGGATGCATCCTCTGCCCGTCATCTTTATCCTCGGGATGATGCTTTGCTCCACCCCACTTGATCTCCTTCCCAGTGTGGGATCGGAACCAGAAGAGAAAATCCCTCTTTGTGATATAAGCCACTGCCATTCCACAAACTGCATCACCAAGTGAGGCTGCTCCAGGGTACCCTGCATCTCCCAAGCTGTCAGTGCTCAAACCTGTGGAGTCGCCATGGAATTTCAAGAGCCAATCGACAATGTCCTTGATTTGGGACTCATTAGGTGTCACACCAAGAGGATAGTACTTGCCGTGGTGATAAAGGGCTGCACCATCACACTTCACAAGGTCCATGATGCTTGGGCTCTGAGCAACAATCCCCATAGGGGAGTCCCTAAGCAGCATGTCACATAAAAGAGTCTGTGTCCTTAAAACACGCTTTTCCGACAGTTGTGATGCAAGCTGCAATTCCATGTTCAGTTGCAGCCCAAGTGCTTGCATTAGGAACTCACAAGCATAACGAAGCGGGAACGGGATGCAACGGGCAGATGTGTGGTGGCAAACCACCAAACCCCATAATCTCATCGATTTCTTTGCACCACCACCTTCCTCATCATTTCCATTGATGATCACAGCCATGGCTAGTGAAGCTGTGGTACCCATGTTAGACATGTATTGGGCGTGGCACCCGTGAGGAGCCCGGAGTGTGGAACCCACCAAGCACAGAGGCTGCATGAGGGCTTCGTCCTGAACCACCTTAACTGGTTTGGCATGGCAGTCCACTATCATTCGAACTCGATTCTGCTTAAACAGGAACCTAGAAGCTTGAGGGATATCGGTTGCAGGGTAGTGCAGACCAATGTAAGCCTCCAATTCAGGTCTTTTGCATTCAGCAACAACCTCACCGTGTTCATCTTCATGGAACTTATAGACCATGACTCGATCATAACCAGTGAGCTCCCTCACGCTCTGAACTACAGTGTCACACAATAGCTGAATATCCCCACCAGGGAGAGACTGCAACTGTGAAATTGCACGCACGGCGAGCTTCTGGGACTGAACTGCCCCAGCAATGGAGAGAGCAGGATCTTCAGTTCTAGCAGGCTCTAAATCAATGACAATTCCCACATCAATTCTATGCAAAATTGCGTAAAACGGCTTCCCAGAGTTCTTAGAATGGATCCAAAGAGGGTTTAGTAACGTGATTTCGCGGGCACGGAAGGCCTTCTCTAAGAGATTGCCGCTCGAGGGCATGAACAGGGTTCTGACGTCAGTTCCAACGGCGAGAGCCTCAGGAGGCTTCTCAATGCTGGGGACGGACTGTGGAGTGAGGCCGAGCATCTCCCGAGCGTTCTCACTGTAGGCGATGACTCGGAAAGTTGACTCATCGACAGCCATCAGGCATCCAAACGGCTGAATATGGCTGCCGCGTTGGATTTTCGATAAATACACGGTGATTTGCTGCTCGGGGACGGACATGGCAGGAGTCTTAATCGACTGAGAGTAGTCAAAGGACTTACCAGACTCCCCAGACTGCTCGAACACGGCGTGCAGCCGCGCGTCGACGGTGTACTGCGCAATGGCCTTGCTGACGGAGTCCGAGTGGTGTCCGGGAGCGGAAATCCTCATGTTGCCGGTGTTGTTGGAGGAATTCGCCGCCGTCTTACTGCTGGACGCCATTTCAGTATTGGGGGTTTGGAGTTGTGCGCAGCTACCTCAATTGTATCTACAAATGGGCCGTACACATCTACAAGAATCACTGTGGACCTCAACAAGGTTCCAAAGGATAAGGGGACGAAGAAAGAATCAAAGGGAAGTGAAGTGAAGAAGGAAGAAATACCAGGTTCCTCGATGATGCCCTATGGGCGGTGGAGAAAGTAGAAGAAAGAAGAAGAACAAGTACGGAGGGAGCTTTACTGAAAACAAAACCTTCGCTATATGCGAGGGGGAGACTCGAATTCAATGCTCTTTTTAATCATTATTATTATTATATTAATTTATTTATTATGGTTGTTAATCTATTTAGACGGTCAATAATATATATTTCAACTCGTACCTCACTGTTTTAGTGTTTATCGCATCAACGATTCAACGCAAACTAATCTATATATAATAATATTATTATAAAAAATAAAAGGGGTTAATATAATAATTCAATTATCATATATGATCGTAATTAGTACTTTTATTTTATTTTTTTATATGATTAAATGATTAATTATATTTTAAAATGTATCTGGATAGTCCAAAACTTTAAACTTATTTTTTGTCACTCATATTTAAATAAATATGATTAAACAGTTATAAAAAAATAATTTTAAATATTTTTCATTATATTATTTGTGTTCTTCATCAAATTTATTAATTATTATTTTTTTGAACTTCTCTAACATTTGTGTTAGGTTCAATCGAAATCATCACCATTTGTGATGGGTTTGAATCTGAACACCAGCCGCTGCTGGGATTTAGATTCGTAGTCAGTTTCAAATTTAAAAAAAAAAAAAAAAAAATTAAATAAACTTTATTTGTGAATTTTTTTTTGATAAATTTGATGAAGAACAACACTTGGAGATGTTGAAGAATGCGAACATAATGAATATAGGAATTGTATTTTACATGTCATTCTAATGTAATAAAATTGTGACATTGTCAAATGTAGGTAACTGAAAAACGGATGTTTGATCAAAACATTCACATTGACAAACTTTACTAAATATATATGTATCAACTCAAAGTAAAACTCCAATAGTTTTTACATTTTTTAATTCCAACTTTGGTCCTACGTGTTTTAATTATATATCAAAATATTTATGAAAATAAAATATAAAAAGCAGGAAAGATAAGAAAGAAGTATCATGTGTTGTGGGATGTCAGAGAGTAAAGATCGCTCACAAAGACCGAACCAAAAAAAATAAGGTTAATAACTAAAAAACTGTCCAAGGTTTACCCTATGTTAAAAGTAGGTGTCTGAAGTTTGAAATATTAAAATGTACTATTCCAAGTTTCATTTTTGTTGAAATTTGGTGTCTCGGTGTGATTACTTTAGAGAAGTCAATTTCGACGAAACCGTCTGTCAAATTCGAGCTCTCATACACACTCCTTTCTCGTCATCTTGCCGGCACCGTCACCTAAAAAGTTGGTCACATCCGGTCAAGTAAATCTCGCTCTATTGTCCTTGGAAAATGGCTCTACACCACTCTTCTAGAAACTTTTTTTTTAATGTTCAATTTTTAGGTGAAATTTGACGATTTTGTGAAAATTAAAGAGTGATGGATTATGAGTGGGTTGGTGGGTTGATGAAAATGATGGAATGAAGATGAAAAGACGCACAAAGACACCAAATTTCAACAAAAATGAAACTTGGGACAATACATTTTAACATTTCAAACTTCAGACACCTAATTTTAACATAGGGTAAACCTTGGACAGTTTTTTAGTTATTAACCCAAAAAATAAGATCTCTTCTAATGAAATGAGACAATATAATTATTCATATTAAAATAAATAGTTCTTCAAAATTTAGTTGTAGAATGCTTGAAAAGAAACTCTGAATAACTGCAGCTCTAAAAAAACAATTCATGAAATGCTGTCTTTAAAAAATTAAGGGTTAATAACCTATGAAATATCTGAATAATGACTCATGTTAACTGTTGAGGTCTGAAGTTTCAAAAGTTAATATGGAGGGTCTGAAGTTTCAGTTTTGTTGATATAAGAGGTCTCCGTCAATTTTTGCTGTTAAAAGTGACGGAATTTGGTCACGTGTTTGACATGTGACCGGAAATAAAATTAAATCTAAAAAATACCCATCTATCAAAGTGTGCCCCTCTCAAGCTTGAAATGAAAAGACGAAAATGCCCTTAAAGCGAAAAAAAAGGGGTACCACGACTCGGGCTCCGGCCACCGCCACCCCGGCTCCGGCAACCACCACCCACCTCCGGCGACCGCCACCACGGCTCCGGCGACCACCACCCCGAATTCGGCGGCCACCACCCAACTCCGGTGGTGGCCGCCGAATTCGGGGTGGTGGTCGCCGGAGCCGTGGTGGCGGTCGCCGGAGTTGGGTGGCGGTCGCCAGAGCTGGGGTGGTGGTGGTCGGAGCTGGGGTGGCGGTGGCCGGAGTTAATTAGTGGAAATGGGTATTTTAGTCATTTCATGTTCCATTAATTAAACGATTAAATTGTCTAAAATATTGCAAATAGGTAATTCATACATTTCACGTGGTTATGTTAAATTTGACAGAAAATTTGGACGGAAAACCAAAATTCAACAAAGTTGAAACTTCAGACCCTTCATATTAACTTTTAAAACTTCAGACCTCATCGGTTAACGTGAGTCATTATTCAGACATTCCATATGTTTTTTTTTTTGCCAACAACCTTTCATAGGTTATTAACCCAAAAATTAAACTAAGAAATATTCCACTATTCAAATTCAAATATGAAACTATCTTACACTGCTAATGACATTAGTTACCCAACATTCTTTGGTTATGCTACTAATGCGAAAAAAATAGTTTTTTTTTTTAAGGTTTAAGTACTTTTAAGGTTTAAATACTGATATATCTATATATATATATATATATAATCAAAATAAAATTAGGGTTCGGCTAAAATAAACTCGAGTTTATTTTAACTTGATTTCTCAGCCATCAGATTATGCATGTGTAAGAAACACTTTTTATCTCTCCTCAATTATAATTGATTCTCTCTCATAATCTAACGGCTTAGAAATCAAGTTTAAATAAACTCGACTGCATTTTAGCTAGCCCCATAAAACTAATGAATTTTTATCTTAATACATTTTTTGTCTTAAAAATGAACAAGCGTAATTATTATTGGAAAAGTTGGAGAAAGAGTAGTATTATTTAATGAGTAATGCTATAACAGACCAAATTGAGACCGAAAACAATTACGAAAGTAATTAGAGCACTTTCAATAGTAGTGCCTAGTGCCTAGTTCCTAGTTCCATATTGTAAATTTATTATTGTAGAGAGTGCCTAGTGCCTAGTGTCATTTACTGTTGGTCCCTACTGGTAATGATTAAATAGGCACTTGCATTTTCAATAGGAGTGCCTTGTTCCAAAATGGGAGTGCCTAGTTCCAATTTTTGCCACTGGACGCTGACTAGGCGCCACTAGGCGTGACTAGGATTACTAATATTACTGTTTTGCCATTATCGAGTGAATAGTGAAGTGGGACAGTGCCTACTAGTAGGAACTCCCAAGTTACTGTTCATGTCGGTGCCAACTTTTTAATATTATTTTATTCGATTGTGTTGCTCATCTCTTTGATTGTATATATATTCGGTTACGCTAAGTCAGATAGACAAGAGCCGTAATCAGTCATTTTGAATATTATGTAACATAAATAACAACACGAACCAAAATTACTACTTTTTAACTTTGAATCAATTTCGAAATTTCCATATCTAATTTTTTTATATGTTACCATGTTGAATAACCGTTAATTCTAAATTTTGAAATAGTATAACATTTCAAATTATTAAATATGGAAAATAATTACTACAAAATATTATATTATTTTAATGCATATATATTTTTATATATTTTACGTATTATATTATATTATATTATATTATTATATGAAAGAAATATATCTTTTACGATAAATTATTATAAAAATTATACTTTTAGAATGATGTATATATAATATATTTCTAATTTACATATATTGAAAATCATATATAAAAACACATGATTAATGCAATAATCTGATGGACATACGCGTGATCCGGGCTCGGTTTTAATTATTCGGACCTCACATTCGCACGAGGCCCTTAGCAAGACCCGATTTCAAGCTAACCGGGGTAAACCGGGCAAGTCGCGAACTTGCCCGGTGCCCCGGGGGGCTTACCCGGAAAATTCCGGGTAAGCTAAGCTTACCCGGAATTTCCGGGTAAGCTTAGCTTACCCGGAAATTCCGGGTAAGCCCCAGCTTACCCGGAATTTCCGGGTAAGCTAAGCTTACCCGGGATTCCGGGTAAGCTTGGCTTACCCGGAATCTCCGGGTAAGCCAAAGCTTACCCGGAAGTCCGGGTAAGCCTAGGCTTACCCGGAATTCCGGGTAAGTCCCACCCCGGGGGGTGTCGCGCACACCCCCCATTTTCTCTCGGATACGTACGGGGACCCGATTTTTACACTAACTCCTACGTGTCCGAGACCTTTGTTTTAGCGGCGCGCTCGTCCCATTTATGACAGCCGCCTGAGACGCACGTCAGAGCCCCTTTTCCCGAAGCTTACCTACGCATCCCGGTTCATATTTTCACATCGAACCGGGTCAAAACCGGTTTACGGTCCAAGATGGCCTATAAATAGCCACCTTGGGGGTGAACATAAAGGGGGCATTCCAAATTCACTTTGGGCAAACTTCGGAAAAGCTCTGACTTCTCTCTAAAAATCCTCTCTTTCTCTCTCTAGAAAAACACTGATGTTGAGCGTCGGAGTGAGCACGCCAAGCACCCCCCCCCTTCTCCACGGGGACTGCTTGGTAAACGCTCTTCTGCAGGTGCCGGCGGACACCCCGTTAGAGATTCAGAGAGGCTTACCATCTCCTGGAAGACAGAGCTAAAGCCCGCGCACGACCTTAGAAGGCGGACTCAGCTTACACATAACCCGAAGACCCCGACCAGTTATCCAGCGGACAGTCCGCAATAACCCGGTCGAAACACTTGGCGCCGTCTGCGGGCTTCGGACAAAAAGCCTGCGTTACTCAAACGAACAAGCAAGATGGATAACACATACACCATACACGGAGGCTTCAGTGCAGGGGGCGAAACCTCTTACGCAAGAGAGAGGTACGCCGCCGGAAGGAGTGATAAACCACAGGAGCTAGACGGGGAGGACACAATCATGGAGGACGTCATTGGCTTCTCAGCCAAAGACAGAGAACACATAATGTTCCCCCACAACGACGCCTTAGTCATTCAAATGACTATTGACGACATGGAGATAATGCGAATTCTCGTAGATGGAGGCTCCGCCCCAAACGTGCTAACAAAAGACATTGTCTTAGCACTCGGAAGAAAGAAGGTCATACAAACAATGAACTCACCTCTAGTGGGATTCATGGGAGATGCCAGCTACCCGCTGGGTACCATCACCCTTCCAGTAACCTTGGGCGAAGGAGAAAGACGTCTGAATATCGACATACTGTTCATAGTGGTCGAAAAGCTAAACGCCTACAACGGCATTCTCGGATACGCAACCATGAACGAATGGAGAATGGTGCCTTCAACGGCCCACCTGAAAATCAAGTTCCCAACCATTGCAGGTGTGGGAGAAGTTAGAGGAAACCAACAAGTAGCAAGAGAATGCAACAATATCGCGCTGCAACAAAACCAAGTGGGAAACATGCCAGTAATACCCACCATCGACGAAGACCCAAGAGATGACTACGGGAGGCCTACTGCGATGGACGAACTCCGCGAATTCAAAATCGACGAACCAGAAAGAATGGTACGCATAGGAGCATCATTATCAGAAGACGAAGTGATTGAAATCACAGCGCTCCTAGCAGAATACAAGGACTTATTCGCATGGTCCCCAAAGGACATGCCAGGAATAAGCCCAGATGTCATTTGCCATAAACTCAACATCAACAAAGATGCTCGAGTGGTGAAACAAAAGCTAAGGTCCATAGGTGGGGACAAAAAACTGGCCATTCGCGAAGAAGTTAGCAGACTGCTTGATGCAGGTTTCATTGAAGAATCCAAGTATCAAACTTGGGTGGCCAACCCGGTAGTCGTGCCTAAGCCAAATGGCAAGTCAAGAATGTGCATCGACTACAGAGACCTCAACAATGCATGCCCAAAAGATTCATACCCGCTTCCACGAATTGATCAATTGGTAGATGCAACAGCAGGTCATGAACTAATGACAGTTATGGATGCATACACAGGATACAACCAAATCCCAATGTTTTGGCAAGACGCCCCACATACGGCATTCTACGCTGACAGCGAAATCTATAACTACAAAGTTATGCCTTTCGGGCTAATCAATGCGGGGGCAACATACCAAAGGATGGTCAATCTCATTTTCGGAGATTTGATTGGCGACAAAATGGAGGCATACGTGGATGACATGGTCGTAAAATCCAAGAAAAGAAAGAATCACGCAGAGGACTTACGCATAATCTTCGAGAGAATGCGAAAGTATCAAATAAGACTAAACCCCGCAAAATGTGCTTTCGGGGTGCGGTCAGGCAAAATTCTCGGATTCATGGTGAGCGAAAGGGGCATCGAAGCAAACCCTGAGAAGGTGAAGGCAATTGAAGAAATGGCCTCTCCAACAAAGCACAAAGAAGTGCAACAACTCAACGGGCGCCTCGCAGCCCTGAACAGATTCCTAGCCAAAATTGGGGACAGAGCCCTCCCGTTCTTCGAAGTGTTACGCGAAAACAAGAAGTTCGAATGGACAAATGCTTGTGAAGAAGCATTCCAACAACTCAAACAACACTTGAAGACGCTCCCAAGGTTAGCAAAGCCACTTCAAGGAGAACCTCTCTTTCTCTACATATCAACCAGTAACACGGCAGTCAGCTCTGTGCTAATAAAGGAAAAAGGAGGAGCCCAACTCCCGGTTTATTACGTAAGCAAAACACTGGCCAAGTATGAGGTCAATTACGTACCAATCGAGAAACACTTGTACGCGCTCGTGATAGCCGCACGCAAGCTAAGGCCTTACTTCCACGCGCATGAAATAACGGTCCTGACAGACCAGCCCCTGAAGCACATCCTGGCAAAACCAAACATGTCAGGAAGATTGACAAAGTGGTCTGTAGAGCTAAGTGAATTCCGCATTCATTTCGCTCCGCGAACAGCCATCAAAGGGCAGGCCTTGGCAGACTTCATAGCAGAATTCACAGGGATCGAGCCCGAGCCACAAGATGAAGTCCAGACGGACGTCCCACTCGCAGAAGTTTGGGAACTGTACACGGACGGATCATCCAACACCGGAGGCGCGGGGGCAGGATTACTACTAATCCCACCCGACGGCTCGGACCCCTTGAAGTACGCTTTGAACTTAACGTTCAGAGCGACAAACAATGAGGCAGAATATGAGGCCCTGATTACAGGCCTCAGGATAGCCAAAGGAGTTGGAGTAGAACACTTACGAGTAAAGTGTGATTCACAACTGGTCGTCAACCAGGTCAAAGGAGAATACACTGCAAAGTCCGAAAACATGCAGAAATACTTGACACAAGCAAAGGAGTTGGTAGAAAGTTTCAAAACTTTCAACATAACCTCCGTCCCACGAGAAGAAAATCAGGAGGCCGATGCTCTAAGCAAGTATGCCCAAAACAATGAACAAGACAAAAAGACACACTTTGTGGAAAACAGAATAATATCCGTCATAGACCAATTGGAAGTAATGGCCATTGACGAAGAGGAAACTTGGAAAACACCAATCCAAGCATACCTCGCCAGAGGGATCCTACCTCGAGACAAGACTCAAGCAAACAAGATCGAAAGGGTAGCCGTAAACTACGCCTTGATCGAGGGACAGCTCTACAGAAAGGGTTATTCTACACCCTACCTAAAGTGCATCACAAGCACAGAAGGAACAACGGTTCTAGAAGAACTCCACGGAGGAATAGCTGCCTCGCACGAGGGAGCTCGCGCGTTGATCCGCAAAGCATTGAACTTAGGCTACTATTGGCCAACAATGAGAGCTCAAGCAACAAGCATGGTGGCAGAATGCGAAGCATGCCAACTATATTCAAGAAACATCATAGCTCCAGCAGCAGAATTAAGCCCAATAGCAAGCGCATGGCCATTCGCACAATGGGGCATTGACTTGATCGGCCCACTCCCGAAGTCAAAGGGCCAAGCAAAATTCATAGTCGTCGCAATCGACTATTTCTCAAAATGGATTGAGGCTAAGCCATTAGCACGCATCACAGACACACAAATCATGGACTTCATCAGAAACTACATAGTGGCTCGCTACGGTGTCCCGAAGATACTCATTAGCGACAATGGTGCCCAATTCAGAAGTGGAAATATGCAAAATTTCTGCAAGCGACTCAAGATAGACCACCGTTTCGCATCAGTGCACCACGCACAGACAAACGGCCAGGTTGAATCAGCAAACAAGATAGTTCTGGATGGACTAAAAAAGAGAGTTCATGCTCTAAAAGGAGGTTGGGTTGACCAGCTAAGCAGTGTTTTATGGGCTGTGCGCACAACTCCCAAAGAATCAACAGGTGAAACACCCTTTAGCCTGGTCTACGGAACCGAGGCAGTAGCACCTGTCGAAATCGCCGTCTCTTCATACAGAACGACGCATTTCGACCCCCAAGCCAATGAGAAAGAAAGACGCCTTGACCTTCAATTAGCAGACGAACAGAGATGGAAATCAGAACAAGTTCAAGCAAAGATGCGCTTAGCCACATCCAGATACTACAACAGAAAGGTCAAGGCGCGACAATTTATCGTGGGAGAAATGGTTTGGAGAAGAAACGAATTCTCACACTTGGACCAGATCAACAAGATGTCCCCCAAATGGGAAGGCCCTTACAAAATAGTTGCGGTTCCATACATTAACGCTTACCGCATCCAAGATGGGGACGGGAACGAATTGCCCAACACTTTCAGTGGGGGACACCTGAAGAAGTTCCACCCATAAAACTAAAAGCTGTCGTATCAAGTTCTTTAGTATTCAGTACTTCAAAAGAAGGAGATATGTAACTCCATACTTACGCATCAAATGAAACTATGTCTAACAAACTTCATATCTCTTGTAGGCACACTATTAACTCACATACATCGCCTAAGCTTGCAACTAAGGCATCAAAACAACAACAGTAACAACAAGCCAACATATACAAGGCTCATCACTTCACACCAAAACAAAGGACGCCCGACGCATACAAGGAATCGAAGCATCTTCACCATTGCAAAAGTCGGGGGAAAAGTGGATCATTGGGAATCCTCCCTCGCAAACAAATGCAAGTGTCGGACGAACTAATCTATCCACACTTCGCTAGCATACAAGGATGTGAACGCACTAATCTATTCACATCCTTGCAAAAGTCGGGGAATAAGCGGATCATTGGGAATCCTCCCTCGCAAACAAATGCAAGTGTCGGACGTACTAACCTATCCACACTTCGCCATCATACAAGGATGTGAACGTACTAATCTATTCACATCCTTGCAAAAGTCGGGGAATAAGTGGATCATTGGGAATCCTCCCTCGCAAACAAATGCAAGTGTCGGACGAACTAATCTATCCACACTTCGCTAGCATACAAGGATGTGAACGCACTAATCTATTCACATCCTTGCCAAACAAGGGGGATGAGAGGATCATTAGGAATCCTCCCTCACGAACAAATGCAAGGGTCGGACGTACTAACCTACCCGCACTCTACTACCCTATGTTATAATTAAGACAACAAGGAGATATTCAGATATCACATCTATCTAATGCATTCATGTCAAGCATATATATATATAAAACCGAACAGGTCTACGATAGCAAGTTCGAACATCAAAACAAGTCCTTCACCAAATCACTACGCGTGCAAAGGAACAAAACAAACATACAAAGAGTTCATATGAACCTAGTCGAGGAGATGGCGCACGTCAACATCACAGTCATCAGTAGCAAAGGGATCACAGGCAGGAGTGTCACCAAAGATATCTGCGTCCCGCTCAAAGCTGAACATCGGCTCACCATCCGCACTAATGGTATCCTCCACCTGAAGAGTGGAAGCCCCCCCCAAATCACTCAAACCAATAACACCAGGAGAATCCAACTTCTCAAATGGAAAATGGGGGGCAAGGCGATGCATCAGGGGAACGAAGTCATCCAGAAACTCCTTCTTCAAAGATCCAAAACTCGCCTGCACGGCAGAAAGGAAAGGCTCACTCTGAGGGTACCGCTTAAAAGCGCCGGCCTTGCCTTCCGATATGCCGTCCTCCCTCGCCCTTTGCAACTCAACAGTTCGCACCCCCTCCCGAAGCGCCATCCGACTTCTCACAACAGACAGCTGATCTTGGATCTCGGCAACGCGAGACTGACTCGAGACAAGCGCTTCAGATAGTATGAGAAGCTCACCGGCATGGCCTTGCGCATCCTCAGTCAAAGAGACTTGCTCTTTAACCAACTCCTCATGGCTCTCCAGAAGCTGATCCTTCTCATCGGATAGCTCGATGACAAAAGATGATAAGTTCGCAATATCAGCATTAACCTGCGTCAAAAATAGTATAATCATCAAAACACGTGCAACAATGATTGAATCAACCTCGAAAGGAATAAACACTCACCGGAGCAAAGACACCAATGTTCTCCTCTACAAAGGCACGCGCACTTGCAGAGTTCGGGGGGCACTCCTTCCGATCAGCAGGAGGAACAGATCTCTGCACCACCCGAACGCCAACTTCAGGAATGCTCAAGGAAGCATCCTTAGGAAAGCGAAGGCGCGTACCCGAGTAAGGCACCCACACACCATCAGTAACATCACGTTCAAAACGACGAACAAGATCACTTCGACGAAGCGAAGGAAGTGGTGGGATACCTGCGAAGCACAAACATAAGCAATCATACAAGCAAAGTATGCTAAGTACATAAAAAGAGATTTCACAAACCAGATACAGGGAGAATCTCCTCTTCCATCACATGCACCGGCTCAGCAACAGGAGGGACGCGTTCACCAACATGTTTCCGCTTGTCACGCGAAGACATACGTGAACCAGGAAGGACCTCGTCCGCCGTCCCATGCCTCGGCCCGGGGGCAGAAGGGACGCGCTCACCAACTTGCTTCCTCTTATCGCGAGAAGGCAAAACAGACGTCCCCTCAACTCTTGAGCGCTTGGGATCGCCCGAGGCACGTGCCGCAGCATCGGTCCTTTTGGTGGAAGGACGCCGGGAAGAATCAGCAACGGGCTCCGCCCGCTCCCTCTCAGTAGACACGCGACCTACAAACAGGGAAAAGAAAATATTGGAACCACAAACACAATATAGCCAAGTACGATAAGAAGGAAGAAGTATTTTACCCATAGGCCCCTTTCCTCTCCCATGACGAGACCTGTCAGCAGGGGCTGGAGCAGCAACAGGGAGCCCTCGCGCAGCATCAGTCTGCAAGGCCGGCTGCTTGTTAAGAAACCAACCTACAGGATAACATAAGACAGGGTTATAAAAATTCGAAAGCATACCAAGACACCCGGGGAAGAAGATACGATGATGCCTGCGGCAAGCAACTCCTCTTCAGAACCCCGAGTCAAAGGGACTATAACCCCCGCCTGATTGTCGCGAAAGATCTCGCGAAAGGCTTTCTCATCCTGGGGGGTATACTCGGACAAGGAAGGAACAGGGTCGCGCTCCAAAACGTGACATGTCTCCCACTTGGTCCCGACGTCGCTCACAAAGAAGTAGTGATTTTGCCATTCCTGCGAGCGAGGATAAGGAGTGGCAAACCGCCCGCTCGGCTTCCACTTGGCGCCCCCAAGATCAAACGAGGAAAGGCAAGGCCACCGACTGCAGAAGGTGGACAACCCCGATTTGTCTCGTCGCTCCAGACGGTAAAAGGTCCGGAAGAGAATCAAGGAATAAGCCCACGAGTGTTCGTGACACTGAATGCGAAAACAGGTCCACGCATGAAGAGCAGCAGGGGAGAGGTTAAGGGGCGAGATACGGAAATAACGACACAAGCGGACAAGATCCTTGCAGTAAGGGAAACGCAAACCCTCCTCTATCTGCCCAGTGTACACTACATCTAAGTCCGCAGGAGGGACAGTAACTGAGCCAACCTCGACTTCTTTGCATACGTCAAAGGGGAAATATGCTTCAGAAATAGGACAGACCCCTGACTTATCCACACTCTCCACAAACTCCTCTGTCGTGATGCGGTTAGGAGGATAGGTCTGAGTCATCGCGATGGCTTCGTGGCTGACACCTGTCCCGGGAAAATCGAGTCGAAGTAAAAGGGGAGTGTCCTCGCTTATCGCCAAACCATCACAAGAAAAGTAATATGTGCAAAGAAGGGAATCGGGAGACTCACTCATGTCAGCAGTTCGAGAGTGACAATTTCTGAGAATATCCTAAGTATCAGAATCGGACGCCTGCAAGCTCGTCTACCAAGCCCTGCAAAAAACATACACCAACTCGATCAAAAACCAAAGCGACACATCAACCACACTCATCGAAATCCTTTACAAGGACATTCAACCCAACGGACCGACTGTCCGCCTGCAAACAGCTAGGGACCCTCCCGCTCGGGAGTCAAAAATCCTTACGC
Organism: Clarkia xantiana subsp. parviflora; assembly: GCA_036873135.1. Classification (NCBI taxonomy): domain Eukaryota; kingdom Viridiplantae; phylum Streptophyta; class Magnoliopsida; order Myrtales; family Onagraceae; genus Clarkia; species Clarkia xantiana. The sequence continues at coordinate 28,778,968 of JAPTYO010000004.1, forward strand.
TCATCAAAGGCCTAGGCCACCTACTAAACAAATTTTCATACATTTGTGCAATGTGTCACAGGTATTCAAGCGCTCTACAAAGCAACAAGTTCAAAAGCTAAAGGAATCAAAGGCATACAAAGTTGGTCATAATTACCAAAATGCCACCCGACTACCTTTTAATCAAAATTCATCCTTGGAATGGTTCAAGGCTCCGGGGGCACATACGAGCAGCTCAAACGCACTCAAGCAAGCCCCTTACATGCCACGGAGGGATTCACCCCTCCCCGAACAACCCGAAAAACACTCGGGTCAACTAAGCCACTAACGAAGGCAAACTACCAAGCATTCACCTAAACTCCGGGGGCATGGCAATCCACTCACAAACAATCAAGGGGGCTCTATCACAACAGGAGACATCGTTTCAAGTTATCCATATCAAGAAACAAGGGGTCAAACATTTCGCTCGAAAAACTCCGATTTCGAACCCCCGCGATTTCCCTTCGGTTGATCGAAACCTAGGGGCCACTTCACAAAGGGAGTTTCCTATCCCTAACTCTATCTATTTACATCTAAAACTTAGCCAAAAGCAAATTTCGAAAATCAAGCAAAAACTTCACTCATGCATTTTATCAAACACCTACAAGGCACCTTATTGGAGTTCAAATGTGCAGCCCTATATGCTCAATTAACTTCAAGAAAAGGGAGTGGTGGACGTTACCAATCGATGCTCGACGAAAAGGACTCGAAATCGGACCGAATCGGGCTCAAAATCGAGCCACACAAGGTGCAGCCGCCCCCGCCACAGCCGCCGGACCCGCCGCCTGCAGCCGCCGCCTCGCCGCCGCTGCGCCGCCCTGGTGTCGCCGGAGGTCCCCCTGGTGGTGGTTGGCCGGAATGTGGTCTCCCTTGCTTCCTAGAGTGAGTTCCTAAAATCCCTACCTTAGCTCCTCCAAAACTATCACCATAGCCAATTCAAAAGTTGATAGTTTTATAAACTATCATGGAAGAGAAGGAACTACACTACATGGTAAGTACCATACATCAAGGAGGTATATCCCTATCTACCATTCATTTTTTTGAAGTTGTTGATGGCTTGGGTTTTTAACTATCAAAGGACTTGGATAATTTTAACTAAGTCATTTCAAATACCCTCAACCTTTTAAAAACGTGGAGATCATGATTTTTGCGTGTTAGGGCCGTTGCATATAATTTTCCAAAACTCGGCCCTATTTTATTCACTCAAAACCGTCACCTCGCCGTCAAGACGACCGTCTCGGACGACGGGCTCCCAAAAACTATTGCACTACGCGAAAGACATTTTTTCAAGACTTGCATGATTTATTATCACTTTGATGCACTTAGTCGTATCATGAACGTTCAATATTTGTTAGCTCATCGTACGAGCTCGGAAAATTTCATACGTGCTCGCACCTTAATTCTCCAAACAATCATGTGTCTCATTTCATCCGTAGTCTATTGTGCTACTAACCCTTCATGCAGTTACCAAGCGTGACCACCTCAAAAACTAGGGCAGGGAATTCGTCGGAGCCGCGCGCTTCCTTCCTCGGTAGGTCAAAACTCAAGGTGAGCAAACGGCCCGAATCACGCATATTTCCTATCTTATAATAGAGTTAAACAAAGGTCAAGCCATTGTTTAACTCGGGGGCAAGTGATGGACATACGCGTGATCCGGGCTCGGTTTTAATTATTCGGACCTCACATTCGCACGAGGCCCTTAGCAAGACCCGATTTCAAGCTAACCGGGGTAAACCGGGCAAGTCGCGAACTTGCCCGGTGCCCCGGGGGGCTTACCCGGAAAATTCCGGGTAAGCCTAGCTTACCCGGAATTTCCGGGTAAGCTAGGCTTACCCGGAAAATTCCGGGTAAGCTAAGCTTACCCGGAATTTCCGGGTAAGCTTAGCTTACCCGGAAATTCCGGGTAAGCCCCAGCTTACCCGGAATTTCCGGGTAAGCTAAGCTTACCCGGGATTCCGGGTAAGCTTGGCTTACCCGGAATCTCCGGGTAAGCCAAAGCTTACCCGGAAGTCCGGGTAAGCCTAGGCTTACCCGGAATTCCGGGTAAGTCCCACCCCGGGGGGTGTCGCGCACACCCCCCATTTTCTCTCGGATACGTACGGGGACCCGATTTTTACACTAACTCCTACGTGTCCGAGACCTTTGTTTTAGCGGCGCGCTCGTCCCATTTATGACAGCCGCCTGAGACGCACGTCAGAGCCCCTTTTCCCGAAGCTTACCTACGCATCCCGGTTCATATTTTCACATCGAACCGGGTCAAAACCGGTTTACGGTCCAAGATGGCCTATAAATAGCCACCTTGGGGGTGAACATAAAGGGGGCATTCCAAATTCACTTTGGGCAAACTTCGGAAAAGCTCTGACTTCTCTCTAAAAATCCTCTCTTTCTCTCTCTAGAAAAACACTGATGTTGAGCGTCGGAGTGAGCACGCCAAGCACCCCCCCCCTTCTCCACGGGGACTGCTTGGTAAACGCTCTTCTGCAGGTGCCGGCGGACACCCCGTTAGAGATTCAGAGAGGCTTACCATCTCCTGGAAGACAGAGCTAAAGCCCGCGCACGACCTTAGAAGGCGGACTCAGCTTACACATAACCCGAAGACCCCGACCAGTTATCCAGCGGACAGTCCGCAATAACCCGGTCGAAACATAATCAATTTACTAATATGATCATGGATGTACATAAACGTGAATATGTTGATGATGTTGAATTAATATATGTCAATCAACGTATAACAGATATACACTGATTATGCTGAAATAATAGATTCAATGAATTTGATTGATCAATGTTATTATATCAACAATTATACTTATCAATCATTCTGCATGCCGCATGGGGACTGCACCTAAAAGTAATTTTACCTTGGTCAAGTAACGTATAATTATTGCAATGAATTGACAATAGAGAACTATGGATATGCACGAACCGGTCGGGCCCGAATGTGTTCCGAACTGGATTGGTACTAATTAAAACAGTATGGTCCGGTCTGGACTGAATTTGAAATTAGCACTAAAAATTCTGGACCGATTTTGGACTGGAACTGTAAAAAAAGTCTGGTTCGGTTCAAAACTGGTCCGACCCATTTTCCTATACAAATTTACCCTAATTAAAAAAAAAACGAAAAACCGATCCTCCGACAAAACTGATCCAGTTAAAAACCAGTTCAAAACAGTCTGGTCCAGTCAAAAATCAATTTTTTGAGAAGTATATTACTGGTTTTTGGTCTGGTTCTCCTCTCGCATAATTGGTCTGTTTGGAACCGGTCCAGTCTATACCAGTTCCGAACCGACCGGACCGGTTATTTTCTTATCCCTATAGAATATAATTTTTATTAAAAAATTCAATTACATTTTTATAATTTTGTATATATTTTTCCCTATTTTTTTTAATTAAAACATCTAATACTTGAATCTCATTATTTATTCATGTCCGTATTTGTAAAAAAAATATGAATATATAATTTATATATAATGCAAAAATTATATTTGAATTATGAAATTATGTGGGTCCCAATGTAGAAGTGGAACTTGGCCTCCACTACTGGAGAGAGTGCCAATTTTACAGTGCCATTTACTGTAGCAAATACTATAGCAGTGCCACTTTGATGAGTTGGCAGTGACGTGGCTGCTGATGTGGAGGCACTAGGCACTTCCTATTGGAAGTGCTCTTAAGAATCGCAGTTAATTAATACAAGTGGTCCCACCATAAAATTTGGCTCGTTCTTCCAATTCTATCCTCAATAAGAAACAAGACAGTATTGCTTTGTTCTCTTCTTATTCGGCTGGCTATATTCCTTATTCGTTTGTATATAAAGTGGTGATACAAACTGTGAAATATGGTGTGAAATTTCTATCGAAAGTGGTTTAGGACCCCACCAATGACCAATACATTTGTTCCCTTACATTCTCTTTCATACTTTCTCTTAAAATTTCACTGAAAATTTCACAGGTAGAAAATTTACTCTTATATATAACGTTTTTTTTGTCAAACATCTGTATTTGATTAATCTGTATTTGATTAATATATTCTTTACCATTTTTTTTTCTAGCCCTTTCACATTTGTAAAGGTATAGCATTATTATAATTATAATTAAATAAACATCAATGTATTATGTCTTATATATTTATTTTAGTTTAGTTTATTTTATTTCACTTCCTAATACTAAACACAAATAAATATATATTATTAGTTCATATTAAATTTAAAAACTATTTTTTTCATATAGCTATTTTAATATAAATATTTCGATATTAACCAATTATTTTTTACAGTTAAGACTTAATTATTCACAATATTATTATTATTATTAAATTATCAATAAATATGTTTTTGATAAAAAAAAAAGTTTTTTTCGTATTAAACTTTAAATATTTTGTAACTAAATAATATTATGACACTTTATTTCTATTTAGAATTAATAAAAATTTCTATTTTTAAAATATAGGACACTTTATTTCTATTAATATTCTAAATAAAAAATGAGCTTAATTGTGTAATTGAAAGTTCATAATTTATTTTATGGTTTTAAAAAATATAGTTAATGCATAACACATTAAAATTGTGATGGAAAATAATATAAACAGCTAGATATTTAACATAATTGGGGTTTTTTTGCCAATAGAATTGAGGTAATTAAGTTATCATGAATTATATTTGAAAATCATTTTAATCACAATTTGTAATTATTCTCACTTTAGTAAAAACAATTATTTAAAAAATAATAAACAGGATTTACAAAAATATTTTATACAGAAATTAAAAAAAATTGAAAAATAAAAACTATATATGTTTAAGGAAAAACTGAACCCTTAAGATCTTTTTTAAATACTTTTGTTTTTTCAATAAAAAAATATAAATTATATTTATTATTAAATTTATTTTTAAAAATGTTCCAAATTTTTTATAATTCTATCATAAAATTAGTATTATCAATAAATGCATAAGATAATTAAAAAAAAATTAAGCTTTTACCAACAAATAGATATCATCATCTTTAACGAAGGAAAAATGGGCAAACAAAAACTGATAAAGTATCTTCTCACATCGGCAAGGGCATAAGAAGAATAACCTACAATTGTAGTATGGTAGGACCACTTTTGCTTCATCTGTAATAAATATTTGCTTTCGTTATTAATTTCGGTCTCAATTTGGTCTTGTGTAGCATTAGGACTAAACTATGGAGCGGCCGCTGCTTCATGCGGCCTATTAATAATGTATTTTATTCTTAATATCTGGTTTAATGATTTTCGGCCTGGTCTGGTTCGACTAATTCCGGTTTAACAGCGTTAGGATCTCCCGTTAAATTTGTTTGGATGTACTGTGACCCAACAGCATAGTAGTGGCTGCACCTGACAACCTTTAATATTTAATTCTATTTTGTTTGTTCCAATTGATATATGAAATCAGTAGCAACTAAAATTATTTTATGTGCATGAATTATATTCCATAATATTAATTAATTATTTAAATGTCCATTTTTTTATTTACTCTGGTGGTGGTTTTCATTTAGGGTATGGATAAGGTTTATAATAACTTGACTAGGGGTTTAGTATTTTCACTATGCCTTAGTGGTTGTATTTTTTTAAAATTTAATATTTAATTATATTATATTTGTTCCAATTGATATATGAAATCAGTAGCAACTAAAATTATTTTATGTGCATGAATTATATTCCATAATATTAATTAATTATTTAAATGTCCATTTTTTTATTTACTCTGTTGGTGGTTTTCATTTAGGGTATGGATAAGGTTAACAGTAAACTTGACTAGGCGTTTAGTATTTCCACTATGCCTTAGTGGTTGAATTTTTTTAAAATTTAATATTTAATTATATTATATTTGTTCCAATTAATATATGAAATCAGTAGCAACTAAAATTATTTTATGTGCATGAATTATATTCCATAATATTAATTAATTATTTAAATGTCCATTTTTTGATTTACTCTGGTGGTGGTTTTCATTTAGGGTATGGATAAGGTTTACAGTAAACTTGAGTAGGGTTTAGTATTTCCACTATGCCTTAGTAGTTGAATTTTTTTAAAATTTAAAATTTAATTCTATTATATTTGTTCCAATTGATATATGAAATCAGTAGCAACTAATATTATTTTATGTGCATGAATTATATTCCATAATATTAATTAATTATTTAAATGTCCATTTTTTTATTTACTCTGGTGGTGGTTTTCATTTAGGGTATGGATAAGGTTTACAGTAAACTTGAGTAGGGGTTTAGTATTTCCACTATGCCTTAGTGGTTGAATTTTTTTAAATTTTAAAATTTAATTCTATTATATTTGTTCCAATTGATATATGAAATCAGTAGCAACTAAGATTATTTTATGTGCATGAATTATATTCCATAATATTAATTAATTATTTAAATGTCCATTTTTTTATTTACTCTGGTGGTGGTTTTCATTTAGGGTATGGATAAGGTTTACAGTAAACTTGAGTAGAGGTTTAGTATTTCCACTATGCCTTAGTAGTTGAATTTTTTTAAAATTTAATATTAAATTCTATTATATTTGTTCCAATTGATATATGAAATCAGTAGCAAATAATATTATTTTATGTGCATGAATTATATTCCATAATATTAATTAATTATTTAAATGTCCATTTTTTTTATTTACTCTGGTGGTGGTTTTCATTTAGGGTATGGATAAGGTTTATAGTAAACTTGACTAGGGGTTTAGTATTTCCACTATGCCTTAGTGGTTGAATTTTTTTAAAATTTAATATTTAATTCTATTATATTTGTTCCAATTGATATATGAAATCAGTAGCAACTAAAATTATTTTATGTGCATGAATTATATTCCATAATATTAATTAATTATTTAAATGTCCATTTTTTTTATTTACTCTGGTGGTGGTTTTCATTTAGGGTATGGATAAGGTTTACAGTAAACTTGACTAGGGGTTTAGTATTTCCACTATGCCTTAGTGGTTGAATTTTTTTTAAAATTTAATATTTAATTCTATTATATTTGTTCCAATTGATATATGAAATCAGTAGCAACTAAAATTATTTTATGTGCATGAATTATATTCCATAATATTAATTAATTATTTAAATGTTATTTTTTTTATTTACTCTGGTGGTGGTTTTCATTTAGGGTATGGATAAGGTTTACAGTAAACTTGAGTAGGGGTTTAGTATTTCCACTATGCCTTAGTGGTTGAATTTTTTTAAAATTTAAAATTTAATTCTATTATATTTGTTCCAATTGATATATGAAATCGGTAGCAACTAAAATTATTTTATGTGCATGAATTATATTCCATAATATTAATTAATTATTTAAATGTCCATTTTTTTATTTACTATGGTGGTGGTTTTCATTTAGGGTATGGATAAGGTTTACAGTAAACTTGACTAGGGGTTTAATATTTCCACTATGCCTTAGTGGTTGAATTTTTTTAAAATTTAAAATTTAATTCTATTATATTTGTTCCAATTGATATATGAAATCAGTAGCAACTAAAATTATTTTATGTGCATTGATGGACATACGCGTGATCCGGGCTCGGTTTTAATTATTCGGACCTCATACACGTACGGGACTCACCGCAAAAGCCCAATTTCAAGCTAACCGGGGAAAACCGGGCAAGTTCGAACTTGCCCGGTATCCCCGGGGGGCTTACCCGGAAAATTCCGGGTAAGTCCCAGCTTACCCGGAATTTCCGGGTAAGCTAAGCTTACCCGGAATTCCGGGTAAGCTTGGCTTACTCGGAATTTCCGGGTAAGCCTAAGCTTACCCGGAATTCCGGGTAGGCCTAGGCTTACCCGGAATTCCGGGTAAGTTCCACACCCGGGGGGTGTCGCGCACACCCCCCATTTTACCTCGGACGTATACGGAGATCCGATTTTTACACTAACTCCTATATGTCCGAGACCTTTGTTTCAGCGGCGCGCGCGTCCCGTTCATGACAGCCGCCTGAGACGCGCGTCAGAGCCCTTTTCCCAAAGCCTACCCCTGCATCCCGGTTCACATTTCCACATTGAACCGGCCCGAAACCGGTTTACGGTCCAAGGTTGCCTATAAATAGCCACCTTGGGGGTAAACATTTTCAAGTCATTCAAAAATCACTTTGGGCAAGCTTGGGAAAAGCTCTGACCTCTCTCTAAAAATCCTCTCTTTCTCTCTCTAGAAATATACTGATGTTGATCGTCGGAGTGAGCACGCCAAGCACCCCCCCCCCTTTTTCACGGGAACTGCTTGGTAACGCTCCTTTGCAGGTGCCGACGGACGACTTATTAGAGAGCTGGAAGGATTTACCCTCATTCAGAAGACGAAGCCAAGGCCTGCGCACGACCTTAGAAGGCGGACTTGGCTCGCACCCAACCCGAAGACCCTGGCAAGTTATCCAGCGGACAGTCCGTGATAACTTGGTCGAAACACTTGGCGCCGTCTGTGGGAAACGCAACAGAAAGCCTGCGTTACTCAAACGAACAAGCAAGATGGAAAACACATACACCATACACGGAGGCTTCAGTGCAGGGGACGAAACCTCTTACGCAAGGGGCATACAATCATGAGACCCCACGCAACGAGCAGCCACCGCCGACTAAGACAAAGAAAAGACGACCAGGACGTCCAAGGAAAACTCCGACCCCGGAGTCAAGCCTGAGACCTCCTCCGCAGAGAGCTCAGAGAGACCCCCCGCAGAGCCAAAGCGAGGCCTCAGTCGCCTCGTCTATGCCAACAAGAAGCGTACACTCTCGGAGTAACGCGCAAGGGGTCACACAGCAAACCCACGCTCCTCCGGGCTCCGCCCATCAAACCTTCAACACGCAGGAGCAATCATACGGAATGCCAAATGCTGGGGCATACAATCAGGCACCAGGGGCACAGGCTGCGCCTGCAGTCACCCCAGAAATAATGGCGACACTCGAACAGCTGCTTCATCTGAGAAAAGCCCTGCACAACCAAGGATACGGGGCGCCTCCGCCCCCTCCCGCGCAACAAGCAAATATGCCCCTGACACCAACGCAGGCGCCTCCAATGAATGCACTTCAGCAGAGAGGCCCTACAATCTCAAAAACCCCGACCTTTCACGGGAATGCACAGCAAAGCAGGCAGTTCCCCCAACAAGGGACAAGACAGGAGCTCTCGCACTCCCAAACACCCTACCAAGCAGGGCCATTCAATGAAGGAGCCTGGAGGCAGCTGTCTCAGACATTCCAGGGATATCAAGTTCACTCCTCGCATAGGAAAAATCACTTTGTAATGACAAGCTACCCCGGTCCAAAACCAGGAACAAGCCACATACGTCACCAACAAAGGCCCTAGCTCCATACGCAGAAAGGGCAAAAAACAAGAAAAGCCATTAAAGAGATATCAAAACAAGACTAAGCAAAGCTCATGCCTGTATTCAAAACAGAGGGAGCGCGACGCATGTAAGGAGTTGAAATACCTTCATCAAGGATGTGAACGTACTAATCTATTCACATCCTTGCAAAAAGTCGGGGGATAAGCGGATCATTGGGAATCCTCCCTCGCGAACAAATGCAAGTGTCGGACGTACTAATCTATCCACACTTTGCCATCATACAAGGATGTGAACGTACTAATCTATTCACATCCTTGCAAAAAGTCGGGGGATAAGCGGATCATTGGGAATCCTCCCTCGCAAACAAATGCAAGTGTCGGACGTACTAATCTATCCACACTTCGCCACAATACAAGGATGTGAACGTACTAATCTATTCACATCCTTGCAAAAAGTCGGGGGACAAGAGGATCATTAGGAATCCTCCCTCGCAAACAAATGCAAGTGTCGGACGTACTAATCTATCCACACTTCGCCGCAGTGCAAGGATGTGGACGTACTAATCTATTCACATCCTTGCAAAAGTCGGGGGACAAGCGGTTCCGTAAGAATCCTCCCTCGCAAACAAATGCAGGTGTCGGACGTACTAATCTATCCACACTTCGCAAACAAACAACTACATCAAGTATGTGAACATACTAATCCATTTACATCCTTGTAAAGGAAGACAAGCAGTTCAACATGAATCATCCTCCTTACAAAGCCACAGGTGCCGGTAATACTAATTCATCCGCACCCCACCACCAACAGAGATGCAATTTCCTAAGGAAAGCCATCGGATTAAGGAAATCGACCTGTCAACAGGGCTACACTCTTCCAAAAGAGAACAAGTTATAGAGACAGCAATAAAGGAAGATGCAAAATAATACTAAGTATTATATCTTTCTAACATCTCATGTCAGGCATATCTATATATAATATAGCAGGTCTGAAGAGTAAAGGCATCCAGCCAGCATAAAAAGTCAAGCTCGGGACACACCCCGCCAAAATCTCACCCATGCAAGGGGAGCGACCATATATACACAAGAAAAAACAAAGAAAGATCAACCTGACCCAACGTCAGGAGCACCAGAGCCAAATGCGTCAGCCATAAAAGTATCACGCGCATGGCTGCCGAAAACAACACGGCGATCGTCGCCAACAGGGACGGACACCTATCCCGTCAAACCACTTATGAGGGAGCGTGTATCACGGACACCTCGCTCCGCCCACATCGCCCGCTCGGATCCCCGCAATAGCCCCGAGGGCATAGCCAGTATATGGCCCAGTACTATGAAAAGGAAAATCGGGGGCAAGAGAGTATATCCTCCTGAAGCAATCCACAGAGAAAGACTCCATGTGATCATCACGTGCCTTCTCGAGAAGTTTGGAGTAATCAGCTGTAGTAGGAAACTCAACCATCCCAAGCTGATCACCCAGGACAACATGAGACTCCTTAGTCTCCTTCAGCACCACAGCATGTGCCGCCTCGTCAACCTTCTCCTGGCGCAATAAGGCAAACAGCTCCGCCTCCAGCTGAGACGCGCAATCCTGACTTCCCTTGAGATCAGCGGAAACCTTGGAAGAAGCATCTGAATATGCGCGCGCCTTCTCCAACAACAACACAAGCGCGTCACACACAAAGAAACCAAACAAACATGATAGATCCAACATAAAAAGAAAACAACGTACAGGAGCAAAACCGCGCGAGCGACTCCTTAACACACTTCAAAGCAGCCTCAGGGTCACGGGGGCACTTCTTGCGGTCAGCCGGCGGAACAGACCGCTGAACCACACGCACACCGACAGCAGGTGTGCTCAAGGAAACATCCTTGGAAAAGCAAATAGAAGACTGAGAGTAGGGAGTCCACTCGTTCCCGGACACATCCCAATCAAGCCGACACATCAGATCAGACTTGCGAAGAGCTGGAGGAATAGAAACAACTACACATCAAAAGCAAACACATTAGGAGAAGGCAAAACTATACCAATACAACAAGAAGTCAACCACAGTCACCTGCCAAGGAAGGCACCTCCGCTGAACGGCCGTTCCCCGACCAGGGGGCAGGCATGGTCGAATCCGCATACATTGGCCCCTTCCCTTTGTCGCAGGAAGGAGCAAGAGGCATGCCGGCAGACGTCGACCTCTTAGGATCGCTCGGGAAACGGACGTCAGCATCATTCTCTCGGACAAGTACAACTCCCCCCGCCGTAGGGAGTACCAAGCCTGCAAAGACAACCACAAAAAGACCGTTAGCATGTTAGCATGGGAAAAGTCTCAACCTTTAAAGGCACAAGTCCCATACCCGGGCTGTCAGGAGGAGTGTCGCCAAGGCCGGGAACAGTCTGAGGAAATCCGCCTGCGACTCCGCCCTGTACACTTGGCGTCATTTCCGGGAAACACAACGACAAGTCATGGCGTACCACTGTTATTCTAAGATCGTCGGTTTACAAGATTTGGGAGAGTCGTGTGAAGCACGTACACCTCCTACCAAACACGCACATCTGCAAAGCGCGTACACCTCCTACCAAGCGCGCATGCATCGACGCTCTAAGATGAGGAATAACACCTCTCGCTCAGAAACTAAGTATAGTAGCAGCGGACACTGGATGCAGCACTGCGCACACAGCATCGCAAGCCACACACATCAACCACATTCATCACAGTCCTTTGCAAGGACATCCAACCCAACGGACCAACTGTCCGCATACAAACAGCTATGGATCCTCCCGCTCGGGAGTCAAAAATCCTTACGCTCATCAAAGGCCTAGGCCACCTACTAATCAAATTTTCATACATTCGTGCAATGTGACACAGGTATTCAAGCGCTCTACAAAGCGACAAGTTCAAGAGCTAAAGAAATCAAAGACATACAAAAGTGGTTATAATTACCAAAATGCCATCCGACCACCTTTCGATCAAATTTTATCCTCAAAATGGCTCAAGGCTCCGGGGGCACATACAAGCGGTTCCTTACGAATCCTCCCTCGCAAACCAGGTAGCGGTCGCTAGACACACTCTACCTTGGGGAAAATAAAGTGGCGGTCGCTAGACACACTCTACCTTGAGGAAAACCAAGTAGCGGTCGCTAGACACACTCTACCTTGGGGAAAATAAAGTAGCGGTCGCAGAACGCACTCTACCTTGAAAACGCCAGGTAGCGGCAACAACATGAAAGGACACGTCGCCTCGCCGACCTCTGGCCTTCTCCCTACCTCGGAAACATCAAGTAGCAGTCATGGAATGCACCCAACTTCGGAACAACCAGGTAGCAGTCGTGGAATGCACCCAACTTTGGAAAAACCAAGTAGCAGTCATGGAGCACACCCTACTTCGGGAGATCCCAGTAACCATCAACATGGGAGACAACTACATATCTACGAGACTCGTTAGTCTCCACTTATCACATAGCGAACACCCTACGAGGGGGGCAACTCCCTGTTCATATCAACCACCATGACGACACCTACTATACGTCGACATCAAGCCTATAATAATAACATGCATGGCAACAGACAAGGAAAAAATTCTAAGTGTTGGAACAAGCGCACACATACAAGCGCACGCATACTCAGCTAGCACGCATATGGATGGTAGCATGGTCATGAAAGAAAGAGCCAATCAAGGAACATTTTCTAAGTGTTCCACCATCTCAGCACTCGACATATGACGAGGTGTCGACCATCAAGGAACATTTGCTAAGTGTTCCACCATGTCAGCAGTCGACATATGACGAAGTGTCAACCATCAAGAAATACTTTCTAAGTATTTTCCTATGACGACAATCAATGGCAGTCGACAAAGATCAAACAACGACAACCATGGTGACGAGTCATTAGGCTGGCGCTATCACGTCACTACAAGCACCTCCACTCTGGGGGCAACACTATATCAACAAGGGTCTCGACTCTCGACACATACGCTGCGAACATACTCCGTTCGTCAACGACGCGGCGGATGCATCACACCTCGCAGGCTTAGGACCCGCGCGTCCGGGATACACGCTCCCTCATAAGTGTGTAGGTAACCCTTTACCTATCTCTACTTTTTTCTAAGTCTTTTAGTACATGACTATGCATCTTTTACACATACGTCATACACACGTCATCGTCATGCATTGCACATATCCATGATTTACATCCATGACTTTTCATATCATGTCCGTTGCATGTGATTTTCCAAACCTGGCATCATTTCATTTACCCAAAACCGTCGTCTCGCCGTTAAGACGGCTGTCTCGGACGACGGGCTCCCGGAAACTACCGTATTGCATGAAAAACATTTTATCAAGACTTGCATGATTTATTATCACTTTGATACATTTAGTCGTGGCATGAACTTTCCATATTGCTTGGATCATCGCACAAACCCGAAAAATTTCACGTGTGCTCACGCCTCATTTTTTCCAAAACCACATTTATCATATTACTTGTAGTCTGTTATGCTACTAACCCGTCACGCAGTTATCAAGCGTGACCATCTTAAAAACTAAGGCAAGGAATTCGTCGGAGCCACACGCATCCACCCTTGGTAGGTCAAAACTCAAGGTGAGCGGACGGCCCAAATCACGCGTATACCCTATCTTATAATAGAGTTAAACAAAGGTCAAGCCGTTGTTTAACTCGGGGGCAAGTGATGGACATACGCGTGATCCGGGCTCGGTTTTAATTATTCGGACCTCATACACGTACGGGACTCACCGCAAAAGCCCAATTTCAAGCTAACCGGGGAAAACCGGGCAAGTTCGAACTTGCCCGGTATCCCCGGGGGGCTTACCCGGAATTTCCGGGTAAGCTTGGCTTACACGGAATTTCCGGGTAAGCCTAAGCTTACCCGGAATTCCGGGTAGGCCTAGGCTTACCCGGAATTCCGGGTAAGTTCCACACCCGGGGGGTGTCGCGCACACCCCCCATTTTACCTCGGACGTATACGGAGATCCGATTTTTACACTAACTCCTATATGTCCGAGACCTTTGTTTCAGCGGCGCGCGCGTCCCGTTCATGACAGCCGCCTGAGACGCGCGTCAGAGCCCTTTTCCCAAAGCCTACCCCTGCATCCCGGTTCACATTTCCACATTGAACCGGGCCGAAACCGGTTTACGGTCCAAGGTTGCCTATAAATAGCCACCTTGGGGGTAAACATTTTCAAGTCATTCAAAAATCACTTTGTGCAAGCTTGGGAAAGCTCTGACCTCTCTCTAAAAATCCTCTCTTTCTCTCTCTAGAAATATACTGATGTTGATCGTCGGAGTGAGCACGCCAAGCACCCCCCCCCCCCCCCTTTTTCACGGGAACTGCTTGGTAACGCTCCTTTGCAGGTGCCGACGGACGACTTATTAGAGAGCTGGAAGGATTTACCCTCATTCAGAAGACGAAGCCAAGGCCTGCGCACGACCTTAGAAGGCGGACTTGGCTCGCACCCAACCCGAAGACCCTGGCAAGTTATCCAGCGGACAGTCCGTGATAACTTGGTCGAAACATGCATGAATTATATTCCATAATATTAATTAATTATTTAAATGTCCATTTTTTTATTTACTCTGGTGCTGGTTTTCATTTAGGGTATGGATAAGGTTTACAGTAAACTTGACTAGGGGTTTAGTATTTCCACTATGCCTTAGTGGTTGAATTTTTTTAAAAATTTAATATTTAATTCTATTTTATTTGTTCCAATTGATATATGAAATCAGTAGCAACTAAAATTATTTTATGTGCATGAATTATATTCCATAATATTAATTATTTAAATGTCATTTTTTTATTTACTCTGGTGGTGGTTTTCATTTAGGGTATGGATAAGGTTTACAGTAAACTTGATTAGGGGTTTAGTATTTCCACTATGCCTTAGTGGTTGAATTATTTTAAAATTTAAAATTTAATTCTATTATATTTGTTCTAATTGATATATGAAATCAGGAGCAACTAAAATTATTTTATGTGCATGAATTATATTCCATAATATTAATTAATTATTTAAATGTCCATTTTTTGATTTACTTTGGTGCTGGTTTTCATTTAGGGTATGGAATGGATAAGGTTTACAGTAAACTTGAGTAAGGGTTTAGTATTTCCACTATGCCTTAGTGGTTGAATTTTTTTAAAATTTAAAATTTAATTCTATTATATTTGTTCCAATTGATATATGAAATCAGTAACAACTAATATTATTTTAAGTGCATGAATTATATTCCATAGTATTAATTAATTATTTAAAAATGTCCATTTTTTGATTTACTCTGGTGGTGGTTTTCATTTAGGGTATGGATAAGGTTTACGGTAAACTTGACTAGGGTTTAGTATTTCCACAATGCCTTAGTGGTTGAATTTTTTTAAAATTTAATATTCAATTCTATTATATTTGTTCCAATTGATATATGAAATCAGTATCAACTAAAATTATTTTATGTGCATGAATTATATTCCATAATATTAATTACTTATTTAAATGTCAATTTTTTTATTTACTCTGGTGGTGGTTTTCATTTAGGGTATGGATAAGGTTTACAGTAAACTTGACTAGGGGTTTAGTATTTCCACTATGCCTTAGTGGTTGAATTTTTTTAAAATTTAAAATTTAATTCTATTATATTTGTTCCAATTGATATATGAAATCAGTAGCAATTAATATTATTTTATGTGCATGAATTATATTCCATAATATTAATTAATTATTTAAATGTCTATTTTTTTATTTACTCTGGTGGTGGTTTTTATTTAGGGTATGGATAAGGTTTACAGTAAACTTGACTAGGGGTTTAGTATTTCCACTATACCTTAATGGTTGAATTTTTTTAAAATTTAATATTTAATTCTATTATATTTGTTCCAATTGATATATGAAATCAGTAGCAACTAATATTATTTTATGTGCATGAATTATATTCCATAATATTAATTAATTATTTAAATGTCTATTTTTTTATTTACTCTGGCGGTGGTTTTCATTTAGGGTATGGATAAGGTTTACAGTAAACTTGACTAGGGGTTTAGTATTTCCACTATGCCTTAGTGGTTGAATTTTTTTAAAATTTAAAATTTAATTCTATTATATTTGTTCCAATTGATATATGAAATCAGTAGCAACTAAAATTATTTTATGTGCATGAATTATATTCCATAATATTAATTAATTATTTAAATGTCCATTTTTTGATTTACTCTGGTGCTGGTTTTCATTTAGGGTATGGATAAGGTTTACAGTAAACTTAACTAGGGGTTTAGTATTTCCACTATGCTTTAGTGGTTGAATTTTTTTAAAAATTTAATATTTAATTCTATTTTATTTGTTCCAATTGATATATGAAATCAGTAGCAACTAAAATTATTTTATGTGCATGAATTATATTCCATAATATTAATTAATTATTTAAATGTCATTTTTTTATTTACTCTGGTGGTGGTTTTCATTTAGTGTATGGATAAGGTTTACAGTAAACTTGATTAGGGGTTTAGTATTTCCACTATGCCTTAGTAGTTGAATTTTTTTTAAAATTTAAAATTTAATTCTATTATATTTGTTCTAATTGATATATGAAATCAGTAGCAACTAAAATTATTTTATGTACATGAATTATATTCCATAATATTAATTAATTATTTAAATGTCCATTTTTTGATTTACTCTGGTGCTGGTTTTCATTTAGGGTATGGAATGGATAAGGTTTACAGTAAACTTGAGTAGGGGTTTAGTATTTCCACTATGCCTTAGTGGTTGAATTTTTTTAAAATTTAAAATTTAATTCTATTATATTTGTTCCAATTGATATATGAAATCAGTAACAACTAATATTATTTTATGTGCATGAATTATATTCCATAATATTAATTAATTATTTAAATGTCCATTTTTTGATTTACTCTGGTGGTGGTTTTCATTTAGGGTATGGATAAGGTTTACAGTAAACTTGAATAGGGTTTAGTATTTCCACAATGCCTTAGTGGTTGAATTTTTTTAAAATTTAATATTTAATTCTATTATATTATATTTGTTCCAATTGATATATGAAATCAGTAGCAACTAAAATTATTTTATGTGCATGAATTATATTCCATAATATTAATTAATTATTTAAATGTCAATTTTTTGATTTACTCTAGTGGTGGTTTTCATTTAGGGTATGGATAAGGTTTACAGTAAACTTGACTAGGGGTTTAGTATTTCCACTATGCCTTAGTGGTTGAATTTTTTTAAAATTTAATATTTAATTTATTATATTTGTTCCAATTGATATATGAAATCAGTAGCAATTAATATTATTTTATGTGCATGAATTATATTCCATAATATTAATTAATTATTTAAATGTCTATTTTTTTATTTACTCTGGTGGTGGTTTTCATTTAGGGTATGGATAAGGTTTACAGTAAACTTGACTAGGGGTTTAGTATTTCCACTATGCCTTAGTGGTTGAATTTTTTTAAAATTTAATATTTAATTCTATTATATTATATTTGTTCCAATTGATATATGAAATCAGTAGCAACTAATATTATTTTATGTGCATGAATTATATTCCATAATATTAATTAATTATTTAAATGTCTATTTTTTTATTTACTCTGGCGGTGGTTTTCATTTAGGGTATGGATAAGGTTTACAGTAAACTTGACTAGGGGTTTAGTATTTCCACTATGCCTTAGTGGTTGAATTTTTTTAAAATTTAAAATTTAATTCTATTATATTTGTTCCAATTGATATATGAAATCAGTAGCAACTAAAATTATTTTATGTGCATGAATTATATTCCATAATATTAATTAATTATTTAAATGTCCATTTTTTGATTTACTCTGGTGCTGGTTTTCATTTAGGGTATGGATAAGGTTTACAGTAAACTTAACTAGGGGTTTAGTATTTCCACTATGCCTTAGTGGTTGAATTTTTTTAAAAATTTAATATTTAATTCTATTTTATTTGTTCCAATTGATATATGAAATCAGTAGCAACTAAAATTATTTTATGTGCATGAATTATATTCCATAATATTAATTAATTATTTAAATGTCATTTTTTTATTTACTCTGGTGGTGGTTTTCATTTAGTGTATGGATAAGGTTTACAGTAAACTTGATTAGGGGTTTAGTATTTCCACTATGCCTTAGTGGTTGAATTTTTTTTAAAATTTAAAATTTAATTCTATTATATTTGTTCTAATTGATATATGAAATCAGTAGCAACTAAAATTATTTTATGTACATGAATTATATTCCATAATATTAATTAATTATTTAAATGTCCATTTTTTTATTTACTCTGGTGCTGGTTTTCATTTAGGGTATGGAATGGATAAGGTTTACAGTAAACTTGAGTAGGGGTTTAGTATTTCCACTATGCCTTAGTGGTTGAATTTTTTTAAAATTTAAAATTTAATTCTATTATATTTGTTCCAATTGATATATGAAATCAGTAACAACTAATATTATTTTATGTGCATGAATTATATTCCATAATATTAATTAATTATTTAAATGTCCATTTTTTGATTTACTCTGGTGGGGGTTTTCATTTAGGGTATGGATAAGGTTTACAGTAAACTTGAATAGGGTTTAGTATTTCCACAATGCCTTAGTGGTTGAATTTTTTTAAAATTTAATATTTAATTCTATTATATTATATTTGTTCCAATTGATATATGAAATCAGTAGCAACTAAAATTATTTTATGTGCATGAATTATATTCCATAATATTAATTAATTATTTAAATGTCAATTTTTTGATTTACTCTGGTGGTTGTTTTCATTTAGGGTATGGATAAGGTTTACAGTAAACTTGACTAGGGGTTTAGTATTTCCACTATGCCTTAGTGGTTGAATTTTTTTAAAATTTAATATTTAATTTATTATATTTGTTCCAATTGATATATGAAATCAGTAGCATTTAATATTATTTTATGTGCATGAATTATATTCCATAATATTAATTAATTATTTAAATGTTTATTTTTTTATTTACTCTGGTGGTGGTTTTCATTTAGGGTATGGATAAGGTTTACAGTAAACTTGACTAGGGGTTTAGTATTTCCACTATGCCTTAGTGGTTGAATTTTTTTAAAATTTAATATTTAATTCTATTATATTTGTTCCAATTGATATATGAAATCAGTAGCAACTAATATTATTTTATGTGCATGAATTATATTCCATAATATTAATTAATTATTTAAATGTCTATTTTTTTATTTACTCTGGTGCTGGTTTTCATTTAGGGTATGGATAAGGTTTACAGTAAACTTGACTAGGGGTTTAGTATTTCCACTATGCCTTAGTGGTTGAATTTTTTTAAAATTTAAAATTTAATTCTATTATATTTGTTCCAATTGATATATGAAATCAGTAGCAACTAAAATTATTTTATGTGCATGAATTATATTCCATAATATTAATTAATTATTTAAATTTCCATTTTTTGATTTACTCTGGTGCTGGTTTTCATTTAGGGTATGGATAAGGTTTACAGTAAACTTAACTAGGGGTTTAGTATTTCCACTATGCCTTAGTGGTTGAATTTTTTTAAAAATTTAATATTTAATTCTATTTTATTTGTTCCAATTGATATATGAAATCAGTAGCAACTAAAATTATTTTATGTGCATGAATTATATTCCATAATATTAATTAATTATTTAAATGTCATTTTTTTATTTACTCTGGTGGTGGTTTTCATTTAGTGTATGGATAAGGTTTACAGTAAACTTGATTAGGGGTTTAGTATTTCCACTATGCCTTAGTGGTTGAATTTTTTTTAAAATTTAAAATTTAATTCTATTATATTTGTTCTAATTGATATATGAAATCAGTAGCAACTAAAATTATTTTATGTACATGAATTATATTCCATAATATTAATTAATTATTTAAATGTCCATTTTTTATTTACTCCGGTGCTGGTTTTCATTTAGGGTATGGAATGGATAAGGTTTACAGTAAACTTGAGTAGGGGTTTAGTATTTCCACTATGCCTTAGTGGTTGAATTTTTTTAAAATTTAAAATTTAATTCTATTATATTTGTTCCAATTGATATATGAAATCAGTAACAACTAATATTATTTTATGTGCATGAATTATATTCCATAATATTAATTAATTATTTAAATGTCCATTTTTTGATTTACTCTGGTGGTGGTTTTCATTTAGGGTATGGATAAGGTTTACAGTAAACTTGAATAGGGTTTAGTATTTCCACAATGCCTTAGTGGTTGAATTTTTTTAAAATTTAATATTTAATTCTATTATATTATATTTGTTCCAATTGATATATGAAATCAGTAGCAACTAAAATTATTTTATGTGCATGAATTATATTCCATAATATTAATTAATTATTTAAATGTCAATTTTATGATTTACTCTGGTGGTTGTTTTCATTTAGGGTATGGATAAGGTTTACAGTAAACTTGAATAGGGTTTAGTATTTCCACAATGCCTTAGTGGTTGAATTTTTTTAAAATTTAATATTTAATTCTATTATATTATATTTGTTCCAATTGATATATGAAATCAGTAGCAACTAAAATTATTTTATGTGCATGAATTATATTCCATAATATTAATTAATTATTTAAATGTCAATTTTTTGATTTACTCTGGTGGTTGTTTTCATTTAGGGTATGGATAAGGTTTACAGTAAACTTGACTAGGGGTTTAGTATTTCCACTATGCCTTAGTGGTTGAATTTTTTTAAAATTTAATATTTAATTTATTATATTTGTTCCAATTGATATATGAAATCAGTAGCATTTAATATTATTTTATGTGCATGAATTATATTCCATAATATTAATTAATTATTTAAATGTTTATTTTTTTATTTACTCTGGTGGTGGTTTTCATTTAGGGTATGGATAAGGTTTACAGTAAACTTGACTAGGGGTTTAGTATTTCCACTATGCCTTAGTGGTTGAATTTTTTTAAAATTTAATATTTAATTTATTATATTTGTTCCAATTGATATATGAAATCAGTAGCATTTAATATTATTTTATGTGCATGAATTATATTCCATAATATTAATTAATTATTTAAATGTTTATTTTTTTATTTACTCTGGTGGTGGTTTTCATTTAGGGTATGGATAAGGTTTACAGTAAACTTGACTAGGGGTTTAGTATTTCCACTATGCCTTAGTGGTTGAATTTTTTTAAAATTTAATATTTAATTCTATTATATTTGTTCCAATTGATATATGAAATCAGTAGCAACTAATATTATTTTATGTGCATGAATTATATTCCATAATATTAATTAATTATTTAAATGTCTATTTTTTTATTTACTCTGGTGGTGGTTTTCATTTAGGGTATGGATAAGGTTTACAGTAAACTTGACTAGGGGTTTAGTATTTCCACTATGCCTTAGTGGTTGAATTTTTTTAAAATTTAAAATTTAATTCTATTATATTTGTTCCAATTGATATATGAAATCAGTAGCAACTAAAATTATTTTATGTGCATGAATTATATTCCATAATATTAATTAATTATTTAAATTTCCATTTTTTGATTTACTCTGGTGCTGGTTTTCATTTAGGGTATGGATAAGGTTTACAGTAAACTTAACTAGGGGTTTAGTATTTCCACTATGCCTTAGTGGTTGAATTTTTTTAAAAATTTAATATTTAATTCTATTTTATTTGTTCCAATTGATATATGAAATCAGTAGCAACTAAAATTATTTTATGTGCATGAATTATATTCCATAATATTAATTAATTATTTAAATGTCATTTTTTTATTTACTCTGGTGGTGGTTTTCATTTAGTGTATGGATAAGGTTTACAGTAAACTTGATTAGGGGTTTAGTATTTCCACTATGCCTTAGTGGTTGAATTTTTTTTAAAATTTAAAATTTAATTCTATTATATTTGTTCTAATTGATATATGAAATCAGTAGCAACTAAAATTATTTTATGTACATGAATTATATTCCATAATATTAATTAATTATTTAAATGTCCATTTTTTATTTACTCCGGTGCTGGTTTTCATTTAGGGTATGGAATGGATAAGGTTTACAGTAAACTTGAGTAGGGGTTTAGTATTTCCACTATGCCTTAGTGGTTGAATTTTTTTAAAATTTAAAATTTAATTCTATTATATTTGTTCCAATTGATATATGAAATCAGTAACAACTAATATTATTTTATGTGCATGAATTATATTCCATAATATTAATTAATTATTTAAATGTCCATTTTTTGATTTACTCTGGTGGTGGTTTTCATTTAGGGTATGGATAAGGTTTACAGTAAACTTGAATAGGGTTTAGTATTTCCACAATGCCTTAGTGGTTGAATTTTTTTAAAATTTAATATTTAATTCTATTATATTATATTTGTTCCAATTGATATATGAAATCAGTAGCAACTAAAATTATTTTATGTGCATGAATTATATTCCATAATATTAATTAATTATTTAAATGTCAATTTTATGATTTACTCTGGTGGTTGTTTTCATTTAGGGTATGGATAAGGTTTACAGTAAACTTGAATAGGGTTTAGTATTTCCACAATGCCTTAGTGGTTGAATTTTTTTAAAATTTAATATTTAATTCTATTATATTATATTTGTTCCAATTGATATATGAAATCAGTAGCAACTAAAATTATTTTATGTGCATGAATTATATTCCATAATATTAATTAATTATTTAAATGTCAATTTTTTGATTTACTCTGGTGGTTGTTTTCATTTAGGGTATGGATAAGGTTTACAGTAAACTTGACTAGGGGTTTAGTATTTCCACTATGCCTTAGTGGTTGAATTTTTTTAAAATTTAATATTTAATTTATTATATTTGTTCCAATTGATATATGAAATCAGTAGCATTTAATATTATTTTATGTGCATGAATTATATTCCATAATATTAATTAATTATTTAAATGTTTATTTTTTTATTTACTCTGGTGGTGGTTTTCATTTAGGGTATGGATAAGGTTTACAGTAAACTTGACTAGGGGTTTAGTATTTCCACTATGCCTTAGTGGTTGAATTTTTTTAAAATTTAATATTTAATTCTATTATATTTGTTCCAATTGATATATGAAATCAGTAGCAACTAATATTATTTTATGTGCATGAATTATATTCCATAATATTAATTAATTATTTAAATGTCTATTTTTTTATTTACTCTGGTGGTGGTTTTCATTTAGGGTATGGATAAGGTTTACAGTAAACTTGACTAGGGGTTTAGTATTTCCACTATGCCTTAGTGGTTGAATTTTTTTAAAATTTAAAATTTAATTCTATTATATTTGTTCCAATTGATATATGAAATCAGTAGCAACTAAAATTATTTTATGTGCATGAATTATATTCCATAATATTAATTAATTATTTAAATGTCCATTTTTTGATTTACTCTGGTGCTGGTTTTCATTTAGGGTATGGATAAGGTTTACAGTAAACTTAACTAGGGGTTTAGTATTTCCACTATGCCTTAGTGGTTGAATTTTTTTTAAAATTTAATATTTAATTCTATTTTATTTGTTCCAATTGATATATGAAATCAGTAGCAACTAAAATTATTTTATGTGCATGAATTATATTCCATAATATTAATTAATTATTTAAATGTCATTTTTTTATTTACTCTGGTGGTGGTTTTCATTTAGTGTATGGATAAGGTTTACAGTAAACTTGATTAGGGGTTTAGTATTTCCACTATGCCTTAGTGGTTGAATTTTTTTTAAAATTTAAAATTTAATTCTATTATATTTGTTCTAATTGATATATGAAATCAGTAGCAACTAAAATTATTTTATGTACATGAATTATATTCCATAATATTAATTAATTATTTAAATGTCCATTTTTTATTTACTCCGGTGCTGGTTTTCATTTAGGGTATGGAATGGATAAGGTTTACAGTAAACTTGAGTAGGGGTTTAGTATTTCCACTATGCCTTAGTGGTTGAATTTTTTTAAAATTTAAAATTTAATTCTATTATATTTGTTCCAATTGATATATGAAATCAGTAACAACTAATATTATTTTATGTGCATGAATTATATTCCATAATATTAATTAATTATTTAAATGTCCATTTTTTGATTTACTCTGGTGGTGGTTTTCATTTAGGGTATGGATAAGGTTTACAGTAAACTTGAATAGGGTTTAGTATTTCCACAATGCCTTAGTGGTTGAATTTTTTTAAAATTTAATATTTAATTCTATTATATTATATTTGTTCCAATTGATATATGAAATCAGTAGCAACTAAAATTATTTTATGTGCATGAATTATATTCCATAATATTAATTAATTATTTAAATGTCAATTTTATGATTTACTCTGGTGGTTGTTTTCATTTAGGGTATGGATAAGGTTTACAGTAAACTTGACTAGGGGTTTAGTATTTCCACTATGCCTTAGTGGTTGAATTTTTTTAAAATTTAATATTTAATTTATTATATTTGTTCCAATTGATATATGAAATCAGTAGCAATTAATATTATTTTATGTGCATGAATTATATTCCATAATATTAATTAATTATTTAAATGTCTATTTTTTTATTTACTCTGGTGGTGGTTTTCATTTAGGGTATGGATAAGGTTTACAGTAAACTTGACTAGGGGTTTAGTATTTCCACTATGCCTTAGTGGTTGAATTTTTTTAAAATTTAATATTTAATTCTATTATATTTGTTCCAATTGATATATGAAATCAGTAGCAACTAATATTATTTTATGTGCATGAATTATATTCCATAATATTAATTAATTATTTAAATGTCTATTTTTTTATTTACTCTGGTGGTGGTTTTCATTTAGGGTATGGATAAGGTTTACAGTAAACTTGACTAGGTTTAGTATTTCCACTATGCCTTAGTGGTTGAATTTTTTTAAAATTTAAAATTTAATTCTATTATATTTGTTCCAATTGATATATGAAATCAGTAGCAACTAAAATTATTTTATGTGCATGAATTATATTCCATAATATTAATTAATTATTTAAATGTCCATTTTTTGATTTACTCTGGTGCTGGTTTTCATTTAGGGTATGGATAAGGTTTACAGTAAACTTGACTAGGGGTTTAGTATTTCCACTATGCCTTAGTGGTTGAATTTTTTTAAAAATTTAATATTTAATTCTATTTTATTTGTTCCAATTGATATATGAAATCAGTAGCAACTAAAATTATTTTATGTGCATGAATTATATTCCATAATATTAATTAATTATTTAAATGTCATTTTTTTTATTTACTCTGGTGGTGGTTTTCATTTAGGGTATGGATAAGGTTTACAGTAAACTTGATTAGGGGTTTAGTATTTCCACTATGCCTTAGTGGTTGAATTTTTTTAAAATTTAAAATTTAATTCTATTATATTTGTTCTAATTGATATATGAAATCAGTAGCAACTAAAATTATTTTATGTGCATGAATTATATTCCATAATATTAATTATTTATTTAAATGTCCATTTTTTGATACTCTGGTGCTGGTTTTCATTTAGGGTATGGAATGGATAAGGTTTACAGTAAACTTGAGTAGGGGTTTAGTATTTCCACTATGCCTTAGTGGTTGAATTTTTTAAAATTTAAAATTTAATTCTATTATATTTGTTCCAATTGATATATGAAATCAGTAACAACTAATATTATTTTATGTGCATGAATTATATTCCATAATATTAATTAATTATTTAAATGTCCATTTTTTGATTTACTCTGGTGGTGGTTTTCATTTAGGGTATGGATAAGGTTTACAGTAAACTTGACTAGGGTTTAGTATTTCCACAATGCCTTAGTGGTTGAATTTTTTTAATATTTAATATTTAATTCTATTATATTTGTTCCAATTGATATATGAAATCAGTAGCAACTAAAGTTATTTTATGT
Source organism: Clarkia xantiana subsp. parviflora (assembly GCA_036873135.1). Taxonomy (NCBI): domain Eukaryota; kingdom Viridiplantae; phylum Streptophyta; class Magnoliopsida; order Myrtales; family Onagraceae; genus Clarkia; species Clarkia xantiana. The sequence goes on from JAPTYO010000004.1 coordinate 28,805,168, forward strand.
GTATGAATTATATTCCATAATATTAATTAATTATTTAAATGTCAATTTTTTGATTTACTCTGGTGGTGGTTTTCATTTAGGGTATGGATAAGGTTTACAGTAAACTTGACTAGGGGTTTAGTATTTCCACTATGCCTTAGTGGTTGAATTTTTTTAAAATTTAATATTTAATTCTATTATATTTGTTCCAATTGATATATGAAATCAGTAGCAATTAATATTATCTTATGTGCATGAATTATATTCCATAATATTAATTAATTATTTAAATGTCTATTTTTTTATTTACTCTGGTGGTGGTTTTCATTTAGGGTATGGATAAGGTTTACAGTAAACTTGACTAGGGGTTTAGTATTTCCACTATGCCTTAGTGGTTGAATTTTTTTAAAATTTAAAATTTAATTCTATTATAGTTGTTCCAATTGATATATGAAATCAGTAGCAACTAATATTATTTTATGTGCATGAATTATATTCCATAATATTAATTAATTATTTAAATGTCTATTTTTTTATTTACTCTGGTGGTGGTTTTCATTTAGGGTATGGATAAGGTTTACAGTAAACTTAACTAGGGGTTTAGTATTTCCACTATGCCTTAGTGGTTGAATTTTTTTTAATATTATATTCCTTATCATTACTATTATAATATATAATATAATCATATAAATTGATACCCTAAAATAATTGGAAAAAAATAACTTGATATTATTAATATATATTTATCCAAATAATGCCTAAGGTATACATCAATATAAGTGAATAGAAAAAAATTATTGGTTAGAATCGGTGATTTAAAAGAGAATTTAGTAAATTTGAACATAATTATACTAGAATAGAACTACGTATGCAGTTAATAAATAGTAAGATAACTTTTGCACAGTCATGAAAATATATAAATATATATATATATATATATATATATATATATATATATATTAAATAAATGGGTAAAGAAGAGTCTTTATCTCTCTTACTTTTTGGTACGGTTATTGAAAAATAATCTTAAGAAAAGGGAAAAGAAGATTCTGTCCCTCTCTCCTGCTTATCTTCTTCATCTTCCTCATCAACCACGAGAAGAACATCAATGGCGGAAGAACAAAAATAACAACATTTTTGTTTTCTTCATTGCAGTTCAAAATCTGACCATAAGGACAAGCAAGTAATCTCTTACATTATCACATATTTTCAGAGGGGGCAAACTTAAGCAAGTCAATTTTTATCAAAAACTTATAAGTATCTATTTGAGCATCCATGGAGTTCAGGAGGGGCAACTGCCCCTTCTGGACCTTATATAGCTCCGTCCCTGTCTGAAGCTGCGTCAAACTAGACTGACTACAGACCCAAAACGGAACGTATAGTAAACGGCAAGTTCAAACGTCACTTAAAACTTCACATCCGGTCTGGATAAATCTTCGAACCGTGGTTTAATTCACTTAAGTGATGTGATATGATGTGACAAGAACCGCTAAACCGCATTTTTTCACTTTTTTGGTTATTTACAAGTTTGCCATTAAATACAGGCCTCTAATTGGTGGAAATTAGGCCGCTTGAAGCAGCGGTCGTTCCATAGTTTTTTTTTTTTTTTTTGGTCTTAAAACATTCAAATATAATAAAAGGTCTGAGAAAACAAACACCAGCTTAGCTAAGGCACTCCCAATGGCATTGGGATGTCCGAAGCAAGCCAAGATCCAGTTACAACTAGGTCCGCCGCGCGATTAACAAGTCTGTGTGCTTTGGATACCTTACTTCTAGGTACGGCGTAAGTAATAGCCGAAAGAGAAACAACAAGATGCTTAATATCCTGGACGACAGAAAAAACGGTCGGGTTGCAACTTGTCGAAGAGGGATCTAACTGATTCAGCAGGAGTGTCGAGTCCGTGAATAGGACATGGTTATCCTGGGGAAACGATCGAGCTAACAGCAGACCTGCCCGGCATGCCAGTCCTTCCGCTAACAAGGGATTGTCTCCAGGTGCCGATACTACAGAGGCGGCCACGACTCTGTCCGAGTCATCTAACAAAAGTGCGCCTCCGAAAACTAGGAACGAACCGGCCCTAACTGCGCCATCACACACAATGGTGGGCCTGGTGTGTGACGGCATACTCCTTCCGGCCATCAAGGTGCCGGGGGCGCGTTGGTCTCCTGAGTTACAAAAAGCATCCAAATTATCAGTAATAACAGATAGTATACAGTCCAGGGTTCTAACAGGATCCGGGCGCCTATTACTAAATAGTACTGCGTTTCTTTCTAACCAGATACACCACATTATAATACACTTATTCACGAATAGATCCATCGTCGGGACACTCAGGGGAGTGTGTGGGTGGTGGAACAACCAATCGAACACGGGCTCTCCAGGTGTGTCTTCCACATGTAATCCGAAAGAAGACCCGAACCAGATTTTCTTTACAAAAGGGCATGACCACATAAGATGATTCCAGGATTCCGATGCTTCTGAGCAGAGGTGACACTTTGGGTTGAAAGAGGGAATTCTCTTATGCATGGCTTGTCCCAGGGGCAAGCCGTTGTGACAACCTTTCCAGATGAACATTCGAATTTTTGGAATTAGTTTGGCATTCCAAAGTTTGTTCCAATGGGTCGAATTAGCGATCGAAGAGGTTGTTGCTGAATTCCCCTGCTTCTCTGAGATGAGGAGCGAGTTAATGAAGTGGTATCCGGATTTGACGGTGTAGTTTCCTGATTCGTTGTGCAGCCATAGAAAGAGGTCTTTCGTATCAAAGAGCGGTAGTTGGATCTGGAGGATGGCCGTTCTAATCACTGTAGGAATTTCGGGGGGAAAGTTCGTGAGATCCCATTGTCGTAGTGATATGAAGTCACTAACTTTTCTGCCGACGTCATGGTTGATGTAATTTGGCATAGTTGTGGGACTTAGCCAGTCTTTCAGTAGACCAAAATTTGGGACCCATGGGTCCGTCCAGAAATTGATTTTCCTTCCATTACCAACGTGCCATCTTCCCCCTCGTCCTAGGATAGATTGGAGCCGTACAAGTGTTCGCCAGACCGGTGAGTGGTGGGGGTGTGCTTTTGCAGTGAAAAAGGAATTTTGTCGCAAGTATTTCGCTTGTATGCATCTTACCCAAATTGAAGATTGGTTTGTCACTATTCTTGCAGCTTGCTTTGTGAGGAGTGCTAGATTGAACGCGTTCATATTCCTGAACCCTAGGCCCCCTTGCGTTTTTGATTTACAAAGCTTCTCCCAACTGATCCATGGTATACCCCTCTTGTCAACCTTTGTGTTCCACCAAAACTGTCTATGCAGTTTTTCCAGATTATCCGTGGTTTTCTTTGTGAGATTTACGCAAGACATTACGTAGGTTGGGATTGCTGCCGCCGTCGCTTTTAGTAGTATTTCCTTGCCCGCATGTGAAAGCAGTTTTGTCATCCAACCCTGAACGCGTGACGTGGTACGTTGTATGAGACCCTCCCCTATCTTTCCCTTTTGTTTTGCCCAATCAACCGGAAGCCCTAAGTATATTTCTTCGGGGAGCATTTCCTTTACTCCAATGATGTTTGCCATTGTTTGCCCTTCCTGTTGGGAGATATTTGGGCTGAAGCGAATGCAAGATTTGCTGTAATTGATAAGTTGACCCGATTCTCGTTGATAGGTGTCAAGAACCTGTTTAAGGTTCGTGATATTATCAACGGTCGCTTCGAGGAAAAGGAAACTATCATCCGCAAAGAGGAGATGTGTGATCTCTTCAGTATGTCTCCCTGGTTTTATTCCTTTTATTCTTCCATCCATCTGCACTCTCGACAGCTCTTGGGATAACATTTGTGACATAAGGATAAAAAGGTAAGGTGAGAGCGGGTCACCTTGTCTCAATCCCCTTGTTGGTTTAAAGTACTCCGTCGGGCGGCCATTGATGACCACGTTCAGCCTTGTTGAGGAGATGCATTCCATGATCCACAGGATGAACTTGTCCGAAAATGCCATATTTAGAAGAACTTCCTTTAGGAAGGACCATTCAACACGATCATATGCTTTGGACATATCCAGTTTCAGTGCCAACAACCCTTTTCTGCCTCTTCGCCTTTTCTTTATAGTGTGCAGAATCTCCTGTGCGAGGAGGGTATTGTCTGTAATGCTTCTCCCTGGTACAAAAGCAGATTGGAATGGGGAAATGAGTCTGGAGATGCAGGTTCTCATCCTGTTGGTGAGTATCTTGGAAATCGTTTTGTACGTTGTATTGCAGAGGCCAATTGGTCTCCAGTCCGCCATATCCTGTGGGCAGGTTTTTTTGGGGATGAGTACCAAGTTGGTGGAATTGATTTCCTGGCTGAGCCTTCCTGTTAAGAAGAAATCCTTCACTGCCTTTGAGAGATCCTGTTTTGTGATTTCCCAAGTGTGTTGGAAAAATCTTGCTGGATATCCGTCTAGCCCTGGAGCTTTATCCGCCTGGAACTGTGCAAGCACTTTTGTGATTTCCAGATCGCTTGCTTGGGTAATAAGTTTTACCCCTTCTTCCTCGGGGAGAAATAGAGCATTCCTTTGAGGAATTTCCGGGATAGGAATATCACCTCTGATTGTGAATACATGCACAAAATAGTCTGTGATGTGTTTTGAAATTTCTTCCGGTTTTGTCAGGCACGTTCCATCGGGTAATGATATAGAATTCAGGTTGTTACGCCTTCTTCTTGCTATTGTGTAGGCGTGAAAGAACTTGGTATTCCTATCTCCCTCTTTTAGCCATGTTTGTCTCGATTTTTGTCTCCACATAATCTCCTGGTTCAGATAGAGTTCCTTAATGTTAAGGAGTATCTCATCGGTTTGACCAGCGGGAATATCCATCTGTTGTGCCTCGTTCAGGTTAGATAGCTCCCTTTTGATTTGCATCTCTATATGTCCAAAAGTGGATCTGTTCCACACCTTTAGTGCGTTTTGAAGTGTTGAGAGGTTTTGGCTCAAAAGTATTTGTGGTGGTGTGTGGCAATTAAGTGCCCAAGTGGTTCTTAGGAGCTCAATGAATGAAGGGTGTCTGAGCCACATTGATTGGAAACGGAAGAGGCGTTGGGATGTGCTCGATGGATTTGCCTCTTTAGTTATTAGTGGGATTGGGCAATGATCTGAGGCGACCATTTCTAGATGCACCACTTTTGCTTCAGGGAAGATGCCTTGCCAAATCGTGTTTGCTAGTGCTCTATCCAGTCTTTCCCTCACTCTATCTTCTCCCACGCGCCGGTTGCTCCACGTAAAGGGTTGCCCCTTGTAACCGAGATCGAGAAGACCTGTTTGATTTGTCCAGGAATGTGCTCTTAGAATTCTAGATGCGCTTGCTGGAATCTTTCCCTCCTTTTCCTCAAATTCCCAAATATCGTTGAAGTCGCCAATGACCATCCAAGGACTGTTCTGGGAGCGGGTTTCACGGAACTGAGAAAGGTTATTCCAGAACAGTGGTCGGTCTTCCGTTCTTGAGGGTGCGTAGATGAATGATGCTTCCCATGGAGAGCCAAGGAGGGTGGTAGTGATGATCGTGTGAATGACATTAGGATTTGCAGATAGGATGTTAATTTGGGCCGGTGCCTTCCAAGCAAGAAGCAGTCCACCTTTCGTCTCGTCCGGATTGATGCAGAAATGGAAATCAAGACCCGATCTATTTACAGTCTTAACTAGTCTACCCAACTGACTCTTTACTTCCGACACAAAAAAAATATCTGGCCTATGAATTTGAAGTAAAACCGACACGTGATGAACTGTCAATATGCTTCCTGCACCTTGACAGTTCCAAGCTAGTATTCTCATAATGTTTCCGGTCCAACCCGTAAGGGGCTGACCGTACTAAAGTTACAAGGAGATACAACAATATCACTAACAAGCTGGTGAACATTGTAAAACTCAGAAACTAAAGGAGAAAATACCTCCGAGTTTAGGTGTGTTTTCCCCGGTCCCAAGCGAATGCCAATCTTGCGCTTTGGGCGTGGTCCGATAGCCATCCTAGCCGTGCGACGTGGACGTGGCGGGGTTCTTGTTATGAGTATCTCCGGGTTGTCAGTACGGAGACGTTTCCTAAGTGGGGTCAGGTCCTCTTCATTCCCTGGTTCGGTCTCGTCTATTATGTTTCCCGACATCTGATCCATACAGGTAAAAGATTCCACCACAATATCCTCATCATCTTCTATTTCCACTATCTCCATGGTAGCAGGCTCTTTTCCTGGGCGGTGAGTTAGTTGGAGGCCCTCCTCCAACTTCCTACCCACCGGCCAACGATCCTCCGGCAGTTCATCTTGAATCATTGGGTTAAAGGCTAAGTCTGTCGTCACCGTCCCCACTGTCGCCCGGTGCGGGTTCTTCTGGACAGATAGCCTTTCAGCTAAATTGGACAGGGGGGAGGAAGGAGGTGTAATGATCACTTGCAGAGGGTTGTGTAGTATTGGCACTGTGAATTCTGGCATGCCCTGCCAGTTCATGAATGACTGTTCTTGAAGGAGCAGAGTCGATTGTGCTCAGACTGACTGGGGTTGGGTGAAGTGTGTTTGCTCGATAGCTTGTGCATTCTGGTTCCAAGAATACCAGTCGACTAGTAAAGGGTTATCTTCATCCGCTTGTGGGTTGCTTGACTCGCCAATATCGGAGTGCGAGAAGTGAGAGCTCTTGGATAGGTTTGGTGAACTTTTCTTTAATCCCAGCCAAATCCTCTCTTCCTCGGTGAAGTGATCCGACTCCTCTTCTTTCCCCATGGAGTTTGTGTGGTTTTTGGTATCGAAGGGCGGTGAATTGTGCATCTCTCCGACTGGGGCCTGTCCTGCATACTGTCCCGGAGGTTTTGTGGATTCCAAGTCGCGTCCATCCGGGGTATTGTACTGGCCATCCGCATCCCAGTAGATCCAGCGGCAGAGGTTTTTAGCTCCACGGTTGCAAACCGGGGTGTACCAAGGCTCCCCCCTGTTTTGTAAGAACTTCGAAACCCGGTATAGCGTTGATCCTCTGTTGCATTTCCGTAAGGAGGGCAATTGCGTCGTTTAGGGAGTGCTTGCAGTCGACTCCAATGTGCCCCGCACAACCACAACGGACGCATGGTAGTTTACCTCGGTATCGAATGTATACTGGCTCTTTGAAGGGGGAATGCAGTAACTTGACCCCCGGTGGGACTGCCCTATTGAGGTTAACGGCTACACGAACTTTCGGGTAGGCTATCACCCAAGGTTCCTCAAGAATCTCATCTAGATGTTCAATTTGTAGGACCGTTCCTACTGTTGCGGCTACTTTAGTAATAACATCAAATCCAATGGTGTTCGGATCAATACCTCTAAGTTCGATCCACATAGACACATCAGTCATTGGGAAGGTTCTAGGGATTCCGAAATCTCTACATTCGAACATAACCAGTAGGGCATTATCAACCACAAAAGGAGCGTTCAGCATTACTTCCCGTAGGTGTAGTTCATCACTGAAAACGAAAATCCAAAATTGGTCGTTGCGAAAACTTACACGGGGTGATGGATTGAATTTCCAGGTTTCGTTCGCCAATTTTCTGACTAGGTCCGGGCGAGGCCTCGATCCCGGGGCCATTTTTCCGGCGAGCATTCTGTTAAGTGGTGACGCGTTGGAAATGCACGGCCTTGTCATTTGCTGGTGTTGTGGTGGGCACTTCTTTTGAGCTTGGGGGTCCATATGGTTCGAGGTGCGTTCGATGAGGTCCCAAAGTGGAGGTGACGGGAAGTGGAGGGGTGGAATTGCAGGTGTTGAAGGGCGGGAATGGCAACTTTGTTTAAGACAGGTTAACTCAGCTGAGATAGGAAGTCTGGCGATGTATCGACTGGACCGGAAAATGACAATCTCCTCGAACCGGTTTAGCTGTGGCGGTTCAGACCGTAGGCGGTTCGCTGAGCGGTTCAGTGGGCTGGGCTGTGTTCTCAGCCGGTGACTGGGAGGTGTGGATTGTTTGGTGGGCTTTTGTTGTTGGGGGTTGACTGTGGGCCGGTAGTTAGGAGATGGGTTGGGTTGACAATTAGGTTTGTCCAGAGAGGGCTGACTGGTAGGTGGGCTGGACGGAAAGTGGCTTGGGCTATGGAATATTCCGGCGGGCCGCAGTTCTTCGTGTTGGGGCGAAGCTTTGGGGGTTTTGTCTCTGGGAGAAACTGGAGCTACTCCTAAAACGTTCGAGGGTAGGGTGGCAAAAAACGTGGGTCTACGGAGCGAAGGTGGGAAGGTGATTCTGGGAGGTAATGAGTAGATTAGTACGCGTCTGGGCTCTGGTAAGTTCCGAACATGTCGAGCTGGGTTCGATGGGGCGGACTCCTTTGATGGCGCGGGATTCGCAGTTGATGGTGAGAGAGAGTGGTTTGTAATATGAGGAGGTAAGTGCAGAGAGGGAGAGGTGAGGTTTCTGAGTATATGAGATAAATAGGGGATAAGTGAGGGAGGTGAGGATGTTGTTGGAGCAGTGAAAGGGGAGTTAATACCTGCTGCACCGATGTGACTTCCGACGTCATGATTGAGGGATGCAGAGGCTTCTTTAGCGGGCTGGGATGAGAAGATCTCAGTATCTTCTTTAGAGCAAGCGATTTTAGGAGATTGGGAAGAGAAATGGTGAATAGGGTTTTTACCAGAGGAACATAAATGCATCGACGAGATGTTTTTCTGGTTAGGTACTGCATTGTGAGTTAAGTTATGGCGACTGGATACGGATAATTCTGAGGAGGAGGATGGAGATGATCGTGATCTGGATGGATATTTCTTTTGCTTTAGGGTTTTGCCGGGTGTGAGAGCGCCCGTACTCATTTCCGATGACGAGATCACCGGTTGCTCCCTTGGGAGCGAGAAAACAGCAAGTTTAGTCCGTAGCATTACCCTTATTTAATTTTAGGAAAAAAATTATATTTTCAGTACATCAACTATTACTCATTTTTTTAGTACATCAACTTCTTTCTTTTTTTTACTTTTAGAAGTTTCAACTATCTTATTTGTGACTATTTAATAACGCATGACTCAATTCGGCTAGTTAAGGGTTCGCATTGGCACTTCTTGTGCTAGACCTTGTAATCAAGCACTACAAGAAAATAGGTAATTTGTGACGACGTTTTTTTTAAGGAAAGCAATCCATCACGAATTATAAGAATTTTCAAGGGATCTTTTAAGTTGAGGGAAATTTATTACAAATTTAAAATTTTGTAATAGATTACCTTCACGAGTTTCTAGCCAAACTTTTTGTTAGGAGTCATTCATCTAGATTTTTTTTAATGTTTTATTTGTAAGACATTTTCAACATTCTCGTACAAATAATTTAATATGTCCCTGACAAATAAATTTATCACAAACGACTAGATTTCTTGTAGTGATGTATGTGAGACCATGAGCATTAGCCCGGACCAGGCCGAGCCTCCTAAATCACCTTAACCGAACAAAACTCTAGATATGTCATGGCTCACTTGGCCGAGCTAAATGGCTCGCCTTAATCCGAACTCATGCGAGACATGGTCTCCCAAACTATGTGATCAAGTCTAGCACGGGCCAAGACAAGCCCTTAACTAAGTGAGTCGAGTCAACCGTCATTAAATAATCACATTATTTTACGGTTAAGACAGCTAGAATTAAAAAATAGAATTAAAGCACTAAAAAGTTAATTATATTTAACATTTTAGTGCCTTAATTTGTTGAGATACTAAAAACTATCATTCCTTAATTTTATCATGAGCGGGTTCACATTCGCATGGAGTTTAGTGGCAATTTCTTACCTTATATATATCATTCTCACATTACATTATGTCGTTTGACAAACCAAACAATGAAATGTGTAATGTAAAATTTAAAAAGTAAGTTAGTAATTTTCACAATAAATATTCTTTTGAACTTTATAATATAAGATATAGTATACTCTCATATACATATATATTAACATAATATTAATAAAGTCACATTACAAAGCATACCAAACATTGTAATCTAACATTATACTCTATAATATAGTCCAATCAAACACTGCAATCTAACATTACATTACTTACATCACATTAATTGCAATCTCACATTTTAAATAATATTTATTTAAATGCCCTCCTAAAAGTTCTGTATGTTCTTAATTAGTTTAATTACGGTAAAACTTAAAAGTTTAAATTGACTCTTGCTTTCTTAATAATTTTGATTCAATAATTCATTATTTTTTAGCAATTAATAATTGGGTTAATAACTAAAAAACTGTCAAAGGTTTATCCTATGTTAAAATTAGGTGTCTGAAGTTTGAAATGTTAAAAGGGACTGTCTGAAGGTGTCGTTGCGCGTCTTTTCATCTTTATTCAATCATTTTCATTAATCCACCCACCCACTCATAATCCATCACTATTAACTTTTCACAAAACCACTAAACCTTAGACATTTTTTTTTGTTTTGTTATTAACCCTTAATAATTTGCATTGGTTTTTTTAATGAATGCTACAACAATATGTTACTTTATCACTTTATATGGAATGGGAGAATCTCTATTAATTGCCACAAGTTATTATCTACAAACAGAATAATATATATATATATATATATATATATATTAAATTGTTTTGAGGTGGACATGACTTGTGGCCATGCACGCGGAAGTTAAAGTGAAGGTGCATTTGATTGGTGGGTGGGCAACTGTTGTGGAGCTGAGCCACGTGCTTCTGACGATGGACTATACGACTGTAGTCACTGTACACAACAGCTCTCATCCTCAATTTATTCTAATTTAATTCATATATATTAGCTTTGTCCCGCGTGAAATAAGTTCGTAAATTGATAAATTACTTTTTTTTGCCACTAAATTGATGTAAATTAGTAATATATTTTTCATGTATTTATTATTTTTATAATTATTAAAATATGGTGTATTTACAAATAAATTAACATTTTATTTATAATAATAAAAATTAAATAAAATAAAATAAAATAAAATATAATATAAATAATTTGTTTTAAACGAAATACATAAAAAAAAATCACGGTCCAACATAAGACCCATAACACATCATACCAAGATCCACTCATTTCAGAATTCATATGCAACCCAACATTTTTTTAATCAAATCAACCCAACATTGACATTGCTTATAAATTGGTATTTTCTGCAGCCCAAGCTCAGTAATCACAAGTAGAATTCATCCGATTATCTAATGTAACACTACCTCCTCCCTTACGCAGTCGGTAGCAATCTTCAGATGTCATAAGCCATAACCTTGACACCTTCTTCATTAGGGGTGGCAACCAATGTTATCGGAACCAGACCGGGCACCGAACCGGCGAGGTGACCGGTTTCCGGTTCGGCAGGTTCGACCTGGGTCGAACCCGGTCCGATCGGAAAGCCTGAGAATGTAAGTAGAATCATCATTTAAAAGCAACTCAATGGACAAGAGTACCATACGTTGGCCGAAAAGAAACAAGAGTACCATACAAGAGCCCAATTTCAAAGCCCAGACCATATCACTTGTTTCAAACTTCAATGGTAGGGCAACTTCATCGTGGATTTGGGATACGAGTTGGAACTTGGAAGTGCTGACGACTACGATAACTGGAAGGGCAACATCAACAGTTGAGCTCCATGATGTGAAGAAGAATATTGATGACACTGTCCCCCCACCTCCCCCGTCCCTCACCTCTATCTTCTATATTCTTCCCATCCCCCTTCCTTGCGACTTGTTCAACGTCGATGGCCACGCGTGAAATCGACTTGCTCGGAATCGTCCACATCGATTATGTCTCTATGAAATTCCGTCGAAGAAATCCCCTAGTTGAAATTTTTTGCTCCTCATCTCAAATGTAAATGAAACTCTCGTAGATCTGAGATTCAAGATTGAAATTAAGAGCATAGAATGAGAGAAAGACCATATCTGAAGTTGGAGACATGAGGAACACCAGATCTGCCTTGTTGATGATATTACTTTTCATTTATGCGTGGGCTGCAGCTTGTCTGGCTGAATTTTTTTTTTTTTAAGAATCTGAACCGGCGAACCTTCCGGTCCGATTAGAACCGGTCGGTTCTCCAAAAAACCGGCTATCGAACTGGGTTCGCTTACATCCTCTCGATTTGCTCAAATAGGACCGTTGGTGTCACCGGTTTCAGTTCGAACCCGGTCGGACCTGTAAGTATTTGGACTATGAGCAGCCGTAATTGATAGCCCATTAATTAAGTCAATGTACCTAAGAAATTAGGTAATGTCATATTAGAAATTTTGGACTAGGCCAAAAATCTTAATTGACATGGGAGGTCCAAAATTGGGCCTCCCTAATAGCATGACCGGCCGAAATAACAAGGAGGGCTAAAGTGGACAAAAAACTTTACTCCTCTTATAAATAGGGAGTCTTAGGAGGGTTTCATAACACTAATGCTATTCATCTCTTCTTAAGTGGTGAAATTAAAAGAAAACCCTCCTCCCTAATTACTATACACATTGGCCGAACCACATCAAAGGAGGTGCCAAATTGTGTCGAGCAATTTACTACAAAAGATCCATTCCGCGAAGAATCGACTGAGGCTTTGCTGTGAGGCATAATTCGCGTAGGGCTTCTCTAACAGGAACCTCTACAGGAAACCGTCCGGCGGACCGAGAACTCCCATCAACGGTCTTGGGCTGCAGGAAATATTGTAGGTATGTGCACCTTCTTCCGCTGCTATTAGTTACCTGACACGTATCTTGTTTACTATTTCCGTAGCATTAATCCCCTAAATCCAACAAGACCGCCGGTCCGGTCCGATTCTGATATCACTGGTGGGTACCTGCCCCGAATTTGACTCCCGGACTCGTGCCCGTGGGTTTTGGGGCGGGTTCGGGTCTTCTTACCCACGGGGCAAGTCCGGATCCAAGGTCGTGGTGCTCCGTTGACTCGCCCGTATATATATATTTTAAATAATATGGTTAATATAAAACATATTAAAACTATTAAGGACTATCCTGTAAATAACGTTAATTAATTATTCTACTAAATGAACTCATCTTCACGCCGCCTCCTTTCACTTTTAGGGTTAGATCCATTCATTCAACTCATCCTTACGTCGCTCCACAAAAAAAAATCATCACGACACTTCAAGGCTGAGCGGAGACCTCACCTGCCAGAGCGGAGACGAGACCTTACCTAATAAGATCCATTGATTGAGTCACAGACGAAAGCGGATACCTCACTTACCAGACCAGGCTCCAGCGTGTCTCACGACTACCGCACCCACCAGTCCAGCACCGCGGTTCACTAATCGTTCACCTAGCCACGAATCGGGGACTGCCGCGACACACACATCAGATTTGATGGAGGAACCCACATATCAAGGTAATCGGTTTCATATGAATTTACACATACTATATGCTAAGAGCTAATGTGGTTTTCTGGAAATTTTGGGGCAGGGCGGGGCCCCGTGGGTCGACCCGCGAAATTTTTGGACTCTTAAGACCCGCCCAGTGATATGTACGGGGCGGGCACGAGTCGACTAGGTCGACCCGCGGGGCGGGCACGGGTCTGGCAATACCTGCCCCGCTCCTCCCCGTTTCCACCCCTATTTTTCATCCTCCTGCAAACAAATATGTGCATGCAATCCATTTCGCCAGCACCGCTCCACATGCGCCCTGCCAGCATCTCTTCGTATGCACCCCGCCAACTTCGCTACCGTCGAGTTCAAACCACTCAGATCTGGGTTCCTTCTCTTTCCCACCTATGTTTGTAGTTTCTGTCTTCCTGAGATGAAGTAAAAGCCTCATTTTATTTACCTTATATCTTAGCGATTTGGGAGCTTTAATAATCCGCGAAACTCCTCAAAATGATTGGATGAGAATGATAGTCAGTAGTTATCGTGAGTTTCTTACCCTTATGTTCACTTAGTGGTCACCAACCCGATATAAGTATTAGGTTGTGACTATTTGTGCGGATGGTCCTGGATTTTATAATCCGATAAGATTGGACCTAAGAAACATACACGATTGATCAAGGATGCATTGCGAACTTTTAGTTTGACAGGTACAATCAGTTGTGCACAGAAGCTACAATACTCCCAACGGATGAGTAGCACAGTTCTGTTAAGGCTTGTCGGTCGCACGACTAAACTCGTATGAAACAGATGGAAGTAAAGAGGACGAAATTGAGCTAAAGATAAATATGTGTCCTCTCATTCGGGCGAGTGGGAGCTATTGGCAATTGTGACAATTCAGCTGCCCTTCTTGGTAGCCCATTAACCAACCCAATTGAGGTGTAAGTTACTTAAAGCAATTAACCCTAATTATGAGGTGTGTGCCGAATTAATTAGGGTAGGGGGCCTACTGGACTTGCTCATTAACTATAAGGATTAATGTCCATTAAGAGTAGACCTATAACATATTTTGGTCAGCCACTTAGGGAGGCTAATGTAAGTATTTGGACAATGGGCCGCCGTAATTGGGAGCCCATTAATTAAGGTCGTGTAACTAAGAAATTAGGTAATGTCATATTAGGGATTTTGGTCTAGGCCTAAAATCTCAATTGACATGGGAGACCCAAAATTGGGCCTCCCTAATAGAATGACCGACCGACCGACCCGGACTTTTGTCCATTTTACTCCTCTTATAAATAGGGAGTCATAGGAGGGTTTTAGAATGCTAATTCTCTCTTCCTAAGCTGTGAGATTAAAAGAAAACCCTCCTCCCTATTCTAGCAAGAGTTCGGCCGAACCACATACCACAAAAGGAGGTGCCAAATTGTGTCGAGCAATTTACTCCAACAGATCTATCACGCGAAGAATCGACTAAGGCTTTGCTGTGAGGCATAATCCGTGTAGGACTTCTCTAACAGGAACCTCTACAAGGAACCGTCCTACGGATCGAGAACTCCCCTCAACGGTCTTGGGCTACAGGTAACATTATAAGTATGTGCACCTTATTCCGCTGCGTGTTAGTTACCTGGCACGTATCTAAGGTTATGTTTTTAGTGGACTTTAAAACCCTACTTGGCCCACAAGTCTCAATTTTGGCCGAACCTATTGGGTAACGGTCCAGTCCAATTTAGTACAACCGGGTCAGGTCAATCGACCCGGGAGACTAAGGGAACACGAACCGGACCGAACCGGGTCGGGTTCCACGGTTTCGAACTAGAGCGGGTCAAACGCCGGGTTTTCTCAATTGGTCCGACCCATCCGGGTCGGGTCAGACCGGGGAAACTAATATGGGTCGAACCGACCCGGTTCGAGTGACGAACCGAATTCCTATTTTAAACCGAACCGGTCCGGCTGAACCATTTTTCAAACCGAACCAGACCGGTCTGAAACGGTCTGACCGAACCTGATTAATTAAACCGGATTGAACAATACGTATTAATTAAATAAAATAGGATGGTCAAATTTTAAATCCAAATGTTTTCGAACTTTAATTACCTACACAGTGCTTAAAGGTTTAATATTTCATCGTTTTAATTAAGCATGATGCCTAGTTTCGATTTTGGGGATGAATCTCGAAAATGTATGATTTTGGGACTGAGTCATTTAGTGGGCTGAATTGCAATTGCTATTTAATTGATATTATTGCATGATTAGAACTGTCGTCTTAACTATGTCAAGCTAGTTGGATTATGCATGTTGTGGGCGTAGCCCTGGTTTTCAATTAATGAGTTGCGCACTAGGATAGACACGTTGTGATGATTGCAATTGTCTAGTATTCATGTCCAGAAGTACGCATGGTTGATTTATAACATGAATTTCAAGTCAACCCCAAATGTTTTAAAAGCGGAAACCAGTCGTCAAATATGCATGTTTGAATGGTGTGATCACGCATGATGCGTATGCATAGGTTTGGGCATAAAAACCGGTCCGGCCGGACTGGTTCGGAACTGGTCTGGAACCGGACCGTTTGGAACCGGTCCGGAGTGGACCGGTCCAAATTGGACTGGTTTGTAACCCCTAAATTGGAACCAGTCCAAGGGGTATACCAAACCAGTCCAATAAACCAGTCCGGACCGGACCGGTTTTGAACCGCTTTTTAGTAAAAAAAAAAAAAAACGTTTTTGACCGAGACTATTTTTTTAAAAAAAAAAAACAGGTTTTTGACCGGTTTTGACCGGTTTCTAACCGGTTTTGACCGGTTTTGACCGGTTTCTGACTGGTTTTGACTGGTTTTGGACCGATTTTTATTGATAAAACCGGTCCGACATATAAAACCGGTCCAGGACTTGTTTTTTTAAAAAACAGTCCAAAACCGGTTCTGGACCGGTTCAAACCAGTCCAGTTTTTTTTAGACCAACCTAAGCCAAAAAAAAACCCTAGTTATTACTGGACCGGACCGTTTAAAACAGTTCCGGTCCGGAACCGGTTCGGCCTGAACCGGTTCAGTGCCCACCCCTACGTATGCATGAATGTTGATGATGAACTAGCATGTGATAATTTACTTAAGCAGTAGAATTATATATGCTAAGCATGAGTTCCTCATAACATTAGACGCATGACGCGTATGCACGAGGTGTGGTTTGTTTCTTGGATGTCATTTGCACACGATGATTTACTTGTGTAGTAGAATTGTGTGTGCAAACTTGAAATCCAAGAAAACGTTTTAAAAAGGGCATTGGTAAAGCCAAGATCGGGTGTTTTAAAAACCTCATATTCCGGTGATTGCGATTAAACCGTTTTAAAAGACTGATCTACTAGAAAGAAGACGACAGTAATGTGAACTCTTTCACGACCCCCTTCCCTCGGTTTAATGTATGTCGGTTGGGTTAGATGTCTGAGGAATCATCATTAGTCATCTTCTATCTCATAGATATCTGATGGACACAATTCTTTTTCAAAATGTCATTGTCTTCCTGCTTATGCATAATTGTCAATATGTTAGTATCGAATAGCTGCACATATGGATTCATCATGTGCAAATGAGCTTTTAAATGAGACAAACTACGACTCGTGGTGCAAACGCATAAGTAATCTGCTAGAAGGCGAAGTATGATAGACCACATTCAGAAAACAATGAACAGTACAGACGCGGGCCTCACCAAGGGGCTGGCATATACCCACTTCAAGTGGGAGCAGGATGACATAGGGCGAATGAGATTTTGTTGTCGCAGATGTCTTCGAACATCGAAAACGTGTATACGGATATTCCTTCCACAAATGATATATGAGATGCTCTGTACCTGAAATATGGCAGCGGCTTAGCAGTTACACTACACCCACTTATACCCTCTTTAGATGAATGTCTGAAGAGCAACAACATCAGTGTGCTTGAAAAAACACACAAACTCCTTAGCATGGTGAAACCGATTGAAGAGGAAAGTCGGATGGTTGAATGAGACAAAATTCAAGCCATAATTGGGATTCTTCCGAAGTCCTGGAGGGAAACCAGGACATTACTGACTCTCGACAGTTCAGTACTGGATTTCCCAAGTGTCATGATGGTAATCGAGATAGAATAAACTCGATTGGCATAGGTTACGAAAGAAATCAAAATGCCGAAACAACCTGTTGGACAGAAGAACAGGAAAATGGGCAAGGGAAAGACACAACAGGAAGTTGGCGGTAAAACATTAACGAAGCCTGAACAAGGCAAGCTCCAGTTAAAATTGGAGATTGTTTGCAAGGACACTGGCCCTCGCCGCATAGGTGATGGGGCCAGGCCTAGCAAATCGCATGCTGTCAAGGTATGTGCCATTTGATATGTTAAGGAAGCTTTAGTTTCCTCTACTGTCATGTTAACTGATTCAACTTCCTCTTGGATTTTTGACTCAGGTGCAACGGACCACATAACCAATGACAAAGGTTCATTTTCCATGTTCAGACGAATGCCAAAGGATTCAAAAAGGATATACATTGGCGACAACTCTCAAGTTTACGTCGAAGGAATAGGGAACTGCAAATTGCCTATGCGCAATGGCAGAACCTTACTTCTAGAAAATGTCCTTTTTGCTCCTAGAATTCTAAGGAATGCTATTTCTGTTACTTCTCTTATGGATAATGGATTTGCTTTATCATTTGAGAATTCCCTTGTTCGTATAAATAAAGGCAATACCTTTTATGGCCATGCATTTTCCTCTAATGATCTAATCATTATGGATCTGAATGGATATGAAAAATTGAATAGAATGTATTCATTGTCATCTAGGGAAGCAGAAACTGATGCGGCCAGGTGGCATGCGAGGTTGGGACATATAAGCTATGACAGGGTTCAAACCCTCGCTCGGAGAGGATTACTCCCGGGAGCGACGCAAGTGGTGAAAACCACATGCGAGGATTGTATAGCCGGAAAGTCAAACCGCAAACCATTTGGTGAATCACTACGAGCTGAATATCCATTGCATTTAATTCATTCAGACGTCTGTGGACCCATGAATGTCAGCGCAAGGGGTGGTAAACGTTACTTTGTGAGCTTCATCGACGACTTCACCCGTTATGGTTTTACTCATTTGATTTCTCATAAATCCGAGGCTATTGACTCCTTTAAAAGCTTTCTTAACCTCGTAGAGAATCAGCAGGAGCGAAAGGTGAAAACCCTTCGCACTGATAGAGGTGGAGAATATATCTCTAATGAGTTTAAGAAGTTGTGCGATGAAAGAGGTATTGTACATCAAACTACAATTCCTTACACACCACAACAAAATTGTGTGGCTGAACGGCATAATCGTACACTCCTGAACATGGTTAGAACGTGATATCGTAAGCGAAGTTGCCAAATCTCCTATTGGGGTGACGCACTAATGACTGCCATACATATAGTAAACCTCGTCCCTACAAAATCGATGGACACGACACCATATGAGCTGTGGTTTGGTAGAGATGTGGATCTTACCAAGCTGCGACCTTGGGGTTGTGCAGCATACACGCATCAAACTGACAGCCGTTACAGGAAGTTAGGACCTATAGGATTGAAAAGTATCTTTATAAGGTACTCTGAGAACTCTAAGGGATACGTGTTTGTAGCAGCTCAGGAGAATGGTGGTGTGGTCGAACATGAGTCCATAGACGTTACATTCCTTGATGATGAATTTCCTATGCTTGGAAACATCAAAAGTCAAAACAAGCGAAGTATTGATTGAACTAGAGGATGATGATGATCAGGTTCCACTCGCTTCGAGTGGGAGATTTGAGGCAGCAACAAAGGTGAACGATATGGTAAATGAAGATGGGGACGTTTTCATAATAAATCCAGTGGGAGGTGTCAATCCAACCACCCACATCACAGTTGTGCAGGTGCGAATCAAGTCGGACCTGATGATCATATTACTGAACTGATGGATGAAAATCCAATTTTACATCAACTACCTACTGGATCCAGCGGGAGTGGTACGACCAACTCGGTTCCCGGTCATTGTAACCGTGGAATTAATCTCAGAGGTGGAAATTCGAGACCGAGAGGTCGTCCAAGAAAAGTTGTTGGTGAAAGTTCTAGTAGCGCTCTTGTTCCTGATGGATATACGCCCAATTTGAACCCGTTGACTTCCGAACCGTTGTATTTTTATCGTCCCATCGCCAATTGTAAATCGAAACTTCAACCCGGACACTTCGCGAGAACATCGACGGCTCGGACGGGGCCGAAGCGCCCGTCCGACATAGGCGAACTCACCTAGGTGAGGTTGGGTGGCCACACCCGACCTCCCCTAGGGGAGATCGGGTCAGCCGACCCGATCTCCCCTAGGGGAGATCGGGTTGGCCAACCCGATCTCTCCTAGGAGAGATCGGGTTGGCCAACCCGATCTCTCCTAGGAGAGATCGGGTCGGCCAACCCGATCCCTCCTAGGAGGGATGGGGTTGGCCAACCCCACCCTCCCTAGGAGGGGTTGGGTGCCCTCACCCAACCCCTACCCTTGGGGGTCGGATTTCTCCCCCCCAAGGGTCCCGACACCACATTCGGACTCCCATGCTCGGTCCGCTCAGCCTACCTCCTCCGAATCCTAAGGTCTTAATTATGTGCTTAAAGGTTAATTAATTGTGTTTAAAGGCTAACGATGTCATTAAGCCACCTTAATGACACCGTTGCCTATAAATACCCCACCTCCACTATTCATTTGATCATCTTGGCAAGTTGCACAATTTTGCTCTGACATCTCTCTAGCTTTATCTCTCTAAAACCGTACTGACTTAGGCATCGGAGAGGGTTCATCAGGCACCACCCCCCCCTCTGTGCCTGGTATTGCCCCTCTTGCAGGGTAGCAAGGAGAAGAGAGCCAAGGAAGCAGAAGAGCATAGAGCAGTAGGACAAGTCCCAGGGGTAAGAAGTACAAGCCTCAGGAGGTCAGAAGGAGAGAAGGAAAGGAGGTCAGAAGGAGAGAAGGAAAGGAGGTCAGAAGGAGAGAAGGAAAGGAGGTCAGAATGAGAGAAGGAAAGGAGGTCAGAAGGAGAGAAGGAAAGGAGGTCAGAAGGAGAGAAGGAAAGGAGGTCAGAAGGAGAGAAGAGAAGGACATATATCAGAATGACTAGTCCTAGGAACAGTGAACCCGACATTTCATTAGTGGGAGATAAAATCTAGATTGACGACCCGTTGACCTAGACTTTATAACCTAACACTTGGCGCCGTCCGTGGGCTTCGAACAGAAAGCCTGACAATCACGAGAGCGAAGACGAACAACTTAGTGTCTAGAGATAATCGCCCACCTGGGGGCAATAGGCAAGAAAGACATCCTATACCTCCAGCAAGGCAGCCTAACCCAGAGAAACAGCCTGCACACCAGAGCCTCAGGTAGCCCCACAGGCACCCCAGCCTAACAAGCAGGGAGGAGGCTTCCACAGCTCCAACTCCATTAACTAGGAAGCCACAGGGATAGGGGGCAACAAGGAGTGCCATCCCAATACACGGCACCTCCACAGGGGTACTACTATAAGGCACAACCTCAAGGGTATCCATATGAAATAATGACTCAAAGGAACGACAATCGTGCCCACGCAACCAACATAAGGCACGCATACTCGCAAGGAGCACAGACAGTGACTCCAAGGTTAATGCACGCATTGGATGAGCTGCTAGCCTATAGGGAGACCCTGAGGAACAGGCAGAGAAGGCAACACCAGCATGAAGAAGAAGAAGTTCATGAGGAAGAACAAGTCCCAGAAGAAGAACACCACTCGCACCCTCGAACAGGACAGTGACAAGAACAAAGGAGAGACAACCAAAGGCCACCCCCAGAGGGAAGGCAGCAGTCTGTGCCTCCAAGGCAGCAACAGACACAGCAGGATGCCAGGGCATACACCCCCCTAGGGGCAGACATACATGCAAGACCAACAAGGATATAGGAGTTCCAACATCCACCCTGGCAATGTACACATACAGTCCGTATCACCACAGACATGACTAAGGGACATACCAAGGAAAGCTCAAAGGGAGGAACATAGTCCCAACAACACAACAAGGCAACCACCTACCCATGATACAGCACGACAGGTCCAAACCCCTTGTGCATGACAACCCTTGGCACACATCCCCCTAGGACAGGGGAGGAGTTGAAAAGACAAGGATTTGAACAGGAGACTCATAGAGTACCACACCACGTCAGCACATAGCTACTACAATGGGAAGTCTCATGAAGAGACATAGTAGAGTGAGACCACACATAGCATACATGAAGGATACACCTCCACCTAATCCGCCTTGCAAGGATGCGACCTCATATTCCTCAAGTGGAAGGAATACACACAGACTAATGGAGGAAGACAGTTACATTACCAAGGAAGCAGGGGATTTCAACACCCCACACCCATATCCTTCCCATATCCTCTTATTTAATTTAACTGCATAACAAGTCAACTCCCTAAGAGGGGTAGATTTTGATACTTGATATCAACATGTTTTCCAAGAAAGACCATACCGGACGCCTTCGGGCTCCGTGGTATATATATACACAGGTGGACCACTAGAAGAATACGTAAAAGGCCATCACCAATCAAGAGATGCACAAGCAACAGATTCCTCAATCCCAAAGAACACCTATAAGGTCAAGTTTCTGGGAAGGATCACAAGATGGAAGGCTCACTTACAAAAATAAGTTGAGCACCCCCAACATCCTATAGAGGAACTACCATGAAGGTCACAAAAGATTACCCCCACCATAACCTTCCACTAAGCATCCTAGGGCCAAGTACGTCAAAGGATCCCATCGGGCATTGGTATGCAAGGGGGGCACCAGTTACAACATGCCCTCCCCACAAGCGCCCATTAGCATAAGAGGGGGTAGCCGCGAACACATCCCTCCAAAAATAGAGGAAACCATATCACATGGGTAACGCCCACCATCAAAGACAAACACCTCCAGCGGATCTTTATGATTTCACAAAATAGCCAGGAGACACAACCACACTTAGAAAGCCCATCCAAGATAATGGAATACACTTCCATCAAAAACCCTCAAGGACACCAAGCCTAGCAAAGGAAGAACGGTGACACCATCATCAAGCTTTTAAAAAGGGATATAGAAAACATAGTATTTCCACACAATGATATGTTAGTCATAAGAGAGGGAATCACCAACTTTGACATGAAGAGAACCATAGTACATGAAGGGAGTCCGTCAGACATCTCCCATGACCAACCATTGATGATACTAGAGAAGAGTCAGGCATACCTAATACCAAGGGACCCCCCTACTAGTAAAGATGGTCAGAACATCAACACACCCATTAGGGACACGGCACTGCAAATGAACCAGGAAAAGGATGGAACAAGTATCCTTACAAGTATCCTTGCATTTATCCTTGCAAAAATTAACTCCGTAGAAAAGAGGTCATCTAATAGATGACTATGTCTCTGTTCTCAAAATATGATCCTAACCCGGAGATCCTTGGACTCCGTACTATGTATGTAATGAATAACATGTTCATCAGATATAGGTACAAGAAGATGCAAGACAATGCCATGAAGATTAGGCGCATACCTCTACCAAGTACGACACATTGGAGTGTTCATAAACGCTCCTTCCCCATCTCACAAGAAAGGAAGACAACCAACGATACAAGTCCTAATAGAATAAACATCAGTAGAAAATCCGGTCATTGAAGTCATGCACCAAGAGAGAAACTCTAAAGATGCAAGATTGGCAAAAGAGATAGTGCAACAACTAGAGTAGGAAAAAGGAGATACATCTCCTATCAAGAGCCTTAGGGCAGGATAATAGCTCTACAAGATCAACCAAAGAAGAGCTCTAAAGCTTGGGGAGTAAGGTTTCAGGATCGACCCTCGCACTAGATGCACATCCCGATCAACCACCTTGTCTGCAAATGATAAGACATTCGACTCTGGCATCCTATCAAGAGGAGAACCCCGATAAAAGGGGCACTAGAAAAATATCCCGCCTCTAAGGCCATACGCCGAATACATGATGAATGACGGTTATGACAAAACAAAAAAGGAGGGACTTGTCAGCTCAACACACCTCAAACACGTATACGTACGCAATACAAAGGCAGTCTCTAATGAAGCTATCCAACAAGGAATAGCCAATACGAGGGCAAACCCATGGAAAATCAGGGAACATCACCGGCGAACCTAAAGGAAAACGTCATTTGTAGGTTCAAGTCCTAATTCAAAAGAAGTCTATAACCAAGATTCAAGGTGGGAGGAGCATGACCAGTGGAACACCCCCTAAGGGGCATCGAAGAATACCCCAGTGTGAAGGAAAAGGCAAGGCACTCTAAGTGCCACAACACTCCAAGAAGATACAGCCCGGTCAGAACCCCACACCCCCGTGCACGAGCAAAGAGCATGGATCAGATTGAATAGTCTGAAACACGCCTACGAGATTAACAACTCAAGACACCATTCTATGAGAGAGCTCTTCAACCTACACAAGGAAAGGGGGGAAAAATTTACAAGCACCCCTAGGATACAAACAATGCCACATCCTAGTTATCAAGAGAATGAAATCCACCACCACCCACCCAAAGCAAAAGCTCTTCCACCCAACTTCAAAAGACACATCCGACAAAGGCATCATTCAAACCATGCCTATGACTGAAACAAGCAAGCATGAGAAAGAGTAAATCCTACAAGGGACACTCATCGCATTCAAAGAAGCAGACAAGGGAGCCCCGAGCATAAGGGGTACCCAACCAAGAAAATGAACGAGGGGCCTTCAACGGCCAAATATGAAAGGCGGTGTGACCACCAAGCAACTTGGGGGGCACCAAACGAATAAGTGCTTGGTAGTCCACCTAAGTATAAAAGAAGAGATTAGAGGCAGAAGATCACAATAACATGCGATACCACTTCTCCTAGAAGAGGTCACATAGAGGAAAGCATCCTCAACTCCCTATATGAACTCGTCCTAAGTTGGCAACACACAAACATCGCCCTCGAGAGGTGATCTCCCATACTGAAGGAAAAGCGTGATAGCATGCAATATCATAAAAGGAAAAGTCAAGTAAAGACTCGAAAAGCATACCAAAGATGCACCCTACATGAGAAAGGACACAAGGTAAGGTAATATTATGAGCCCTCCGGGAGCCTATCCCGCGAACAGATTTCGACGCCCCCAAGAGCGTATCTTGAGAGTAGTGTTCATACTACGACCTTCGACGCCCCCAAGAGCGTATCTTGAGAGTAGTTTATATACTACGACATTCGACGCCCCCAAGAGCGTATCTTGAGAGTAGTGTTCATACTACGACCTTCGACGCCCCCAAGAGCGTATCTTGAGAGTAGTTTATACACTACGACCTTCGACGCACCAAGAGCGTATCTTGAGAGTGGTTTCCAAAAACTACGAATTTCGACGCCCCCAAGAGCGTATCTTGAGAGTAGTGTTCATACTACGACCTTCGACGCCCCCAAGAGCGTATCTTGAGAGTAGTTTATACACTACGACCTTCGACGCACCAAGAGCGTATCTTGAGAGTGGTTTCCAAAAACTACGAATTTCGACGCCCCCAGGAGCGTATCTTGAGGTAGATTTGCAACCTACCAGATTCGACGCCCCCAAGAGCGTATCTTGAGGTAGAAAAAACACTACCAGTTCGACGCCCCCAAGAGCGTATCTTGAGGTAGATTTCAAACTACCAGTTCGACGCCCACCAGGAGCGTATCTTTGGTCTAACCTGTGCCCTCCGGGAGCCTATCCTGCGAAACGTTAAGTGCCGTCCGAGAGCCTGTCTCGTGAACAGTTTGACACCCGTCAAGAAGGTATCGGTGGACTAACCTGTGCCCTCCGGGAGCCTATCCTGCGAAACGTTAAGTGCCGTCCGAGAGCCTGTCTCGTGAACAGTTTGACACCCGTCAAGAAGGTATCGGTGGACTAACCTGTGCCCTCCGGGAGCCTATCCTGCGAAACGTTAAGTGCCGTCCGAGAGCCTGTCTCGTGAACAGATTTCGACGCCCACCAAGAGCGTATCTTTGGTCTAACAGTACAACGTATACCGTGTAAGGGGTATCAGAAGAGATCATCACACCATGCTTAGAAGGATACCATCCTTAGAAGGACACTATGCTCAGAAGGATACCATAAGAAAGAAATTTCTAAGTAAAGTAATGTGAAGAACAAGTAATGTTTTTTCTTGATGAGATAGCAGGTATGATGTGAAGGAAAGCACAAAAGAAAGAAAAAGAAAGGAAAGCATATTCAAAGGAGAAGTCCATGACCAAAGGATCATATACAGAAGCACAAGAGGTTATCATGAAAAGTAACGAGTTATACTACCACCCATATCACAAGTCAAGAGAAGTATCTCAAAGGAACCCAACACCACCAAGAAGGATAGCAAAGACATGAAATCCGAAGGTCAAAGCTCTCAAAATAAGCTCGACCCATCAAGAAGAGAATTGCCTTACAAGTCACACAAATCAACCTCCGACAAATATTATTGTCATACATGTCGCCCTCGCGTGAC
Source organism: Clarkia xantiana subsp. parviflora (assembly GCA_036873135.1). Taxonomy (NCBI): domain Eukaryota; kingdom Viridiplantae; phylum Streptophyta; class Magnoliopsida; order Myrtales; family Onagraceae; genus Clarkia; species Clarkia xantiana. The sequence continues at coordinate 28,830,892 of JAPTYO010000004.1, forward strand.
CTATGCTCGTATCAGACTTGAACATCGTCAAGCACAACTCATGAAGGAGACATCTAAAGAGCGTAAAAGATACAACATCCGACAAGACGAGACATCGGGACCTAACCCAACAAACATAGCCTACACAAAAGGCAACTATAGCAATGAAGGCTCTCCAATGAGAAAGGAATACTAAAGCACAACTCCATACATCGTGATGTGGCTATCATGTCCACATACACTGAAGTGGCTATCATGTCCACATACCTTGAGGTGGCTATCATGTCCACATACACTGAAGTGGCTATCATGTCCACATACACTGAAGTGGCTATCATGTCCACATACCTTGAAGTGGCTATCATGTCCACATACCTTGAAGTGGCTATCATGTCCACATACCTTGAAGTGGCTATCACGTCCACATACCCTGAAGTGGCTATCATGTCCGCACACTACAAAAGGGCTATCACTCCCACACATCAGGAAGTGGCTATCATGTCCACATACCTCGAAGTGATTATCATGGCAGCACATCATAAAACATCTGTCAAAGACATGCATTGTAAAGACACCATCCCGACCACGAACATCAAAAGGCTACGCCTAGCCTTAGGAGGAGGTTCAAGAAAAAGGAAAAACAACACCCTTCGTACGCTCATCAAAGGTAGGCACTTATATTTCAAACCACTGGGTGATACCAGGAAGGAGACGTCCTTATTATGAAGACAACCTCCATATCTCACGAAATCAATCATGAAGCAAAGAATCACGACAAGCACTATCGAGGACATATAACAAAACGATCCCCACAACGATCACAACTACGACACAAGTAGAGGCTAATTCAAGAGCAGTCTCCACCAAACTCCAAAGCAAGAATTTGCCATCTTAATCAGAGCCATGGCAAGAGAGGGGAACCTCAGTGTAAGATGATGATCACACCCGTCACCAAAAGAAAAATCTTCAACGCAGGGGTTAATAACATAACCCATAGGAAAGACAAAGACACCTTCAAAAGTCGTCAAATCTATATGAAGATGAAATAAACTTGAGACTCGGCCCCTCGGCTGGGGGGCAGGGGATAGAGAAGAGACATCAAGACCTATGATCACCCCATCGCCAGCCGCAGGTTGTTCCCCTTTGTCAAGCAAAGAGGGCGCCTCTTCAACCATTACCTCCTTATCATGGGAGGGGGTCAGCAAGGGGGCACTTGAAGGAGAGCCTCTCGCGGTTTCCTTCTCCTTGGCAGCCGAGGGCCCGACCTCAGAGTCAGGTTTCTGTGCCTTGGATTCAGATTGACTTGAACTCTCACCCACCACAAGAACCATTCGGTAACCAGGGAAGAACGCTCTAACAACAAGAAGGAAGCAGCATGAGAACAATCATAAATATATCACAAAGAAAAGAGAAGGGAAAAAGAACATACTGGAAGCATTAGCAGCCACCTCTGACTTAGAAAATTTCTTGGTCTGATAAGCAGAACTAGAGGGTTCTTCCCTCTCATCTGATTCGACGGTCTTCCTGTCTGAAGAAGAAAGCTTCCCAAAAAGTGAGTCATCTATACGAGCAACCAACGCAAAGATCGACCCTTACTCATGGAGGGGCGAGATACGCCTACTACGGGGGCAACCTTAACACCAAGGGAAGAGGGCGAACTTTTAGTTTCCTCAAATGGAGCAACGCTCCAGCACATCCGAAGAAAGGGTCAACCCTTAACACATGTCAATAGACCCCTTCGCTCGCGGCGGTAAGAAGAAAGCTTGTAAGCTTTTTCACCCTCACTTTTATGGGGAACAAATTGCAGGGTAAAGGTCAAGAGCTATACACACGCTCCAACGAATGAAGGAAAAATGTTACACATGCCGAAGGTCGAGATTAATGGACAATGCTCACGCTAGTACGAGGGAGGCGGAACGTTGTGTCCCATTGAATGGCAGAGTTCCCACCCTCAAGTAAAGGAGAGGTCTATGCTCTCACCTTTGCACTTATGCTCATATTCATGATTAACATCTACAGGTACATCAATGTCATCACTCATGCTCATACTCACAACCCGTCCATGCATACATACATGTTCATGCCTGCACTCACATGCATGCTCACATACACACTCCCATGTGTTCAAACATTTAGACATCCATGCACGTGGCCGCCATATATTCATGCATACATTCATGACTACAACCACAGCATGTCTCCACTCACTCCCATCCTTATGTTCCTACTTGCATGTATGCTAGTACACATCCTCATGTTCATGATTTGTCCATGTTCACTCCTAGTTAACATCCTAGGTGTATTTTCCAGTATCCCATACTTAGAAAAATTTCGGACCAAAATTGAAATTTTTCTTCACTTAGACTTATCCCGGCATGAAATTGAAGCATAAGTCACTTAGTTGCATTCATATTGCATTCCTATGTGAACATGTATTCTTTGAGTATACGCCTGCGGCAAAGATAGGTTTATTACTCCCACCTCAGACGGACACGTGCCTAGGCACACGTCCGTATTACTCTGACGTTTACATTTCCTCTATCTCATAAGACAGGGGGCAGAGTCAGAGGCACGCATCCATGGGTAAGCGAGCATTCAGACAAAGAAGGTAAAATCCCGGTTTCAAATTGCGCGTGTCATACCATCCTAAAATAGAGTCAATCAAGGGTTAGGCCATTGGTTGACTCGGGGGCATGTGATGGATATACGCCCAATTTGAACCCGTTGACTTCCGAACCGTTGTATTTTTATCGTCCCATCGCCAATTGTAAATCGAAACTTCAACCCGGACACTTCGCGAGAACATCGACGGCTCGGACGGGGCCGAAGCGCCCGTCCGACATAGGCGAACTCACCTAGGTGAGGTTGGGTGGCCACACCCGACCTCCCCTAGGGGAGATCGGGTCAGCCGACCCGATCTCCCCTAGGGGAGATCGGGTTGGCCAACCCGATCTCTCCTAGGAGAGATCGGGTTGGCCAACCCGATCTCTCCTAGGAGAGATCGGGTCGGCCAACCCGATCCCTCCTAGGAGGGATGGGGTTGGCCAACCCCACCCTCCCTAGGAGGGGTTGGGTGCCCTCACCCAACCCCTACCCTTGGGGGTCGGATTTCTCCCCCCCAAGGGTCCCGACACCACATTCGGACTCCCATGCTCGGTCCGCTCAGCCTACCTCCTCCGAATCCTAAGGTCTTAATTATGTGCTTAAAGGTTAATTAATTGTGTTTAAAGGCTAACGATGTCATTAAGCCACCTTAATGACACCGTTGCCTATAAATACCCCACCTCCACTATTCATTTGATCATCTTGGCAAGTTGCACAATTTTGCTCTGACATCTCTCTAGCTTTATCTCTCTAAAACCGTACTGACTTAGGCATCGGAGAGGGTTCATCAGGCACCACCCCCCCCTCTGTGCCTGGTATTGCCCCTCTTGCAGGGTAGCAAGGAGAAGAGAGCCAAGGAAGCAGAAGAGCATAGAGCAGTAGGACAAGTCCCAGGGGTAAGAAGTACAAGCCTCAGGAGGTCAGAAGGAGAGAAGGAAAGGAGGTCAGAAGGAGAGAAGGAAAGGAGGTCAGAAGGAGAGAAGGAAAGGAGGTCAGAATGAGAGAAGGAAAGGAGGTCAGAAGGAGAGAAGGAAAGGAGGTCAGAAGGAGAGAAGGAAAGGAGGTCAGAAGGAGAGAAGAGAAGGACATATATCAGAATGACTAGTCCTAGGAACAGTGAACCCGACATTTCATTAGTGGGAGATAAAATCTAGATTGACGACCCGTTGACCTAGACTTTATAACCTAACACTTCCCAGTGGGAGTATTGCAACGATAATGAGCATTATTCCTAGTGGGAGCGTAGTACAAGTTCAAGATGGGACTATCGAGCCTAGACGTAGTCTAAGGCACCGTACTTCTCCTAAGAAGTATCACATCGAAAGAGGTGAATTGTCAACCCTCACTTCGGTTGATGAACCAGCAACGGTTAAACAAGCTATGGATGGACCTTAAGCGAAAGAATAGAGGAAAGAAATGGAGGATGAGATCGCCTCTATGAAAGCAAATTTGGTATGGTCTTTAGTTGATTTGCCTGCTAACCGCAGAGCAATAGGTGCCAAGTGGGTTATGAAACTGAAACTCACTGCTGATGGAGTTTTCGAGCGATACAAAGCTCGACTCGTTGCGAAAGGATATACCCAACTTCATGGAGTGGACTTTGACGAGACATACTCACCTACTGTGCGTTATACCACAGTACGGGCCATTTTGGCTTTGGTTGCAAGCCTCGATCTAGAGCTGCACCAAATTGATGTTAAAACTGCATTCCTCCATGGTAACCTGGAGGAAGAGATGTATATGGAGCAGCCAGAGGGTTTCGTTACTTCTGGAAACGAACATAAAGTTTTTAAACTCCAAAGATCTATCTACGTTCTTAAACAATCATCCCGACAATGGAACCATAGATTCCACGAGGAAATCGTTGGAAATGGATTCGTGAATCTTCACGAGGATCCATGCGTGTACACGAAGACTTCCGAGTCTAAATACGTCATCTTGACATTATATGTAGATGACATATTGATTGCCACAAATTATGTGAGTTACATGAATGAATCAAAGTCCTGGCTAGCATCCGTATTTGAGATGAAGGACATGGGAGAAGCCACGTACATCCTACGCATTAAGATTGCTAGGGATCGTGCTGCTCGCAAACTATGTCTCTCTCAAGAAACCTATATCAACAAGTTGTTGAAAAGGTTTAGACTACATGATGCCCAACCCGTGGGTACGCCGATTGTGTTCGGGTGCGCGTTATCGAAGCGTGACGGCCCGAAAAACCTAGCAGAGCGTGAACGGATGAAAAGTTCAGAAAACATAAGTATGGTTGGCAGCTTAATGTATGTCATGCAATGCACTCGTCCAGACATCTGTTATGTCGTAGACCTAGTAGCACGATTCCAATCAGATCTTGGCACTCAACATCTAAAGGCTATAAAATGAATAATTCAATACCTGAAAAGGTACTGCCGACTACGCATTGTGCTATGAGGGTGGGAAATTAGAATTGACTGGGTTCAGTGACGCCGTCCACGGTGGCGATCCGGATGATCGTAAGTCCACCTCAGGAGGAGTGTTTCTCCTTGCTAATGCCACCATTTCATGGATAAGCAAGAAGCAATCCTGTGTTGCGCTGTCAACGATGGAATATGAATTCGTGGCCCTATCTAAGAATGCACAAGAAGCGGTCTGGCTTAATAGACTCTTAACTACATTGCTTGGCGTCGAGGACGGAAGTAAACCTATGAAGGTATACTCTGATAGTCAAGCAGCAATTGTGGCAGTTAAGAACCCTAAATGCCATTGCAGTACGAAACACATTGATATAAAATATAATTTTGCTAAGAATATGATTGAGGACAAAGTAATCACATTAGAATACTTGTCTACTGAAAGTATGATGACCGATCCATTAACTAAACCTTTACGCAGGGATGTTTTCGAAAAGCATGTTAGAATGCTGGGACTGCGTAGGGTTTAAGTAGCTTGTATTGTGATAACGACTTTTTGAAACTTTGCTGAAAGAATTGAAATTTGAGTTTATGATTTTTACGACGTCATAACGTTTAAAGTTTCATCGGCTTTTTACGGTCTATAAAATAGTCGTAGGAGGGTTGACCTCCATAATAAAAAAAAATGTCGAATGTGGGCCAAGCCTCGTCACACAAGCTTGGCCGTCTTGACAGAGAGGAGGATCTCCATTAGATCAAGACTGGCTAAGAACCATGGTGGCAAACCTGGTTAAGCATAACGATCATTTGGTTTTCAGAGTAACACGATATGATCTAAGTTCTGCAAATCGCCGTTACGAACTTCATTCGTAATAAAACCACATTCTGGGCCAGATGACGAATTTGCGATAGCATATGACATTTCCCACTTCCTGACTAAACTCAAATTATCCTATCGACACGTGCTTCATACTGCGCGTGCCATGTTCGACCACGGGGTTATGCTCGGTTGTGCCACGAGTTCGGATGGGCACAAACTTCTTCACCTTGATCGCGTGGCTGATCCCGAATGCTATATGAAGAAGCATCCAAAGTATCCTTACGGACTCATAACTCATACCTAAGGTCAGGCTAAATGTTCACTTCCCGGCTTACGAGCGTAGTGCCGAACAAAAAGGCCAAATGACCACGTCTTTGGAAACTAGTTGGGTTTGACTAAGGGTATGATCGATTGGGATGGTCAAGTACACCTGAAATTCTCTGAATCTTGTATTCACTAGGTGGCCACCAGCCTGACATTAGTTGAAAGGTTATGAATACTTGTGCGGATGCCTTGAAGAAGTATTCCTATGTGGAAACCGGGCAATTGGAGAATGACAATTGACCTAGGATACAACGCGGCAATTTATTTTTAACAAGTTGATTAGACATGGGGAATCAACGTTCAACGGGTGCTACAACACTCCTAACAGATGAGTAGCACGATGTCCGTCGTGTCCGCCGGTCACACGGCAAACCTCGTATGAACTATTCAAAGTAGGGATTGGATCGAAGAACAAATGCTAATGTGTTGGAGGACAACATATTAATAGGCTCCTTCCCATTCCGGCGAGTGGGAGCTATAAGCATTTGGACAATGGGCCGCCGTAATTGGGAGCCCATTAATTAAGTTCATGTACCTAAGAAATTAGGTAACATATCATGTATTTTGGGCTAGGCCTAAAATCTCAATTGACATGGGAGGCCCAAAATTTGGCCTCCCTAATAGCATGGCCGGCTTAATTATCTAGGAGGGGTAAAGTGGACTTTTGTCCACTTTACTCCTCTTATAAATAGGGAGTCCTAGTAGGGTTTTAGAATGATAATTCTCTCTTCCTAAGTGGTGAGATTAAAAGAAAACCCTCCTCCCTATTCTAGCAAGAGTTCGGCCGAACCACATACCACACAAGGAGGTGCCAAATTGTGTCAAGCAATTTACTCTAGGAGATCCATCCCGCGAAGAATCGACCGAGGCTTTGTTGTGAGGCATAATCTGTTAGATTACGGGGAGTAATCACTAAAACTAAAATCATGTTACATGCTAGTAATCGAAATTACGCAGCGGAAGATTTGCACATACCTCTACAGTTGTCCGTAGTCCCAAGATCTTTTCAGGAGGGAGTTCACGATCCTCCGGTCGGCACCCGTAGGGGTTCTTGTGAAGGAAGCCCTACGTGGTATATTCTTCACAACAAAGCCTCTGATCGATTATTGGCAATGGACAAATCACTGGAGTGTTTGCTCGAAAATAAATTGGCACACCCTTGGTGAGGTTGTAGGTTCGACCGAATATGGTGTTCTAAGGGGGAGGGTTTTCTCTCAAAACACCACTTAAAGGGGATTGTGATTAACCCTAATAAAACTCCTAACTCCCCATATATATAGGAGGAGTAAAGTGGACAAAATTCCACTTTACCTCCACCTAAATTTCGTCCGACCATGCTTAGTATAGGGAGGCCCAATTTTGGGCCTCTCATGTCATTGTGACAAGTACCCAATTGACTTAGGTAACATATACATATAACGGGCTTCCATTTATGACGCCCATCACCATGTGCTTACAGCTCCCACTCGCCGAAACGGGAGGGTGCATGTTAATGTATTGTCGTCCAAATCTGCATCATAATTTCACTCCTTCGATCTAGTCCTTTGCTTCCGAATAGTTCATACGAGGTTTGTCGTGCGACCAGAGGACATGACGGTCATCGTGCTACTCATCTATTAGGAGTGTTGTAGCGCCAGCGGAACGTTGATCCCCTTTTCTCCAATCAACCTGTTATAAACAACATTTATATAGTGTCGCGTTGTATCCTAGGTCAACTAATAATTCTCCTTTTGCCTAGTTTCCTCATAGGAACACTTCTCCAAGGCATCCGTACAAGTATTCACAACCTTCAACTAATATCCGGTTGGTGGCCACCTTAGTGAATACAAAAGTCGGTGAATTACATGTGAACTTGACCATCCCCATCGCTCATATCCTTAGTCAAACACAACAAGTTTCCAAATATGTGGTCACTGGGCCTTTTTGTTCAGCACTACGCTCGTACGCCGGGAAGCGAACATTGAGCCTGACCTTAGATATGAGTTCTGAGTCCGTGAGGATACTTTGGGTGCCTCTTCATAAGGCTCCCGAGATCAATCACACACTCGACGTGAAGAATTTTGCGCCCGCCAGAATCCCGAGGATTCTTTCCTAGCACAACCGAGCTATGACCCCGTGGTTGGACGTGGCACGCGTGGTATGAAGCACGCGTCGATAGCATACTTGAACTATTAAGTTCAAAGGAATGGGACATGTCAAATCATGCTATCGCAGATTCTCATCTGGCCCAGAATGAGGATTAATGACGAACAAAGTTCATCACGACGATCTGCAAAACGAAGATCATGTCTAGTTACTTCGACACTAGATGATCGTTCTGCGTAATCAGATTTATCCCCCTGATTCTTAGCCAGCCTTGCTTAGTAGAGGCCTCCCTCCATCGCAAGACGACCGTACCTGTGTGACGAGGTAAGGCCCACATTCGACATAGTTTTGGCAGAGGATTGCGTCCTCCTACGACTTAGTTTATAGACCGAAAATTTGATGTAATCAAAACATTATGACGTCGATTGATCATAAACTCAGTTGCAATTCTTTCGCTTACAAATGTAACTTTCTAATATCAAATGTTATCACAGATACATGCCACTACTAAACCCTACGCAATCCAAGCAGTTTTTCATGTTTTTTGAATATCTCCTTGCGTAGTGGTTTCGTTTATGGGTCCGCAATCATGTTATCAGTGGACAAGTATTCCATAGTGATTGTATTGTCTTCTACCATAGATTTAGCATAAAAATATTTCACATCAATGTGTTTGGTCCTACTATGGTACTTCAGACTCTTTACTGCCGCAATGTCTGCCTGACTGTCAGAGAACACCTTCACAGGTTTACTCCCGATGTCACCATCAAGCAGCGCACTAAGAAGCCTTTTCAGCCAGACCGTTTCCTGTGCGTTCGGGCTACAAATTCCGATTCCATCGTGGACAGCGCGACACAGGTTTGCTTCTTGCTCATCCGTGAAATGACGGCATTAGCAAGGAGAAACACTCCTCCTGTGGTGGACTTACTATCATCCGGATCGCCACCATGGTCGACGTCACTATAACCGGTCAATTCTAACTTCTCGCCCTCATAACACAGTGCGTAGTCGGTAGTACCTTTCAGATAACGAATAATTCGCTTTACAGCATTTAAATGTTGATAGCCAGGATCAGATTAGAAACGTGCTACTAGGCTCACGACGTAACAGATATCCGGACGGGTGCATTTCTTGGCGTACATCAAACTACCGACCATGCTTTAATACTCCGCACCCTTTATCTGTTCACACTCTGCCAGGTTCTTGGAGCCGTCACGTTTTGACAGTGCGCACCCAAACACCACCGGCGTATCCACGGGTTTGGCATGTTGTAATCTGAATCTTTTCAACAGTTTGTTGATATAAGATTCTTTAGATAGACACAATTTCCAGGTAGCCCGATCTCTAGCAATTTTAATGCCCAAGATGTACGTGGCCTCTACCATGTCTTTCATTTCAAATACAGATGCCAACCATGACTTTGAATTGTATATAAAACTCACATCATTTGCGGCAATGAGTATGTCGTCCACGTATAAGGTTAATATGAAATACTTAGACCCGGAGGTCTTATAATACACACACGAATCCTCGTGAAGATTCACGAATCCATTTCCTACGATTCCTCGTGGAATCTGCGGTACCATTGTCGAGACGACTGTTTAAGACCGTAGATAGACCTTTGGAGTTTACAAACTTTACGTTCGTTACCAGGAGTAATAAAACCCTCTGGTTGCTCCATGTAGATCTCTTCCTCCATGTTTCCGTGGAGGAATGCGGTCTTAACATTCATTTGGTGTAGCTCGAGATTGAGACTTGCGACTAGGACCATGATTGGCACTAACCATGGTTTTACGCACAGTCAGCGAGTTTGTTTAGTCAAAGTCAACTCCGTGAAATGGGTATATCCTTTCGCATCAAGTCGGGTTTCGCACCTCCCGACATTTTCCATCAGTGGCGAGCCTTCTTTCAAGACTCACCGTATCCTTATGCCCCTGTGGTTAGCAGGTAAATCAACTATAGACTATACTGGCTTTCTTTTAAGCGATCTCTCTCTTTTATTATTTTCCTCCATTTCTTCACTTGAGGTCTTTCCAATGCTTGCCAACAGTTGTTAGAGCGAGGTTTTCACCTTACTCAATGGGATACTTCTTGGAGAAGTTCGATGTCTCTGACTTTCGTCTAGGCTTGGTTAATCCCATCTAGAGTCTGATCATTTCTCCCATTCAGAATAATGCTTCTTAACATCATTTCTATTGTGAACAATTCTCCCACTCGGAATAATGCTTCTTATCGGAGCATCGTTTCCTTTGGGAACAAGAGCAGTGCTTGAACCTTGACCATCAACATTCCTTTGACAACCTCTTGGTCTCGGGGTTTTACTTTCGAGATGAATTCTTTGATCACTAGGATCTTGAACCAAGTTTGGTCGGATCACTCCCACTGGAAACAATAGGTATCACTCCCACCGGAAACAATGGGTAGTAGAGGCATTTGTGGCTTTCCTGGTTCAGCAATATGACAATCAGGTTCAACTTGATTCGTCTCTGCGGCAACAGTGATCTCACGTGGTAGGGTTTATTCCTCCCACTTGATTTGCTATGAAAATGTTTTCATTATCATTTACCATGTCATTCACTTGAGTTTCCGCTTCAAACCTCTCTCACTCGAATTAAGTGGGATCTGATTATCAGTGATATCATGCTCCGTTTTGATCATGACTACATAGATTTAAATAGTCCATGCATTTGGAATATTCGCCCTCAAGAGATGTAATGTCTTCATGTTCGATCATGGCACCATTTTCAAAAGCTTTAAACAGGCATTTTCTAAGAGTAGTTATCATGCTCTTGTCCTAAATGCGTGTTTATTGCGCAATTTAATGTCGCAAGATGATATGATTTAACTCACTATCATTCTTTAGCTTTTATGGCGACGTGTCTTACCGATTTTATTGGAACACAGTTTACATACATGTGAGTCATCTTTTTCATCCCTTAGGGAACACCTGATAGAGTGACTCTAACATTATGTTCTTGAACTGTGCTTCTTGAAGTGTGATTTAATTGATTTGAATGCCTAGCTTGACTTATCGTTCAAGGCGTTTGGAAGGAAAATCGTTTAACCGACTTCATCCTTCTTCGTTGCAAAACTTATCTCAGAGATTTTATCCCATCTTCGAACTGAGCATCTTGGGTTTTCACCCTATGCGTCAGCTGATACTTTTACAAGGTCGTGGTAGTTTCGAAGCCTACTTCGTACCGATGTAAATGTTATCAATAAGTTTTTTCCGAAGGAATGCAAACAAAAATTCAACACCTAATCATTCAACCACTTCATTATTAAACTCATATATTGAAACGATGTGTTCCGTCTTTCGAGGTCGACTTGCGCGATGCGCATTTTTACCGAAGTTTTAACCCTTGGTTAAGTCGTTTCATTTCTGAATTTAATTTAATCCAATCGGTTTCGCACATGATTATCATTACATATTATTTCATTCAATGGAGTACTTAATAATAAAATAAGATTTATAACCGGTTCATTCTTAGAACTACAAAATCAATGGATTTTAATGGCATTTTGATTTTACTCAAAGAATTAGATGTAGGATAAAATGTATGGAGTTGTTTGATTCAGCTATTTCCTATAGCCTTTTTGCTTCAGTTTGCTTAGATTTCAGATCGATCTGGTTTCTAGCCGAGTCGATTAATCTTGATAAGCAGAACTCATTTAGAATCGAATGGTAACTACTTTATTCAATAAATCCGAAACAATAATAACCAGAATTCAAACAAAAATGATCAATAGGAAAAACTAACATAAACAATATCGGGGTCTCAGATCTCAAACTTGAAGCAGTCACGAAGAAGAATGATGGACAAGTCATTTTAACCGATTTGTACCGTGAAGGTACTGATCATCGTTTGGACCTTTTTTTGCTGGGGGTTGCCAAGCATTTTAGCATACCAATGAGTTTTTCATCGAATGCCTCGGGTTCTTTCGGAAAGTTTCCTTCTTTATCATCTGCTTCGAATAGGTTAATTGTCGTCTTAATCGATTTGATCAGACGCGTGAGCCCTTTTTCGTCAACAAACCATAAAAGAGGAAACATTCTCATTACTTTCCGAGCCCTTGTCCATACGACTAACTCGTCAGCGGGATCGTGAAAGGCTATTACACCGTCATCACTGCATAGAATACCGTAGTATTCTGCCATTAAGGCTCGTGCTTCAGCAGCCTTACCCTTACCGAAGCGAAGGTATATGACACACCAAAGATGAAATGCGCTGAGTTGTATAAACTCTCCTTCTACTTCAGTTGACAGTTGCAAGAGAAATAATTCTCGTGCATTACGATCCTTCATCAACCTTTTCTTGCCGTTGCTTTCATGCGGATTTCCATATTCGTCCAGACTTATCCTTTTCGCCGTCGGATTGACTTGATCGTCAAGATCTGCAGCGATCAGGAGATCCATAACATTGTCTCTTCATGCATCATAATCCGTGTCGTCTAAATTGTGAGGTTCGTAGAACTGTATCGGTTCAGCCATGAAAATTAACACATTGATAATCACACATAATATGGGAGACAATAACATTTTGAGAAATAATTGCATACATCAAATATCTATTAAGATGGAATCCGACAAATAATGATTCCTCAGTCATCTAAACCAACCGACCACCAGTAACCAATGGAAGATGGCTGTGAAAGAGTTCACATTATCGTCGTGTTCCATCTAATAGATCAGTCTTTTAAAACGGGTTTAATCGCAAATTACCGGAACGGGGATTTTAAAATAAGCATACCCAATCTTGGCTTTCCCAAGGCCCTTTTATTTTGGAAAAATATTACGATGAATTCACTCATGCATACATAATTCTACTATCCTCATAAATTATCATACGCCAGTAACATTCATCATACAAACCATACTCATGCTTACGCATCATGCGTCTAATGTTCAGAGGAACTCATTCTTGCATACATAATTCTATTTCCAAGTAAATTATCAAATGCAGCTACATCCTCAACATTCTAGCATACATGTCAAACATGAAACATTCACATCCATCATACACATTTGGCGACTGGTTTTCGATTTTAAAATGATTTTAAACATTAGGGGATTATTTGCAATTCATGCTTATATTCAATCATGCAGCATTCAAGCATGAATTCTAGGCATTTCCAACCAACACAACATGTCTATCCTAGTGCGCATTCCATATATTTAACCAGGACTCAGCCCACAATATGCAATATCCAGCTAGCTTGACTTAGTCCAGACAACAGTTCTAATCATGCATAAATATTTATTGAATAATGAACAATTATAATTCAGCCCACTAATTATACCAGTCCCAAAAACACGTATCTCTGAGATCCATCCCCATAATCGAAACAAGGCATGAAAGGTTATCAGCCCTTGAGCACTGTGTAGGCCTATTAAGGTTCAAAACATTTGGATTTTAAAACTTGACCTCCCTATTTTAATTGACTTGAATTCGGTTTTGAAAATACGGTTCGGTTTAGTCAATTTCAGTTCGGTTTGGTCCAGTTCGGTTCGATCCAGAAAAGCCGCTTCGGGTCCGGTCCGGAAAATCCAGTTCGGTCCGGTTTTAATTTTAAAATCTGGTTCGGTCCGAACCTGTTCAATAAAAATACGGTTCGGTTCGGTTCAACACACAAAACCGGTTCGGTTTTATTCACTTAGTTACCCCGGTCCGACCCGACCCGATTAGGTCGTACCGATTGAAAAAATCCAGTTCGTTTTAATTCGTCCCGGTTTGACTTATTTGACCGACCCAATAATTAAAATATAAAAGGTTGGACCGAAATGTTTACTTGTGGTCCAAGTAGGGTTTTAAAGTCCAAAAATATTTAAGTTAGCCACCAAGTAACATTAACTATAAAAATAATTTCTAATATTAATAATATATATGTATATTTCAGACTTATTATAAACATTTATTGCTAAGATTCTATCTTTTAAGATTAAACCAATCAACAATATATATATATATATATATATATATATGTAAAAATCGGCACCTATATATAAATATATATATTATTTATTGTCAATATCTTAAATAGGGAAACATATATTAACAATATATTTTCTCAATCTTTTAGGTAACTAAAATCTATCAGTAATATCTTTAACCTATTTAAATATTTAGATATCTTGATAGTTATATATATTTCTATATATTAATGTGAATCTATCCTAATGTTCCCAATTATAGATATATAGTTACCTAGAATAAAAATTAAAATATGGTAAACAATATCATTAAAAATTTCGGCCGAAATTCTTTTACTTGGTTCCTAAGAAATTAAGTTTTTTACCTTGTAAAACACTTAGGGTTTCGGCCAAAAACACAATTTTGGGAACAAGTGGTCAAATTTCAAGATCAAATTTTAATAATATCTACAATCCAATGTTTGATTTTGATAAATATCATCATTTTCTTGAAGATCATGAACATCAAATTACCTAAGAACATCATGAAAAATTCAGTTTTACCAACAACCAAAAATTAAAAAAAATTCTTTAAAAAATTTCGCTCAAATTAATTACTTTTCAAGAACACCAATATATAAAATTCATGAACTCCTAACACAGGCTCTGATACCACTGGTAGATTACGGGGATTAATCACTACGGAAACTAAAATCATGGTACATGCTAGTAATCAAAATTACGCAGCTGAAGATTCGCACATAGCTCTACAGTTGTCTGTAGTCCCAAGATCGTTGCAGGAGGGAGTTCACGATCCTCTGGTCGGAGCCCGTAGGGGTTCTTGTGAAGGAACCCCTACGTGGTATATTCTTCACAGCATAGCCTATGATCGATTCTTGGCAAGGGACAGATCTCTGGAGTGTTTGCTCGAAAGCAAATTGGCACACCCTTGGTGAGGTAGTAGGTTTGGCACACCCTTGGGGGGGGGGGGGGGGGGTGGTTTATTTCAAAACACCACTTAAAGGGGATTGTGATTAACCTTAATAACCCCTAACTCCCCATATATATGGGAGGAGTAAAGTGGACAAAATTTCACTTTACCTCCGCCTAAATTTCGGCCGGCCATGCTTAGTATAGGGAGGCCCAATTTTGGGCCTCTCATGTCATTTGGGATTTGGGTCTGGCCCAATGTCCTAAAGTGACATGTACCCAATTAACTTAGGTAATGTTGGGATCAAGATGACGTGGCCTTGAACTTCTAGTAGTGGACTTCGAGGTCTCGTCGGGAGCTAACTCTTTAGGTATCTTTCTCGACCTCTCGGGTACGTAGTTTCCTTTAGGAGCTTTGTGCTAGGCGAGGACCTGAAAAGGGGTGGGGATGACCCCTGATTCCACTCCAAAGCTTAAGTCAGTAATTGATTTAAATAAGAGTATTGTAAAGTATGAGAATCAAGATTATCAAATATTTAGAATGTTTCCCTATTTATAGTGAGAGATTACCGACTTTAAATGGCGGCTTGCTGTGCCTTGATTGGCTGTTCAATGACGGTGGTTGCCTTCCTTTGATTGGTTGAAAGAGACGGTGAAGAGTCAGTAGGTGACAAGCAGGTCGCCACCTCACCATTTCTTACTGTTGAAGGTTTCTTTAACTAGGTGATAAGCAGGTTGCCACCTAAGTTTTACCTTTAGAGGAAGGTTTCTTCGGATCTAAAGGCGGCGTGCAGGTTACCAGGTGGTGCCTTTTCCTTAGGAGGGAAGGTTTCTTCTAAGGTGGTCAAAGCAGGTCGCCACATGTCCCTTTCCTTAAGAGGAAGGGTTTTCAGTGGTGTTTTAGCTATCGACTCGACTTGTACCTTAATAGGAGAGCCTTGAGTGATTTAGCCGCCTGCTTTTATTAGTCGTTCTTCAACAGTCGACTTCTTCATATATAGTCGTCGACCATTTGTCTTTGCCTTGTCGTTCTGAGTGGAAATGTTCGTCGACTTATTTTCTTCTGGTCTCGCTTTTAGACGTATTCGACTTTTTGCCTGCCTATCCTTATAGTCATAACTCGACTTGTTATATCTAAGGTTACCTCGAATCATATTCCAACACTTGCCCCCGAGACATAAGTCCTTAACTTTATTTTAATAAAAGGGGAATGGGTTATGTCGAGTACCTTTTATGACGAGATGTCAACTTTTATCTTCTCCTTCCTTAGATCATTAAGCCATAAGTTGAGCTCGTAGTGTGATTTTGGATTCCTCTTTCCTTTATCATCTATTAGAGAATTGAGGAGTCAGTATTATGATTGATCTCCTTTGTAGATGGCGACTTTTGGAAGTCGGGGAGTAAATTTGATGACTGATCTTCTTGATCGTCACCGACTATATGAAGTCGAGGAGTCAGTTAAGACTGCTCCTTTGTAGAGGCGACTTTCGGAAATCGGGGGAGGGAATAAGTGTCATAACTGATCTCTTGGTCGCCGCCGATAGTAGGAAGTCGAGGACTCAGTTAAGACTGCTCATTTGTAGAAAGTTGAAGGAGTCAGTATTATGACTGATCTCCTGGATCGTCGCCGACTATATGAAGTTGAGGAGTCAGTTAAGACTGCTCCTTTGTAGAGGCGACTTTCGGAAGTCGGGGGAGGGAGTCAGTGTTATGACTGATCTCTTGGTCGCCGCCGACTGTAGGAAGTCGAGGAGTCAGTTAAGACTGCTCCTTTGTAGAAAGTTGAAGGAGTCAGTATTATGACTGATCTCCTGGATCGTCGCCGACTATATGAAGTCGAGGAGTCAGTTAAGACTGCTCCTTTGTAGAGGCGACTTTCGGAAGTCGGGGTAGGGAGTCAATATTATGACTGATCTCTTGGTCGCCGCCGACTGTAGGAAGTCGAGGAGTCAGTTAAGACTGCTCCTCTGTAGAAAGTTGAAGGAGTCAGTATTATGACTGATCTCCTGGATCGTCGCCGACTATATGAAGTCGAGGAGTCAGTGTTATGACTGATCTCCTTTGTAGATGGCGACTTTCAGAAGTCGGGGAGTCCTGTTTTAGTACATCAAGAAGAGATGAATAATACCTTTATTCATTATTGTAATTGAAATACAGGAAAAGGATTTTCTTCTAAACATAGAACTTCTTCAAGTGCTCTGCATTAAAAGTTCTGTTGAGGCGTTGCCCCTGCGGATCCTATAGTTTGTAAGCATTGGGACATGGTATGCCGATGACGACATAAGGACCTTCCCATTTTGGCACCATCTTTCCTCTCTGATCGGCTGTTAAGAATTCATTTCTTCGTAGGACTTTTTCTCCTAGGAAGAATTGGTGTCGCCCTACTTTTCAATTATAATGTCTAGCAGTGGCGAGCTTCATTTTTCCTTGAATTTCTTCAGAGGCCCATCTTCTTTCGTAGGCTAGATCCAAGTCGATCTTCCTTTGTTCGTCATTCTGGTCGACTTGGTATGTGGCGACTCTTTGGGAGATATTAGCTACCTCAATGGGTGAAACAACTTTCGACCCATAAACCATGCTGAAAGGAGTCTCGCCAGTGGCCCTTTTAGGTGTGATTCTGAGTGCCCAAACTACTTGATCCAACTCTTCGACCCAATTTCCCTTTAGAGAAGCCACCCTCTTCTTCAATCAGTTGATAATCGTTTTGTTGGCCGCCTCAACTTGTCCATTTGTTTGGGCATGATGAACATAACCAAATCGATGGTTGATTAACATTTCTTCACAAAAGTCGGCGAGTTTGTCGCTGGCAAACTGAGGGCCATTGTCACTGATGAGGATATTTGGCACCCTATATCAACATATGATTTGTTCTCGTATGAACTTAATCATTTGGAAAGTAGGCGTTGATGCCAGAACTTTTGCTTCTATCCACTTGGAGAAATAGTCAATAGAGACTACGATATGTATTCGTTGACCTGTGGATTTGGGCAAGGGTCCAATGAGATTGATCCCCCATTGTGCAAAAGGCCAGGCACTCATCATAGGGGTAAGACCTGCTGGTGGCCTAGCGATTCTTGGAGCGTAAACTTGGCAGGCAGGACAAGTTTGCACGAGTGTTGTCGCCTCTTTGTGCATAGTCGGTCAGAAGAACCCTTGTCGCAGGGCTTTTAATACCAAGGTTTTGGCTCCTTCATGATATCCAATACCGCCTCTATGCAGGTCTTCCATTTTTCTCTCAGTTTGGGGGGAAGCTACGCATCATAGGTAAGGAGTGGAATATCCTATTTTATAGAGATATCCATCCAAGATTATAAATCGCCCCGTCATTCTTTGAATTTTAGTCGCCTCCAACGGATCTTCTGGAAGAGTTCCCTTTTCCAGATAATTCTGGATGAGAGTAATCCATGAGTCGGGGGCTTGCATATTAAGAACTTCAACTCCTGCTTCCACAGTTGAGTAGAGAGAATTCTCTATGAAATGTACTGTCACCGAGGGAGTGTTTCCCAATGCGAATTTGCTAAGGGCGTCGGCCTCTTGATTATTCTCTCGAGGGATGGCCTCTATTTGGAAATGAGGCATGTCTCGCACGAGTCTCCGCACTTCTTCTGCGTATTTCTTCATATTTTCTCCTTTGGCGACATAGGTACCATTTTTCTGATTAACAACTAATTCAGAGTCGCATCGTACCTTTAGGTTGGTGATTACCATGCCTTTGGCTATACGAAGACCTGTTAACAAAGTCTCGTATTCAGCTTCATTATTGGACTCGAAAGGTTAAATCCAACGCATATCGATGTGGCTCTCCGTCAGGTGGCGTTAGTACTAATCCTGCCCCACATCCCAAGGAAGAGGATGATCAGTCGGTGTACAACAACCATGGCATAGTATCGTTGGCGGTGTTTTCTGGCGTGGCTTTCACATGCTCTTCTTGTGGGAGGACAACGGGTTTAGCATCTGGTGTTGCTGTATTTTCTGCTATGAAGTCGGCCAGTGCTTGACCTTTGATCGCCTTTCGTGGCTCAAAGTGAATGCAAAATTCACTCAACTCTACTTCCCATTTAACCATTCTTCCTGAAATGTCGGGCTTTTATAGTAGTTGTTTTAAAGGTTGGTTGGTTAGTACCGTGATCTCGTGGGCGTGGAAGTAAGGTCGAAGTTTCCTGGTAGCTATCAACAGAGTATACATGTACTTCTCGATCTCCATGTAGTTAGCCTCAGCAACACCAAAGAGTTTACTGACGTAGTAAACCGGGATTTGAATGTTGCATGCCTCTTTGATGAGTACTGAGCTCACTGCTGCCGAGCTTACACTTAAGTAGAGGAACAAAGGATCCTCAGACAGTGTTGCTAAGGCGGGAAGCGAGTGAAGGTGTTTCTTCAATTGTTGGAAGGCTTCCTCACACTCAGGCGTCCATTCAAATTTCTTGTTTGCCCTTAAGATTTTGAAGAAGGGGAGGGACTTGTCACCCGATCTCGCCAAGAATCTTCCCAAAGAGGCCAGTCTTCCATTGAGACTTTGTACTTCCCTATGGCAGGTAGGCGAGGACATTTCTTTTATGGCAGCAACTTTCTCCGAGTTGGCTTCGATCCCTCTTTGGCTAACCATAAAATCCAACAACTTCCCTGATTGAACCCTAAAGTACACTTAGTGGGATTCAATCTTACTTGGTGAAGTCTCATGCAAGCAAATGCTTCCTCCAAATCTTGAACGTGATCTTGCCCTCTTTTTGGTTAGACTAGCATGTCGTCAACATAAGCTTCCATGTTTTTTCCTATCATTTGATTTGAAGAGCTTGTTCACCATACGTTGATAAGTGGCCCCTGCATTAATCAAGGCAAAATGCATGACCTTGTAATGATAAATATCACTATCGGCATAGAAAGCGGTATGGGCTTCGTCTTTGGGGTGCATTTGTATATGGTTGTATCCTGAGTATGCATCCATGAAACTTAGGAGCTCGTGTCCTGAAGTGGCGTCGACCAGTTGGTCGATCATGGGCAAGGGGTAGGAATCTTTGGGGCATGCTTTGTTGAGATCCCGGAAATCTATGCACATCCTCCATCTCTTGTTGGACTTCCTCACCAAGACTGGATTGCCGACCCAAGTTTGGAATCGTATTTCTTTAACAAAACCAGCTTCAACCAACTTCCCTACCTTTTGGCGTATTACCGCCTTCTTTTCTGCTCCCATAGATCTCCTTTTCTGAGCTATAGGCTTCACAACTGGATCTATCCTTAGCTCGTGAGAGATGATGTCGGAATTTATTCCTGGAATGTCGCTAGGTTCCCAAGAGAATAACTCTTTGTATTCTCTAAGGAGAACAGTTATTCTTTTGGCAAGTTCCGGGGGGAGAGTAGCTCCAATCTTAACTTTTTTGTCTTCTCCTTCCATGGTGACCTCGACTAGTTCTTCCATGGGGGCAGGTCGTCCTCCTTCCTCCCGGGGATCCTCATCTGTAACAATAGACATATTTTCTTTTTGGTTACGCCTTCAGAGGAGGTTGACATAACATTTTTGAGATGCTTCTTGGTCGCCCCACATTTTTCCTATTCCGTGATGAGCAGGGAATCTCATGACTTGGTGAATGGTAGAAAGGACGATATAGTTGGGGTTAAAAGTGGTCCTTCCCAATATCGCATTGTAGGCATTGATTTGGTCGACCACCATAAAACGAATTGTTAAGTGTAAGGTCTTCCAGCCTTGCCCTAAAACCACTAGGAGCTGAATTGCCCCCAGGGGATAGGTAGTTCTTCCGGCGAATCCTACCAATGGGGAGGTCATCTATTGCAGATCTTTCCTTTTGTATTCCATCACAACGATGACTTTGAAGGCGATTACGTCAGCGTAGCTTCCTCCATCTACGAACATCCTCCTTATTTCAAAGTTATTGATTCGTGCGGTGATTACTAAGACGTCTTCGTAAGGTTGAGAAGCTTCAAAAAATTCTTCTGTTGAGAAGGTGATCGCCATGGGCTCCAGCCCTCTTGGCCTTTTGTGAGTACTGGGCGAGATAATATCTTGAGCCGCATAGGTGTCTCGAGCCGTGCTCAATTCGCCCCCGGCTGCGAATCCTCCCGACAAAACATTGATGTTATTATCCGAGGGTGTTCTCCATCTTCTTCGTTCATGGGAGCGATGACGATGGTGACGTTGGATCTCTTCTTGCATAAACTCCAACTCTCTCCTTTCAAGGAGACAGTCTTCGATGTCATGTCCTTCTTGTTGGTGATATTCACAGCAAGGGGTAGGATGACGATTTGCCTCGACTAGATGAAGTCTTTCTAACCTCTGTTGGGTTTGTCGGAATTCCTTCGACGAGGCTCCTCGCACAGATGAGTTGTCGCCTTGATTTCTTGATGACCTTTGCGGATGGTGGTGATTCATTCGGGCTTGCTCCACTTCTACATGGAGAGTCGCCCGTTGAATCAACTCTTCCAAACTTCCCACTGGTTCACTGTATTGAGTGATGGCTAAGGATCGGGACTGGGGTCCCAAACCTCTAAAGAAAACCTGGATGGCTTCTCTTTCTGAGAGTTCACCTCCGGTATATCCTCCTTGGAATTGCCTAAAGTAATTTTCCAAGGTTTCACTTGGTCCTTGGAACATACCTTCAGCTATCCGTGCTTGACTCTGCCTGACTCGACTCCTTGGTGGGGCCATGACTTCTTGATCTCGTTTCCCACAGAAGGCGCCAGATGTTGGGATCAAGATGACGTGGCCTTGAACTTCTAGTAGTGGACTTCGAGGTCTCGCCGGGAGCTGACTCTTTTAGGTATCTTTCTCGACCTCTCGGGTACTTAGTTTCCTTTAGGAGCTTTGTGCAGTCGAGGACCTGAAAAGGGGTGGGGATGGCCACTGGTTCCACTCCAAAGCTTAAGTCAGTAATGGATTTATGTAAGAGTATTGTAAAGTATGAGAATCAAGATTGTCAAATATTTAGATTGTTTCCCTATTTATAGGGAGAGATTACCAACTTTAAATGGCGGCTTGTTGTGCCTTGATTGGCTGTTCAATGGCGGTGGTTGCCTTCCTTTGATTGGTTGAAAGAGACGGTGAAGAGTCAGTAGGTGACAAACAGGTCGCCACCTCACAATTTCTTACTATGGAAGGTTTCTTTAACTAGGTGATAAGCAGGTTGCCACCTAAGTTTTACCTTGAGATGAAGGTTTCGTCGGACCTAAAGGCGGCGAGCAGGTTACCAGCTGGTGCCTTTTCCTTAGGAGGGAAGGTTTCTACTAAGGCGGTCAAAGCAGGTCGCCACCTGTCCATTTCCTTAAGAGGAAGGTTTTTCAGTGGTGTTTTAGCTATCGACTCGACTCGTACCTTAATAGGAGAGCCTTGAGTGATTTAGTCGCCTACTTTTATTAGTCGTTCTTCAAAAGTCGACTTCTTCATATATAGTCGTCGACCATTTGTCTTTGCCTTGTCGTTCTGAGTGGAAATGGTCGTCGACTTATTTTCTTCTGGTCTCGCTTTTAGACGTATTCGACTTTTTGCCTGCCTATCCTTAAAGTCATTACTCGACTTGGTCTATCTAAGGTTACCTCGAATCATATTCCAACAGGTAACATATACATATAATGGGCTTCCATTTACGGCGCTCATCACCATATGCTTACATAATCCGCGTAGTGCTTCTCTAACAGGAACATATATAAGGAACCGTCTGGCGGATCGAGAACTCCCCTCAAAGGTCTTGGGCTACAGGAAACAGTATATGTATGTGCACCTTATTCCGCTGCGTATTAGTTACCTGACACGTATCTAGAGTTTTGTTTCCGTAGTATTAATCCCCTAAATCCTACACTTTATTGGTGGTTAAGTTTTAACCACCTTGTTTTAAGGAAGTGAAGGTATATGGTAACCCTAAAGATATATATGGTAATTATATATATATATATATATATTGTTATGTTTTGGTGATCTATACCTTGGAAACAAATCACTCACTCGCTCCCTCTCTCCTTTATATATATACATAGGTTCGGCCAAGCCCTTGATGTTGCTCTCATTATTGTGTAATTAATCATTCACACCACCAATAGTGAGATTAGAGCAAACCTATAATCATAGAATCCCTAGTCTACTTTCTTCCACCCGAAAGGTTTAGTTCGTGGACCCTAAAGCCATCATTTCCATGTAGAGCGAGATTGAGGGATCCTAGCCGGCGAGCCAGAATACAACCTAGTTGAAGAATCTTGGGAGAGACAGCTCGAAGATCTAAGTGTAGAGTTAACTACGTGGTTGGGCCACTTCTTCGAGCTGAAAACCTGTGAGGATGATCTCGTCACTATCATTTAGTGACCGTGTTTTACTTTATCGAATTTTTAGTGAGTACCCTATTATTTCCTACACTGAAAATGTTGTTGGTTCCCGGTTTGATCAGTTCAAGAAAAAAATATGCCCAACCCAAAAACATGTGGGCCCAGTCCATATTTTTTTTATTTGGTCCAGTGAATCAGTACTGGTCCAATTCAGTTCACTATGAATCGTGTTATTTTACTAGAATCAAACCGGCTATTTGGTCAATTCACGACCTGACCTGGTCTGATTTTCAAAGCAATGAATTAACTAATATATATATATTTTTTTTTAAATATGCCATAACAAATCCCATAATTAGTTTGTATTGTAATCCTTTGATATATATATATTAGGGTTAAGAACCTATTTAGTGTTCCAAGTTTACATCATGTTGCTTTTTGGTGTCTCAGGATCAAATTGTTGCTTTTGGGTGTCTCAGGTTTCATTTTTGTTTGTCTTTCGGTGTCTCCGCATTTTTTTCATTTTCCCTTCAGTCACCCACTTACCCTCTCATAATCCCTAATATTAGAAGCATTTGTTACTTTAGGGACTATTTTAGACATTATAAATAGTTCCAGGACTAATTTGTAATTATTGCTTCTTTGGTTGTTATTCCATTGTATAGACTACCTACTATAAATGGTAGTATTCTTGTTTGCTGACGATCAATGTATCATTTTGAGGTTTT
This sequence comes from Clarkia xantiana subsp. parviflora, assembly GCA_036873135.1. Lineage (NCBI taxonomy): Eukaryota > Viridiplantae > Streptophyta > Magnoliopsida > Myrtales > Onagraceae > Clarkia > Clarkia xantiana. The sequence continues at coordinate 28,854,931 of JAPTYO010000004.1, forward strand.
GATTCTCTAGTTATCATGGTATCAAAGCTACTAAAAACCTTTTTGTAAAAATTCTCCGGCGTTGATTTCCGGCGATTTCGATTTCCAATTCTGATCGAGTTCATCGTTTGAGTTCGATCTTCGTTGCTTTTATTGGTGATCTAAAATGCAGGTTTCACAGAGAAGTTCGTATTTATAAAGCGGTACTGTCACTGTAATTTCATCACCTGTCTCATATTCTTCTCCGTTTCTGAGATCTGCACTTTCTTCAAGATGTCTGGTTCGCCAGCACACGATAATGCTTAGCCACAACTTGGATCCAATCCAACAGTTGGAAGATGAGTTAGCATTGGAAGATGAACTAGTTCTGGAGCTGGTACTGGACTTATGATGACACCAACTCGAGCTAATCAACGCAAATCATTCAAGTGGAGGTCACATACAACATGATCTTCCATTTGAGCATGAATTGAAGATCGACTATATATACATCCACCCGATGGTCTAAGATCGTTACAGATTGATGTACAACTCAGTGACTACAAAAATGATCAGATTTGGGTACATGCAATGTCTGATGCTTTGTTTTCGAAAAATAAGTTTTTCTGGGTGAAACTTGCTTAAGACAGTTAATGCAAAAAAAAATTGAGCTTTCGATAGAATAGATGCAACATTATTGTGAAAGGCTGGTTTACTATATTTGTTGCTAAGATTTTGATGCATATTAATCTGTAGCACTTATAACTTAGCTATTTGGAAGGATCTTTTTGAGATACTCAATAAGATTGATGGTGTTAAAAAAAAATCAGCTCAGTTGGGAATTATATCATGGAATATGTCTATTGCTGATTATTTTGAAAAGATGAAAGATGATATGGGATGAATTGGTTGTTAAGGATGATGATGATGAAGAAAGTATTTGTGGAGACTGTATTGTTTCTTCTCTTGTGGTTGCTAGAAAAGATAAACAGATGCTCGTTCAGTTTTTGAATGAATTAAATGAGACCTTTGGCAATGTGAGAACAAATTTTCTCACAATGCATCCCTTATATACCTACCCAAAACTTTGCTTAGTTGGTTCTTATACAAGAAGAGAGTAAGAGGATAATGATGAGATCAATCTCAGATGGATTAGCAGACAAGAATCTGGGAAGAGGTTTATATGATCTACATACATACAATAGGTAATAGTAGTGGTGGTGCAAGTAATGCTGCAGCATCAAAGCTCCACATGAAGAACTTGCTGTAATTTTTGCAGCAAGAGAGGACATGATGAGATCACTACTGGAAGAAACCTGGAACATCTGACCATATTATCAAATGATAGGCAGATAAGTCTTCAGGAGGAGCACACAGTGTTCATTTTGGTTCTGATGGAGGACAAGTTCAAAATGGCTCTAGTCCTAGTTTTGATAAATAATATTCTCTTGGTCTCAATGGACCTAGTCTTCTCCAAATGATTAGTTGGCTTTAGGTATGCAGTATATATTGTAGAAGCAACGTCAAATAAAGAAGCAGCCTTTACAAGCAAGCAAGACACCTAATGATGATGTCAAAACAATTTTAACAAGTATTGATGCACCCTTTTGTGGTTCGGTTTACAATGCTCCAAGTGATCATTGGATCATAGATAGTGGAGCTTCCAATCACATTATTTATCACGAGGATTTTTTAAATGAGTTAACTCAAAATCAATGCATACACAAGTTAGTACAACTACCTAATGGAGATTCTTCACCACTAACACATTTTGGATCATATGTGATTGGTAAATCTTTATTGCTTTGAAAGGTGTTATATGCACTCCTGTATTTAAGTAAAATCTAATATCCATATCGCAATTGATTCAAGACCTTTGTTTGTCTATTGTGTTTCTTCACAACATAGTGGTATTTAAGGACCCCTCAAGTGGGAAGATTGTGTGGACAGTTTTTCTGCATGATGGACTATATATCTTGAAGACTAAGGCAAATGATAATGGAGTCAGGGTGATGGACACTACTGCAAAAACTGGAGCTAGCTTGGATGAGTTGTCTCTGTGCATAGAAGGATGTGACATATGTCTATATTTCTCAGTTGAATTTTTTGTTTTCTCTTTTGATTTGAAGATAAATGAGAGAATAAAAGATTGTAATATATGTCATTTGGCAAGACAAACATGATGTCCTTTCCTTCTAGTACTTATCAGTCAAAGATGATCTTTGCATTAGTTCATTTTGATGTTTCGGAGCCTTACAAAGTTAAAAGTCATGATGTTTCAGATATTTCATGACGACTCTTGATGATTTTAGTAGAGTTACTTGGTTATGCTTATTGAGAAATAAAGATGAGGTTAAGCTGCATATAAGGAACTTCATTTCTTTCGTACAAACACGGTTTGGTCTTCAAATCCAATTTTTTCGTAGTGATAATAGAAGTCGATTTTGCAATGGATCAATGAGGGAGATTTTCATTTATCTAGAGATTATTAATCAAACTAGATGTGTGAAGACTCCTCAACAAAATGGAGTGGTGGAGAGAAAATGTTAACAATTATAGCAATCAGTCCGCCCATTATGGGAGCCCATTAGCCATGTATAATTGTTAGGGTTAATTAGAAGCAAATAACCCATTAATAAAGCCTATGTGCCGAAATTAATAAATGTTTTTTTTTCAAAGAAAATTAATAGAGGTTAAGGCATTATTGGGCTAGCTCATTAACTAGAAAAATTAAAATCCATTAATTAGACCACATATGTGAACTCGGTTTGATCCATACCTAGGGAATACTTGGTGGTCAAGTTTTGATCACTTAAGATTAAAGAATGAGAATATTATCCCTAGAGAAAGATTTAGTAATCCAGTATATTATTTTCTATTGTAGGAGATAATATATACATCATTAATGATAATATATATCTATAAGGAAATAATATATTATTGACTATATTATATTATATTATATTTATATTGAATATATGTAATCGTAGTTTATTATGTATATCTATAAAGGGAATTCAGTATATACACTATTTATCTTAAATGATTAAGATTTTGGAAACAAGTCACCTCATTCCCCTATATATAGGGTTCGGCCGAACTAGCTATTCCCATTCCTTGGAATTTGGGGTTGAAAACACTAGTTTCGATAGAGGTAATCTAGATTTCTTAGTAACTAAGAAATCTGGAATTTAGGACTTGATAAAAACGGCGAAATCACCGGCCACCTCTTTAGGGCGGAATTTCGCCGCGATGCTCCTCTGGTGGCCAACCATTGTCGACGCTGCTCCGTGGTGTCTTTCTCGCCGCTACAATTGCCGGTGTCGTTGCCGACCGAGGCGGAAATCTGCCGCTTCAGGCGCTGCGGTTCCTTGCCGATGGCCTTCGTACCGCCCATGGCGTTGCCTTGATCGTGGGGTGAGCATGTGTCACCCCCAACCCATGATGATTCTGCTAAGAGGCGACTGTGAAAAGTTAGTTAAAAATAGGTTTTAAGCTTTACATTTGCTAGTGGTGAAATCACCCAGTGATGTGATAAGCAAACCTATGATGCATTATCTACCATATAAGCAGAACTTATGGCCCTCTCCATAGAAGCAATGGAAGTCGCAAGGCTGTAGCGACTCTTTTGAACGTTGCTAAAAGTTGGGAATTTGACTAGGGAGATTCTAAAACATAGCATTCAAAGCTTGTAATTAGCATCTCACGAATTAAGAAAACAGTTCTGAAAAGACGTTCAAGGTTGAGCCAATAGATCGGAGTACATACAATAGATGTGTTCGAAGATCCCATGATTAATTGAACATGTATGACATTGTTTCAATGCAAGCGTGTATAATCAATGAGATTACAATGATATATTTAGAAGTATACTTAGCTCTATTGGATAATGTCAGAATGGCTTGATATGTTGACTATTATGTTATTTATCAGAATTTGCTTCTTATGATAAATGAAAATAACGAACTCATTTAGGAAAGAGTTATGCATTGGATTTATCGCGGTCTATAATATTTCGTTGTAACGCATAATAGAATCCACCATTCAAATTCTGTTGAATGTGGAAACACGCCTCTTCCCACAGGCACGGAAATCACTAGAGTTTGATTCGCTCAGCGCATGTGATCACCAAGAACATTTTCGTAATGTTAAACAATTCGAGAATAGGGCCATGGGTGCCTAGTTTCTGTTTTGTATCGTCCAGGTGGCTGAAACCGTCGTTAAATGCCATATTCTTGACTAGGTTTACGATCTACGTTGATACATACATACTTAGCTCTATAAATAGGGTCGTATCAACGACGTGCGATTCATACCACGCGTAAATAAGGTCAAATGCTGGGTTGTGTCAGGCAGATCCATATGAGTCGTAGAAACACAGTATTTACTCTACCGAGCATGCGTAACAGATCTTGGTAGTTAATTGCGATTGACTACCAAAGTATCATCAACACTTGATTCCTTCTATGTGATTCAGTTCCACTCAATCACTTTGGTTTAGGAGCACCAGGACAATAACGTCGATAGTGAGAATTTTGGGTAATTGAATTTGAACGGAATCAAATGGATATGATGAGAATGATGGCTCAGTAATCATCGACGAGTTTCTTACACTTATGTTCACTAGGTGGTCACCAACCAGATACATTTATTAGGTTGTGAATATTTGTCCGAAATGTCCTAGAGTTTATAATACTATGGGATTGGACCTAAGAAACATACACGACTAATCAAGGATACATGGAAAAGTTTTGTTTTAATAAGTACCACCACAACAGGTTATTGCGCAAACGTTACAATACTCTCAACGAATGAGTAACACGGTTCTGTTAGTGCTCGCCTGTCGCACAGACTAATCTCGTATGAAAGATGATAAAAGGAAATGGACTACATGCATTACATGTATAATAGGCGTCCTCTCAATCTGGCGAGTGAAAGTTGTTGGCAACTATAGCAATTTGGTCGCTCTTCATGGGAGCTCATTAACCATGCATAATTGAGTATAAGTTAATTAGAAGCAACTAGTCCATTAATTAGGCCTACGTGCCGAATTAATTAAGTGTTAGGGGCATATATGGTTAGGTCATTAACTAGAAGGATTAATGTACATTAAGTGGATCATAACTATGAAATTCGGTCGGCCCATTAATTAAATACTTGGTGGTCAAGTTTTGATCACTTAAGATTAAGGAAGGAGAATATTATCCCTAGAGATAGATTTAGTAATCCAATAGATTTCTATTTTAGGAGATAATTAATGATAGTATATATCTACAATGAAATAATATATTGTTAAATGTATTCTATTCTATTTATATGATTATATATAATCGTAGGAGATTATATATAGTTCTATAAAATGAATTAAATATATACACTATCTATCTTAAGGGATTAAGATTTGGAAACTAGTCATATCCTCCTCCTATATAAAGGGGTTCGGCGGAAACATGTATTCCATTCTTTGGTGTGCAAATTAATCCTCCACACAACCAATAGTTAAAAGAGAGTTGTATATCCCCTAGTAAATCCCTAGTCAATCCCTTCCTTCCATGAGGTATAGTCGGTGGAGACATATCATCCTTTTGTGTTAAGAATACGATTGAAGGACCCCGTCCGGCAAGCCACGATACAACCTGCATTTATGATCTTAGAGAAGGGGGACAACGACAAAGGACCTATGAGGATAATCTCGCCATCATTTGTAAGTTTCCGATAAACTACTTGTAGTTAGTGATTAACCTATGTTATTTCCAAAATCTTTTGCTTTGAAGTTGTTACATTTGCATCTCTTCTCGCGCTTTCCTTTCTGTTGTGAGAAAGATACATAAAACACTTGTGATTGGATTTTTCCCCAATCTTAGTAGCTTTTGATCTATCGTCCTCATACTCAATATGTCGATGCACCGCGTCAACTGTATTGAGATTTTCAAAATGGACAAGCTGCATTTTCAGGGGTTCCCTTAAATCTGAAAAAGACCATAGGATTACACATATTTTCTAATCCTCGGTCAGTATTTGACCCGCTTCACGTAACTCAACCAACATATTCGACATATATTGTCTTATGGTATGCTGTGGTTTATCTTATGAGACTCAAATAATAAATATTGTAATTCGATTTTATATGACTAAGACAAAAGCTAGAGGGAAGATAGAACATAAAGTCAAGATGTTTGATTAGTAACTTTAAGATAGCTATTCTGAGAGCATACTTAGGATTATTATTGCACCACCATTACAGTAGTCATGTTTTTCCTGCTAAAGAAAAGGAAAACAAAATATCGACATACCTTTTCATACCATTTCTTTGCACAGAATCCACTTTTGGTACCAATGTTTTCAACTTTGTATCCTTTTGATATCACCGTTAACTTTCCGTCCAAACTGGCCGTTAAGTGGCATGTGCCATGCACGTGACCGCCCTATACTTTTAAATTTGTTTCAATTTAGTCCATCTAATGCATCCCTAACTTTAAAGTTAGGGATGCATTAGATGGACTAAATTGAAACAAATTCAAAAGTATAGGGCGGTCACGTGCATAGCACATGCCACTTAACGGGCAATTTGGACGGAAAGTTAACGGTGGTACCAAAATGATACAAAGTTGAAAACATTGGTACCAAAAGTATACAAAAAAATAGAAGTGGTACCAAAAGTGGATTATGTGCGAAAAAGTGGTATGAAAAGGTATTTAATCCCTATTATTTTTGCACCATGACATCCTTAGAAAAGAAGTGTAACATTAGTAGGGTTTCTTTCTTTGTACGTACATCTTCTCCAAACATGAATGAATAACACAACATAAAACAAAAACAAGACTAAACGTAACGATTAATGATTTTGTTCCTCAATGGCTCCACACAACAAATCGATTGACTGACTGACGACTCCTTACTTGGTGTAGAGAACGTCTTCCCATGGGTGACGGTACAGAGGCTGCTTCAATCTCTTCTGATCAAAGGTGTGTCTGAGAAACACAAACAACAAGATGCTTCAGTTTTATATATACTCCTTAAAAATGTAAACTAAAACAAAAGAGTGGCTGGCTTACCCGATCAAACCGATGGAGCGGGCCAATACAAAGAGGCCGTTCAGATACCCGATCTCAACAATCTCATCGATCTCTTGTTTGGTGAACATCCCGCTGCCTGCAAGCAGATCCAAGAAGAGGGACCCGATTGCTCCATCCACATTCAGCACCAAGTTGTTTGCCTTTGACAGAGTGTAGTTCTCCACTTGGACTGCATACTCCATGTATTTCACTGCAGGGAAGTGGGTGTGCGCATACTTCTGTAGCAGCTCCACTCTCTTGTCTCTATTGTCCCTGTTCTTTATCCTTTTTTCAATACAACACAAAGTTTCTTTTTTCTCAGATCAGATATCTAGTATAATTATTTACTATAGATGAACAATGCTCTACTACAATCTCTGTGTGAAAACAAACATTATATCTACCTGTGTCCAATTCCAGGCACACGAATTCCCTTCTTCTTCATGCTTTCCACAAATTCATATGGTGTAAGACCCTGATGCAATGCAAAAAAAACAAAATTAGCTCATCAAAAATTAGGGTTTGGTAATTGGATTTGGAATCTATCCAATTCAATTGCAATTCCAAGGTACAACTTACCTTGTCACAAGCATCCTTGAAGTATCGGGCAGCATCGTCAATAGCTCCACCAAAGCGAGGGCCAATGGTCAGCAAACCAGACACAAGACTGGAGACAAGGTCCTTTCCAGCTCTTGCCGTCACTATAGTGTTGTGGGCCCCAGAGACACAAGGACCATGGTCGGCACATAACATGACACATATCTGGCAACCGATTATTTATCAATAACACATTCCCCATTCTTAGATAATAATAATAATAATAACTTAATGCAAAACCTTGGGATATCAAAATCTGATGCCATTCCAAGTACCTCGATAAACTGTGTGCAGTATCGTGGAAGACTTCTTTTGAACCAAAGAAGGGAGATTACATCACCCACGCCATACCCCTGTTCAATGATGGAAGACATTGGTACACCTGCGTATTTTGGCTCTTCACCTGCAGCATTTTCAGAGAATTAGAAACCCAGGATAGCATTTTACATTTACAACCCTTGCAATTAAAAGTATTGAAATGTTACCTCTATCATCAGAGATGGTGGAAATGATGTGTGTTGGTGCCCTAACTTTTCCGCTCTTAATTGCTGTCTTGAGATCCTCAGGGATTTGCGGTGGTTTTACTTCTTTCAATGTAGGAATTTTCCCCTCTTCAACCAGTTTCTCAAATGTTTCCTTGATTGCAACCTCAAATGCCTCATATGAAGTAGGGACAACGGCACCAGCATCCCTCAGAGCTTGATTCTTCGCTTGTGCAGATTCCATCTCCCCACCACTTTTAGCACCCTATTGAAATTATAACTGAAATAAGAACCGTAACACATTCGAAATTTGTAACAGACATAGCCAAAGAAGTTGAGTGGAGTTCACTAACCGCATGGCCGAATTGTACTTCTGATTTGAAGAGACGTGCACAAGTTCCACTAACCCAAGCCACCACGGGCTTGTTCACTTTTCCCTGTTTCAGGGCTTCAATAAGGGAATACTCATCCCTTCCACCAAGCTCACCGAGTACGACCACCATCTTAACCTGTGGCAGAGACATAAATGTCAATACAGAAGAACCAATGTTAACTAGTAAAAAGAACAATTCCTGTGACAGTTTATTTTTCTTCACAACTTAATGTAGATATCGATATCATGTGCTGCCTTAGGATAGTGACTGGAAATATGTACCTGTGGAATGTTGTTGAACCTTAAAACATGGTCAGAGAGAGTGGAGCCAGGGAAAACATCTCCTCCAATAGCAATACCTAAAGATAAAATTAACATATACCCCCCTGGATTAGCAGACTGCACCGTTGAATTTTCCAAGTAGACTAGCTCAACAGTCATGACATTAGAGTGTACCTTCATAGATTCCATCAGTAACACGAGCTATGGTATTGTACATTTCATTTGACATACCGCCCTGTTTTATAAGGAGTACTTCAGTTAAAAAGCTTCAAACTGTTATAAAGAGTGTTTAGTAGCTAATCACATTAAATGTGACCAAGTAATACTTTGAAGACTGTATACCAAATTGAAAAGTTGGGAGTAAATTCAATAGTAGTGAAATCTGGATTACAAGGGCTTGTAGCAATCAAAGTTGAAATAGAAATAAGCATATCAAACGCAAGATCCAAAAATGCAGGGAAGAAACCAATCACATTTTCATGCATTTTGTCACATTGTAATACTAAAATTGATTTCACTTTCCCAATTTCTTAAAGCAGGAAACATGTGACAAATAGGCCTAACATTATCAGTTCAAAACATGCACCTAAGATAGACTTTTCAACAGCCAAAAGTGTTCAGTGGACATACAGATTTGGAGACAAAGCCAACAGATCCAGGTCTGTAAAGCTTGCACTGGATAATGTTGTCGATTGTTCCAGCAGTGTCGCCTATCTTGAAGGCACCAGCTTGAATGCCTCCAACAGTGGCTGGTCCGATGACAACCTGCATAACATCGAGGAAGAACATAAGAAGTCCATTTAAACAACATTATACTGATGCTTCTGTCACCACGATATGCCATGGCATAGATAAATATCAAACCTTGTTGTTTGCCCGAGCATATGAAATCAACTGTTTGGCGTCTGACTCGGGAACACCTTCAGCAATAATAGCAACAACTCTGATTGTTGGTTGTTTCAGAGCTGTCATAGAGGAGGCAGCAGCACTGCAAGTAGAACAATAGAACTGCTTTTAGAAACATAAGGCAAAACCACACAAGATAAAGCTATGAAGGGAAATTCTCACCTTCTGAATGATGCAAAGTTGATGAAAACATCAGCAGTAGGATGTGCTGCAGATGCTGCTTCAATACTACAACAAAACAACACATTCAATTTTAGAACTACACGAGAGTAAATGTTGACTTCAATGCATTTGGCAAATTTTATCCTCCTATATTTGGAAAATGTATAATGAAATGTCATCATTAATGTATGTTAATGAAATTAACATCAAACAATATAGGAGGTATTCACATAAAGATCACCAGTTTTTTGCCATGATGCCTCAACAGATCAACACCGCTGTCTCAAGTTGAGGTAACTACTTATCAATACATATATAGCTTTATCTAACCCAAAAATAGGAAATTGTCTAGACTATAAACATGGAGCAAAGTTTAGTGAAATAAAAATATGGACAAACATACGTGGGATGCACTGGGATGGCAATTTCCTCTTGACCAAAGAAGAGTTTCTGGAATCCCTCTGATCCGGGGTTGATGATACCAGCCACAGATGGAGTCTCCCTCCCTAGTAAATTCAAGAAAGACAGAAATCAAATCAGCAACAAAATAATGTGCTTGTTCTTACCGCTAATAAGACATCTAAACAAATGTTTCTATTTATTAATGTATGGGGCACACACCACAAAGGAAGTCAAAATCAAGCATCCGCTGAATGGGCAGCTGCTTGTAGTTGTAAAAAAGAGCTTGAGTTGTGCGCGAGAAGAGCTGTCCGGTGGCCATGGTGTTGAATCAGCAAGACCTGCATATAAACAATAGATTATTCCCTAATTGAGTAACCAGCTAAACTGAACATACAACATCTAAACAGAAAAGGGTAGTCTATATTTAAGAATGGCATGAATTCCGTGAGACTCTAACTCAAAAGGCTCATCCATCTTTCTGGAATCCGATAAAGATGTGTAATCAAAATTCAAAACTTTTTCAGATCTTGTGATATAAGTAACTTAATTCTATCCCACGCTGATGAATCCAAAAAAAAAAAAAAAGACAAGCCTGACTTAGTATTCAACAGCCCAAAAATAATTTGACTACAAGCTCTTCAGCAATTCCAGCCAAAAGTTAAATGTATAGATGGTAAACACATACTTGCAACAAAAAAAAGATGGTAAAGACATAAATCTATATGAACAAGCAATGAACAATAGAAGATGATCCATCAAACCAAAACGAGTTAAAGTACGAAAAGTTAGATATAATCACAGTGCAACGCAATGATAGTATACTAGATCTTTTAAACCATTAGAACTTCTAAGCAATGCGGATCCGCAATCTACCACATCGACCGAAAAAAACATCAACCGCATATCAGTAACTTACCAGATGTTCAAATTAACAGGAAAACGCTAAAGAACCAAACTCCGATTGCAACTCAATCGAGCAATCAGATCACGCAAATTCAGTGTTTACGGAGAAGCTACGACATAAATGTTTTATTCATGCGTGTGAAACCGACTCCTAACAGCTCGCCAACAAACAGCATCACAAAACCTCGGAAACACCGAATGTTTGAGAAATGGACAGAAACCAGAATCGAAGTGGAATGCAGAGACCCGATCTAAAGTTAAAAAGATGAAATCAAGTGATGACGATGAGGATGAGAGAATGTGCGATGGCTGACCTGAATCTGCAGAATAAAATCGAGTCTCCTCGTGTAAGAGAGAAGGATTACTCGAAATTGCAAATACGGAGGGATAATTGAATCGTTTATATAGAAAGGAGATTAAGTTGAGCTGCTGGTCTGGTACAGGTAGAGTTAGCTAACTTAGAGAGAAAGAGAGCGAGTGGTCTGGTCAAAGAGAGATCAACTGTTTACACCCGGTGCATACCTAAGTAGCAGTCCGCAGTCGCCAATCTTGATTTTAATTTTTAAATAATAAACGTCCACGATTTTTTACATCATCATCAATCAGTATCGTGTGTATATATATATTTGCACGGGTTAACCTTATAACAAGGTGCAACTATTATCGAGTTTTCGAGTTTTGAGAATATAAAAATATTTATAATTAACGGTTTATTTTATATGTGGTGGGTTGAACATGTTATATGTGTTGCTCTTTTGATATGACTATTTACTCCCTTAGAAATGTGTGTATATATTTGCACAGTTAACCTTGTAGTGATTTATCGTTTTATCTATGAATTAAAAGTCTCGAGCTTAATCCTCGTAAATTCTTGAGAATATAAATATATTCATAGTCAACGAATTATTCTAGGTGGGGTGGATCAAGCATGTTACGCGTGCTGCTAGGGGTGTCAATGGTGCGGGGCGGCAGACTCAGAACCGCCCCGCGGGTCGATATGGTCGACTCCTATCTGTCACATACATCTCGCGGGGGCGAGTCGACCTGCAGGTCGCCCCATGTAGGACATAATCTATTATTACAAACCATAAATTATATACAGTATCCAAATTCAACTCCAAATTCGAATCATAAATTACAAATTTAACTCCAAATACAAATCACCAAAATTATTAGAACTCTTGTTATTTTGACTATGTGTTATATTATCCATATAATTTTATATAATATACATATGTTATATATATGAATAATACATGCGCGGGGCGGGGCAAGTTCACGGGGCGGGGCGACCCCAAACCCGTCTCGGGTCGGCGGGGCAAAATCGGAGTGGGTACCCGTGTCCCTTTGACACCCTTAAGTGTTGTCATCCTGATGTAGGCCCTTATTATACCCTGCGGGAAACATATATACTTGTACAGTTAATTTAACGATAACTAGTTAGGGTTAGTAACCAAATTGCTACATGAACTTTGAGCGATTTGCAAATCGCTACCTGAACTTTTATTTTTAAAAATTGGCTACTCGAACTTTCAATTTTTGAGCAAATTGCTACATCTGTTTCACTCCCGTCAAATTGGACAGAAAATGAGCATGTTTCCGCCACGTGGGGTCTTTTCATGTGGACTATCTCGCCACGTAGGGAGATAGTCCACGCTTCTGTAAGGAATCTAGGACGTCGGGGGCACAACTGGCGGACAATGTGGAGGTGCTACCAATTAACTCTCTAGAGGAGCTGGCGGAAAGAGTCAAAGCGTATATCGATTTGGAGTGTGCGCGATCAAAACGAAAAAGGGACATGAAGCCCCTACACCTGACAACAACAACCAGGAAAAGGAAAGCCACAACAGCCGCCTAGAAGGCAAGCATGGACGCCACAAGGAGGAGCAATGGAGAACAAGCAAGCAAGACTCCAAGGCATCCTCAATATTGTTTTCACCCCTCTCAAAAGGGAGGGCTCAGTAATCCTACAGGAGATGAAGAGGCATAATTTGTGGACTCCTCTAACCGAGAAAATGAAGGGAAGAATGGGAAACAATATGGTGCAGTGGTGCGAGTAACACGATGTCAACGGACACCACACTGACAATTGCTTCCACCTCCAACGTGACATAGATAATCTAATCCAGGAAGGCATGTTGAAGAGCTTTGTGGAAGATGAAAGAAAGAGAGAAAGAAGTCCCCAACCAAGGTACACTGGAAAAGGAAAGGGAAAGGAAAATATGGAGGACTACCTTCCCCCACTGAACAGAAAATGAACCATCAATGTCATTCATGGTGGCGTGGCAGCAGGGGGAAAGACCTCCAACTCAAAAGAAGTGTATGTGGCCCAGGTAAATGAAATGCCTCCATTTGGAAAACACCAAAGGTCGGTCGAGAACATGAAGATAACCTTCTCAGACGAAGACCTAAAGTATGCGGTATACCCACACGACGATGCCTTGGTTATCACAATGGACATTGCTGGTTACAACGTAAAGAGAATGTTAGTGGACGGGGGCAGCTCCACAGACATTCTTCACATCAACGTGGTGAAAGCTATCAAGAGGACAGAACAGGACCTCAGGCCCGTGAACTTCCCTCTTGTGAGCTTTGCAGGGGCAACCACATTTTCTCTCGGGATTATAACCCTTCCCCATGACCTTTGATGAAGGATGGACTCAAGTCCAGCTGAAAGTAACCTTTGTGGTGGTACAGTAGCTAGGGGCATACAATGGGATACTAGGTCGCACGACCATCAACCCAAATTGCATAGTTCCGTCAACCGTCCATCAAAAGATGAAATTCCCAACACCAAATGGCATAGGAGAAGTACTGGGGGGGGGGGGGGGGGGGGGGGGCAAGCAGCTTCAATAAAATGCTACCTAAATGCCATGAGGAGAAGGGCACATCAAGGGTTACCCATTGGCTTCGTAGAAGCATCAAGGGGAAGTCTGAATGGAGGAGCCAAGCAAGGATGAAAGAGAATGCTGGGAATGGAGAATGGAGAATGGAGAATGGGGTGCTAAGCCACCTCCTGAACGCGACAAAGGACATTTTCAAGAAGAGGAAGAGGCAGGAGCCTCAAGAACAAGTTGCTGAAAGGGAAGAAGAGAAAGCAAAGGAAGAAAGAAAAAGAAAGAAGAGGGGAAGAAGACAAGAGCATGAATGCTTGGATGGTATCCAGCAAAAGGGAGATGAGTTGATAATGAGCTACTTTGTAAGGCTAGCAACATTAGCAGCGGACCTCAACATTACCAGGAACGAGTCCGTGAGAGCCTTTTTTAGGCACCTAAGGAGGGACGCTGAAGAATACTTCAGAGGAGATATGGGCATCGCCAACATAACCTCAGTAGAAGAATTCAACCAAAGGCTGCTACAAGCGATGCAAAGAGAAGAAGAAGATGAGAGAAGCTACTACAGGCTCAGTGATGGACGAACGGTCTACTTCACACCGCTCAGAAGCGATATTGAAGAGCGGTACAACAGGGTTATATACGACAGAATTCTGCCACCTCCAGAATCATCAAGGGCTTCATAGGAACAGAAGTGGAGGGGTGGTACGAATATCACAGGGCTTGGGGCATAGCACAAACAAGTGCCTAGCCCTTAGGTTGGAGGTCGAATAAGAAATCCATGTTGGACGTCTCCAGGAGGAGACTGCAACCGAGGAGCTAGAGTTCCAACCCACCTAGAGTGGAGACTATCTGTTTTATCTTTATTTCATGTTTTAGCATAAAAGTACTTGAAGGAGATCTACGGACTCCATTTAAACTTTCCTTTTGTAAAGAATACAGTATGACTAAATGAATCAGATGCTTTTCAGGGAACATGAGGAAAGAAGAAGGACACCGCCACTCATGAAAGGGAAGGTGTCAACTCCAAACTAAAAGGGGAAGATCCATAAGGACAACCCTCTCATATGAAGAGGGGGAGATCCATAAGGACAACCCTTCCAACCGAAAAGGGGAAGATCCATAAGGATAACCCTCTCATAGAAAGAGGGGAAGATCCATAAGGACAACCCTTCCAACCGAAAAAGGGAAGATACATAAGGACAACCCTCTCATATGAAGAGGGGGAGATCCATAAGGACAACCCTTCAAACCGAAAAGGGGAAGATCCATAAGGACAACCCTTTCAACCGAAAAGGGGAAGATCCATAAGGACAACCCTTCCAACCGAAAAGGGGAATATCCATAATGACAACCCTTCCAACCGAAAAGGGGAAGATCCATAAGGACAACCCTTCCAACCGAAAAGAGGAAGATCCATAAGGACAACTCTTCCAACCGAAAAGGGGAACATCCATAAGGACAACCCTTCCAACCGAAAAGGGGAAGATCCATAAGGACAACCCTTCCAACCGAAAAAGGGAAGATCCATAAGGACAACCCTTCCAACCGAAAAAGGGAAGATCCATAAGGGCAACCCTTTCAACCGAAAATGGGAAGATCCATAAGGACAACCCATCCAACTAAAAAAGGAGATCCGCAAGGATAACCCTTCCAAAGAAAATGGGACATAAGACCCACATGGCCGCCCCGACAATATAAAGGAAAGGGACGTGATACTTACAACCATAAGAATCCCAACCTTCAATAAGAGGAAATAAAGCCCGTCGGGTCTCCTCACAAGCAAAAATAAAAAGGAACGTAAGCCCTAAAAGAAATAGGTCATCCTAACAAAACATCACTGATAACAAAAGGTGTACTAAAAAAAAAATCAAGTCGTCCACACATACAAAAGCTTCAAAGAGAAGAGTACGACAACAAAGGAAAGCCAAACCTGAGTATCTAATCATAAAGAAAAGAACTCAATCATAAACAAGAACCTCTCCAAAACAAGTGGGAGGAAAACGCAAATAAACAACAAGGAAGGCAAATAACAGTCATCAACAAGGGATATAATCTCAACCACCCTTCACAATGGGGGGGGGGGGGGGGGTCATCCTCTTTGGCAGGAGCTTGTGAAGGAGTGGAACCATTAACACCGCGAGAAGAAGCCACAACCTCGGGCTTTGAAGAACTGTCAGCAGCAACCCGCCTGGCAGTAACCTTCGCCTTACTCGAACGTTTAGCAAGGCGATAAACGTACCCCGAAGCAAACATGGCATACTCGCCAAGCCGATCAAACAGAAAGTTGGGATCAATAGTGAAAATCTTCTCAACCATATCCTTTCAGAAGGTATCCATAATACCCTTACAATGCTTCTCGGCACGGTTTGAAAATTCTTTAGAAGCCGAGAAATCCCAGACTCCAATGGCCTTGCCCTTCTCAACCCCAAGGGATATACCCTCCTCCAAACCAGATAGCCTACCCTCTTCACGAGCATCCCGGTTAGCATTCTTCATCCTCAAAGCAGCTATCAAATCATCATCCGCTTGAGAAGCAAGTCGTCGATCTTTGGTTTCAAAGGTCGATGGCCCTCAGATGACCAACTTTCTTGGAAATCGGCCAAGGAATTGGTGGTTGGGCTTAAGTCTCATAATGCAAATTGGAAGCATTATTACTTCTTCTGTCGAGAAGGCGTCACTTGGCCCTTATCCCCTCCCCTTGGTGCTGATGGACCCCCCACTCTTCGTGGATTAACTCCTGAGGAAATCGCCACGGTCGGCCAGATTCACGCCGTCGTGACCTCGAAAGATTTTGAACCGTGGAAATCTGTTGAAGATACAACATAAGATGCTCTTATTAGATCCTCAATTCGTCTTCGCACTGAAGATCCTCCTCTTGATTAGGTAACTTCTTTTTCATAGTAGCTTTTTTAAATTCTCTTCTGGTTTCATGTAGGTCTCTTTAAGAAGCTTTTTGATGCTCGTGGTCAGGCGGCAACAGGAGTGCCCTTGGACGATTCTGCGGCGACAAGCTCTGAGGTAGCCTCTGAACAACCCTCCCTGAAGGGAGCTATTACTGAGGTTGCCCCCGATTCTGAAAGGGGGAGTATGCTGAAGTCGAGGCGAGGGCCTCTCGGATAAGGACGAAATTGCCTGCCAAAAGGGGTGTCGACAAGCCCATTAAAAGGGGAAGGGTGGTCGACGCCTTTCCCATCTCAGATTTCCCAGAGACGGTTTCCTTAACCGCTCCCACTACTTTCAACCCCCAAACCTCCAAAGGTAAGAATTTTCTTATTCCTGATTTTATATTCGTTTGGATTTTCGTAGAACTTTTCCAACTTCTTTTCTTTTTGTAGAAGTCGCTCCGGAGGAGAGGGGCTGTGGTGAAGCTTCCCGTTCCCAAGCCATGACTGGCTTGAAGTTTGAAGGTCCTCCCTTCACTTGGAAAATGCTCCATACTGCCCCCGAGTCTTCGTCGGGTACTGCCGACTGGAATCCCCTCGCCTCTCTGAAGGGTTACCAGTTGAAGGAGGGTCACTTCATTGCTAATAGAGAGTTAGACCTCCACCTCATCAATGGCTCCATCCCTCCACAGGATCGTCCCCGCCTTCCTATTGAGTGCGCTGGGGAGACTGCTCGTGTGTTCTTACACCAGCAGGACAAGGTAAAGAGAACCATTTTCTTTATCATGTGTAACTTTTTGAGGTCGATCATGTACTTATCTTTCCACGTTCCTTTTAGGCCACTCGAGATTTTCTTCAAGTCGGTCAGCTGATCGTCGATTTGGACGAGGAAGTTCCTCTTTAAAAGGGAGACTCGCCTCGATGGAGTCGGAAGTGGAAGAGGTGCAACGCCTCAAAAGAGAAGTCACTTGCTTAGAGGAGGAGCTTCTTCGCCTGAAGGAGGCCTCTGTTAACATGAACGAAGAACTCGCCTCCCTGAAGGACACTGTAAGGGCCTCCATGACTCTTGGGGCTTTGCTTGATGATGCTCGCCGTACCTCTGCCACTTTTCTAAGGGTTTTTTGTGCCAAGGTGGTTTCTCATCAAGAGGAGATTGCCTTGCTGAGGGCGGAGGTAGAGGAGCACAAGAAGTCCGCCCCGGAGATCATTGCTGACTACAATGCTAGCGTTGATTTTGAAACTGACGCTGCCGTAGCCATAGGGCAGATGCTTCTTTCCAGCTTTGCCTCGGTGGTGGAGGATATAAGGGCCATGGAACCTGATTTTGACTTCTCGAAAGTGGTGGTTCTTCGAGAATACTTGGGGGAGGAGGCTAGGAGTAGGAAAAATTTATAGATGTTTCCTTTTTCTTTTCCCTCCTCGATGTAATCCCGACTTGATGTAATCAGTACTTATTAATGATAGAAGGGAGACCTCCTTTTTGCAATTCTCATGCATTCATTCTTATTTAATCTTACGATAAATTCGCCCAAGATCAAAGGTTACCTTTTTAAGAACAAGATAGTAATTAATCGATTTTCTATAGCAAACGTTCAAACTCTGTATAATCGATACTTAATAATTAAAAAGGATTTTATCCTTAGAAAATCGAACCTGCCTTCTGAGTCATCGATCCCTCTGAGTGATTTGCTTGATATCAGATTTCGGATGATCGGTATATGACTTTGAGAAGATCAGCTTATAGTACTCCTTTCTCAAGTAGTCGATCGATCTGAGTGATTTAGGTGATATCTGATCGTTGATAGTCGACTCTTAATTATCTTTAATACTTATCCTTTTAAGTAGTCGACCGATCTGAGTGATTTAGTTGATATCAGATCGTTGATAGTCGACTCTTGATTATCTTCAAAACTTATATTTTCAATTAGTTGACCGATCTGAGTGATTTAGTTGATATCAGATCATTGATGGTAGCCTCGATTCGGAAAAAGTTCTTCAATTCTTAACCTCTTTCGAGTAGTCGACCAATCTAAGTGATTTAGATGATATCATATTGTTGATGGTCGCTCTCGATTTGGAAAAAGTTCTTCAATACTTAACCTCTTTCGAGTAGTCGACCAATCTGAGTGATTTAGATGATATCAGATTGTTGATGGTCGCTCTAGATTTGGAAAAAGTTCTTCAATACTTAACCTCTTTCGAGTAGTCGACCAATCTGAGTGATTTAGATGATATCAGATTGTTGATGGTCGCTCTCGATTCGGAAAAAGTTCTTCAATACTTAACCTCTTTCGAGTAGTCGACCAATCTGAGTGATTTAGATGATATCAGATCGTTGATGGTCGCTCTCGATTCAGAAAAAGTTCTTCAATGCCACCTCTTCATCGACTAATCTGAGTGATTTACATGATATCAGATTGTTGATAGTCGATTCTTTGAGTATTTTGACGGAAGGGCTCAGAATTCTTGGAATAAAAGGGGCCTTAAAAGGCTAGATTTATTTATCATTCCTGAGTCTTACACAAAAAGCATCATAAAACAAACATTAGCCTTAAAAGATAAACCAAGTTACTTTCTTAATTAGGCGTTGTTTCTATGACTTCTCTTTGATTGCGACGCCGCATTGAGCTGACGTAGCACCGTCGGGACGCGGTTTGATCTCCTCTCACCTCCCCTATCCCCTGTAGCGTCAGGAACCTCATTACTTGATGAGCGGTTGACGGGATTATCCGATGAGGATTGAGAGTAGTTCTTCCGATGATGGCATTATATGCTGAGGCAGCGTCGACGACCACAAAAAGTACATCAATTTTCAATGTCGTCTTTCCTTTTCCCAGAATCATTGGTAGCTTAATGGCTCCCATCGGATAGGTAGTTCTTCCGGCAAATCCTATGAGGGAAAGTCGACGTTAAGGAGATCTCTTCTAGTTAGCCCCAAATTTTGGAGAGCTTCATAAAACAGTATATCCGTCGAACTTCCACTGTCGATGAGAACCCTCTTTACTTCGTATTCCGCCAATGTGGCGGTGATAAGCAAGGCGTCATCGTGAGGGTGAGTAACCATCATCAAATCTCAGTGGTGAAGCTTATGGTTATCGGGTCGATTTCCTCATGTCTCCTTTCATCCTCTTATGAGGTTCGAGCAGCGTAGACTTCCCAGGCGACACTAGTTTCTCCTCCAAAAGCAAAACCTCCGGCGATGACATTTATCGTCCCCCGTTGAGTCGGGGTAGGATTGTCATGAGAGGGGGATCAAGAATTCCTCTAAGGGCTACGGCTTCGTTTCCTTGGCACTTTAGAAGGTTTTTCAATAAACTTTAGCAGTTTACCTTTTCGAATCAGCGCCTCAATATCGTGTTTTAAAGCAACACATTCGGGTTTAGGGTTTAGGTCGTGCCCTTGAACTCGATGATAACGACAATAATCATTCACCTGAGATCCCATCGGACTCTTTCTGACTAGGGGGGATCATCCAGTCTGAGTTTCTCCATCTCTTGAAGTACCACGGATATATTGTGTGTGAGAGGAGTGAATTTTGCGGAATAAGGATTAGGATCCCTCTTCATTCCCGGGCGATTTCCATGTCGAAAAGTTTATTCTCGCCTTTCTTCTCTCTTGGATGGTCGAGAGGCAGAACTTTCTTCGGCTTTAGTTGGAGTGATCAGCCTCTTGGCTTCTATAGGAGATCTCTCATGTGACCTCTCCAAGTCGATATACTTTTTAACCTTGATGGCGAGAGCGTCAATCTTTTGCACCGACTTCATCACCATGCTATCCTTCAGGGCTTGACTCTGTACCCTGAGACCCCTCCAGAAGGTTCTAATCAACTCGCCATCAGTGGCGTCTTCACTCAACTGCTGAAGTATTTTGTGGTATCTAGTATAATAATTGGCTAAGGTTTCGTCAGGACCTTGCTCAATTTTATCTAGAAAGTCCATACTCTTGAGGCGTTGTCTTTGGCCTATGTGACCTTCTATGAACTTCTCCTTAAATTCTTCCCATGAATCAATTGAACTATCAGGAAGACCATAAAACCAAGTGGACGCCTCTTCCTTCAGGGTGGTGGGAAAAAGCGCCGCTTAATGGTCCGGAGGTTCCCCTCTTCCTAAAAGGGAAGAGTTATGGGCGTTGATATGGAGAACCGGGTCTCCTTCGCCTGTGTAGTCCTCGATGTTCCTCGCAAAGACTTGTGGAGGAACTTGAGTATTGAATAACCTCTTGGAGAAATTGTGAGAAGTGTGGTCGCGAACGATAAGTAAATCATTCGCTCCTCTTCTTTTCTTCTCAAATAATTCCTCTACCTGTCCTATAGTGAATAGGACAGGCTCTTGCTCGCTATCTCTGCTTCTGGAGCTTTGGGGATCTCTTTCTCTGGGATATTTTCTTCCAAAACCTTCACACTAGAGGCCACCTCTTCCTTTTGGGAGGCTTCTCGAGTTGGTTCCTTTTTGTCAGGAACCATTCCCGCTTGAGTTTGATTCCAGAAGGCTATGAAGGCTGCCATTATCTCTTGAGGGACAGCCGGAGGGACGGTTCCTGCTTCATCGAGATTGGGCAGCGACTTGGCATGACTGAAGTTTTCTTCACCACCGGTACCGTTATGTTGAAGCGCGAGTGGGTCTTCTCTGGGTGGTGGACTTGAGGTAGTGGGATTTACTTGGGTATTTCCCACCCCTCTATCCCGGGATTTGGCATCTTATTCTTCTTGGAGGCCGTGACTTTTTGATCCTGGTTCCCACAGACGGCGCCAAATGTTGGGATCAAAATGACGTTGCTCTAGAACTTCGGGTAACGGACTTCGAGATCTCACCGGGAGCTAGCTCAGTCAGGTATCTTTCTTGACCTCGTGGGTACTTAGTTTCCTTTGGTGGCTTTGTGCTGGGCGAGGACCTGAAAAGGGGTGGGGAAAGCCCCTGATTCCACTCTGAAGCTTAAGTTAGTAATGGATATCGAGAGAATATTGTAAAGTATATGATAGACCTTAATTTAGATAATGAAAGTGAACCCCTATTTATAGGGAGATATTTGCCGACTTTGCAGGGCGGTTACCCTTTGGGGAGGGTTTGGTCTAAAGTTGGCTTAAGTAGGTGACAAGCAGGTCGCCACCTCATCTTTCCTTAGCTGGGAATGTTTCTTCTAGGTCGATGGAAGCAGGTCGCCACCTGTCCATTTCCTTAAGAGGAAGGTTTTCTTCTAGGGAGGTGGAAGCAGGTCGCCACCTGTCCCTTTCCTTAAGAGGAAGGTTTTCTTTTAGGGCGGTGGAAGCAGGTCGCCACCTATACCTTTCCTTAGGAGGAAGGTTTTCTGATGAGACTTTGATGGTCGACTCGACTTACTATTTAAATAGGAGAGAGCATCAGACAGCCTAATCCCCGTTTTTCTTTATTAGTCGTAATCTGGAAGTCGACTTCCTCAAATGTGATCGTCGACCTTTTACCTTTGTTTCATCATTTCGAATAAGGTTGGTCGACGACTTATCGATCTTGCCTCTGAACGTACTTGACTTTATTCTAGCAATGTTGTTTAATCGTAACCCAACACTGTCTACGATAGAATCAGAATTCGTTGCTCTCTCCAACAATGCACAATGAATAGTTTGGCTGAAAAGGACTTCTTAACTGCGCTGCTTGGTGTCAAAGACGGGAGTGAGCCCGTTGTGGTATACTTTGACAGTCAGGCAGCAGTTGCGGCAGTTAAAGAATCCAAAGTACCATACTGAGATTAAACACGTTGATATAAAATATAGTCATGCTAAATCTATAGTGGAAGACGATGTAGTCACTTTAGAATAATTGTCTGCTAACAACATGGTAGCGGACCCATTAACTAAACCATTACGCAGAAAGATTTTGAAAAGCATGAAAATTGCTAGAAATGCGTAGGATTTAAGAGATGGCTGGTATTAAGTGATAACATTTTGACTTTTGAAAGTAATACTTTAATTGAATAAAATAATTGCAAATTGATTTCATGATTTATCGACGTCATAATGATTAATAACATCGGATTTACGGTCTATAAACTAAGTCGTTGGAGGAGGTAAAAGTCTTCTGCCAAAACTATGTCGAATGGGGCCTTGCCTCGTCACACAGGCACGGTCATCTTGAAGGTGAGGGGGACCTCTACCATATCAAGATTGACTAAGAACCAGGGGGATAAACCTGGTTACACAAAACGATCACTCAGTCACGTCAAACGCGACTTGATCTTCGCTTTGTAAATCGCTGTGATGGATTCCGTTCATCATTAACCACATTCAGGGCCAGATGAAATATTTTGCGGTAGCATTATCGACATATCCCACTCCTGGCTAGTTCATGTATGCTATCGACGCGTGCTTCATACCGCGCGTGCCATGTTCGACCACGGGTTCATGCTCGGTTGTGCTAGAAAGGATCCTTGTGATTCAAATGGGCGCAAACTTCTTCATCTCGAGCGTGTGATTGATCCCGGGTGCTCTATGAAGGGGCGCCCAAAGTATCCTCTCGGACTCGGAACTCATAACTAAGGTCAGGCTCAATGTTTGCTTCCCGGCGTACGAACGCAGTGCTAAAGAAAAAGGCCAAGTGACCATGTCTTTGGAAACCAGTTGAGTCTGACTAAGGGTATGAGTGATGGGGATGGTCAACTTCACCTGTAATTCACCGACTCTTGTATTCACTAGGTGGCCACAAACCGGATATTAGTTGAAGGTTGTGAATACTTGTACGGATGCCTTGGAGGAGTGTTCCTATGTGGAAACTAGGCAATTGGAGAATTAATGTTGACCAAGGATACAACGAGATACGATTTAAATTTTATTTAAACAGGTTGGTTGACGACAGGGAATCAACGTTCCGCGGGCGCTACAATACTCATAACAGATGAGT